>CAJRST010041110.1:9456023-9627649 GCA_907169785.1 Menidia menidia | reverse complement strand
TAGATAGATAGATAGATAGATAGATAGATAGATAGATAGATAGATAGGTATTGAGCATTTTAAAAATGGTTTGGCATACAGTCAAAGTAAAGAGAATAATACAGAAAAGAAGTGTAAGAGGTGGCAACAGAGTCAGCCTCAGGTTTTGCATATTGTCCCATCTTTCTCATTCACAGTTCACATGCTAACCCCAAAGCATGCCCAACCGCCTCCTCACCTGCAAGACTGTTCACCTGACTCATCCAGCCTCCGTCAGGGGCCCTGCCCATGGGTGTGAACATTCAACAGAATTTCACAAAACAGTTACCTCGTCCAGAAACATTTCTCAGCGCACCCTGGTCCAGCGCAAACAAATCCAGTGCCTTTACTTAATGTGATTAAATCAAATTTTGGGCTGCCTCAACTTCTGAATTAGTTTAGATCAGCCATGAGTAGTGCATGAGCTGAGAGAAGGATTACCTTGATGAACAAGCAAGTCTGTCAATTACTGCTTCACACACACACACACACACACACACACACACATCTTTCTGTGCAGACGTTGGGGAAATTCCCGAAAACCTGCATGCGTACAGGTGATTTGCGTATGTTCACCAGTGATGGGGTTAGGCTTTAACTGTAAACCTACTCCACCTGTACACACAGCCTCACGAAAAACACACACGTGTCGACCCGTGCTCGTCAATAACTGATGGTTGTGCTGATAAGACCCACTACAATCATCAAACAGGCTTCAAAGCAGTGACACTAATGGTCAACAGTGTTTTGTGTGTGCATGTGCATCCACAAGTCAGTTTCCTGTCTTTTCTGTCCTGTCTTTATGAGACCGTTGAGATGCAGATAGATGAAACCACTTTTACGCTCTTTCGCACATACATAATATGTGCACTGCATTCCAGATAACAGACACAGATTTATCACAACACAAGATTTAAATAATGACATGCTGAATATTATTTTATGCAGCAGCTTTTAGAGTGTTTAAATTGGATTAAAACAAAGGAGGAATTGTCCAATATTCGTTTTGTGTTTGCCCCCTCTAGCCAAGCATTTCTGAATAATAGTCTGTGGTTGAAAATATCTTCAATAACAAACAAATCTGTAGTATTTTGTTTGGATGCAGTCTCTTGATTTTTATCTATTTTTAGACCAGATTCCTCCCTGCTGTCTCAACATTTTCAGGCATGTCTAGGGAATTGCATCAGATCACAACAACTTGCAGACATCCTGGCAAAGAAAAAGCTCTCACCTGTTTTATTACACGTGTATGTGGGTGTTTCAGACTGCATGCGTCCAGAGTCTGCCTGGCCTTATCACCCTGTCTGAGTCCTCCAGGTGCAAGGGGAGCTCACAGGCCTAACCGTCACCCTTTTCTCTGAGTGCTGAGGGTTTTTCCAAACACGTTTATCAAGTATTCTTTTTTAGCCCTTCAGAGTGTCCTCATGTCTCCACAAAGAGTAATTATTATTTCTCAGAAAAACACTTTTCCTTAAACGCAGCACATTCTTCCACCACCTCTTCTTTGCATTATAAAAATACAATTTGTCCGATGTCACTGTGGAAAAATCTGCCCAATGTACGGAGTCGTCCGAGTTTCATTGTTACTCATGATCTGTGATTACAACTATAAGCAGTTGTTTTGTTTATTATAAATATTACATAAAACCCTGAATATAAAGAAAAAATAAGTATTGACTGGCAGTAAATGAAATTATATCATTGTTTTTTAAACATACATAAAGTTTTCATTTCCATCTCCAGTGAACATAACCTCTAATATTTCAATCCTAA
The DNA here is from genome assembly GCA_907169785.1 of Menidia menidia. NCBI lineage: Eukaryota > Metazoa > Chordata > Actinopteri > Atheriniformes > Atherinopsidae > Menidia > Menidia menidia. Next base: position 9,625,858 of record CAJRST010041110.1, on the reverse strand, counting down.
ATTCAATATGTTGTTCTATATTCCCTTGAAATTATATTATGGCAGCATGCGTGGCAGCATGCATGTGATGTTTATGTCATACAAATTTCTTTTCCCTGCATCGGAATGAATCATTTCTCATGTTGTAATTACTGAGGTCACCAATATAATGCTCAAACTTTAATTCAAAGCCACCATTTAGAGGTAAAACGTGCACGGCTATCATTGCTTATTGATGTTGGCCATTCGGCTAATGTCTGGTCTTTTTGTATCCTAATGATTTACATGTCCACAGCAATATCTCAGGATGGATTGTAGATTAATAAGTACACTAAACCTTGACAATTATTGAGTTTTTGTCAGAATGAAAAGACATACATAAATCATCAACGTATGTAGGTCACAGACTTTTAGTGCTGCATTTAGACTTTTGTTTACACATAGCAATTTGATAATTCTGTGCCTATTAGTTGTACTCCAACGAGGTTTATTCGCATATGTTAACATTCCCCATGTTAGAATGACACCTTAAAAAGCTTATCTATCTATCTGTTTGGGCACCGTGATTTGAGCGCTGAGGTACTGGGTAGCTCTATCAAATTCAAAATGGGTTCAACATTTATTTACAAACCCCAGAAAATGCAGTAGTTGTTCTTCTTCTTTGTCGCCTGTTGCCTGTAAATGAACAATGGATGCCTTAACTCTGTTGATGAGTCTGAGGTTAGAGACCAAAAAATGGTTGGGGAAATCCCTCACCGACGCACAGCTTGCAAAAAAAATAAACACTTGTCGCACTGCCAGTTGTGTGCTGGAATTTACGTCTGAAATAATAATGTACATATTAGTAAAAAAAGGAAGAGTTGCATTAGGAACAAAAAAAAACAAAAAAACAAAGAAGCACAGACACGATGAGTGTGTGTAACATCATGCCTGCTGAACCTGGGGCCTGACGCAATGCCCCGGCTTGCTTCCCTGCAGTGGTTCATCATCATCTATTTCATCCTGCCAGTCAAAGGTTTATTAGGTAGTTTGTTAAATCATTTATCTCCATTGCATTAATGTGGTGCATTGTTTGCATGACAGATGAGTTTATGGCCATGTCGTGCAAAGCAGATGTAAAGATGAATAAACCTGCTGAGATGCCTCCAGTATAAAAGAAATATAGAGGCAAACTGGTAGTTTCGCTGCTATTTATCTGTATGTGTGTGTGTGTGTCTATATATTCACATGTGTTTGTCTGTAATTGACCAACTGCATGAACACCTAACTATTGTCCGTCAAATACAATGATAAGAAACCACAGACGCACCACATAGTTTGATTTCAAGGAAATAAAACTGCAAAGGAAAACACTGATTGAATTACTTACAGAAAAAGGTCAAATATTATGTTAAGAGGACAAATACAGCCATTTTCAGTGAGTATAAACCCATTTAAATAACTGAAAACTTGTTTGAAAAAAAAAAGCATTCACGAATACCTTTTAAAGAAGGATGATATGAACAAAAAAAAAATATTTCAAACCGCTCCCATTTAAACACCCATCAACCAATGAGAGGCGGAAGGAGGGCGTGTGAGCAAATACTATAAGAGAGATGACAACCCTGTGGTGGGGCATCATACAGGTGAGCACTCACATTCTTCCTCCCCATCATCCACTGCCTGCGGACATTACTTCAATATACCAGACACAAGGGAGCACTTTGAACTAAATGTACAACTTTTGTTGTGCTCATTTCTTGAGATTAATTTTTTGATGCCGTGCGACTGTCTGAAAAGTTACAGAAGTGTGTGAGTAACGATAGATTTCACTTCTCTTTTTAAATTTTGACCTTTGATTCTGGTATCTGATGACATTATTTTCTCTTTCTAGATAGAGAATGTTGACGGGAATGGAAATGGTGAGTTTTATATTAATTTCCAGTCGTTTCTTTGTAACATATAAACTGTCCAGCTGCTGGAGTACATTATTTTCTTGTTAACTTGATGTAAATCCAGAGTATACATCCATACCTTTTTGTCGGAATACTGGCCAAGCCCCATATCTGTTATCTGTACTGATGCAAACACAAACACTGGCATAAATTTGCCAGTCAAACTAAAATACACATGGCCAGTGTTGTCTCTTGGCACTTTTCCAAAGCACAGACCCTGCAGCATAGATCAGGTTTGATTTTGTAAAAGTTATAGTGGTGTTAGTGAATTTGGAATTTTACAAATATAAGTTCTTCTTTAGTTTTAAAGATTTAAAGATGTCTCTTTCCTATAGTAATGTCTAGAATATGGAAGAGAAAAATAATACAGAAAAGCTGAGCTCATTTAAAATTGATGAAACAGTGCATCCCAGACAATGAATTTCTTTTTGATTAAAAACAGCAGGTGTTTTGTCTGATATCACCTCAGGTTATGACTGACAAAAGATGAATGACACATCGACACAAAATATTCATACCAAACAAAAGAAGTAAAAACTTGGGTGGGTCTGCTGTTTGAAGGTAATTGTCCCCCTCTGTGCCTGTCAGATGGCGTGTGTGACTGAAATCAAGCTTAGCGAGGGCCGAGGGGCCTGGAGCAGAGCGGCTCCCTCCTCCTACCATGAGGTGGATCTGGAAGTCATTGAGGAGTACCTACAAGAGCATTCTTTAGAGGTCCAGCCTGCTCACACACCTGCATCATCCATGACCACCGTTGGACAACAGATGCACACACACTCCCACTCCCACCAGGAGGCCAGGATTATAGGTTAGTGTGGTAATTGCAGTGGATTTGTCTCGGTAGGGTATTAGAGGGTACTTTTATCATTTATTCCTGACTTGAACCTGTGTGTCTGCCTCTCCACAGAGAATAGCTGGTCAGGTCAACATGCGTATGAGTGGCACTGTGGCTCTCACACTCCAAACGAAGAATACAAAGAGCCTGCCCCAGTCTGGCCTAGTCCTCATGACAACCAGTGGGTGAGTTCAAGTACCTCATTAAAGTACTGTAAAGTTCATCTAAATAGAACGGTGTTGTCTATAGCTACATCAATCTGTTAGATTTATATCCTGCTTCTTGGGTATGATGTCTCATGTGAATGTACATGTATTATCTGCGCTTTTTTCAGGAAAACATTGCACATGCCTTTGAGGCACCTGCATACACTGACTCAGATTCACAGTCCAGCAGTTCTCAGTACCACGATTACCAAGACTCACCGTCTCCCATGTCTGACAGAGGGGACGGGAAGGAAAGACACTCATTGCCCCTTGCACCACTGTCAGGTATAATAACAGACACTCAGACACAAAGACATCTCTGCATAAATATTCTCTGCAGTCCTTGACTTTAATCAGCCCACAACAATACAAACGTCTTTGTCAGCATGTCTGTTCACACACGCACACACACAGGAAACACTGTTGTATCATGTTTGCCCTTACATCCACTTCCCCCTGTACAGTAAAAAGGAAGGAGCGCCTGTTCCAGTTCCTGTTTGAGATGCTTCAGACACCATCGATGCGGAGCTGCATCTGGTGGGTCCAGTCCTCATCTGGCACCTTTCAGTTCTCCTCCCAAAATAAGGAGAGCCTGGCTCAGCTGTGGGGACGACGAAAGGGGAATCGCAAGACCATGACCTACCAGAAAATGGCACGGGCGCTGAGAAATTACTCCAGAACCGGCGAAATTCACAAAGTGAAAAGGAAGCTGACCTACAGATTTGATGAGAAGACACTGAGAGGCCTACAAGGAGACTCTAATATAATGTAGATAGTGTGAAAGAAAGTGGATATAACCATAGAAATGGAATGAATGAAAAAGACATTAAAGGAAATCCCTTGATGTATTTTCCATTAATTCTAATTCTAGGGTCTTTTGAATAGCGAGTAAATACTGAGTATTTAAAAAGCCAGGGCATGGAAAACTGTTAGTCAAAACTTTTTGTAAATGAAAAACCATCCTAGAGTTACAATAAAGAGTTTGCTAAGAATTGTGAAATTGAAAGAAACATGCTAACCCTAATGGTAGGCCATGTGTTCAGGGTCAGCTGGCATTACGTTGAGTAAATCTAAAAGATTATTATTCTGTTATATCTACTTTATAAGTAGAATTTAAACCTTTCTCAAAGTAAAAGTTGTGTTTCTTTTTTCTTTGGGTGATTCCCGTAATGCAGACATTCATCTCATAGTACATGATCATTTTGTAAAACGTTAACAGAATTACATTGTGTGATCCGTCCATGTTGAAATATCTTTTTTAAGATAAAATCAAATAAACTAAAAATATCCTCTGAGCACCTGACTACTTGTCTTTCTATAGGTAAACCTCTGTTCTACATACATGAACAAAGTGTCCACTGTGTAGTGTGTTTCATCCAAATAGACACAAATGTGCTCGAAGCAAACCGGAGAACATAGACACTCAGAGACTTGTGACCATACCCAAAATTGTATGCAAAGCACCTATGTATTAAAAAGCGCCACCACAAACAGACTGGCTAATCAGTAACATCCAGAACATTCCCCTCACAAACAGAAGAAAGCACACTCACACACTGACACACACCAACACTGACTGTAGGTTGATGAGGGCGACTTTTATGTAAGCTTTCAAGCTATAGTTACTTGATTTTCATAGATAGAATTAGGGTCTTGGAAAGAATCTGCTGTACACTGAATGACGTAGAATTATCAACACACATCTGAATATTTTGTGCTGCACTGTGTTTGTCTTGGCTTCATTGGTGTAATACAAATCCTTTGGCTGGCTATACACTCATATATGAGAGCCGTTAGGCTGTACAACTGAGAAAAACGCACCTGCTGCATTTGAACGTTGTTTGGGCTCATTTATATGTCCCCTCGTTTAATGCTCCTGTGATGTCTTCATCCGTTTCAGGAGGATTTTTACTGATGAGATACAGATGGTATCTCAGTGGAGTCTTTGCCTATTGTAGCTGTGTGTGCAATAGAGGCGCGTCTCCGTCGGCGTATAAAAAGCATCTGCTCATTGCTTTTGTGGTCATTTGAAGCCAAGCGCCTGAGAAACCGCCTCAAACAAGTATTGAAACAAGTAAGGATTCTAATTTTGTTCTTCATTGGGATGCATCAGACCTGTGAAATTGTTTTAAGGAAACATACTCTAACAAGCTGAGTGGCTTCTCTGTCATCTCTGCAGTGATGGCAGGATGGATCTGGGGGGCCTACACAGTGCTGGAAGTCCTAATTGCTACGGCGTGCTGCCTTGGGAACACTTTGGTGGTGTGCGCGGTGTGCGTCTGTATCAGGGACTCCCTCCGGGAGCCAACTTTCTGCTTTCTGGTGTCCTTGGCGGTGGCGGACTTCTTAGTGGGTGTGGCTGCTATCCCCCTCGCAGTGCTGCTGGATGGATGGGTGAATCTGGTCCCCGAGCTGTGCCTGCTTCTGAGCTGCATAGTGCTGGTGCTGACGCAGGCCTCAGTGCTGTCCCTGCTGGCCATCGCTGTGGACCGATACCTACGGCTACAGATGCCTCTGAGGTAAGGTCTGACCACTGACACGTAATACATGTTCCAACGTGACGCCGTTTTGTGGAAATAATATCCCCCTGTTCATCGTGTCTTTCTGCTTATCCTCTATTTTCAGATACAAAGCCCTGGCCACACAAAGGCGAACATGGTTGGCTGTCTCTGTGTGCTGGATACTTTCCTCTCTTCTTGGTTTTACCCCTCTGTTTGGGTGGCACAATTACACATCTTTAACATCGAATACAACCAATACATCCTCCGCTGTCTTCACCTCTCCACCGTGTACTTTCCTCTCGGTCGTCTCCCTTCCCTTCATGGTGTACTTTAACTTTCTTGGATGTGTCATGGCCCCTCTGTTGGTCATGACCTTCCTTTATGCGAGAATCTTCTGGAGCCTGCAGGGACGCCTTAAAGAAAGCTGTCCCCAGGCCCGGGCCTCTCTGCTCAGGGAGAAGAGGTTGGCCTGCTCCTTGGCTTTGGTCCTTATTTTGTTTGCATGCTGCTGGATTCCTCTGCACCTGATGAACTGTCTTCTGCTGTTCCAGGGTGCTCAGGCAGTGACACAGGGAATGCTCTATGCAGGCAGGTCACCATATTTTTCTTACACAATCATCGGTTAGTTATTTTTTTCAGTTGACATCGAGAGATTTTTTGACCTGCAGATGCTTTGAATGATTTTCCCATGTCTCCTGTGCTTGCAGATCACAATTTATAACCGCATTTCATTTTCCAGGTATTCTCCTATCACATGCCAACTCTGCAGTCAACCCTGTGGTCTACGCCTATCGTATCCCAAAGATCCAGCAGGCCTATACTCAGATATGGAGGCGGCTCCTCTTGCAACTACACTGTCACCAGAAAAATGGGGAAAGTAAAAGATCTGTAACGGTATGCTAATCCAATTGCACATCTGCAGATAAGGGCGAGGACAAACTATGTCCCTGAGGTGTGCATTCATATGGATCACTAAGAGGTTTTATCTTTTCTTACAAAATCAGTTGGTCTCTGAAACTAAAATCCAGGCTTTTTTTACAGATAAGTATCCAGACCATCTGTCAGACTGCACACTCTTAAGGTTTGTGGTCACTGGTTAAAAAAAACTGATGGCAGTCTGTTGTCGAAAAGCCAACTTCCTTAGTCATAGGAGTTTTCTAAATCTCCACTAGATGGAGGCATACACTGAGAAACGCTTTAGCTTCTGCTTAATGGGAATCAAGTGCCAGAGATAGACTTGTGACCTGGATATGCTCCAACCCTTTTCAGAACTGCATAGAATAAAGCTGAAAGTTCACAAAATGAAATAAATGACTCTGAATCAGTGAGTGTGTGGGGAAAAGTGGGTTTAATTTTTCAAAATGCTAGTCATTGATGGTTGGACAACAGGTTTCAGAAAAGTGTGATTTTTATTGAGAAATTCACATATTGAAACAGGTCACAGATAAATTAAATGAAACAGATCCAGATAAATACTTATCCTTCAGAGCACACGCTGTATGTTCTTGGTCTTTTTTCCACAACATCCGAGAGCACAGTTTACATTTCGGCTGAGCGCTGAATGTCCACAAGTGAGTCGAGTGAGCTCCTCAGGGAAGGCAATAGACTGTATAGTTATCACCTGAGCAGGGTGCGGTCCCACCCAACAAACTATACAACCTACTACCTCACCCTGACAAAGCCCAAGTCAAGTATGTTCACCTGTCAGGGAATTGTAAACCTCATGTAGTCATTTCAGCACAGAAGATCAAAACAAGCTTGTCACAAAGCAATTGGTTTAATTACAGCCAACGTATTTTTTTATTGGACTGCATGATTGCTCATCCGGAGATGACGGTTGGCGAGTGGCTGACTCAGCTGTCTCCTTGGGAAAGACAGTAGATTGTATAGTTATCTGAAAAAGAGGTTGTAAAACCCCACAACTATTCAATCTACTACCTCAGCCCCAAGGACAGCATCCACGCTGCAGATCCACAAAGGCAACTTTCCTGCAGGGGTACACACCAAAAGAGACAAAGAGGATTATCTTAATTAACTCATCATAAAGATACAAGTCATGGATACACTGGATAAGTACAGTTCTACAATTCTGTTGAATATGAATAGTATTTTCAGTTTTATTGTTTATAATTTTTTGCCTTTTTAAAGAAAAACATTACCTGGAAATGTTTCAAAAGCACGACTTCAGCTGAAACCTCTCGTGTTTTTAATTGCAAGTCTACAAATGCCAAGATTTGGACAAGCATTCATCACTTGATAACAATAGAAATTCCTCAGTAATGTTCCACTCAAATAATAATTATAGACAAATAATTTCATGGCGAACGGACTCTAGAAAGTCAGAGCTCTAATGTGTGAAAGCCTAACAAACAACTCACTGGCTTCCTGAGACACTGGCATGTGATCGAAAAAGGGAAAAAGAAAAAGGACTGCTCGAATCTGTGCCAGGAATCCTTTGCCGTTTTTGCCAAAAACTGAGCTCATTCCAGTGGGCTATCCCTGTGTAGGCTGGCTACTGCTTCTCAGGCGGAGGTACACACACAGATGCCTGCAAATATGGCTTCCACCAGCTGCCTCTGATTGAGCACAAAGCTGGGATTCTGCCCCCCAAAACACAACAAGGAAACACAAAATGGCGTCCTACTCATCGGCCATTTTAGGTCTGCTTGAAGACATTACAAGGTCCACCTATCAGATTTTTTTTTTTCTCAAAACCCGCAGCATGATGACGAAGAAAGAGCAGCTGTTTTATTGCGAGTTGTGGAGAATCAATCTTGTGCCAAGCACTGACACGAAGCCAGCAGACCCAGACGACACACTCGATCACGAGTGCTGCAGCAGAAAGTAGCATTTCTTATCAGACAGCTGGACAGCTGACAGAGAAAAGCATGATCACGATCTCTTGACAGACAGACTGTCCACAAACTGAAGGGCCGCTCTGCTTGCCAGTCGCTACTAAACTGTTGTGAGGCATAAGATAAATTGAAATGTGCCAGTAAATTTAACATGGCAGCAATTGAAGGGTTAATGAGTGCCAGACTAAATGCCAGGTCTGGGCCTCAGATAGACAGAGAATGGCTTAGAAAGTACACTTCTTGCATAAATTAGCATAAAGCCACAACCTCTGAGACTTGGTCCAGACCTGCTTGTAGTTAGCATGCAGTAAACCCCACTAGCCTGATTATTGAGGAGCTGGCAGACAGAATGGGGTGGGGGTGTGCTGGCACGATGCCCACCCCTGCTGCCTTGCCAGTGACAGATCTATGAGCTCTGTTTGGTCGCCAAGAAACATCTCCTGACGGGAGCTGTGTTTGGAGGACACGGCAGACAAGCTAATTGTGATATGACAGCGTATTTGGGGAAAGAGGTCAAGCTGATCAGCGTTTGACGGCACCTGTGAGCATTGAGAAAAATTAGATTTACATTATGAAATGTTTGTGGGGCGATTGGTGAAAAATTGGCGTCCCCTTTCCCGAAAAATGTTTTAGAAACACTGAGGCAAAACTCAGTCAGTCAATGTGTGCCCTGCTGGGTGCTGTTGTTTGAGACTGTGGCATTTTCTACGCCACATAAAAGAGGCATGCACTGCTCAGCTGGAGCAAATCATTTTCTCTGTCAACAGCTACAAAATAAATGCTGTTCGAGCCCGAGGGGCAGCTGAGAGGATCCCAGAGAAGAAAAGGAAGAAATGTGATATTGTGAGTAAATCTCATCTGTCAATGTGACCATGTGCATCTCTAAAAGAAGAAATATTGCTAAATGTCAGTAAATTTACTTTTGAAGAGAACATAACTTCTCCCTTCCTGCCCTCTGATAACGCTTTTCGTTTGTGTGCCATCAGGATATGTTTTTCTGGAGGAAGTTTCCTCCTCCAGCCTTATAATCAGTCTTTAGATGACATTTCCCTCTAAGGTTTCCCGTATTGGAGTTCCTTACAACTCTGCAGTCATGTGTAGTAAGTTTCAACAGATGTTTGACGCTTAGCTTGCTGTAAACATTGAGCGCGCTGAAGAAGTAAAATGACAAAACAGATCGATAAAAACAAAAAGGAAAACATAAACAAAACAAAGTGGTGCATTGCTGTAATCAAACTATGTAGTCTTCAAAAAAGTTTGAATACTTTTCAAAGGCTTTTTTCCTAATATCAGTACAAAAAAGACCATATTTAAGTCTCCCTTTCATTTCAATACTGGGATATAAAAAAGGCCATGATAAACTGCTAAACCCAATTACCCGTTTATCACACAGGTTGTAAAACGCATTGCATTAATCTTAATCTTCTTAGCTGACAAGGAGAGAGAAAAAAATGAACTCCTGCCGCGTCTCAAACAAATCAGAAGCCATGCATCAAAACAAGATGAAAATGATCACAGAAGCTAAAGGCCTTTGCCTTCCCCACCACCCCCACTGTGACCGGATATAGGTTTCCTTAAATTCACTCCTCACCTATTGCTTCCACAATTTAATTAGCAAATCCCTAAACACACACGCAGTGCACTGAGATGCCAACAAAACTTCTCGAATTTGGAGCGGATTATCACAGGAAGCAGAGGCAGGGAAATACCTATTGGGTTGCCCGGTCCCTTCGTCGGCGAGACGGGATGAATGCTTGGCACAGACACCACAGAGGAGGGGGCACCAGACGATTGATACAGGTTCTTGTGTGTGTTTGCTCTCTTTCCCACTCACTCCCTCTCTCTGAGCTTTGTGCCAAAAATGGGCAGTGTCTGTGTGCCAGGCAGAATTTCAATAAGGGGAGTAAGGAGGTGCTGGTGGTGGGCAAAAAAAAAAAAAATGGAGGAGGAGGCGCGGCGGGGGAGCTGGCATTGGCAAAGGAAGTATGCCACACAAAAGACGGCAGGATGAAGAAATCCCACTGTTATAAAGATGCAAATCGATGGCTTGTCTTACACATTTCTGGGTTTATTGATCGTCTACAAAGTGGTACGGTGACTGCATCAAACCAGCCTTTTTGTCTTTGCACCCCCTGAGGAATGCCTCGCTCCTACATTAAAGGATGAAGGACACCAGCGCAGAGCCTCCTCCTTCTCACTTGGCGTGGTGCCCGCTCTGATGCTCTGTATATCCTCATTAACCAGGAAACACACTCACATGGTTCGGGCTAATGCGAGAGCACATAAACAGCGATATGCTGCCATATGCACTTGCTTACACGCAGGTGAACGCAAAGCCGGAGACCACATAGCACCCATATCCATCCATGAAGCCCCGGACTGCCGGATTTAAAGGGAGTACCTTCATTCTGATGCAATCAGCTTCAGACTGAGAGGATACGAATATTTTACTGATTATACAACAGCTGGTTAAATGTTATGGTATGACCCATAAATGATATCAGAATAGAATGATCACAGTGCTGTTTAGAACGCTGTCCAACAATTATTCAAACTTTAGATAAGGTGTAGAGATGGATCTCTAATAAATACTCTGCATGCACAAAGATGATTCCTTACGCAATCTTTCCCCATGTGTAAATTTGGATTGTTTTCATTATTTCATTTAATTTACAGAGTGTTGAGATTACATTAGCAATGACCTTTGTAACGTCTTATATAAATTGTTCTGAAGAATGTAAGAAATACAAATTAACCGAAGAGCAAACCATCTCTGAACAGTCATATCTGACGGCAGGCATGTGTCTTTAACTTAATATAGAAAAAATGGATTTCATCCATCCTCTCCATCCTCCATCCTCTATCTTCTGCTTGTCCTCTCTTTTGCCAATGGCCAAATAAGATGTGTTGTTTCCATGGTTTCAAATGTTTTTGATATCCCAGAACATCCTTGCCTGACATGTTGTAGCACGCCCACATGTTATAGCATTTACGAATTCCACGCACACATGCACCGCACAGACACACACAAACAGCATTTAAACCCAGGTATTAGTCCACGTAGTTTGTGTGCATGTTTACAGAGTAAGCGTGCAAGAGTGCAAAGCAGGGTATGTCAGGATGAAACAGCTGCAGCTTCCTGCACGAGAAGAGAAACTTCCTGTCGCCTCGCTGCGAACTGCGGCCGGTCAGCCGAGATATCAACCAATCAACAATGTTGAGGCTGAATGCAGGAAGTTAGCCTGACTGCCTCTAGGAAAAAAAGCTCAGAAACATTATGAGGCAACACGATAAGTTCATCTGAGGATAAGAGAGGGGCGGGGAAAAGAGCTCTCCCACTCCTACCTCTCTGTCTTTCTCTCTACAGTAACTCTTGTTCTCTCCATTTTTCTTAAGCTTCTTTCTTCACATTCACCTAACTTTACCGTCAAGCTGTTCGAGATTTAGGCTTTTCTGCACACTTGTTCATCTTCTCTGTGCAATAATGTGCCTTTAAATATTGAAAGGTTAGCGTTTTAAAATGACAGAGGCTGATGAAGAGGATCTGGCAGTAGCTTACCCACGAATTGTGAGGGGTATGTTGAAAGGGTCTGCTCATGTTTACACGTGGCATGTAGGCGCCATCTTAACACCAACCCTTATTTAGACCAAGATACAGTATAGTAATAAGCCGCCCGGTTAGGCTCCAAACTCTGCTTCCAGACACTACAATGTATTTTTAAAAGCAGGCTTGACATTTGGATCGGCTCTGCATTGGTATACGCGTTCAGGTTCGTCTAATTCTAGCACAGCATCCATAATTTGCTTTTGTTGGATGGTAGTCTTCTTTCTGACATGCTGCTATAATCATGAATAGAGATAAATAGGAATCCTATGCTTTTTTTTTCGAGGAAACTGACAGAAATGAACACCAAGAATGTTAGCGGTCACTATAACTCTGTGACGACAGGTCGCACGACAGCTTTAAAATTGTAAATAGAGAACCATAGCACAGCGATGCCCAACAGCCAAATTTCTTTAAAAGATCTGCAAAATCTCTCGCAGCGCTGACTGCTTAGATGGTCTGGATTTTGTACCTGATTGAGTTTCTTCTGAAATGCAAAGTGTTTCATATACAGCCGCCTATGGCTCTAAGACCCAAGACAAATATTGCCACCTTCAGACAAACTGCCACACCCCTATACTGCATAGTGATAACACTGGTTTGCCCGCACACATTTTCAAATGCCACCAGCCGGAGTTCTCACAGTGGCAGAAAGTGCAAACACAGACCTAAAAAAAATGAGAACCAAAGCAAATATGTCCCTCGTATTACCTATCGCGACGGTTCCGGATGAAAAGAGACGCGACAAGCGCCTCTCTTGTCCCGTTTCGGGCAGCTCTTCTACACACTGATCTGCGGCCAAACTTTACTGACCTAGCTTCAACAAAAGCTCTCCAGCACGGCCGACCCTCTGGGGTCAGAAAGTAAAGCACGGGGCCTGTTCTTCGCCTTGCAAGTCTCAAAAGAGACACCTGTTCAGCACAGAGTCACACTGTTCACCACTGTGGCACAGCCTGCTGTCCTGGAGCACAGAGGGGAGCAGAGGAGGAGATAAAGAAAGCAAGAGGCAGAGGATGTTCGGCGGGGATTCACAGTCAACCCCAAGCTTTAGAAAAGTTTCTCCTGCTATGTCCATTGAGCCAAAATGGCGGCGAGGAGAGTGTGGCGTGGCAACCAGCAACGGCGCGCACGTTTACAGGAGGAAGACCATAATGAAGGGCAGAGAAGAGGGCGAGAGGAACTGCAGCAGACAGATTATAGGGTAGTAAATAAGACGGGAAGAGGTGTCGCAGGATAAAAGAGAAAAATACCTGATGCCTGTATGTGTGCGGCGGGCTGGGTTGGAGGACTGAAGGAGAAGAGGGCCGTGATGGCGGGAAGAAGGGAAACGAGAGGAGTAGAGCACACCCTCTGAGAGCTACACCCCCTTCCCACAATCCCCTCCTACTGGCGTGAGTGCGTCTGTCCGCGCACGGGGTGACAGAGGGACGTCTGCTCACACACAGCCCTGTAACACACACACAAAACGCACACAAACCACAATATCAAACACAGTGTGCACGGCAAAAAGAGAAGATCTCCGAATCACACCCCGCTCTAGGCCTTCACTGCTTGCAGTTGCGTGCAACCAAGGCTGAGTCAAACCAGCGAAGTCACCCACAGAGGACAGTTCAAAACACAAACACACACATGATCAATTCAGCAGCCTTTGGATCGCCCTCTGCTCTGCCCTGTGCTGTGCTCGCTTCGGTCTGCCTGCCCACTTTGGCACCGCTGCCAAGAGGGAAGGAGAGAAAAGGGAGGGGAGGAGAGGGGGGGGGGTGCAGAGACAGAGAGAGGAAGGGAGGGACATGCTGTAGTGAGAGGAGGAACAGAAAGAGGAGGAGTTAAGAAAGACAGCGTGCCACAGAAAAAGGAAAAAGAGAGGAAGCATGAACTGTCATGAGCAGACACGGTGACACGAAACAGTGAGACAGCAGCTTGAAACACAGTGTACATTTGCATGTTAATCATCAAACATCCAAAACACACTTCGGCCTATGACTCCCCGCAGCAACACACAGATGGCGATGGGAGACCAGCAGGTTCAGGCTCATGCCACGCTCTCTTCTCACCACATCTTTACTGCCATGAGATTGAAAACTAACAGTAATTTAAAAAAAAAAAAACTGCTTGAGATTTCAGCTTTCAATCTGTTGCACATTTTTGTGTGACGTTTCCTCCCCAGTCTCAGCAGAGTCACTGTCTCTTTCTATGTATCTGTTCTTTCTCATTTTCAAACATCTCCCTCCATCAGGGATCATATCAGCCCCACTGAGTGGGAGGGGTTTGACGGAGTACAGTTAAATGAATCGATGAGCAAGGAGAGTGGACATTTCACAGAAAATGTAACTTTTTTCAGACTCCGGTCAGCTTCTCAGGTCTCCTTTGCATTCCTCCTACAGTAAGAGAGTTGAACACAAATGCAGAATTGCTGGGAAAGCAAGTTTAAGCCTCGGGATGAACTAAATCATCAGAAGAGAGGAGATAAATCCCATCTGCTCATTAATGGCTGGCCTTCTCTGTAGCCTGTTTGCGCAGCCAATCACCGCCACTTGGGGCTGGTATCCTGAGGTGAGCCAACCAATCAGAGCTCATTTCTGAGCCAATGTCATTTTTGAAAATGCTAGGCGCTCTTCTAAGATACAAGAATGTTTCTAACTTCTGCATTTCAAACATGAAACTTCACATTTTTCTCTTTCTAAACTTACCACCAACTACTCCTAGACAAAAAGCAAAGCTTGCTTTGTCTCAGAAGAGTGGAAAAGCTCATCCCTCGGGGCAGCTGCTGCTATAACAGCCACTGAATCCTCAAACTGACAAAACGCACACCAACACACTTTTCTGGAGGGCTCCCCCCGTCCTGAAACACACATTGCTGAGACACAACACACCACAATAGTCCAGCTCTTCTGTTTAAACTCCACAAGTGTTTTTTTTCTCAAAGATAGGACCGATGGTTAAGAACACACACATTCATACTGTACACACACGCAAACACATGTGGTGTGAACAATACGGCTCTTCCATGGTGGCGAAGATTTAGCCAGCAGGTTGGACAGCCCCTCAACCTGACGTCACGTCTTCTTTGTTGTTTATGAATTTATTTCTCTCCTCAGTTGAACTCTCTGAACCCAAAGTCCCACCCCACCCCCCCCCTCCCTCCCGCCGTCCCCTATCCACTCCCCTCCAGAGCTGTCCTCGAGCCCTACATTTACCCCATGCCAACAAAGGCGGGCAAATACAGTATGACTTTAACAAGGAAAAAGAAAAGAAAACAAGGAGAGGCAGACACAGAGAGCAGAGACACAAGTAAAAAAGAGAGAAAGGAGCTCAGATGGCTATCTCACTTTTTTCTCTTGCCTCCTTTTCTTCTTCGATCGCTCCCCGTGTCTTTTCCTGCTTGGCTTGTAAAAGTTTCAGCTGCATGGCGGGCTGGCCTCTTTTGGCAACCATCCAACTCTCGACTCTCCTGTCCCCTTGCAGGCAAGAGAAGGAAGGGAGGACAAATATAGTCACAGGCAGACTGTACCATGAAGTTGCAGAAGCACAGCTTCCATTTTTATTTCAGACTAACCCAAACAGGAAGAGGGTGGTTTGCTCTTCAGCTGTTAAAACTGTTTTCGGAGGAGCATCACGCAGTGCACAAACAGCCAAGATAACAGGTACATTTTCAAAAAGCTGTCCCACATTTGTGATGTTAATCTGCCTTTAACTAGGTCCAACAGCTGTATCTGATAACAGTGTGTTTGAGTGCTCACACTCAGTTCATATAAGGACATGCTTTTTGTGTCTTTTCTCCTGGTATCAGCAAAGACAGTTACTCTGTTGCCTGTCGTACAATAAAGTTCTAAGTAGCACACAGGGGCCTTTACATTGTTAGGCTGTTGCATTCATTTGAAAGAATATGATCCCTAAATTGTCTGTTTTTAAAAAAAGACATAGCCTAACAAAGTCTGGCAGGGACGGGCAGGCTGTTACTGATTGACTTACCTTCACGGGGTGCATGATAAGTGATTCAAACACAATAAAGTTGATGTGCTTACTCACGATGATAACTTCTGTCACTCTTGTTTTCCTTTCTCTAACAGTACTGGCCTATTCTCAGAAGAACTACCTCCTCAGATCGTTTACACAAGATGGGACAAAGTGAGAGAGCAGTATTTTTCAAACAGTATTAATATGCCAAAAAGATAACTTTATTTTTTTCTTTTAAATGGTTAATGATTGACCTGATCTGCTTATGCTAGTTTACAACAAACCGGAACTGTTTTTACCTGGTGTAATCTGAGTGAATTTAATCATTGGATAAAAAGTCAGGAAGTTGAAACAGCAATAATATAGTAATACGCAATTTGTCTTACACCAAATGAAGGGATGAATAAAAAGAGGCGACGCGTTTTGCGCATATTGATGTGCAGATATATCTTTCACAGGCTGGCTTTTGATTGAGTCAACTTAAATCATATTGATGACGAATGTCAAAGTGGTGAAGACAAGTTCACACACGTGACGTGAAGCGCTCTTTTTGTTTAGTTTGAACTGGCTCACACAGCCAGCAGAAACTGGGTCACTGAGATCATCTGCTGAAACGAACAGATATCACAGTATCTCAACTACTGTAACGGCAGAAAATAAAACCCGTCAGGAAAGTAGTTCAGTGGTTTACAACCAAACTGGTGACCGTTCGGGGCTATACTACATATTATGCTATACTATTGATGATGCACGCCATCTAGTGGCAAAGTGTAGAAGTGCAAAGTGAGCTGAAAGTCATTATTAACAATATATATGAAAGAAAACTAAGTTTCCCAATAACGATAATGTAAATAATTATACTGATATAGCTTATATTAGATTTGTTAAAAGTTTCGAACTAGGTCAAATTTGATGTAGAACTTCATAAAATTATGGTCTACAATGTTTTACATCAAAGTAACAAAACCATTACATTGTTGATTGAATTCTCAAAAATTAGAAATGCTGGTGACATCAGACCAAAATTGGAAATAAAAAAGACTGAAATAACACTGAAATAGCCATTTACATTCTCATTTTTTATCAGATAATAAGCTATTTAATGAAACTGTAGTGG
Source organism: Menidia menidia (assembly GCA_907169785.1). Classification (NCBI taxonomy): domain Eukaryota; kingdom Metazoa; phylum Chordata; class Actinopteri; order Atheriniformes; family Atherinopsidae; genus Menidia; species Menidia menidia. The sequence continues at coordinate 9,608,870 of CAJRST010041110.1, read as the reverse complement.
TGCCACACAACGTTTCTAACGAATATGTTCAGAGTGAGAAATTAAAATGCTTGGATTATACAGGGACTTTAAAATTCATAAGCCCCGGTTATTATAATGATATGATTATAGTAAAAGAATAAACAGAATGGACAATAAATATGTAAAAATTGCACCCCATGAAAAACTGAATTGTAGTCAAGTATTAATCAAATGTTTTCTAATTCAAACTCCAGTCTTTCTGGTATTTATCAAAGTTGTGAGGAAAACAAATCGATCTCTTCTGCTGCCACAGACCTGGTAAGAAGGGGGAGAACTTTGTATGGACAGGCTTCCTACAGACATGTTTGTACATGTCAAAGGCACCAGCAAAATCCTAGTGTAGGTAAGAACTCCGTTCTTCACTGTGGATTATGCTCATGTTCATATGCAGTTGCACAACTGAATCATTATCATTAGAAAAAATATTTTTAATCTATTTCATAAGTTTAAAGTCACTGTTTAAATACAGGTTGTTAATCCAAATTCAACCGGAACCTCTGAGTTTTCATAAATGTACAGCACTGGTCAGATTTATTTATTTTTCACTGAGCAAGAAAATACTGTAGACATTGTACCTCTGGTCCAGCCTAAAAAATTTCCAAAGCTGAGGTGATGCTGCCCTCCAGTGAGCAACAGTAGAACATCAGCGTAGTGGCCTTCAACAAGTTTATGCACGTAGCTGCTGTTGCTTCACCAGAGGTGCATGTGCATCTTTCTACAAGAGGTATTCCTTCTGAGAAAATTTGTAGCGCTTTTTCTCTCAGTGTTCTGGCAATGTAAGTATGAGTATTCATATTAATTCAGAGAGAAATTAGCTCTTTTTAGTGTACTTACTCCTGTGACTGTCCAATTGGTTTGATGCTGCATATAACAAATCAGCATTTGCAAATTATGGAGAATAATATTAATTCTATAGTTTGTTTACATATTACCAAGCTTAAGATACCAAATAATGCAATATGTGTTATAAAACTCTTAGAGCACTATGTTAAAGAACATGTTAAGATTGTCACATATTGTATAACTACATTTATAGAAGACTATATATGAAAAATGGAGCCATGGATGAACTTAGTTGTCCAAAGACAACTAAATAAATAGACTCTTTATGTCCTGATTAGGTCATCTGAATGAATTTCTCAGGATAAATATCGAAGAGCTGAGCTGTTTTAAGTAAGATTTTGATCAAAACAGAAGCAAAATAAAAGCACTCAAATATCTATATTGTCTAATTTCGATGTCTGGAATGGGTTGAGGACATTTTTTACATTTCTTGAAAAATTGTGGGGGATTATGACAGCATCACACACTGAGGCCTGAGAACGACTCTTAAATGGCTCATTCCTTTTTCATTTAGCTTTTCCTCCCGTATTGTGCGCCTGTTTTAGGTTAATGAACGGATTCGGCCGTAGCATGTTTCATTAGTGAAGACCTAACTGAAGTAAGCAGGTATCAGCGCAAAGAGGCGACGAGTGGAGAGTTTCTTTTCCTTTCTCTGTAATCACAACAGACGCTTTCAGGGAGCCTTCCCATCTCTCCCATCAGGAGTCTGATGTCATGGGAGGAGTTTGCATCGGGAACCTCAAAACTTTTTTTTTTCGTGTCGTGTGTTTCGACGCCACGCCTCTGAGCGTTTTCCTCCGCGCGCTGATTTCATACCAAACTCATACTTCGCATTCCGCCTTTTCTTTTTCCATCAAAGAAAAGCATTTAGCCCCGGGAGTACTCGCGAGTCCCCAAAACGAGTCCCCCTGCGGAAACGGGAGCGGACCGGGGCGAGCTTGCGGCTCCTGGAGCTGAGCTGGGCAGCCGTTTGCGAGGTGAGTGCGCTCCCGGAGAGTTCTTTGTTGTGTGCTGCAACTTTCATGCCGCAGCAGCTGCTACGCTTCGCGAGCGCTGGAAGTTTTGGGATATTTGACATTTTTCGCATTTCCGCGCTGCGTCTTTGCCCATTGGGATCCCCGTGTGTTTATCTGAGAGTTGCCGCCGTGTTTACTCGGCTTCTCTCGTCGGAATTGGTTACTTTTACTCGGCTCTCGGACTTACTTTTGCAGTTTGTTACGGTATTATTAGCCCACAAGCTAGCCTACTAGCATGTCAGTTCGGTAGTGTTAGCAGAGTCCTTCCATCAGTATACTACATTAAAAGAAATGGCAGTGACGTGGAAGGCACTCAACTTTCTCTAAGTTGTGCTCAAACAGCACGAGGAAGTGTTACATGTAAGTTTTCTTGTCCTGGCAGGAAGATTCGTGCCACATCACAGTAGAAAGCTAAACGGCTCCCAGGCGCTCAGTGATTTCATTTTCCCTCTACATGCTAGCAGCTGGTATTAATTTCTTACTGTGGACGCTTCATCACCAAAATATGAGGATCCTAAAGAAATTAGAGAGAAGATTTAAGTTAATATTGTCCGGAATACAGATTTTTTTTTTTTTTTTTTTACTAATTTGTTGCTCATAATGCACTAAAGATGTCAATTAAAGGGTCCTGGTCCGCTTTACTGGGGTTTAATTAGTTCTACGAAGGTTTCCGGTGTTTGACCAGGGTCGCTAGTTACTGAAGTTTCCATGGATGTCCGAAAAGTGCTGCTGTGATAGAGCCTGAGTAACCATGTCGCTGATGCTCCCGCTGGCGCAGACGGCAGCCTGCGCCGTGCATGTGTGCGCTTTCAGAGTTTGCTGAGCTCATAGTTTTTATTTAGCCCGGTGCTCCAAAGGCTCCCGGCTGCGCCGGACACCTGACCCTTTGGCCGCTGGGAGCTGTATGGAACTGCTATATGGAACTGGCAGAGCCACGTGTGCACAATGCCTCAAGTTGGCATCACCTCTTTTTCTTTTGGTAAAAACCGAGGCGATGATCCCTCAAGTCAATGTTCACATCCACCCCTGTCATTGTGAAATAGGTGGCATTCAATCACTTGTCTGCAGCCCCTCTCCTGAGCAGCCCTCCAGACGTGAAAAAGAGAGAGAGGGGGCTCTTTCTTCTGCAGGCCAGTGAAGCAGAAAGAGGGGATTTACCACTCCAAGACCAAGCAAATGTCACGCATTGGCATGGAGATATGAGGCATGGTGCCTTAAGTTGAAGCAATAGGAATTATTGTCTCATGTTCAGTGCCATCATTAATAGTTGATATTTTACCATTTACAGACACTGGTTTTACTCCATACTGTCAGCCTTACGGTGTATGTAAAAAAACAAAAACAAAACTTGGATGTTATCCCCTTTTCTTAGAAGCCATACAGAATATAAAATAACTCAATATAAACAAATAAATTGGACAGTAGCAGCCTGTACATATTCCACACAGTGAGTGTGTAAAGTCTCGCTTGGAGCATATATGACAGCTTTTTCTTTGAAGGGTTTTAATCTTGGTTTGTTTGTGTGGGCTAGTATTTACAGAGTCTGATGATTTGAAATATATCACAGTAATATTGTGCCCTTTCTTAACCTTCCTGCGTGGCTGGTCCAATCACCGTGGCAACCGCGCAGCCCGGTTACGAGTATTTGAAACGGGAAAGACCCCGCAAACAGTTCGTAGCAGGAGTCGGGAAAGCTGGTCTGTTATGGCCCCACTCTGGAAAACATTACACGCGAGACAACATTCATGTTGAATATTTGTGTTGGTGCTTAAAGAGACATGGAGTAGCCTCAGAAATAACAGAAGAATGTGTAATTTCCTCATGTGGCCCTCACAGGAAAGGTTGCTGGCATCTGAGAAGTTTTAGTGGCAAGAAGGAAACTCCTCTCAACAGTTTTCACACTGGGGGGGATTTTCCAAGGAAAGAGTATAATTGCTCTTGGTTTTTGTTAGGATCAGTTTATTGATGGGTAAACCTTTTCATAGGTTTTGGTAATTGAAAGGGAGTTTATATTTGATTTACAAAACCCTCACAACAGTTGTGTGACTTTTGATGCCAGGACTGTTACGAAGTCTTGAGACTGTTGTAAGAAAGCTGCCGCAGTACTCTGGTCTCTATCCTGTCCAACCATCGAACTGCTCTGGATGTGACTTAACCAGAATAGGTGTGAGGTATCTGTCTCCAATGTTTTTTTAGGAACTGATAACCGACAGTTAGTCAAAGGTCTTCTCAAACAAGGTTTCTTTTCTTGAAGACATTTTTCTCGTTCTGAAACTCTCATGTCTCTCTCCGGGTTTATTACATTAACTTCAGTTTTTTTCCCCTCATTCTGCTTTCAAATGGGACTGAATTTCAGATTTAGTCAGTGTGGTTCACTGCTGATGCAGCACTCAGTTCTGGTTTGGCGTGCGTCCATGCTCCGGGCGTCGGAGCAGCCTCTCCATGTTCGGTCTCTGAGCGTCGGCCACTGAAAAATAACCCGATCCAGTCCGACAAACGTTTGCTTCAGAGAACAGGCCAACTTTGTCCTTATGGTCTATGCTTCTTACAACAACTTTCGTTCTACACAAGTTAATTCATTTATTTCTAAATAAAAACAACTTTCCTCATGTGAGGATTACAGTCAAATCAAAGACAATGAGCAGATTTCTTGGCAGCTGGTGTTGTGGCGAGCTGTGATTGCTGGTGATTTCCAGCTGCTGTCACAAAATGTTTATTATTACCTGTAAATAGACTACTCGGATAGAGTTTGTATATACTGCTGTATTAGACTAATTGAAGGCTGACTTTGTTTTCAAAGGAGGCGGTTGCTTCTATTTCCTGAAACTGCACTGATTGCAAAGGCTTTTCGTCTAAATTCGTCAGCTACAAAAATAAATACTCATCTCTTTTGTGAGATTGTGGTAGATTTTTGTCAGATGCCCTTTTAATGTGGAAAGTTAAAGCATATGTGGGTACGGACCACGTTTTGCCCTCACAAGGGTGTTCTTTTATGAATGTTTAATCATAAGACTAAAGAAGTCTACTGGTGGTAACTTTTCTTTTTCTGTGCTGTCAGGTGTGTTGTGGCTGGAACCGTCACCATTGCGTCGGAGTGGAGTTGCCGTGGCAGCCCTGACGGGGCGCAGGAGGAGAGCAGCAATGGAGAGGTGCTGGCAGACGGGGCAGACCGCGGGCTGGACGGGGACCCTGAGGGCGTGTGGAGTCCAGACATCGAGCAGAGTTTTCAGGAAGCTCTGGCCATCTACCCGCCTTGCGGCAGGAGGAAGATCATACTTTCAGACGAGGGGAAGATGTATGGTGAGGAGCAGCAATTTCCTGTCCCAAAATAATTCACTTTAAGTCTCATTCGGGCCTCTCTGCTTCTATAGCCAAATGCTATACATGGAAGACTTTTTGAGAGGGAGGACAAGAAAAGGAGCTGTGAACATCATTGAGGGCCGCTGCACAGACAGTCACAATCTCTGCTAGACAAAGCGTTACAACTGCATCTAAATCAGTTTACCACTTTAAACACAACCATTGTTTGACTGTATCTGCAGTAACTTTTAATCTGAGTTCTGTGACACAATGGGAAAGCGGCTGGTGGTTTTCAGTTTGTCTATTTCTGTTCAAAAGAACTAGCTTCAATCTTTGTTCAGAAATTGACTCATTTCTAAGTCTATAATCCCCCTGTCTTCACAAGAAGTCCCCTGCTAGCTGTGTAATGATGGGTTTTGTAAATATAACCCCAAAAATTAGATACTGGAGTTAAAAAGAAACTTGATATTCCTTCTTTGCACTTTATGAATAGATCTGATCAGCTTTAAACGCATTGTGCTGAATCATTTCTGTAAAAACGTTATTTCACATATATTGTGCTCTCCTTTACACCCCGTTTATTCATCCACTAATTAATATTAACTATTATTATCCACTATTATACACTCTTTACTTCTGACTCTGATTCCTGTTTGAATCCTGTTGGTTCCAGTCCGTTGGCAGATATCTGTCATGGCCACTTTCCATGAGTATGTACTCAGACATGGGTTGACTCAGATTTTTATTGAATTTTTTTGCATTTTACCTCCTAAAAGTTAAGATTTTAGAACGCACTCACTCTAGCAAGCCTATTCAAGGTGTCTGCAGACCGCTGATTGGCCAGGCCTGAAGGAGTCAATAAAAGTGACTTTTTCTAAAGAACCCTACTATTTTTACAAAAGTGTCAACAGTAAACGGGAGATTTTTTTATTCCTGTGACTGTCAGTGGGTCCACGCTCAAACCAACACCGAGGTTTGGCGGTTTTGTCCTTCGTTGTTCGTGTCTCGCATACAAATAACGTCATGGTACCCACCTGCAGTGGGAAACAACCTGAGTTGTGTTGAGTAGAACTGAGCAGGAACAAGTGGATAAAGGCCAAAAGTTTGTGCACCAGTCATCTGCCTGGAGCTATTTCTGTAGAGTGCTGTTCTAGTCCTGAGGTCAGAGGTCAGCCAGCAGCAACAGTTCAGATCAAGTGAGGGTTAACATACCAAGAAGCCTCTGCTTGGTCTGCTTAAACATTCACAACAGACCAGACTACTCCGATGTGAATTAGGAGCATTAGCCCGTAGAAGCATATGCACTGGGCCTTTTGATTGCTTTTATTAGGGTTCCTTTTGAAGCTTGCCTTGTTTTTTCTTATCCCACCCCCCACTTCACTGAAGGTCTTGGCTGACACCCAGGAGTCCTATTTTCTTGATTGACCTAGTGTGAAGGCATTCTCATGTGCTGCAGCGGGTGCTGTGCAGTCGTGTCACTGTGAGGGTGTGTACAGAGGGAAATAGGATCTGTGGTCCCATGTGACAGAGAGGGAAAGTTTGTTGGAGCATTGCGGCATTTTCTCCTTTAGTGGAAGTGTGGGCCCACCATCCCCACTCATATTCCCCTTCATTTCCATTAAACAAAGAAAGGTGCTTTCTTTCTTTTACACTGACACGTTACTTCGGCTCTCACATTAATTCACCAGGTTATGAATTCTTAACATCGGAAAAGGAATATTGTCATGGTTAAAAGCTATCATTGAACAGGATGCAGTGACTTCAAACATACCGTAATATTATTAATGTAAGGATTGGAAGGCATCATGTAACACAAGTGAGTTGTTTTTATTACAAAAGTTTGAGAGCTTCAATGAAGTCCTGCTGCTAAACTCGGACAGTTGTAACTGATCGCTGTTCTCTTTGCTCTCTTTGCTCGCAGTCATATGTTACCATGATGTAATTCTCGGTTGTTGTGTCAAGCACATATTTCCAAACTGGGACCAACGCAGGCTACACGGGAGAGAAATGACTAAGATGATATTTTGTTTCGTAGGTAGCTCTGGGGTTTTATTTTTGTCTTACCAGACATGTGTGTTTGTAATATTTTTTATCCTTTATAAAGGTAAATGTATGCGGTTCTAAAACTCTAAACTTTATATGCGCAAAGATGTTTGAAAATGTATCGGTTATGCCATTGGTCAGATGTGAGCAGCCTTATTGTGCATAGGGTTGTATTAATGTACATTAATGCCCTACTATTGTCTGGGAAAGGCACAAAAAATATAAAGTGTTGGGGGTCAGTTTGAATCTTGCTGCAGTGATTCAAAGCTTAATAACATTTAATGGTGTGTTTGTTTGTTTTTGTCCGATTTCATGTTTGCATGTATTTTGAAAGTCCATTTTCAATCAAACTACAAAGTACTTACTTGGGCTTTTGTGTTTTTATCATCACACAAATGTGTACCATGCCCTTCATACCCAATGATTACTAAAAGTATATCTCTGCTGAGTCTTCAAAACGAGCCTCACAGTGAGCTTGATGAAAAAAACAAAACGGCATCAACAACATTTCTAAATGACTGTTGATGGCCCAGTTTTGTGTCCACCAGTGTTACAATAGAACATCACACTTAAATATAGTCCTGCAGGAAAAGCGTTTGGCCTCTGGAGGACTGCTGGTAAGCGGCAGAGGTTTTTTGGGGCTTGGAGCGGACTTTTGTGCCTGAGTCAGCCCACTCTGTTCATTTTGGGGAATTCTGTGTTCTGGTAACCTAACCAAGCTGATGTGACTCATCTGACGTCCTCGCAGTGTCAAAGCCTTTCCCAGAAAGATGGAGGGTGATGCTGCTGAAATCCATTTGTGTGATTAGCGTTAACCACTGCTGATGTTTTGTCGGGTTATTTTTAACCTCCCTGCAGCATGTGCTGCACGCCATTTCTGCCCAGACACGAGCTGATCATCCAGTTCAGGTTGGAGCTGAACTGTAGCTCAGCAGGTGGTCTGCAGCGACCACAGTTTATAAGTCTGCTAACAATGTGAGAAACTCTGCTTCCTTTTTCTTTTCCTCTCTATTCACAACATAGCCTTTTCCCATCTGCTTTGGAGCTCCGCAAGCAAACCATTCCAAGATTAAGAGAATTTAGAGAGTCTGTCTTCTTTTAGTGGGAATACCTTACAGCCACAGAAATGGAAAGCCTGACCGTTATTTTAATGATGTGATTTGAGATGGGATAGATTTGAGAGCCTCAGTTAATACCTCACTGGCATTAAAAGGTCATCGTTATGTGTGGTTTCTAAGTGTTTAGATGATCAAAGATTCTCTTCATTGTTTTTCAGGTCGAAATGAGCTGATAGCTCGCTACATAAAGCTAAGAACGGGGAAGACACGCACGCGTAAGCAGGTATGCTCAGATATTTTGTTTTGTTTGTCAAATTAAATGCTTACCTTAAAAGTGATTATTAATGCTTTATGGATGAGTTGTAAAATGCTCCTGTGAATGTGTGTTTTCATGGAATAACCCTGGACCCATAGGTGTCTAGTCACATTCAAGTTTTGGCACGTAAGAGGGTGCGGGAATATCAGGCCAGCATTAAGGTGGGTCCCAGCATCCCCGGCTCTCCTCTGTAGTCACCTTCCCTCTTCTTCTCTTCCCCCTTTCCCTCCCATCTTTTTTTCCCTTCATCCTGTTTTTCTTCAGGTCTCTAGTCACCTGCAAGTCTTGGCCAAGAGAAAGTCTCGTGAGATTCAGTCTAAACTGAAGGTACACAGGCTCACTGACTTTTGCAGTGCCAGCATCTTTGCTCTGCATGCAGCCCAACTCTGAAGTAACCCAAGATTCCATCGTAGATGTAGATGCTTTGGGTTCTGCCTCTCTGTCTGGTAGTTCAGGCGTCTACTGTAGGCCGCAGATCTGTTGTAGGCCCTGTTCAGATCCGTCACTAACTCACATCCTGACCGATCAGATCACCAGTGGGAAGCAACACACCAGAGGACCTGCACCGCAGTGTGTCCACACACACTTCTTTGGGTGATGTTTGTGGTTGGATCTCAGCTACTCTCTTTGACACCAAACACTCGCACATCAGTCACACAGTGATTTGATAAGAAATAAAATGTTCATTAAAATCAGATCTTTGAGGCATTAACATGTCATGTTGGCCCTAAATTGCAGTTATTAAGGAATTCTTGTTGGTAATGTATTCAGCTAGGGGATGTAAACAATGTAATATGACAAATGAGCCTTGAATAAATAGTTTGTGTTGTTGTAGATTTTAGTGTGAGCTCACCTATAGCAGGCTTACTTAAGCTTTTCATGACAAACTTCGAGTTTTTCTTATCATATTTGTTTGATTGTGTTCTTTACAGGTCTCATTTGTTTGCACATTTCTTAACTTTGAGAGCTCACTCAATGTGGAAGCCTCTTTAGGGTGCATGTTTTTGGTTTTGAAGGCGTGTTGTTCTAGCCTCTAGCTCAGGACCTTTCCAGCCTTGGTCATGCACTCTCATGACTTTCTGTTGCTGGCTTTGTTGGTTCCTCCTCTGGACTGTGTTTTCTACCTGGACACTAGAGGAACGTGGTACATTTCTGATTTTTACATTCTTATTCTTCAAAATTTGCTTCAGTACTTTACTTTTCCTTTCACGCCGACTTCATGTGGTTTGTTTGTCCCTTTCCTTTGATTAAATATCTCTATGACACAACTTTGCACCATTCTAGTCCTCTCTACTGTACGTGTAAAGAAGGTCTCATAAAATGTCCAGGTCTAAATGTTTGCTGGAAAAATCAGCACTTCATGGTGGCACAAATTGATATTTAGCTGTACATGTAAGCCGGAGGTTTTTGAGCTCAGCGTGTGTTTGACAGTTTCAGAATTTCAGTCTGTGTGATGTTTTCTATGCTCTTTTCTGAAAAACAGCATAACAAAACAAAGAAATCTATTTGGGTTCATTTGCAGATTATAGGATATACTTTAGTTGAAACATTCAGTGGCCTTTACATTGTTACAAGTACTGATAAAACAGTGACTAAATATTCCCTTGAAAGCCAAAGTTCAAAAATGAAATTTCACTATAGTATGCGTTATATAAAAGTAAAACACAACCTATTGTTACCTATTCTCTTGAATGTACTGGCTTTAATTGGTGTATTACATGTCTTTTTTGCCATAGGCCATGAACTTGGTAAGTTTTTGTCCCACATCTACAGTTCTCTGCTTCATACTGTGTGGTTGGCATCACATTGCTGCTAGTCCACATTAAAACTCTGCTGCAGACTCAGAAACTGTGCTCATTGCTTTTTTTTTGTTTTTAGTGGCTTTAGTCAAATGCTGGTGATGGTTAGCTTCTCTAGTTTGGTGCACCTTCTGCTTTTGCCTTCTTTTAGGTCTGCTTTGCTCTGTTCTGCCGTCTCATGTAGTTGTGCATCATGCTGAAAGACAGCGTATGTTGGCTGGCTTGCTGTCTAAATTGACCTTTTAAAAATGGCTGACGTTGGAATGACAACCTGCATTAAAATGGACATTTCAGCACAGGGCATTTTAATTGTTCTTCACTCTGCCTTTGTGTTTCAGGACCAGGTATCCAAAGACAAGGCACTGCAGACTGTAGCAAACCTGTCGTCTGCTCAGATTGTGTCTGCGAGTGTGATGAAACCTCAGACTCCCTTCCCTCCACCAATCAGAGTGAGACTAAATCTGACAGACACATCTGTTTTCGTTTTTATGGCTTCTTTAAAGATCTGAGTAATCCGTCTTGCCTGGTTTCTGATCTTTCTTGTTGCTCAGTTTTGGCCCGGCCCTGTACCAGGACAGCCTGAACATTCTCAGGAGTAAGTACCAGTGCAGTGTTGCTTTGTTTTTATGGTGTAATGTTTTTTTTCTTTGCATAAGCTGACGCAGATTCTCCTTTGGTTCTCCTGTTCTTCTTAATATCCACAGCATTAAGCCTTTTGCACAGCCTCCGTACACTACACTACCAGCCCCCGTCCCTCCACCCATCAGTAAGTGTGGAAACATGGGCATTCATTTCACCATTTGATATTAATGCGGTTCTTGTAATGATGTGTTCCTGGTTTGAACCTTTTACAGGTTACGATGCCTTGCCTCCCCCCCGACCTGCAGCCATAGCGGTTCCCGTATGGCAAGACAGAACCATTGCCTCGGCAAAGCTACGTCTACTGGAGTACTCTGCGTTTATGGAGACCCAGAGAGACAGAGAGATGGTACGGGCCCTCTCAAAGAATCCTAACCCCCAGTGTATGGGAAAATAAAAGCTGTTTGTTCCCCCGGTTTCTTAATGTTTCCACAGTTCAAGCATCTCTTCGTTCACATTGGGCCTTCAAACCCAGGCTACAGTGACCCAGTGCTGGAGTCTGTAGATGTGAGGCAGATTTACGACAAGTTCTCAGAGAAGAAAGGGGGCCTGAAGGAGCTGTACGAGAAAGGCCCGCACAACGCCTTCTTCCTCGTTAAGTTTTGGGTTAGTTCAGAAATCCAGCCACGTTAAAGTCAGTTTCAGCAGCATGACAGTTTACGATGCTCAGCCTAAACAGTTTGGTGGCCCATGCTGTATTTGTTTCTCCTGTCAATCGTTGCTCATCCTGTGCCTCAGGCGGACCTGAGCAGCGACATCGAGGAGGGTTCGGGTGCATTCTACGGAGTGAGCAGCCAGTACAGTGGCACAGAAAACATCACCATCAGTGTTTCTACAAAGGTCTGCTCCTTTGGCAAACAGGTGGTGGAGAAAGTTGAGGTGAGTACATCAACCTTATATTACACCTACAAAACTCCACAGTTTCAGTCCTGACACAAAATTTCACCTGGATCCTTGTTGATGTTCCACCGTCCAGACGGAATATGCGCATTTGGAAGGAGGAAAGTACGTGTTCCGCATCAATCGTTCACCCATGTGTGAATATATGATCAACTTCATCCACAAGCTGAAACACCTGCCAGAGAAATACATGATGAACAGTGTCCTGGAGAACTTCACCATTCTTCAGGTATTTGTATGCCTTTAAAAAACTAATCTTAGGAACTTGACACCCAAAATATGAAAAATGTAAATGGATTTCTTAATCTTCTTAATCTTAGTAAAAATATTTTATTCACAACAAAAGATGGAAAACATCAAACAACTTCTTTTAGATTTTCAAAGATGGATAATTCTTGAATCAACATAATTTATGTTTCATTTATATTCTGCATCGCAACTAAATGAAAATGTATTGTATTTTCAACTGAATAACTTTGATTATTACTCAGCCTTATGATAATCCTTGTTTTGTTTTGTTTTTAATTTTTGTCAGGTGGTGTCCAACAGAGAAACTCAGGAGACTCTGCTGTGTATTGCCTTTGTGTTTGAAGTGTCCACAAGTGAGCATGGAGCACAGTACCATGTTTATCGACTAGTAAACGACTAGCAGCATGTTACACGCATGCATGGAAAGACTCTTCAGACTTTTTGATACATACAGCTCAAACACTATTTCCAGCTCAGCCTACAGAACCCCCACTCCTTTTACTCTGAACACCTGTTTGTTTTTATTTGACCAACCGTCACACTGTAGTCACACCAGTTGTTTTATGTATATGTCCTCTCATTGCTGCAAGTCTGGACAAATATAACATCCCAGAATAGGTCAACAGTCTCACAACTGTTTCCTGTGACCTTTTGTTTCAACCCATTATGACCCCATGCAGCACATCCGCTTTTACCCTTTTAATCAGTGTCATATGTTTTTATCAACATTTTAAAACGCATATACCTTTGTAATTTTTTTTTTTTTTTTTTTTTTTACAATATTGTTAAATGAAGAGGCAATATCAGTAATTAGCAATAAAAGCAGCAGGTCTGATCGCAAAGTTTCCCAAAAATCTTTGATTTTGGTCCTTAAAGGTTGTCTGAGGCAACCATTTTACTGACAAAGCTCCTGAGTAAAACACTTATGTGACATTCTTTAGAATGAAACAGAAGCTTTGTCTCCAACTCATGTTTTTACGTCATTTTCCCCCACATTTACATTTAAATCATAGGTGAGGCTGATGTGAGACGAGTTTAAATATGTAATTTGACAAATCATTTAACCACTGTTAGTGTAACCTGTCACAGTGACTGTTTCTTGTCCTGACTGTCGTATGTTTGAAAGGTACCATTTGAACAAACTGTCCCCAATATATCCTCTGTTAGTTTAGCTTGATCGAGAATCACATTTCAGAAAGTCTGCCTCTCCTTAGAAACAAATGCACTACGCGTTAAGGCGTGCACCACATATTTATTTTTTTCAACAGTAACATGGTATTAAGAGAGACTGATTATTTTGGGGAATATTTGGTCTTTAAAGGTTTCCAGAAGTACACGCTATGCAGGGGAAACCTGAAGGAGGCGCGTAAAAAGCAGAAACGGTCAGGGTCGCACCTTTTTAGTGAGATACTTTTACTGTTTATCCTCCGCCGGTGTGGGCTTGCTGCAGTATTTCTACCTCCACACGAGATGGGATAAGAATGTGCTTTGATTCTTAAAGCCTTAAGCTGAGGGGCACTGATGTATAGGATGTATACACTACATTTGTAACGGTACTGTTTGGAAAGCCAAAACAATATAAATAGATGCATTTTTGTAAGTCTTTTTTCCTTTTTGTCATATTTGACCGGCACACTAAACGCCCTGAAAAGGTGATGTTTTAGTTGTTGTATGAATGGTACAGACTATATAAAGGTCACTCACAGTGCACTGGCATAGATGTGCCCATTAACACTAACAAACTATTCATTTGACACATTTCTGTTTTTGTAATGGATCACTGGTCCAAAGGGCTGGCATCATCTATGTGTATATAGACTAAAATAAGATTTCATATATATATATATATATATATGAAACTTTTTCTACCCCATCAGGTCGTCTCCTCCAGGGAATGTTTTTTACCACGTTGAGACGGACTTATCTTTGACTGTCATGACAACAAGAGCCATTTGGTTCCGTTTTGAATAAAACTGTCACTTCATTTCTACTCATTTTATTTTATCCATACACTCGGTCTGTGTATTATGTCTGCCTTTTCTTCACCAGTCCTTTGATCATGTCTGTTCAGAACATGCAGTGCGTGCCTTTATGTCTTTATGTACCAATAAAAAAATGAAGAAAAAAAAGCAGCTGTGGATTCATTGTTGATAAATTCTATAAATATACCCCGAGTTCACTTGTACCTGTTCAGTTGATCTTATAGGGGATAAAGCATTGTTATTTGCTGAGATTGTAACAGTGTGCTATAGTAACTGTTTATATCTGGGTTATAACCTGAGCTCTCTGGCCTTGGATTGCAGTATATATCTCTCCTGCTAGGTGGTGCTGTCACCATATGTTTACATGTTGGCTCTAAAGGACAGCCACCTCAAACCTTCACTTTCTCTGCAAATGATATCTCATAAGTCTGACATTGAGCCTTTAAAGTTTAAGATGATCACAATCATATATCCACTCAGATTATTTATATTTCTAATCAAGCAGTGCTATCAATAAGATTTTATAATAATTTATTTGGAATATGTACACTTTTTCTTTTACTTTAAAAAACAACAACACATTGTCAGCTTTGTTTTGTCGACATGAACCTTTTAAAGACAGATCCATTTAAAGGGGTTCAATCACCTTTAAGGACAAACCGAACAACGAAAACAAAATGTGTGAGCTCAGTTTCATGCGGCAGACCTCGCGCAGTGTGGGTGTTGGAGTTCATCAAACTGTTCTCAAATGTTCGGGAAAGATTGAAAACACAAGTCGTTTATTACATGTCTCAGAGTGGGCAGCTATCCAAGCCGTCCTCAAACTGAAGTGATCAGCATTCTTTCATAGGGGTTTGGTCTTTCGGTGCAGCAGCTCATAAAGTGGTGGTGCTTTTTGTTTTTTTGGGGTGGGTTTGGCATAAGAGGAAAAGGCTTGGTGTGAAACGGAACTGTAAGAAAAAAACAGCAACGGTTTTCTGACCTGTTCTTTTCTCACTCTTACTTGTGAGCTCTTCTACTAGTTTGCTTCCACATTTACAAAAGTTAGATTTTTTTCTTGGAAAAAAAACTAATCAGCCCGTGTTGCCTGTAGCTGAATCTGCCTGCTTCACGTTGGCTCAACTCTAAAGCTGACTAGCAAACAACAGGTGTGCGAGCTGTCACTCAAACGGTGAGCCATGAGCTCACCTGAGTGGATTCACCGACGCACCTGCCGTCTCTCTTTGTCCAGTTTTTGAACCGACACGTTTTCCGTGATTAGTTCTGTTTGTCATCAAACGCACACATGGATGCGCGTGACTAAGAATCTGTGCATTTATTGCCAGTCTGAAGTTAAGTGATGGGTGTGGTGGGAAAGGAACACCAGGAGAAACACTGCCAAAACCATCTGGCTGTGCAGCCAGCATGGGCCCAAATTGCCACCAGTTCCCTCCCTGTCTTGTCTTCCACGAACTTATCTATCTCGTCCTTCTGACGCCTCCTGCTTTCTTTTTTCTCATGTTGACTCGTGCTTGCTCATCCCGTCTCACGTTAAATCAGACACCAAGAAGCAGACCATGAGGTCAGCCTCTACAAGGATATAACGGCAAACATTTTCTCTTGCGCGAAAAATAAATGAATGGCTTCATTAGTGCCGAGACGTTACTCGTATCACAATGGATGTTCAGTCACTCAGCCCGGCGTCATAGTTATCACCTGCGTTAGAATCTCTGAAACACGGAGGAGAGATGAGCCGGCACTGCATTCAGTAAACTGGGACTAAGTTGAGAAATTGTGCATTAATGCAAGTTTTCATAGATATGAAAAAAAGCAAATTATTGCCTATTTTTTTAACCATAAAAAACTTCTATGGCGAAACCACCAAGAACAAACTTTCCAAAAAACAGGGATTTCAGTGTTATTTTTTCAAGCCATTATCTGCTTTTACCGTTATGTAAAACAATCATTTTAACTTTTAAACTGTATCTTAAAGAATATTTCAGAAATAGCATTAATTATATCTGTTATCAATAGATAACCCAGCACAACAATAATAATAATAATAATAACAGAAATAACTTGGCTGATTTTTCTTCAGCTATTTGAGGGGGAAGCAGTCACAAAATAGCTCTCATTGTGTTAAATTACAGATAACTTACGGGCTTAATTCGAATAGGTCCCATTGTGATGATTTTTAGTATGTGTGGTTGTGTAGGCCTGTTTTAAAGTCAAACGTTTGGGAAGATAATGGGAATATCTCCCCTCCTTTTTCCCTGCTCCTAACTCCAATGTGTCTAAAACAAACGGTTGATCCAAAAATGGGCTTTAAGCTGCAGACGTTTAAACAAATGACTGCCTTCAATAGCCAATAACAGGTCTGCAGGTTGAAATAATAGGTTTAAAGAAAAGCTTTCTGTTGTAATGAGCCTGTGTGGGATGTTTACTCTTCACCTGTAGCTCAGTAAGAAAGAGCTGTTGTCCACTATTTGGAGGGTCAGTAGTTCAACTCCAGGTTCCCTCCAGACTGGAGGAGTCCTTGGGCAAGGCTCTGAACCCCAAGTTGCCTACTGGTGCAACCAGTGTGTAAATGTGTGTGTGTGTGTGTTAATGGTGAATGACACGTAGTGTAAACCGCATTGAGTAGTTAGCTTGACTACAAAAGCGCCTTATAAGTGCAAGTGCACTCACTTTTACCTTTGGTGACCCCCTCGGGCTTGCGGTGACCGTGGTGCGCGGCTCGGCCCCACCCTTCATCCAACACCTTTCTCTGAAACGTCTTTCGGGAGCCGGAGGGGCGCGGCTCGTTGGGTGGAGTCCCTCTCCCGCAGCTCAGTTCTGGGAACGCTCCACTAAATCTGCATTCTTGGCTCGTTCGCAGCTTTCGCTACTACGGCGTCTCTCCTCTGCTTCTCCGCGGGGCCCCTCTCTCTTCCAGGAGGCCGCTTTGAATCAGTCTATTCTCGGCAAGTGGCCGGGGAGGAGGAGGAGGAGGAGGGGAAGGTGGACACTCACTTAACCATGGAGCCCCTGCGGTCAGCCACGGGGTACGGGCTCGCGGAGGACACCTCGCTCGCGCTGCCCTCCGACAACACCCTGAGCTCGGGACGCCAGCGCGTGCTCAATCAAGTTGGCAGCATGAAGCGGAGCAAGTCCAGGCGGGACCGGGACAAGAACGGCACGCTGTCTCCCGCTACAAGTACGAAAACCGACTTTACGAGAGAGAGTTTCCAGCGGGAACTTTCGTTCAGGAGACAGGGGCGGCGGTAGTATCTGTCAGGTGTCATTAGAACAACACTTAGGAGCGTTGTATGGCCATTGTTTTTCTTTTCGAAAGTGCGACACAGCTTTTTACAGGTGCCCTCCTCCGGACTGGCTCTCCTCAGCTGGTTTTGGGTCACTCGGTCTGCATCTGCGGATGCGTTTTCAAGGCCCCGGCTGGAGTTTTGTTTTTAATAACCCGCGTTTTGTTTCCATGGTTCCTCCCAGAGACAGGAATGCAGAACACGGGGCAACAGAAACCCGCGCACAGACATTTAGAAGTACATTTCAGACTTGGTTCCTCTTCCCGAGGCGACAGAAGATGTCAGACAGACGAGTGCAGGAGCTCCTCTTTCAGTGCGAGTTAGTGGAAGGCTTTGGGCAGATTCCTGCACCGTCTGGGGCTTCGGGGTGTGTGTGAACGCACCTCTGGCCCTCACCAGGACCTGACGCAGTTTGGGATGATGTGAGCTGTGAAAGCTGGTTAAGAAGGAAAGATGGTGTCACTTCTGGTGTTTTCACTCATTTGGTTTTATTGATAAAAAAAAGAAGAGTTCAGTCAGTGATTTCTTTTAGATTAAAGGGGTTGTGAGGCGTATGAGTGTAAATCTACGGGATAGTTAGATGAAGCACCACATAATTTAAGTGGAGCTCACTTCAGAGTGATTAGGATTGAATGACTATACCTAAATACGTGATAGAGAGTTTTTCATAGTTTATGATCCTTGCTTTCCCTACAAAGACACTGTTTTGATCATGGTGTCATGTATGAAATCGCTTCAAAAGCTCTTTTTCTAGTTTCTCCTGGAAATTTGTCCACCATTTTCCGGACATTCTCCTGTGATCTGTTCCCTTTATCCTGCAGAACATGTTGCTGCTCAGCGTAAAGTTTCCTGTCAAAACTCGCAGTGTTTTGCGAGCATTATTGGAATTTATCAGCCTTTCGAAGGTCTTTTTGTTTGGAAAGATGGTCAGTATTCACTTTGGGAGGTTGCTACTGTCGTGCGACAAGTGTCTTGCTGCTCTTGCATTTCACACAGCTTGAGACACGTGTTGTGTCAATGAATCATCCGAGGAGACAGACAGACAAAGCTCTGAAACATGATGGTTATCCCTTAGTTAACGCCCAAATTATAAAGCCTGTTGGTTTTAACTGACATTATGTCTGGTCTGTCCTTGTGTCTTACTGAGAGATTGAAGGCGATCCTGTCCATCAGTCAGAGTAAAGCTCTGAATAGTTATTCTTTAACCTTCTGGGCAGCTGTATGAGCAGCTGAGTGATAAATTCTCACCTGTGATAATAATCATGAATTAAAACTATTAATAGTAGACCATTTAGTTTTCATGCTCTCTCTAATTGGCTTCTCTTTCTGTCTCCCAGAGTTTCAGTTTGCTTTAATTGTTATTTTTTTCAACAGGCCCGACTCAGGAGGTTTTCTCAACCTATAATGAGTTTGGAGGATTCAAGTTCTCTCCAACCAAAGCAAATGGCCACTACAGGGGCATCAACTCCGTATCATCAGGAACTTCCAAAATGGTAACACATGTGCTTTTTATTTTTGTCCAGAAGTTCATTTAGTTACGCTTGCACAGAATCAGGTGAGATGATGTCTCAGGCTGTAAATAAATAAGCTAATTTCTTAAATTGTTGAAGAAATAAAAAAATCCCTGGATGGACCTGTTTTTGATGTAAATGGGCTAACACAATACACACATCCATGCAACATGGGCAAGCAACATCCATGGTTGCATGCCCGTGCAACAGGTGCATGGGTGTGTGTGGGTGTTGCTTCTCATTATTGGGTTGACAATTTGGAATAGTTTATATAAATGGAGAATAAGATGAGCCATGGAGAAGTTTTTAAAAGGAGAGCTAAAGTTCCACAATCATAAGTTGTCCTTCACGTTGTCTGTTTTGTTTGTCTCAGAAATAATCGGGACAAACCTTTGGTTCAGTGTAGTTATTAAAGAAAGAGTAGGAATGATATCTGTCTTTAAAAAAAATACATAATTGTGCTCTACGTGTTTTCACACACTTCAGAAATTAGCCATGTTAAGGGGAAACTTTATGCTCACATATGGAGCCCCTAAGGGGACATGGAGAGTTTTGCAAGATCTCTTCTGATTAAGAAACACATATATCGCATGTATATATAAAATTACTTGCTTTGAGCTTTGGCTTCAGGTCCACTTGACTAGGAGACACAGATTTAAATGCCCAAAAGATCCCTTTCGGACGTTTAAAGAGAATTCTTGCAGAAATGGATGTTAACTGGAACAACTGAACCGGTACTAAATAGTCAAATCTAAATCTTAAAAAAAGATTTTGTGAAATTCTTTATCCATTTTCATCTCTTTTTATATGCTTTTTGAATGCTTTGACAACAATATCAGCATGACAGCGATATCATGTATATAAATGACGATATGTACATAAAGAGATTGGTCATGTTGACAAAGGGATTTTATGGCAATTATAATCAAAAGACAGAGTCTACTCATTAAATAAGAAAGGCAGATTTGAATATGTAACCCATGCTTTATTTATTTTCTTTTGCATATTTGTGTGTGTGTGCGTGTGTTTGCTGCGGGTTGGCCTGATGTGAACCTCTGACACAGAGCTGAGACATTTCCAGGGCGTCTGATGGTATGCTCTGGCTGTGCTACGTGAACATCAAGTCATGTGTAAAAGTGTTTTTTTGTCACATCGTGCTCTGCAAAAGCTCGGCAGGCAGAATTATTTAAAGATCCATGCAAAGGCTTACATAACTTTAGAATCAAAAGCTTGGGCATAGGCCACCATGTGCCACAGCCTGTATGTCTGAGCCGAGCCAAGGCCTTGGACAGCAAAGAATCTTTGAGTTTCATCAGCAATACTTGATTTACTTTACTAAATTTCTACATTAACATTCAATAACTTCCCAATTCTGGGCTTAATAAAGTATATACTGTCTTCCCCTTAAACCTGGTGTAATCTCTGTAGCTCCCTGTCTTATTCTAAACCCTTTTTAAAGCTACAGCGTAGATGGTTTTATGAAGGGGCTGAAATTTTTATCTAAAGATCAATTTAGAAAGGGCCCTTTGTTGAATTCTGACGTTTTAAAGCTTTTAACAACCCAAAGCTCAAGGAGAAACAAAAATGTAAAACTGGTTCAATGTTGTTCGCCTTGGGTACGATGGTGGTTTTCCTTTTGCGTGCAACGTGAGGAGAAACAGAATGTTTGACTGTCACATGGATTTAATTTCATATTTGTATTGAAAGAGCTTGTGTTCCCAAGCCGGTTTGGTTTTGGAAACCTTTTTAAAGATGTTAGTTAAACCTTGTGGGTTAAGTGACCCAAATAATGTTAATGGACATATTATAAATTTTTAAAAAACATAATAATGATCTCAAAATAGGAGCAAGAGCAATTTCTCCATGCTGTGTCAATGTGCTCATTCTAGATTCCCTGGCTTGTTCAGGTAAAGAGAACTGTGAGAATAAACACTCTGTCACGACTTATTAAACGTGCTACTGGCACAGCTCCATCAGGCTTTTACTGCCAAGATTCATGACTGACACGCATGTGGTTGCTCGGCAGCCAGTTTTGCCTTTGAAAAAGGTGTGAGTCCCTTTTTCCCCCTCATGTGCTGTTGCATAACCCAGTGCTTCATCCCAGATATGATATCAAGCTTCACTGGTTGGCATCGGCAGGTTTTCAGTTTTGGGTTTGATGACTTGATTTGGTGGTGACTTTCATCTTCTCGGTGTTGTGATGTGGCCTCGTTAGAAGAGTTGAATGTTTTAAATCTGGTGCAAATTTTCTTCTCTGACATTTTTTAAAGTTTTTATCTTGATTGCTTGTTTTCTAAAGAGCCAAAAAGCATAAGACATAGTAAAGGCTTAACCATTACTGTCGGTTGGCATGTTTCTCATATTTCCCACAGGCTTTTTTAAGGTTCTCTATTGTCCTACTATTCTGGATAACTTGAATTTTGGGTAATTAACTGAGGCATTAAGAATGGTTATGACTCATACAAAATTGCTGCTTCTTGAGAAACCACTGCTTTGTGCCAGCTGTTGTATAATCTTTACACTGTTTGTATTGGTGTCCTTTTTGATGTTGCCGTGGTTGATGTGAGTGTGAGCTACATATCACTGCCTCAACATGATCTGAGCAAAGGACGGAAAGTAGGATGTGGGCAAGTTTAGGGTCAGGTCAAATTCTTCCGTCTTTGGTTACAACAAAATACCTTCCTTGTTTTTGCCTTACTTACTCTTTTGTGTGTTGGATCATTGCTACAGGGAACCCTAAAAGTTTATTAGTTATTTAACAGCTAATAGTATTTAAACTAGATGTGACATATAAGTAACAATTTACTTGTATTAAGGACAATTTGTCCTCTTCAATGTCTCCGAATTTAAGTCTATGTTAGAAGCCTAATGTATCTTTGCTCCTGGAAAACTTAACTTGTGTGATTTAATATATATAAATGTGTAATTAATATTATCTCAGCAGTAAATATAAATGCTTTGTGTACAGAAAAAACAACAGCTGATCTATATGTTTTTTTCTTTAGAGAAACAGTCAATGGAGACATTCTGCATCCACCAGAAACACATCAAGCAGACACTTCAGCAGCTCGGGCATATTGGAATATGAACTCGGCCACTCTAACTTGTCTCAAGCTGCCAATGGGCTGAAAACAAGTCGTAGCGATCCTGCTTTGGTTCCTCCTGGTGTCTTTGCTCCTGCTCCTAGCATGGTAATGGATTTTTGTTTTACTTTGACTATCCTTTGTATGATGTTCACAAATCCAATGGCCCACCTCTGTGAAATCTAATGATAAACTGCTTTTCTTCTTGTAGAGAGCAAAAGGACAGGTGGTCAAAAGCCCGAGCACCATGCAGGCTCAAGGAATTACACGGAGCACCCATTCCGTGATCAGTGGCGTGAATTTAAATAGAAGCCAGACACTTGTCACCAAGTCACCTGTTTCACTCCCTACTTTTGAGGGAAAAATGGGTACCTTCAAAGCCTCCAAAGTAGAGCAGACATCGGCGTAAGTTGACCCACCCCACGTGCTTTTGATTTTCTCTGAAATGCATCAAAAGAATTTCCAGCATTAGGATATGATCTTGCAGAACCCAAAACGTCAAACTCCACTGTCTTGCCTTTTCTTTTCCTCTCCTTTTTAGGATGAGCTCTGCTTTGTCCATGCCAAACATCAGCCTGGAGGAAGCTGTCAATCTGCTGTCTCTCACTGGGCCACTGGACCAGCAGCGTGGAGCAACATTCATTCAGCACATCACCTACGAGCAGGAGACTGCTAAAGCAGAGGTTGGTGGTGCTCGCTGTCAGTTATTTTCAAACTGTCCCTGTGTGGGGGCTGCGTTGTGTTCTTGCTCTGGAAAGATCTGTGTTACCTTACCTCGAGGGAATGCTGGAAAAATTCCCTCCTAACAGGACATACCCTTTGACTGCTTCTTTACATTTTTTTGCAGTTAATGTTTAAAGTATATCCGTCTGACTCTGTCCAATTTTGCAATTTTTACTGAAGCACAGAAAAACATCTCAGTATACCATTTGGAGAAACTGAGAAAAATGTGATTTTTTTCCTCTGTCAGTGTGATTAAGTTCCGAAACTAAGCCCCCCTTCCCCCAAACTTTCTGCTGCAGGTTTTAAGACTTGGAGGTGTGCAACATTTGGTGGCTCTGCTGAAGAGCACCCAGCCAGAGGTGAGCCAGGCTGCTGCTGGCGCTCTGAGGAATCTCTGTTTTAAGGAGCAGGAAAACAAGCTCGCGGTTCAGTCCTGTGATGGAATCCCTAATAGCCTACAGCTGCTACAGAACACAGATTCTACTGAGACCCAGAAACAAATCACTGGTAGGTTTTTTTTCTTCAGTGTGCAACCTTGAAATTGCTGTACTTCTTGATATTTACACAGCTTTGTAGTGTGTGGTATAAATCGCTGGCTTCAGCCTTATTTAAGGAAGTCTTTAATTTCGCCTGATGTAACTGTCCTGCATGTCCTGTTTACGGCAGGCCTGCTGTGGAACCTCTCATCTACTGACACGCTGAAGAATGATCTCATAAAAGAGGCACTGCCCGTCCTGGCAAAGCATGTGGTGATCCCGTTCACCTGCGGTTCCGACGACATTTTGAAAGCGCACATAGACCCGAGCGTCTTCCACAATGCAACAGGCTGCCTGCGGTGAGGATGTTTCAGTCTCTCAAATCTGTTCCTCGTTCACGCTTTGGGTTTGCACCCTTCAGGGCTTATTTAACCCATTTTAAATGTGCTGCATTGATAATTCAAAATGTGCTCAGTGAGAAGTTCATTTAATCTTGAAAACTGCTACTATGTTGCTCTAAACTTGTGCTTTCACCTAAAAGTGAAATTGTATGTGAAGGTTCTACATGTATTGAGCAGAGATTAATAACCATACGATGGTGTATGTGTAGAAACCTGAGCAGCGGTCCATCGGAACACAGGATGAAGATGAGAAAATGCGATAACCTCATCAGGTCCCTCATAAGTTACATACAATCGTGTGTGGCTGAGGAAAAGCCAGATGACGAGGTAACCATCTGAACAACTGAGGCAGCTTTTAGCCCAACACTCTCTGCCGCCACCCTCTACCGTGTGAGAGTAACCAGTCAAATCACAGGAAATAATCTTTAACTTTTCAGACCCTTTGCAGAGGATTTTATTGATAGATTTTAAGATGAAAGCATCTTAAAAGCATGGTCCTATTGGTATGTTGTATCAGAGGTATGAGAACCTCACAGGCAAAGATTTCTGGCAATTTTCTTCTCACTGACGTGATGGTGTGTGAGCAAGCAAGAACAGATGTTTAACTCGCATCTGGTGACACACTCTTTTTCACTCACAGCTCTTCTACCACAGCTGTGTTAAGTCCACATATTAGAAATACAGTATTTCTTGAAGTTCATTTACACGCTTTCTGGGTGAACAAATACACTCGCGGTCATTGCCCTCTGAATCTTTGTGTGTTCACTGTTGTGATGATTTGGAGTTTTTGAATCTTGATTTTACATGCTTAACAAATGCGATGTCATTGGTTTTGGATGCTCATGGCCTTTCTTATCGATTTTATCTTTATCACTTGCTCTTCAAATTGGAAGAAATGCAATTTCTAGACTAAAAGTCTCATGTTTAAATGTGCATATATCCACTTTAATAAGTCAGTAAAATTATTTTCTGTTTTTAATCTAAAGATAAGTCTCCTCACACATGACAGAGTTCATAGATGAAACATTCAGACTACATTCTGGTAAAGTGGGAGCACTTTAACAAACTAATGGTGGCCCTTCCTGTCTTTTAGTCTGTGGAAAATTGTGCATGCATTCTTCATAACTTGACCTACCATCTGGAGGACGAAAACCCTGAAAGTTTTAGCCACTATAACTCTCTGGAAGAAGACCAATCTGAGAGGAGGAAGAGCCCAACAGTTGGATGCTTCAGCCCCAGGAGCAGCAAGGCTCAGAAACTGGTGGGCATCAGCTATAACCTGCCAATCGTCCCTCTTTCCAATCACAAGCAGCTTTTAGTCTGAACCTTCCCACTCTTCTCTTCCCAGTTTTCAGTTGATAACACTAAAACACTCTCAGAAACCAATGGCTTATCAGATATAAGCCTGTTGTGCCATCCTAAAACCATGGATGTTTACCTGGCTCTGCTGAGTTCGTCAAAGAATCCTGCCACTCTGGAGGCCAGCTGCGGTGCCCTGCAAAACCTCACAGCCAGTAAAGAACAGGTTCGTGCCATGACATTTATTGCTGCTATTTGTGTTCTGTTGGTCAGCTGATGGTTGGATCTAGCAGGCTTTAAGACAGAGGAACCAAAATATTATATTTGAGACAGAGTGGTTGAATTGACACGGTTCTGTTTATGTTGATTCCGGTTTGTAGAGGAAAATCTTTGGTTCTTTCAACCTCTGAATATTGGCATTGAATATTCCACACTGTGCATTTGAGTGAAGAGGAGCTTGGAACTTACATGTCTCCTCCTTTTTTGTGCTTTCTTTCAGGGATCCGCTGCTGTGAGCGAGGTTTTGGCTAAGAAGCTTGATTCTATGTTTGTTTTACCCTTGCTTTTGAAGTCATCTAACAAAACCCTCCATAAGATCACTATTTCTTTGCTGGATAACATGTCCCGCACCAGCAGTGTGCAGGCCGTCCTGGGTAAGAAGCAGCATGCTGATTAAAGATGAGCCATATCAACCCCTAATATGTAGATAATAACAGAATGAAGCATTTAATTAAAAAGACAAAATTTTGTCATGAAAATCACTGCATGAGCTCAGCAGTTGTCCATGATGTATTATGACATTCATTATGTTGTGAGTTAAAAATCGGCTTGATTGCACAACCTTACATTTAGTAGCTTTTTTGGAAGGTTTTCAAGGTCCTACCTTGAGACTTGTATTAACAAGGGAATATGGTGAACTGCTCTAATACTCTGATCCCCATGTAATTGTTGAATAGGTGTTCATATATTCACAAACAGGTGAATGAAAGAGGGTCACACTTTATGTGGCCACTCTTTTACTTGAGCCTCAGTTTTCTAGTTTGAGTTGGAGTCACATAAATGTGTGACTTCACATTAAACCAGTTTGCCTTTTCCTCTATAGGAAAGCCGGTGTTGGCTGATCTCATCCAAATTCTCCTCAAGAATGTCAATGACGTTAGGGAGTCTGATGAACTTACAGCAACAGTTTGCAACATAATACGGAGACTGATGCTGGCAAACAGTCAAAAAAGCAAGACGCTCATCGATGGAGATCTACTTGAGTTACTGAATGAGCTCAGAGCGAAGAAGTGAGTTTTTCTATATTTTCCCTTTCCTAGCAGAGACCCTCTGCTCACTGCTCACTCCTGATCCCCTCTGTTCTGTCATAGGTCGTTTCCTAAATGCAACAGGGCAGCCTCAGTGCTACTGTACAGCATGTGGAATGACAAGACATTGCAAAACTATGTGAAAAAGGTAACATTTTTCATTAAAACGTGCACAGAATGAAGATTTGTACAAGCCGGCTCATGTTTGCACTTCCCTGTAAAAGCTGTGGGACGGCCAAGCTTAAATGCATGGGTGTTCATTAGTCACTTTCTCTTCCTTTTTGCCACACCCAACACTGGAGCAAAGACAGAACCATTTACCCTGGAATCTCGGCAGACAGGCTGTCAAAGCTCAGTTTTCTTTGTGGGAAGAGTTATATTGTGTTGAAATGGGGGAAGCAAAGCAGAATTGCAAGCAGTGGCAGCCATAAAGGGTACATGGCACATGTCCATTTTTTCCTACAAAATTATGCATGATTTGATGTATCTGTATTAACGAGAAAACGTAGGTAAAAACATGTCAGGCAGGTTGAACTGGTTAGAGTGTGAAAACCCAACAATTTCACTCAGACGTGATCTGCTAGAGGCTCCTTGCGGGGTTTAGTCCAGCATGCCTCTGCTTCCATTTAGTTCTGATGTCATGAATGTTATTGAATCTCTGTGACACTGTTTATTGATTTCTTAAAAGTGTCTTTGCTCCACAGTTTCCAGGTATGAGCAAATCATTCTTTATCAACCAAACAACGCAGAATTACGTCAAAGAGTCCTTATCAGAGTGAAAGAGATGGAGGTGTTTAAAGACAACACCCTGCCTGGGAGGTACGGTCTGCTTATGAATGCTCGCAGTTTTCAGTCTTTCAGCAGAAATTTTGTGGGGAGTGACATGAGCCAAATGAGTATGAAAATGATTCATTTTTGTATCTCTGTGTTTCTTCTCCATCTCCTCTATGGGCTCATGCCTGTGCTTGCAGATAGAAACCAGCATGATTAGAGGCTCCAGAGGACACACCCTAGAAAAACTCTACAGCAATCACTTTTTTCATGAAAGAGCCTATCAATTATGACTCATGTATTGTACAATTATTTGCTGTATATATAGCGAGAAGGGGACCTAAAGTTTTATAAAGAATATTTTAGCATGTGTATTTAATATAGAGCGATCAGTGTCAGTTAAGTGCCATTGTATGCGCTGAAATTTACAGACAGCAAAGCGCATCAGGGACAGACAGTCAATCCACTTAAATGTTGCTCTCGTATTTCGTTAGCTTCACAAATGGACCCACTGTGTGACGAATCATCATTCATGCACAACAGACGGTGACAGCAAGACACAACATATGTGTTTAGACCAGAGGAGCTTAAACTTGAGCAGTTACAGAAGAAATATGGAAAAAACAAAAACTGGCAAACATGATCTGTATTTGAGAAATAGCTGACTGTTCCTGGTTCATGTCGGAGTTAAGAAATGTTTCATATCAAATGTACTAACAGTATGTATTGCATATCTTATATATTGTGCCTTTTACTCACCTAAACACCAACCTTCTTTTCTAAATATCAGTGGTTAAGATTATCTCATGAGTTCTATCTAAAGCTTGTTAAAACTGATGCGTTGATGTGGTTTTCTTTAGTTTGACAAGTCGCATAAACCTGTTTATCTTCCTCCCTGTTTTTGTGCACTGTTTTTAAACCACAAAGTATCTGGCACACCGTGGAAATGTTCCATTCATTAGCTACTTAGTTTTTGTGTTGGCTTGCTGCTGTGTGTAGCTTCATATGGAAGCTGAATCTCATGTTGTGATTTTGAGCTGTCACTGTTTCTAAAATGCAGCGCTGAGTATATTGTTTTTTCTTGTTGCTTTGCCAAAGAACATGTGCAGATTGTATGATGTGCTTTTTTTTTTTCTTGCATTCTGGGAGAATTTGGCAACTGGAGTGGAGTAGAAAGAACCTGGGCACAAATAGTTCACTTTTTAGTTTTAATAGAAAGCATTGTAACAATAAATAGTCAGAAAGCTACTAACAGTGACAGACACTGTTGGAGTCTAATGCCACTGTTATTTTGATCTGTTATTTTGATGAAAACGTTTGGGATTGGACTAAACGGGCTGTAGCTAGTGATAAAAGAGTGTACATTCCAAAATGTTATGTTCTATTATATGTAACATATCATATTTTGTGTTCTAGCTGTTTTAAATTTGTTGATGTCATAACAAGGTATTCAAATCCCTTTACAAAGACATAGAGTAGAAATTATGATAACATTCTTGTCAGAGTGCGGAATTCCCACACGGCATGGCGGTGGATGTTGAGACCTCTAACATTCCTTTGAATTAATGGGGATCAAAGTTGGACTGGCTGCAGATGCATTTCTTGAGAATCGCCTGTGTCATATGTAAAAGGCATAACCTGTACATGCAATTTAAAACAAAAGAATAAAAAAAGATCCTCTGGATAATTTGTAAACTGTTTCAATGTACGAACAAATTCAATTGTGCATGATTGTTTGTCAAGTGAAAACCGTTTTTAGTCTGAGATAGTCTTCTTATTACTCAGAGATATCTTCAGTTAATCATGCTTGAGGTATTCTTCACAGCTGGGGTTTTGTGGCCTGTTGCATGCCTTTCTCTGCCCATAAAAGAAACTGTCAGGAAGATGGGAAAACTCTCAGCGTTATCTTTATCCTAATTGTTTGTGCAGTACTGAAATAGTGGCTGTGGATGTATGCAAAGATTGACAGGCATTAAGCACATAATTGATGATTTGTACATAAAAAACAACAACTTGATTATCGTTTGAAATGCAGAAGTTGTTGCAGTTTTTGTTTATAATTTGTTTCAATAGAACTTGACTTTCTCCAGGTCCATAGAGGCTTTTTTAACTAATTCACTTTTTTTTAACGGCCTCCGTCATGTCTGAGCCTGTATCTCGGGAAGATCCCCTTCTGAATTTGCTTCAGGTTTTAGACTTTCTGCAGGTCATATGACTCACTAACTTACTCAAAAAGCCAGAGTTCAAACAGTTTTATTTACAGCCTTAAACACTTATTCTTTCGTCAGAGGATGGGAATAGGATAGTTGGTAAAGGGGGATATAAATGACGGCAGAAGTGCGAGTGTAAAGGCAATTAGGCGTGGCACCAAAGTAGGCAACTGCACACATGGGATCATCTACTTCCTCAGGCCTCTCTTTGACCTCTTGGATCTGTGAAAACAAAGGACGTCATCAGGTCAAAGAGACAGGTTAAGCTTGGTAAACAAGAAGAAGACAATTTACCACACTCAAAAAACCGAGCACATTTGGGACCACAGTGGGGGGAAAAACAGTCAACTCAGCGGTTATTCTCACGATTTCTGATGATCGCTCACGCGGTTCCTCAGCACATTGATCTGGAATGGGAAAACATTCAATTGTAACTAAGAAATACGGCGGCATTTTCACTTCCTTGAAACACTGTTAGCACACACCTCATATTTTTGACTGGTTAACTGATATTGCAGTTCGAACTTCTCAGCCTCCAGCTGGTGCATCCACTCCCACAGCTCTTTGGCCTTTGCTCTGCAAGACACAGGAGAGTTACTTTTACAATTGTTCAACTATGCTTAGGGATTTTTACACCTCATTAACACTGCAACAGTATGCGTCTCCACCTACTTGAGTGCCTCCTGACTCATGTTTTCTATGTCCAGAGATTTGCGTCTTTCACACAGGATTTTCTTCTTCTTTTCTCTCTCTGTCACCCTCTTGCCGCTCCGTTTCTCCGTCTGTGCAATTTGAAATATTTTCATGTCTTTGTTGACATTTGGCTTTCGGCCGTCATCAGAAACACCCGCGACGAACCACCCACCAACTTTTGCATGTAGCCTCCAAAGTGGAGGCTGGTCAGGGTTTTCTTTTTCTTTGCATCATCTTCTGCCTTCCTTTTGGCCTCCTCCTCCTCCTTACGAGCTCTCTCGTCCTGAAAAAAAACAGGAACACGCGGGGGAGGAGAGTCGGCAATGAAACACTGCCACATGGGCAGATAACATGAAAGCAGCTGCAGCAGGACTCTACCTCCAGACGCTTTTGACGTTCTTTCTCCCGTTCACTGCGGATCCTGTGCTGCTCTGCTCGCTCAGAGCGCCGCTTGTCCTGGAGGACAGCCCATCGCGTGTGGTCACAATGACATCAGAAATGGAGGTCTCTGATGCTTTGTGTGTTGGGAAGTACTCACAATCCTGTCTTTAAGATTGATCAGCTCTTCCTCTTCTTTCTTCCTGCTCACAAAGTGAACCTCAATCAATGTCTGGAGCTCCATCAAGTCCTTCTCCATCCTCTTACGATGTATATCCTGCAGAAACACGGACCAGATCCAGGATCAGGGTCGCTATCAGTTGTGGTGTTTATTTTTTGTGTTTGGTTTCTGTTCATGAGAGATTGGATGAAGCTGGAACTCCTCAAGATCAAGTCAGGGTTGTTAGGATTACTAGGCACAAAGAAAAAAAGAGTGCCACTTACATCAAAGTCCACTTTCTCTCCATCAGGAATCTTGGGAGGGATGAGATTTGGCATTATAAACGGTCTGAAATAAAAGGATAAAGAAGATATAGAAAATGTTGAAAAAAGTAGAAAATGATAATTGGCAAATCTCATTAGTGAAAAATGTATTCGGATAAAGCATGGAAACAACATCTGAAACATTGTCATTTAGTTTAACGGGAAAAATGGCCATTTTGAAATGGACAAGTTGCGACATGGGCAATAAATGTTTTATGTCATTGTTCATTTGGTTATTTGGTAATTGAATATGACATGTATGGACTTGAGTGTGGTAGATTGCCTTATGTGTATTATTTCAGAACATCCCTAAATACTTTTTGTGTTTGCTGTTTCTGAATGTGTGAGATCACCCATGAGCTTTGCTTACTTGAACTTTGGTTTGGCTTCCTCCTCTGTTGGGAAAGATGACAAAAAACAAAAAGAGAAGAAAGAGATGAGGAAATCACACCAGCAACTCCCACAACTTTCATTTACCAAGACCACAGGGAAACATTTCAGACTCTTGCCAGGCAGCCTAACCGAGTCATGACAATAAAGCCTCTCTGTGCTGGTGAGAGAGGGGAATTCAATTTCTGCAGGAATTTCTTTAGCCTGTAATTCTGGCACAACCCAGGTGAAGTCTTTGTCCATCCACGGGCAATCAACAAGTGAGGTGTTTGGTTTGCTGGCAAAGTAAATAGTGTTACCTTCTCCATCCTCTGCCTCTTCTTCTCCCTCTGAAACCAAAAGCAAAACACCTTTTGAGTTTGTGACTTCACATTTTTTTAAAGAAGTGACATTTTTACAAAAACAAAATGGCAAATGGCTCCAAAAATGCAGATAAGTGAGCGACGGTTTGTGTTTGTCAAAAACGGTCTAAGAGTGTTCCATCTTGTGCTACATACCAAAAATACATTCTGGTTGAGTGAAACAGAGGGTGCTGAGAGACAAGTTCTGATGATAAGCAGTCTGAAGGAGGAGTGAAATCTGTGACCTCTGAATGACGTGCTAACATCAGCCAGACAGCCAGCTTTGTTTCATCCTCGATGAAGGAGTTTTTTTCTTATTCTTTATTGTTTTAAATCAAACCTTTTTTCAAGTTATTCAGCAGCTAATCCCATCATGGGCTCCAATGGAATATACTATGTAAATAAGGGGATTTGAGTTTGAGGTTTGGATAAAAACTTTTCCCGGCTGACATTGGAAAAGAAGAGGGATGAGTTCATTTGCACAGAGACAAAAACATGTACACTCACCCTTAGGGTCGACTTAGATTCATAAATCAAACTAATGTAATTTTGTACAGTGGGAGGAAGAGAGAGGGCCCAGGGAGGAGGCCTGCATGCAACAGCAACGTGCAAACTCCACTCAGAGAGGCTCCATCTGGAACTGCTTTGGTGTGAGGTATTGGTGCTAACCACCAACAACTATAGAGCACTCTTTCTAAAACCCTTGTTTTCAAGTCATTTTAGATTCTCTCTCAACCAGGTGGCTAGTTTCAAGTCAATCACTGTTGTTGGCACATATTCATTTTGAATTGGGGTCTCTTGTTCGATACCAACCATTAAACTCCAAGGATAACCAAATGCAGCAGCATTTATTGTGTTGGTTTGACACAATTAGATGGAAACTCAGCTGGCATTAACACTGGATAAATGTTTACTCTCTCCAGCCTGTTCTAGATGCGATACAAGTTGAGACAGAATCTGATTTACATGCCTCATGTCTCCCAGGGTAAAGTGGACTCCAAAGAGATTGTGACTAATGAGAGTTTTAGAAGTGGAGGTCATAGAAGGTCTTTAGATTTTCCTTAACCAGTTGCTGTATCTGGTGTGACTAAGAGTGCATGTCCTCTCAGGATTTGCAGACAGTCACACACCAAAGCGAAGGGTAATTGAGACGGCAGATTACCCTCCCGTCTGACTGTAACTGCTGATCACTGGCAAACACATTCATCATCTTCATTTAGCCTTCAACTGGGTCCTGGCCCCATTGTTGTGTTTAATAGTCGCTAACAACATTCCCGACAAGCAGAAAAAGCCCCACGGCGATATTCCTACTTTCAAAATCCCTCACCTTGTTCTTCATTTTTCTCATCTGCAGCAGGTTTGTCCTCCTCCTGCTCAGCCTCTGCTGGCACAAAGATACATGACTCATCCATGACAGCTCTTCAATATCACAGGGTGTGATATCAACTCATCCCCTTATTTGATCCTTTATTCTCACATGTCAGCAAGCTTCTTTTTTGCATTAAAGTGTTTAAATGATATAGGATAACACCCACCTTTTAAACACAGTGTTTTTTACACCTATCAAATTGAAGAGCTATGCAGCCATTAATGATGCATAAATGCATCGAGTAAGTTCAGCTTTTGGATTAACTCGGTGCCTCAAAAATTAAACAACCGTTGATTCAAAACCACGGACAGAGAGCATACAATAAGTGACCGTTTTGTAGGTGAACTAGCCCTATCTGGTATTTCAAGCTTTTAGCACTCCAGAACTGGTTAAGTGCTGTGTCCTTGTGATGTGTTTGTATTCAGGGAATGTGTGAGATAACACCCTGAGTGGGAATCTTCAGAGCCATGCAATTTATTAGCAAAGTTGCACTATTGGTCGTATTTGTAAAGCCCTATAACTTCACCAATTAACAAATCATTAAAACACGAGGTCTAAAGCCTTAAATTGGCCCTAGTTTTAAATTAGCTTTATCGAATGATTGTAGTTGAAGGTTGACCTGATGCCAAAGATGTTAAAAGTTGATCAAAAAGCCTAAACAATACCTTCCTCAGCATCCTCCTGCTCTTCCTCCTCTACTCCTGCTGAGGAAAGCACATAAATAAGTTATTTTAAACACTGTGACTCAGGAGAAAATATGTCCTTCACTTCACCCGTTGACCTGTCAATATTTGTCCTGTCCCTGAGCATAATCTATTAATGAAAATAAGAGAAAGCATCATACTAATACCTTCGGCGGCCTCTTCTTCTTCTGAAGCAATAAGCCAGGGAAATGCATCACACAAAGAAAGATTTTACTCCAGTACACATGTAATGAGCACATATAAAGCAACATGTATTTACACAACCACATTCGGGAGTTTGTCAGAAAACAAGAGTAAAGAGAGCTCAAGGTAATAAATGTAACCACAGTAATTATATAGTAATGTAATGTACATAGCAGGACTTCATACCTGCAGCTATGACAGTTAGGTCGACAGACAGCCAGAACCTCCCATTCCCATTAACAAGTTCAGTAGAAAAAAGGCTTAAAGTGCCTTGTAATGTTTAAATGATAGATTTCAGTCATAGAAAAGTTGTGGTTTTAAGCTTACAATGTAACTTACAGAAAAAATACAAGAACATCTTCCAGGTTGACGTGGTAATAATGTAAACAGAAGATTGTATCTTTTAGTGCTCAACAATGGTGTGTAGTGATTAATGTGTTCTTACCTTCCACCTCCCTGTGAAAAACAAACACATTTTTTTTACTGCTCTTTTTGTTACTCAAAAAAAGTGCCACAGTCTGTCATCACCATCATGTTGCTGTTAGAACAATAGATGCATGCAGGTTTAGC
Source organism: Menidia menidia (assembly GCA_907169785.1). Taxonomy (NCBI): domain Eukaryota; kingdom Metazoa; phylum Chordata; class Actinopteri; order Atheriniformes; family Atherinopsidae; genus Menidia; species Menidia menidia. The sequence continues at coordinate 9,574,531 of CAJRST010041110.1, read as the reverse complement.
ATAGATGTTTAGCACAGATGTAGTAGAAGTAAAAACAAAAAAAAACAACCTACTCCTCATACTCCTCCACTATTTCCTCGTTGTCTGACATGGTGGGGCACGTTCAGCGGTGCGGCAGTTAATCTGAACATTAAACACACCTGGGGGTTACTTCCGTTCTGTCTCAAATACAATATCTAGTAGTTTTTTTTTACATGTGTAACTATAATCTTACCTGAGAATTGAACTGGAGTGGGTAAAGAAGAGATCTGGTGCACAGACTCAACACACAGCAGAGAGGTCATTGACTTCCCTAACGGGAGTGGGATGTGAGTTTCAGGGGACAAAGCAACTGAACGTGATGTCGGGAAGAGGTTTTAGGACCCCCCTTGTTGAGTTATTAATAACTTCCGAGATATGGTGTACTCGCCTTTATCACCATTCCCAAAAAAGGCTGCTCTGTGCATGTCTGTGGGGAAGCTGTGCCAAAGAACTCCAGATAAAGCCACAGTTGTTCAAGTACAATGACTCACACATGAACACATTCTCTCAACCTTATTTGGCACTCTGTCACTGACAAGATACAGGCAAGCAGGCCTTATCTACACACGCCCTCCTCTGAAATAACTAAAGCATTTCATTTCATTTTTGCACAGTTTACATGGTTTATTCTATAGACAGGCAGAATCATGTCCAAAAGTCCAGATGAAAGACAAGATGAATCTTTATTTTGGCAGACTTCATAAAAACATACAATTACAACTCCAGCATTCAATAAGCATGAGCATCAAAACAGCCTGAAAACTTTCACTTGTTTAAAGTGCTTGAAAAAGTCATTAAAGTTAAAGATTTTCAAACAAGCATCACTGTCTCTTTTCTCTGACACTTTCAAACATTATTATCTACTTAATCCTTCCTTGTTAAAAGAGACATAAAGCATCGGTCTTTTGTACTTCTATGTGTAAAAAAAAGTGTTTAAAGAAGCCATGCAGAAGTGTTTGAGAGAAGCCTCCAAAATGTCACAGGGGATTTCTCCTTTCATCACCCCCCTAATGCACTCAACCATCATCTCAGTTCCTCCTGTGTACATTGGCAGTGGATGGGAAAAAAAAAAAATTTGAGGAGGCAAAGCGTCAGTCACAGCATCCATTAATTATCCAGATCTCTGCCTATCCTGTGAATACAGAAAGAGAATCAGGACCGTATCACGACAGTGGTTCATATCTATATAATTACTATAATCAAATAGAAATCTCATTGTATATATCTATTATATTATTTGCGATTTTAGCATGAACATGTAACATGTATATGTGTTCCTAACTTCAAGTAAGATTTTTAGGTTGTTTTTGTTCACATTTGTTCACTAATTTGTACTATTTAGACTTACCCTGCATTGGAAATAGTGAGTACCGCTCACTTGCTTTTTCCAGGGCTGACTTTTGAGACACTTTCCTCTCCTCTGTTCTCAAACAGACTCCTCTTACTAGTGATGTCAACGTGTCTCAGGTCCTACAAACAGAAAAAATAACAGGCTATCATAAATCTCTGTGAACAAAGTGGAAAAGAAACTGCATTTCTTAAAATGATCGATCATAGTATCTGAATTATCTTGATTCTGCTGTTAAAAATCAATAACAAGAATCAACTTTCTTTGTTTCTACAGTTTTCCTCAGTAATGACCTCTGGCAATCAGAAAGACCAAACGACATCCTGTTCAACCAGGACACACCCTTGACAGAGTGCTACTGCCCCCTGGCCTCAAAATGTGACAGCTGTACTAAGCATGTGATGGCAGGTATGACAGCCAGCTTGATTAAAGGATAATCTTACAGTCGTGGTGAGAGTGGACCCTGTTGGGCTGGTTTTATGAAGAAAGCGGTTGATCCGATCAGATATTCCTGACGTGAAGCCCCTGAACTCCTGATCAAATGAAACACATGAAATCATTTGTTCCTCTCTTGTCCACATGAGCATTTAACAAACAACCAAAACATGAATTATGAATCTTCTTTCTATAAATGTACTTGTCTGGTAACTCCAGGACTGGTGGGGCTCTGTGTCGGCTGCTCTTTCTCGAACAGGCCTCTCTTCCTGGAGACCTCCTCCAGAAGGAACAGGGTCCTCTGGGTCACGTCTGGAGACCGAGTCAGTTCTGATTTCTGAAGGGTTGAAGGAAGCAGAAGTGAGAGGCAAACAATGGCAGTACTATCAGCTTATGTAGACTAGAACAAGGACAAAAGTGCCAATAAATCTGCTGAGCTAAAATATCTTGGACAGGGCCGGTCAGGTAGAGGACCAGTGACCCCGAGATTTAATGGTGTCCTGGTTCACACCTGCTATTGGACCAACAGAAAAAAACAAACCTGAAGAAACGGCACAATTTAAGGAAAACAGAACAAAAGTGACAGTCCTTAAAAAATTATCTCAAGCTGCCGAACACTATCTTATAATGATGTTCTAATTAAGACCTGCACATCCTTTTAAAAGGAGCAACAAATAAGAGAGAGCAAATACAAATAAGACTATCAGGAAAACTATCAGGAAAACTGAAACCAGACTTAACAAAGACTTATATGAGACCAACCACAAAGAACAAACAACTACAAACTGACTTAAAGTGCTTCACGCCAATAACAGAATGACAATAAAGAGAAACTGACTGTAAGATAACAGGAAATAATGCTTGGAGTCTGACCTGTGCTGCCTGAGCCAGCCTCTCCATCTTCTCCTGGATGGTCCTGGATGAAATTCTCTGCCTGGAGCTGTGGGGCAGAATGCATTTTTCTACATCTTCACTTCATGATATTTGCCGCTGACTTTAACTACAATCATTTACAGATCGTCAGAGGTGAATTTAAATGTAAACTACAAAAACCCACTTTCTCTGGAAAGATGAAGCCTTATCCTCATCTTCATTTTGGTCCTGATTTGAAAAGAAAGACAATTCTTTTAAAGAAATGCTAAACTATTTGTTCACATTTCTGTTTTTTTTAATCATCTTCAAATTCAAGATGATGAGTCTAATTCTAATCCCAAAAAATTGAATGCTTTCTTCTGTGTAAAGCATGTTTAAATAAAAACAGCAAGGAATTAACAGTAAATGTCAGTTGTTTTAAATTGTGTGTGGGAAATTCAAATAATCTTCTTACCGTGTTAGACTCAAACTTCTTGGAGGCGATCCTCACACTTGCACTGCAACAGAATACTCCGGTCAGCTATAAGACTCAGGAAAGGAGATACAGAGCACCTCAAAACGCAGACAGATACACTTTTTACCTCCTCTGCAGTGGTGTGCTCTCCTCCTCCTTCTTCCTCATCATCTATGAATAAAATGAAGACTAAATAAGTGTTCCTTACGGTGTCCGCTGAAGTCTGAAGTCTGCTTTGGTGCATTCAAAACCATCAGTGACTAGTAAATATGGTTTTATTACCATGAGCCCAAACTTGACTGGCACAAGCAAATGAACCTGAGCTGATAGTCTGACAGCTGATGTGACATCAAATTATGATTTGGCAGTCAAATGACCAAAAGTTAGTGCTATCATTTAACCAGGAAAGAGTGTGTGTGCCTAAGAGGGTGTGTGTGTGCGCGTGTGTTTACCCTGAATGAGATAGTCCTCGAGCTCTGTCTGATGAAGGCAGGTTTGGCCGCTTGTTCAAAGTTCCCATTGGTGGAAGTGCCGTTCACACTGGTCTGAGATAAAGCTTAGGTAAATTGTCTGCTATACAGGATAAGAATGAGCTTTTCCAAATTTGACTGTGGACGCGTTCCAGGGCACATATAGTCTTTCCGTACAGACTAATGAGCTGCAGAAAGTGCTTTGTTTGCTTTGTTTTTATAGGTACAGAGGTGGCGGCTTTTAGCCTTTCAGCAGCAGAGGATGCTGTTTCTCTTCCTGGCTTGATAAGCTGTGACATCAGAACTCAGCTAGCACTTAGCTGTCTATTTGACAAGCAAAACATGAAGCTGATAAAGTTTAAAATGATGTCAGCGGACAGTATACTTGTGTGTGTGCTTTCTAACCACCTGCGTGTGTCCGTTCTGCACAGGACTTTGTCTTCCCTGAGGGGAGGGGCTCTGGCAGGGCGAGGGCCAGCGCTCTCGAGGTGACACAGACGCCGTTGGAGAGAGGGGGCTCATGGGAGTTGTGGGTCCACTCGACTTGTCCAGGGAGATGGACACCGAACTGCAACACAAGAAACCTCGGTGAATTTATACATGAGCCGAAAATCAAGAGAGAAACCAAAGAGACAGACTCCATTACATTCCAGTATGTGGTTGTTAAAGTTTTAGGCATGATGTCTCTTCACGTTTGGAACATCTTTTTTTTTTCTCGTTTGTTCTTTCAAAGGCTGCCAAACACACATTTAAGTGAAAAATACTGAAGTCTTGAGTTCTTCAAGACTTGTGCTCTCACCTTTCTGTGAACTTAATGAGACACAAAAGATTTATGAGAGACAATAATTAAAGTAGTCTTTCTGGATCCAAAACAATAAATAATGATGTCCCGGAAAACCAGTTTGTGTCCAAAGGGAAAACCTGTCTCACTGTCTATTCAGTTCAGAGATAAAGCAAAAGGTCTTTGTGTTGGAGCTCTATAAAGAAAGACTGTGCAGTCTTCTGTCTCAAACATTCATTACTTACATCCACAGGGTTAAATAAAGTTTGTATGACATAGTTAATACTGGCTATTTTGCTTTCCTTTTTATTACTTTTCTATGTGTGAATGATAACACTTGTTTTAAGGCTTTAATACTTTCAAACCTGACTGATGAATATTGTAAATTGATAAATGTGTGGAAAAAGCTATTGAAAAGCAGAACGTTGTTGTTAACCTGACAAACTTGCGAGCTGGATTGGATGCTGGTTTGGGATCACGGTCAGGGTCTCTCCTCAAAGAATCTCCATTTTCTTGCTGGCAAAAGAAACAGGACACGCAATAACGAAACTGGAGAAAATCAACACAGCCATACAGAATACAGGCTTTTGTAGGGAGGCAACGAGACACACCTTGCATTGCGTAACATGGTGCGGTTATAGCCTTATTTGTCGATATACTGAATTGAATCGCCCTGCGGGCCATAACAGATAAAGCTCAATATGACCTTATGTTGCACTCCTTGTCTATGACTTACACATTATTTGCATGGTCACTCAATTCACATGAAATTTACAAGTCCTGGAAAAAAGTCAGGAAAATGGATATGGAAGTACTTTTTTGATGCTCGTATTGAAAGAAAAAGCTAAAGTTGTTTGTAAATGACATATCTAACACATGCATGTGAGTAAGCAGCGCCCACTCTCTTAATGTCTAGAAAATGATTAACACTTTGCTCCCGCTGCATGGGGTAAGAGTTAACTGAGATTAACTGCACCACTGGTGGGACTATGCTGTGACTAAGGGAAGAATTGATAGGCTTTGTGTCTGTCAACTTTTGTGTACAATTAAAATTAGGCAAAAAGTTCATGTCATTTTACTCCCAAACTGAAAGGCTTTTGGCTGCTGAGCGAGGTGGTGCTCTCATTTGGTGCAAAGCAAAATATCTCACAATAACTAGAGGATGGTAACTAGAGGATGAGTTATTCTCTCATTTATTCAACAGGTAAGATCAGTTATTCCTACTTCAACAACATTGTGTAACAAGATCTTTAAAAAAAATTCCAGTTGTAGAGTAATGATGTAGATCCGCCATGTTTCCTGCTGCTTTGAGCAATAAAGATAAACAGGATGGCTGGAAAGGTTTCTTTGGAATTCCAAGCCAACACATTTCCCTTGGTCACATTGAAAGGTCTCTTTAGGATTGTTTTTTCTAGTTGTGCTCATTGTTTCTGTTCCTTCAAGACAGCAATATTTATTTTTGCGTTATCAGACTTTATTTGCACATGAGATTATCTACCAATCTTGTGCACAGAAGAGCACATGAAAAGGTCAAATCCACCAAAAAAAACCTAATAAAATAGAACATGCATCTCTGATGTAGCAGGTGCATGTTTTTTAAGCCCTGAGGCTTAATTTATTATTGATGAGTGTGCAGACACCAAATATTAAATGACAGAATTTTGCCATGAAATATTCTTTCACTTCTCTGAATTTGAAAATAAAAAATGACTCCAACTTACTTGTGTTTTTGCCATGTTTGCCCTGGTGTTGTCTTTGGGGAGAGCAATGGTGGACGTTTCTGGGGATGGCTGTGGCTCATGCACACTGCCTTTGTCCTCATCCAGCTCCCCCAGCAGCACCAGTCGGGCATCTTCTTCTTTGCTCGGCCCCTCGTCATCCCCGCATTCTTTCTGTCTCCTCAGAGTCTCCACATGTCTCCGCCTCCGCTTTTCATCACGTACTCGCAGCATCTCCACAAAATCCAACTGCATTTGTTCCGCACTGACAAAAAAACCCCCAAAAAACGTCACACCCACACACACACTCACTCAGTCTGATAGTTATGATGGATGGTCTCCAGAAAAGAACAGAAGCTCTGTCGGGCTTTTGTCCTGCTCCGATTTCACCAATAACAGCCTCTAGAGTTCATCTCTCTCTTTGAAGAATGCTTTTATTCTTGGTACTCAGATGCCGATGTTTCGGACATCTCAGTATCAGGTGTTTTCATGTGTTTGAAAAGTATACACATGACACACTCCAGTAAGGCTAACAGTAAGAATACTGCCTTTGTGTGCATGAAATCCAACTACAGACAATCTTACGCCAGAAACATACAAAATAAGAGAGAATAGGATGGAAATGGGACTTTGGTTGTAAAAGCGTTGCACACATCTGCAACTGCAAAGCTCAGATGAATCATGAACCTGATTTAAAAAAACAACTACATTGTAATAACAACCTGCTGAGCCCCTGGGCCGTCTCATTGGAAGAGTCTGTCCCTGTGCTTTTGGGTGTGGGGCTGGAGTCAGCATCTGGTTCTGCACTGCAGCTGGTCTTCACCCTCCTCCTCTTCTCCCTCTCCACTTCTTCTTCATCTTCCATCGTCCACTGACGCGCCAGGCTGTGGCAGAATGAAACACGTTATTTTTAAAAACACGCTCAAAACGGTGTACCCGCCCTCAAGCGTGCAGAAATGACTCCTTTGCTTTTGCTATTTACTTTTAAATGGAGCGTTTCTATAACCGTTACATAGAACCTGCTGGACTTGTTAATCAACCTTTATTGGAGTTTAGTCACAGTTGATGTATTGCCCACAGCAAATTTAATAAACTGAACAGCAGAGCTCTGAGGTGCCCTGCTCCAGAAAGATAAAGTGTCAACCTTTCTCAGGCTTAAACCTGTAATGATAAAAGGAATCGGAAATAGAACAAATGAACAATAGAAGGCAGAAAAATACACAAAAGTTGACTGTTAAGTCCCCTTCTAGAGTGAGTTCAAGAGTGGAAACCTTTTCGTAGACCACGGGGTGCTTGTTTTCAGAGGTGAAGACAGACAGAGAGCAGCAGCCACAGTGGGTCTGAAACACAGAAGTCCCAGTCTTTTCCTTGAAAACTCAACTCCCAGCATGAATCTTACCTGGACAGAGCCGACCAGTTTTTCCGACTGATAGACATGTTGAAGGAGAAGAGCAAATCAAACGCGTACGCTTCACAAAGTGGCGACGGGAGGAAAGTCAAGTGACTGGCACTGTCACGGCAGCAGTCAAATTACAGTCTGTGCGACACAAAAAAGTCCACCTTTACCCCGGTGCTGCTCACAGAGGAGTCACGTGACCACAAAGGTGAGCTTCCCACCTGACAAAGAGGGGGTGGGGAGAGAGGTAAAGGAAGTTTTTCCCTCTATGGAGGAAATGCATCAAATATGATAACCTTTTCATTATCCCCGGTATGGTACTTTGTAGCTACATTTATTTAGGTTCTTGTAAGCCATGAAACATGATACCATCATTACACCTTTTCCTCAATTGTTAGTCTTTCTCGTATTACATATAACTAAAAGCAACAAGGAATAATACCTAAATTGAATTTCCCCTTTTGGCAGGACAGCAAAGGCTGTTTCCTCTATTCATATAATGCTGTCCATTGAATACAGAGTAGATAAAAAACATTTTCCATTGAGTCGTATTTTTATATTGAAAAAGGCAAAAGCATCAGGCTCTGGAAAACCTGGAAATTGGAGTGTGTAAAGAATTCCTGATAAGAATTCCACCTCAATTCTTCTTGAACTTTGCAGTGATTCTCTCTTCAGTGTAAGTCTGTTTGCTCTGCTGTGTGTGGCCACACCTTTCTCTGTACTGTATTGTGCTGGACTCTGACCCAGACTCTGTCTGAAGCACACACACCCCCCACAGATCACATCTGGCTTCACATGCCACACTTGCACCTGCAATTTTATAGACCTGATAACCCGGGTCTGGATTCTTCTGTCTTTTCTGCATGCATATTCCTACACAGGCACGCTTCACTGGGTCATTAATATGCTATCATGGACTACTTTGCATGCCATTCACTGTACAAAAAAGATTAATGCCAAATGCTAACTTTAATGTGTATTAGTGTAAGCTATTTCAGTCCAAAATTATTGCTGGATGCTTTTTTTTCTTTCTGAGCATGATGTCTTGACGCAAAGCATTTGGCAAGTCTCCCATGGGAAATGTATTTATTGGCACATGACAAATGCTTTTTCTGTTCAGCTTGATAAGACAGTGAACTGTTTTTTATGGGCATGCAAAACAGGCTCCTAACACTCCAGGACAAGTACATAAGCATATTGGCAAATATGAGCAACTTAACATGCAGCTCAGTCTTGAAATAAGTTTCAGCATGTAAGAGTGGCTATGATCATTTGTATGTTTGCCTCTGTGTTTTTTGCTTTTTGGTATCATTGTAGGTTATTCAGTTTATTTTATTTAACACAAGCAACTCATTAAGTCAAGGTTCATAACCACAATCCATCTTGGTGTTTATTTGTATTTCTATATTTCTACACTTTGCTGCACTTGGATTTAAAAGTTTAAATCCACACAAATCCAGGGTTTTTCATTTAGTAGCAAAGCTAGCTAAGTTAACTTATCATATGATGAGCTAGATATATAGTCTAATTTGAATGTGGAGTGACATTTTGGGTTGATTCTTGGATCTGGGCTTCATGTCGATATCTAAGGAAGGGTGAATATTTCAGAACTACATGATTTAACTAAACGTTTCAAATAGAGATAGACGGTGGTGATAGCTGATTGGAGCAAATGTTAACTAACCGAGTTGTCTAAGTTTTTATCCAATCCTGAGAAAATACACATAATTTGTTTGGCAGTTTACAAATCCAAACTATTTGGTGTGATCATTGACTCAGATATTTGAGGGTGGCATACAGCATCATGCGAGAGAACCTCAACATGGCCGACAATATTATCTGCAATACAGACCGCTAGATAGACAATCATTCAAGAGAGTGAGGATATGTTCTCATTTTCACGGCAGGACTATATAGAAGGATAACAGAATCAAACAGCAATACATCTGGTGGGGGAACAGCACAGCCCTCCTATGACAGCAGCCGACTTTAAGGCTTCACTGAGCTGAGCCTTTAGCAGCATCAAACATCTTCTTCCTGCCCTCCATCCCTGACATGGCCTCCACATTCTTCCTCCAGTCGCTGTCCTCCACTGGCCTTTTCTGCAAACGGATAAAGCAAAGAAGCAGTTGGAGGCTGTAGGAGAGCGGATAAACGGCAGAGTACAGATCTTGCTGAAAAGAGGAGCATGCTCAGAAAATCTCATTGTTCTCCTAAGCCTTTGAGACCTGTGCTCTCACACGGGAATCCCCTAGGAGAATACTGTATAACCGCACCAGAATAACAGGTTTCCTTATGAAATGCACTCAGAGACACACACATCTGTGCAAGCACAAACACACACCAGAACTGACTTATCTGCTCACGTGCACCCACATACACACACTGACCAGTGAGCAAAGCCGGTCACAAAGGCCACTCTCCTGTGTACAATGAGATCATTGTGTCGTGCTCTGCGCCTCCTCTCACACGATGTCTTGCACACACCTTTCACACACACATGAGCATAGTTCTCTGGTGCTCCATGGTATGTTTAAAAGCTGATAAATGAGCACCATTAATTTTTTTTTGTGTAAGTCCTATGATTGTCTGTCTTTTCTCTTTTTTCCCATCTGCACAGACCTTCTCGGTGTCATCTTTCTTGACAGACTTGAGATTGGCTCGAAGGTCCATGGAGACTTTATGCTTGGAGCCCAGCAGGGAGCGAAGGATGGCATCAGCAGAAACACGAACGCGTCGCAGGTTAGGCCTCTTGAATTTCCCCCTGAGGTCCAACACCTTGATGCTCAGGTCTTTAATCTGAACCGGGGACAGGGAATGGAGAGGTATTTTGTGTTTTAGCTGCAGGAGTTGCCAATGGGTCGGCATCCTTAAACAGTTTCCAGTTCCTTTTATTGTGTTCTAAGATTTAAGAAGGACTGGTAAAAAAAGGTGTACCAACTTCACGTGTGTTAAGCATGACTTTGGCTTCAATATCATATCGCTCCTCATCCACCACGTCTATCTTTGAATGAAGTTCTCTGCAGAGATCCTGCACATTAACACACAGAGCCAGGATTAAAACTACAGACACAGTATTAATTTTTATTTTACTTAAAGAGCAGGTGAAGCTGTCATGAGAGAGAGCCAAGATCTCTATGTAAATATTTGCTGATTTTTCATGATGAAAGCCTGGAAGTGGAGTATAGATAAATATCTATATATGGTATTTGAATTGCTTGATCAGTTCTCCTGGGCTTTCCTTTGGTTTCTGAGACATGAGGAAAGAATGGAAGAATTCGGGGAATTTCAGGACAAGTCACCTGTAGCTGAGCAACACTCAGGCTGGTGGTGCTTAAAGGAGGAGCTTTCTCTGCCAGATAGCTCTGTTTCTCCTCCTCTTTAACAAGGACCTCCTGCTCCAACTGCTCCTTAGCTCTCGCCACCATCAGACTCTGCAGAAATAAGATATCCTCAAAAAGTTACAAAGCTCATCAAGACTCAATGTTTATCTCACAGGTGTTGGGTTTCATGCTGACTGTTTAAATTTGTTATTTTCTCCCCTTTACTGCCCTCCTGTGGTAAAACAATGCATAACATGATGAGCGGCAGAATTGACGGGTCAGAAATCATACTTACTTTGAGCATCAACTTTCTGGAAGCTGAGATCTTTGGTTTTCTCTGTATGGATGGATCATTATCAGTAATCAAAACAAGTGGGATCTTTTTTATTCATCTTGCAGATTTAACAACGTAATCAACTTTTATTTTCTTGAAACAAGAACAGTTTTGATCAAATCAATGAATTTGCCTCACCTCTTGTCTGTAAAGGGAAGGGAAAAAAAGTTAATTGTAAAACTCAAAAAGAATTTGCTTGGTTATTATGGCTCTGTGTGAGTGAATGGTCTATAATGGAAACACAAAGCCTAATCACTCACACTTGCTCAGGCATCCTGCTGATGAGATCTCCCTGGACGAGACACGGGAGAGATTAGAAACACAATCAGTTGGCAGTGTTTGTCTTTCAGCTTTTGGAGGGCCAGATCATCTGTCTGCACTCCTGATACTTTATTGTGGCGCAGAGACCAAAGTTTACAAAGAGGCGAGACATGCTCTGGAAACATTTGCTGCTTATTACTCTCTCCCCGAGTGAAATCACTTGTGTTGTTGTGGTGATTGACAAGCAGCATACCCTCTATCAACCCACCACTTTGGTAAAACTGTAACCCAAAACTGTTTGTCTTGTCAACTCCTTTGTATACTCTTGTTTTCCCTTCTGTCTTCGCCTAATGTTACTCCTTTTCCTCCCCAGTCTCATGCACTTCTGCCCTTCATCAGTCCACCTTTTGCAGCACTCATCCACCAGACTCACTGTCTCACCTTATCTCAACCTCTTTGTTTATCTCTTTGTCTCTTATTTGGACAAAGTTGTGAATGATGCCACCCTGGACTTCCTAAAATGTGGTTACAAGTTGCTCCAACAGATTTGGAAAATTCTAGAGAGAAAAGCCTCCCCTCATCCATGGGTTAAATCCCTCAGCTCCATCTTTCTCCTCAGGATTATCTCTGGGAGAGGAATTTAGAGTGGCCTTTCTACCCAAATAGACCAGGGGATAACTGACGGACAGCTGTGCTGGGTGATTGTGCTCTGGGGTGCGCAGCCTGGATCAGGGATTTACCGCCAGCAACTCATGAGTGTGTGTGAGCTCCTGTAGTGCAGCCAACTCACACAGAGACACACAACAAAGTTACATTGATCATGAATAGCAGTTTAAAGTGCTTTGCAAAGTTTACCTTAATGTCACTACTGTACAAATTAGTTTCAGGTAAAGATGACCCTCCCCAGTTCATGTTATCTGTAATTATCCTGCAGAGTATTTTTTAGGGTATAGTAATAGCAAATTCTGTCTTCAAACGGAACATCATACACAACGTATTTAGCACAATTTTTCAGTTTTTCAAAAAATTGTGGCAGCAAACAACTCCAGGTACCCCGTCTGTATTTAAATTCACACACTTATCACTACATCTAAACATTTTCTGCAGACTGTTACATGAAGGTGGCTTACCAGGAATGAGAATGGAGACAGAAGTCCAACCACAACAGAGGCAGGCCGGACAATCAAATATGAGCCCTATGATTCTGTACCCCCCTATTTAACCGCACCACCCATTGTCTGGCTCTCTCTGTCTTTTTTGTTAGTGGAGGCTATTCTTAGTCATGACCATCTCTCAAACCCCATAATCTTCCTCGGAACATTTGTCTGTCACAGATTTCTAAAAAGCCAACCAGGAGGCACATAGTTAGAACCATGATTTTGGGTCTTAACATTCATTGGATTGAACTAAATTCAGGTTTTTATGTTGTTCCAAATCGCAACAAAGGTTCATACCCAGTTATCAAGTTTTGATCACGTTTAATATGATATACTACACTTTACGTAGGTTCTGAGGTCATCAAAGCCATCCTGGTGTTTGTATAGACGACAGAGCATTTTTTGTCGCAATACTTAAAATGTGTATGTTTTTTTTTAATGGTATTCACTGCAACTTAAATAGAACATGTGGTTGGTGTGTGATACACTTTCTGTGGTTTTATTCAATGATACATGAAGAAAATAGGACATGAAGAAAATTGTTTCCTAACCTTTGTCACCTCATTTTTTACAGCCAAACCTAAACCAAGTATACATATCTATATTCAACTATAACAACCCACTTCATAGTCCATGGCAGAATAAATGTTTATGGCAGCAATTAGATCAATTACAATCTGAAACTATTGCTGCATCATTTCTTTGGCACAGGAGTGGAGGGAGATGCTGACTCCATTTCTCCCTCTTGTGTTTTACTGTTGGTGTCACTGCTAAAGAGGTTGGTTGAGGGTTGACTGTGGAGCTTGAAGCTTTTGCCTCTACTGGGGTGCCCGTCCTCACCGTCTTCCCTTTTCCTCTTGCTTTCCTGGGTTCTGGACTTCGGGAAGACAACAGTTCTGGGGTTTAATTGTCATAGTCACTGTCTGTGTCACTGTCCTAATCCAAACAGGCAGGTGGTTCATCCTCTCCTCACCTCCTCTCAGGCTCAGCAGGCCGGGGCTCCACTGCTGCCACTTGCTGGTTGACTACAGCATCAAGTTGAGGCTGAGCAAGTAGCATCTTCTTGGGACAGCAAAATTTTGCGTATCGTTGCAGATCTTCTCTCATGTAAATATGAATAAAATCAGTAATTATTAACATGTAGTTGTATTTTTCTAAGAAACCTTTTATCATATGTGTATACATTTCTTCATAAAGTCTAATTTCACCCCCTTTGTTCACTGAAATGAGAACAAAAAGAAAAAAAAACTATATATATATACATATATATGTATATATTAGTAGAATAAGAATAGGTATAATGCAGAAATGGACAGTATTTTCTCACATCTGGATTTCACATCTAGATTTTTCTCACATCTAAGTTTAATATCAAAAATAGAAAGGAATGTAGCCTTACATTATTTTATACACCCACTGCACAGACGTTCTTTCCATTTAACAGCAGAGACAGACCTCTAGTGGTTTTCCACTCGCACATCAGCTCCAAACCAAAAGAAGTGTGTGTGGCATGCATAATATTTTACAACTGGAATGTTGAAATTGATCTTGCCCAACATCTGCCCTTATCCAATTTCTCTCGATAGGCACTGATAAACTGATCAGATGACTGCTCTGCTGGCAGCAGCATCAGCGTGAGCGTCGGGAAAACTGCGCTGACAAATGTTCATTCAGCTGAAGCTTTTATGGTTCGGCTTGTGAAAGGGCACCCTGGGTTGCGCTCTCATCTGCTGAGAATACAAGAAGCCTTGGACAGAATTTACAGTGTTTAGACAAAGCATTCCACACAGGAGTGTGAGTACACACAGAAGGAATGGATTTTTTTGAAGCCATATGGCAAAAAGAGAGCACGTATTTTACCTTCAAACCAGTCATTCATGTAGTTCAGTGTGTATTTACGCCCTACTGTGCAGCCACACTCCACACATCTACACACATTTGGAGAGAGATCCATCAGTTTATGTCTTCCCATCCCTTGAGCTGCCACCGATCCCTTTACTGAATGTGGTGTGGCACACATCGGGGTTTTCCACAGAAACATGAGAGTTTAAAACACAAGTGGCCCATTATAACTCAAGAACACACACATACACATGCGCTGCTACACTCTTGACAAACATACACACTTGGGTAGAACAACACTCATAAATGGACGGTATAATCTACGTTTCGGTGCTGTGAGTCAGCTGATGCTTCAGCCCTGCTGGATCTCGTTGGGTGTGTTCCTGGAGGTGAATACGTGTGGGTGGATGTTTGTGCGCACACGCCCCGGGGCTTTTCGTGCTTCTCATTAGTCCTCCACACAGTTCACAACAAAAGGTGTCCTCACTCTGGCCGACACGCAATAGCCACGGTGTGTGTGAGCGTGAGTTTATGCAGCTGGGCTGCGTGCATCACCCGGAGGCTAACACAGCAAGGTTACAGCACTACCGGAAACAGATGAGCACATCTCAAATGAACTGGAGCAGAGAGTTTAATGCGAACAGACATTATGCACATGTGCTAATGTACACAACGGACGGCATGTTCGGATATAGGAGATTTGGTCAAAAGGTTCTCCAAAAATGTATTTATTTATTTGACAATTGTAATACTGTACATGGTTTCAAGAAAACACACTGAATGCAATAACAAATACTTCATATGCTAATACTTGATTGAAAGCATGACTATGATGACTTTGTTGCAGCAATATTAAAGTTGTTAAAAAAAGATGTCTTTATCAGAGGATAGTTTAGACACATCAAGGCACAAAGGGTCAACTGTTTCAGCAGGAGCCGCCCTGCTGACCTCAGGCGATTGAGTCATGGCAACAGTAGCTTTTATCCTTAACAAGATCCTACGCCAGGCCGAGATCCATATTCGCTGATGGCTTTTCCATACGTCCCATGATGCCGAGCAGCACAGGAGTAGGCCCGTGGTTCTGATGACCTCTTGTCTCTCCTCTGACCGGGTCAGACCCAGGGAGCAGGCAGAGCTGGGGAGAGAGGAGCACGGTTTTCATTTCCAGGAGTTAATTGATATTTTCAACGCCGGGGCAGCTGATGATGATGGTGGACAAAGTGCGGGGACTTATTTTACACTGTTACCATGGCGACTAAGTTAATTTGAGCGCTTGACTTTTGCAGCTCTCTTAAGGAAGCATTGCCGCGGATTCCAGGGCCGTGAGCTCATAGTTCAGACTTTAACGCGCCGCTCATTTCCCCACTACAATGACCAGTTTCAGTACACAACCGTGTAGCTGTGGGACGATGGGCTGAAAAACGGGCGTGTTACACTCACTTCTCACAACCAGATGCCCAACTGTTTTCATTAAATACACAATACAGTCTGCGTGTCTGTATGTGTGTGTGTGTGTGCGCGCACACGTCGTGTGTGAGTTTAAAAATACTCTGATGAGGGAGAGGCAGGCAGATGTTATTTTGGAGGCTCACATTGCATCGTAATTATGTCCTGGAGTGAGTGCGGTCTGTGTCCTAAGAGGCCTGAGCTGCAGTGAAGGCAGAGTGTAAGGAAACACCGAGTGGGCCGCAGCTCAGTGGAACACTAATAGCTCTCAGCCTCGGTTCAATGGAGTGACTCCCTGACATGTACCACCTCATCCCCAAGTGCCTATACGTTTACATCCACACGTTGTACCGACTCGTTCCAATGATTAGCACCTTTCCACCTGGACATTAGATGGGCTGATCTGCCACCCATGCCATGCTGGGGAGCTTTTTATTTTGATGGAAGAAAACAACAAAAACAACTATTTCAGGCTCTTGAGGTGATCCATTTGCTCAGGTTGAATTAGATAGTTTGTGAGTGAGGGTAAACATTTCCCAACCTGGTTGGGTGTGGTGCCACAAACACAAATTCAAGGGAATATTTAGAGAAGTCAATCAATGAAAGGCCTCTCGGTAAACCGACCTTCGCGTCAGAGTTCCTCATCCTCCCCGGCGCTGCCCAGATGTGCGGCGCACATGTGCCGGTTCCTCCCGGTCTGCACCGCCTGCAGGTTCTTGAAGCGCACCAGCGCCAGGGCGATCTCCGCGTTCCACGCCGCGCCGTCCTGCGGACAGCGGAAGTCGATCTCCTTGCCCGTGGCCATGACCACGGTGAAGTACACCAGCCCGCGCTTGTACTCCACGCAGTCCACGGTGGCCATACGTTCGAAGCGGAGCTCCTTGGCTTTGGGGCTCCACGCCAGGGCCAGGGCCGGGGCCGGAGCCTCCCCCCCGGCCCTGCAGCTGTGCAGGCGCAGCCCCTCCTCCGTCAGCACGCAGCGCTTCTTCTTCCACAGCTGGAGCAGCCCGCTGCTGCGCTTCTCCAGCTGCCCGTCCCGCATCACTTTGGCCGGGAGCGACATGGCCGGGCTGAGCCCGCAGTCCTCAGGAAGGGGGTACTCAAGTCAGGCGGCAAGTCCCCAGCCGGTCTCGGGATGGATCCATCAAGCAAACTCTTTAGGAGCTCTGCGTCGTGCGCTGTTCCAAGCTAAGACATTTATGAAAACAACCTTGTAAGGGGATTGCGAATCCAGCCAGTGGCTCCTGACAATACACCAGGTGGGAGGGCTGGTCTGCCTGGATATGTATGGACATGCCCGGGCTCCTCTGTGGACCTTCTTGCTTCCAGTTGCACCCCGCCTCCGTGTGTGTGACGACAGAGAGAGCCTTGTGTGTGTGTGTGTTTTATTTGTGCGTCAACACACACACGCTCGTGCGAGAGACTGAAGACGGTGGGGTTTTGGAGCTGTGGTCAGAGCTCAGACGTCATCAGAAATGCAGTTTGACACAGCGCACCTGCCGCAAAAATCCTGGACACTCGACCCTTCAGATGGGCGTGTGAGGCATTTAAGGACAGTGGATCAAATCTTTGAAAGGAAAAAAAGAGTAAAGACACGTTGCTTGTTATTATTATTGGGCAAATGTTGCAATGAAAAAGTTCCTGTGAGACAAAACAAAGTAGGAAAAGTGACAAATCATACATGCTGTATAAACCTTTGAATGGATAGGCTTTAAAACACTTAGTTGACTTGAAGCTGTTTAGAATACACAAGCAAATGACTACTAATACACAGTTTGCTCACCTTTTGACGTCCCACACCTTGTTTGGATGAAAAGTTTAATCTAGTTCCTTCTGACCTGCCTCAGTGAGAGGCTGTTGTGAATTCGGCACCATTCAAACCCTCATGTGATATCAGCAGTGGGCGTTGTGTCACTCCAGTATTATGACAGGAATGGATACAATGTACATATGTCATATCTTTAAACTTGCTCATCAACCCAACCCAGCTACTCTGAGTTTATGTTGTGAACATGAAATTGGGGAAGTTTAAACACAATCACACAAAAAAAGCAGTTTTTCCATTTTATTCGTCATTGTCAGGCCAGGGATACATGTTATAAACAAGAGAAAGTTGACTTCATGACATAGACTGTTTTATTTTGTGATACAGATCAAAGCAGCATGTTCAGAATTATGTTGAAATGGCTTTAAACCAAAAGCTGACCTAAACATCCTGCAGCTGTGAATAGATGCCTGTTTGTAAGTATAGAGTGTTTTTATGCATTGGTATAACTATATCAGCATTCGTTTCCTATGGGACGATGTTGGTGTAATCTTAACAAGCGTACAGGATATTCAGACAGGGTTGTGTAAAGATTATACTTTTATCTGGGTAAATGCAGCAGCCGATCCTCTGCAGGACGTGGAAAGAAGTGCAGTTTTCTGGACACCTGCCAGAATGGCTCCTACTGGGTGTGCGCCAACGCCCCAGCTCCAAGTCCATACCCAAATCCTTTTGGACCAAAGTGTTTGCCATAACAGCCTGTTGGAAACAAACGTATTGACATGAAACATCAATATCATACAGAGCAGGAGGCCACATAAGCAGTCTCCAGGTGGGTTATGGGCACATTGATTTCATTCATATAGGAATTCATGAAGGATTAATAACTGAATCAGACTTTTGTGTAAAGGTATCTGTGCCAACCTCTCGAAATCGTAACACAGGAACCTGGTTAACCCTAAAAGTTAAGCATTTCTTGTGACCTTGTAGATTTTTTTCTGATGTTAGTGCTCCCTCTGCTGTAACATTGTATTTGTTACAAGCTACACTCAGGGTGCTGGCTAAGAACATATCTGGTTCAACATGTAGGCCTCTAGGCAGACTCTGCTGAGCAATTTTCTTATTGTGTTCTCACTGTAGGAGGGACACTATTTTTACTTCCATAACTAATCTGTGCTCCATGCCAATTGGAGCACAGCTCTATGATGAACTTGCAAATTCTAGCTTTTCCTAGACTTGTAGTGTTAAAGAAGTATATCTTAAATAATTGAAAAGCTTTCCTACCTTCAAAACTCCCACAGCATTAGTCATAAAATTGCTTGATAAATAGACTCTGTATTTGGATTAATCCTGACTGCTATTCATATTTCATGGCAGTGTCTTGTGCTTGGTAATTTCTGTGTGAGTAATTGCTGTGTACTTTTACCTTTGCAGTAGATTTCTCCATCCTTGTCAGCCAGTGTGGTTGACTCCAGGCTTTTCCCACATGTGGCACAGGTGAAACACCCAGTCTTATGCCAGGCCTATGAGTACATAGAGGGTTGCTTTTCTATTTTTTTTAAAGTGCAATATTTGTTTTGAATGATCATACATATATATATATATATATATATATATATATATATATATATATGCAACACTTTCTTACATTCCCAGCTCCGATAACCTTCTCAGCAGCGTAGACAGCCTTGCCACATCGGGGGCACTTGTCAGACCCTCCAAACTTTTGAGCCAGTTTGGAGGGGTTTGGGTTGGTTGTGGGACGATGTGGAGCCGGTCTGATGGAGGAAGGGGACCCAAATTTGGATAAAGGGTCTAATAGGCTAAAATGTGTTTGTAGTTGTGTGCTACTCACGTTTCATGTGTAATACCCAGGGACTCCCCTTTATCCATGCTCAGGGTCCCTGCTCCCTGACCATAACCGTAGCCTTTTGGCCCATATTTCTTGCCATAGCATGCCTTGCAGTAGACTTCATCCATATGAACGGCGACAGTGGTGCTATCCAAGTTTTTCCCACATACCACTGCACAAACGCACAGTGTGCACACGCAGGCATATATCACTGTTTTGCATATTTGTGTAAATGTTGTGCACATTCATGTGTTTAGATAGGGGTCTAGATGTTTCCTTTTATGGCACAGTTGAGTTGAAATAACATGTTCTCATCAAAATTCCAGCTCTGGAATGTTTGATTTCAAAGCAGGAACACAAATTTGTCCTCTCAACTCCATGAACTTGCACTATTTGTCAAACGGAGCGATAAAAGGATTTTGTTAGTAACAAGATCTGTAAGCTATTTGAGGTCAAAAACAGCTTGTAGGCAAACCTAAAGTTATCCAGTAGAATCACTGCTTTGTTTATACTTAAACAGACCTCTGAGATAAGAAGATGGATTTACAAATCACAAATTCATACAACAAAATGAAGCCCTCAGAGCCTCGCTGCTCTTTAAATGTCCAACGAATGTTTGTCCGCAGAAATTGTCTGGATTCAAGATAGAAAGAAGCCAAACATGATCTTGATAAATAAATATTTTTACCAGATCAAAAATGATAGTGGAAATATTTAGTGTGCACAGAGTAGGTGGCTCCAGAAATCCTGCCTTTGACTGGATAATATGACTTATTTTCTGGTTTTCTTGAATTTACATTGGCAGACAGTAAAATTCCTGGAATTTAGGTCACACTGAATGCAGCACAAGCTTTGTAGGCATAAAAAACATCATCTGCTGATATGGAATTGTTTGCCCTCATGTGGACATTGATAAGGAGCAGAACTCCTTATAAGGTTTATTTAGAATGTCTGTAGTCATGATAACAATTAGAATAAGTCCAGTGGTTTCCAACATGACTATCACAGGAAACATCAAATAGTTTACTCACTGCACAGGAAGCAGGACCTGTGGAAGCTCCGCCCGTCGCAGAGAACCTCCTCTGCAAAGTAAACGGTCTTTGAGCAGCGGCCACACTTGTTCCCTCCTCCCAAAGGCATCCTGAAGCAAAGCATGAGCACAGACAGCTAACTACATTAAGTTATCACGTGAAATTCAAATAGAAGAGACATAATCCTTCATTGATGATTGTTTCAACATGGAAAAAACGACATGCACCAGTGGACTGATAAATTCCTTTAAACACCATCAAGCATAAATAAATACAAAGTGTTTGTTGGAGGAAATTTACTTGAAAATCTCAATTTGGCCGGCTGTAATTCTGGCTTCATGAAAGCTGTAATTTTATTTCTGCCAGTTAAATGTGGCTTCTCTGAGGGCTCAGCCGGCTGGTACTGAGAAAATAATATATATTTTTCTTGTTTAAGGGCGAGTTGACTGTGGAAGTTGCTCTCTTGGAAAGCTAGATTATGCCGTTGTGGAAATGATTAAAAAAAAAGTGACTTTTAAAGTTGTTGGGGGGTGAAAGACTCTGGCAACCTGCCTGTTTCTGCCTCTGCCTGCGTTTCCCAGGACAGCCCTCCCCATCCAGTCTCACCAATCCACTTCCACATTCCTGACCGTGTAAACCCTCCCATCTCTCAGTTTGTGACTTTCACCTCCTCCCCCGTTCTGTCTTTCTAATATATTTCATACCTTTATGCTGCTCTGATTTGGATATGTTTTCTTTTGGTATGCCCAAAAGTCTGCACTGATGTTAGGCCTGTTGCTCATTTCACTTTAGAGAGCAGAACTCTCAGAGTATGCAAGCGTTAGTTCATTTCCTATCACCCTTGGACATGGTTCCTGTTTTCTACTGCAAGTCATTACAGTAATTTTTTTTTTGACACATGAGAAACTGTCACTATTTGATACGAATGAATAAAACCTCTAAATTCACAGTTTTTACTATGAAATGAGCTCATTGTGTGGTGTAATAAAAAATCACAGCTAAAAATTAAGCAGAAGCACCCAGTCAGATATATTGGAATTAATTAAAGGCTAGATATTAATGGAAATAACTGGCTGCGGGAAAGCATGTTTTTTTAATCTTTGAATATTTTCTTGTATTTAACTGACAAAGTGCCAATCATTCCAGTATTATATAAAGTTGTTTTGAATAAAATGTTTATACTGAGATGTTTTTAAGGAAAGTCATTTGCACATCGGGCTTTTGTTCAGGATCTGTGCTTTCATTATAGGGAAAACTGGAGCAACAACTTACATTCAGTGTGATCACAGCAATACAAACTGAGAAATGTGAAACATGGGAAGTAAAAATCCCCAAACTTTAATGTTCTGTGGAAGATTATTTATATTCATAGCTTCATAGACACAAGCTAGCATTTGTGGGATTGCTGAGATGTAAATGGACTGTAATTTGTGTCCCTTTGAGTCATTGAACCACAATGAATGCCAGTAAAGGCAGAAATGTCAGGAATGTTTTTGCACCAGACAGTGTCAGAAAAGTAGCTTTATAGAGCTCCCTGCTTGCCCAGCAGGGAAAAACTGACTTCATTGGGCAAGCCTGAATTCATATCTGCCGTTTTAAACCAATTTTGGAAGCCAGTCAATCAGTGAGGAATGGAAGAAGAGGCTGAAACCTTGGAAAAAAGCAGATGACGACTCAAGCTCATAGCTTCAGGATCAAGTATGGTTTGGTAAATATTTTTGGCCAATTTAATGCGTTAATCTAGTTTTGCCCAGATAAATTAAGCCGAAACGACTGTTTACATCACTGACAGACCTGGAAAAGGAATAGACTGTGAATGCTATACAAAAATAATCTTGAGTGTTAAATCATTTGTAGAACAATAATTCTGATCCATGTCAGTTTGTGTGGCTCTGCAAGTTTAAACTTGTGGGAACACAGAGAGTTTTCTGATAATATGATTAAGACGAGTCCGGGATGTGAGGCATGCAAGCTCCTCCGAATCAGGAAGTCTGTTCTCGAATCTGACGTGACTACATGCGACTGCTTTGTGATCACAGTGGTGACTTCAAAGAAGACATTTTTTTAGTCTTTCTGTAGTTTGATGTGTATTGCAATCTAGCTGTTCACAAAAATATCAGAACAAAGACAGGCAGTGGGCTGTTGAGATCATGCATTTGGAGATTAGGCAATTATGGCATACACAGTTAAAGACAAACAAAAAAACAGGAAGCAGAATCAGTCTGTGATAGAAAAACTTGACTTACCTGCAGTTTGGAGTCGCTGTCTGCCTGTGTCTGCTGTTTGATTCAGAGGGGAGCAGCCTCAGTGCAGCACCGGGGTGTGTTCAGGAAACCAGCACACCAAAGTCAGACAGAGGAATGCTGAAGTGCACTTTCACTCAGAAATGTTGTCCCTACAAACGGAATTACTTTGCACTAATTGTTCCAGTGGTACAGAAATGAGCAGACTCGTGGAATGCGCCCCCTTTCTCTAACGCTGCTCCAGATGTGCTGAAAGGGAGGAGCTTCGGTTGTTGCTGTTTCACTGTGAAAACGTGTTCCACGTTGAGCAAGAAGGCAGTTTCTCACTGACTAGTGAAGTGAGAGAGTCAAAGCGAGAGGACAGGGGTGGGGTTATTAGGGTAAGGAAGCAGAAAAGTCCTTCACTCTTCCTATGGCAGAAGGAAGAGTTGATTAGAGGGAGTAAACACAGCTGACTGCTGATGGAAAGCTTTCTGATTCTGTTCATCCGCTTGATCTTAACATTCAGTCTGTTCAGAGGTTAACCTTTGATATTTAATTGATATGAATCGCCATATGAGATGTTGGATCACATCACCCACCCGCGCCTCTTAAAAAACAAAAGGCCATTTCAAACTAATTCCAGCTTTATTACCCTAACAGTGACTGACATTTAGGCACAAGCTGTTAGAGGTCACCCAGATGAGCTTAATGGATCAGAAGGAATTAAAAATGATAAACAGGAGCAACTTTCTAATACAGAGAGCAAGTGAGAGAGCTGACCAGCATCCAACTGCTCCTTGATGCATCTTTGCTGCCATCGTGTGACCCTTTTTGAGCATTCAACACCAGCATTTACAGATCTCTGAGTCTTTTTACTGTGCGCAGAATATTTCTTAGTGTATTTAGATGTACAGTTTAAATTCAGTCATTTAGTCTTTGGAATGTTATTAGAAAAGTAGCAGTATGAGAAGATGTGAATTACAGTTTATGCACATTTGTGGTAATAGTTACTGTCAGGATAAGGAAATGATTAAATTATTGACTATATAATTTCCAAATCTATTGTTGAAAAATACATTTGGGTAGTTTTTTATATAATTCAATAGCATTTCTTTGCTAATAGCAAACTTCTGCTCTTCCATTGTGTAGTGTCACACTGACATCACAGCATGCAATAAGTTTTGTTCAAATCCATAAAATGGTGATGAACAGAAAGTAATTCCTGAATAATTTGTGAGACATAAAAGCTCACAGTTCAACATAGTTAAAAATTTTTAGTTCAGTACTGAGACAATCCTTTTACTGTTATGATACTTGTTTTCAAATGCCATGACATTAAGCATTGTTGACTGTCTATATGAATTAATGTGCTAATAGGACATACATAGTGCACATTCAATGTTACAGTGCTCACGTCATTCACCAAAGCAGATTATCATAACATATGCAGGTCAGGCTTGTCTTGGTACACTTAATGTGCCTTTTGTTTCCAGCTTTCGTATTGTGTGATTGGCCAAATCTGGCTTTTTAATGTGAGGCATGCTGGCACCATCTAGTGGTAACTGTGTGACACAGGATTTTAAAACTCAGATCACTGTGTTAACAATAATAACATTTTTAAGAGAAGCAGGGACTTCCTCTTTACTGAAAGTACCTGCACTTATTTTGGTGTGTGTGTGTGTTCCTTGTATTCCATTTTATTATTTTTATCTTAACATGATTGTGCTGATTCCAGCCAAGCCTCAGATCTGAGGCCCAATTTTCCAGACAGTCACCATGTTGGAGTTCCCCCCCCCCCCATCCCTCCATATGCCCCTCAGGGTGACAGTGACACAAGTGTCCTATTGTCAAAACAGCGTCTGTCAGGCTCTGTCTCTCGGGTCGGAGGGGGGGGCGGGGGTGATCTGCCCTGGGGGATGACTGAAGATTAGCTATGACATTAACACCCCCCTAAAAAAAAAAAAAAAAAAGTCACAGACACACACACGCTCAGTGCACACTGCTACCCAGAATCCTGTGCTACAAGTCACTTCCCATTTTTATGAGCGTTGAGACAAAGCAACAGATCATGTGAGAGTGTGTCTGCTTTTGGGTGCCAATGGAGTGTTGCAGGAGTTTCACACTTTTTAATCATATGTTGACAACAGAGAAAGAAACAGAAGCCCTCTTTGTGTTGATGTGAAGATTTGGAGGTGAGCAACAAAATAGAACTCTATGGGAGAAAGAGATTGGGGGGTTTGGTTGTGTGTACAGTACAGTTTGTATGTTGGGGGGAAGTGCTGTGCACTGTGGGCAAAATACTATGCTGTAATGCATCATGGCTGGCTTAGCTTCTTTATTTATTTCACTGCACATACTATCCATAATGTGTGTGCCAATATGTGATGTGCCAGAGAGCTCTCAGGTTGTAGCTCACTGTGAGACTGCTCAGAACTTAATGGTGGGACCGTTCCTCCTGAGCTCAAAAACAAGTGCAGATTCTCAGAAATCACATTTTAGATGGTCATTGAAGCCGCCAAATGTGTATCCCGAATTTGGAGTCATTAGAGGCATACTTGAGAGATTTGACCCCGCGATGTATCACATGTGACATTAAATATGCAGCACTGTCCCTCAGATCAGCGCGCCGAGCTGGAAGCCAGCACAGCAGAAATACGAGAGTAGACACAGCACCGACACACGGAGAAAGACACAGATTTGGCTCAGCAGAGCAGACAAATAGAAAGGGGAAAATAATCACATAACTACAATGGCAAAATAAACAGACGTAACAAAAAAACAAGGAAAAAATAACAAATGTGATTTTATGCAATCATGATGAATTGCGTATGCCTAAGAAGCATTGATTTTACAGTGTGCCTCACACGAATTTATGCTTTTTTCTCTGTAAGCAGAATCAGATATGCCCACAGGACTGACACATGATTAGAACTTTACATTCTTGGTTTATGAGAGCCGTTTTTGTTGCCCTGACATAAGGCTTGTATCTTAGATTTACAGTTTATGTATTTTCACTCATAAGCAGGAAGGAGGATGTCAGTGGATGGGTTAATCTGTTCCTTTCCCCTAACCTTCTGCTTCCATCTTGTCTTTTGTGTCTCCCTAATTTCCCATTCTGCCTCCCCATTTCATTAGCAGAGTGGGTCAGATTAGAGGAATGATGGATGGGCTGTTCCTCCCTCGCAATGCTCATTACTTTTAAACACGTCTGCTGATACAGACACAGGTATAGACAACAGATGTCTCTCCAGTAAAATTAAATCAAAGAGAAGATTTTATGCAATTTGCTGGTTCCCTTAACTAGAACAACATTTTATTGATTTAAACAGTCAGTTTGATTTATATTCCTTTGATTTAGCAGGATTACATTGAATTGTGTTGAGCTGATCTGTAACATTAAAGTGCCTGGAGATGATTTTTGTCGTGTGCTGCGAATAAGCAGATGCAGTATTAACCCAGTAGACTTTTTTATGCCGTCTTTTTTTTTCCTTCCTGCTTTTCCTGCCCGGCAATTAAATCCTGAAGGCCAGATGATGGGTTCACATTTACAGCTACAACTGTTTTAATTACCATGTGCAACTCACACTATTGAAGCAGCCAAGGTTACACACTCACAAATTACACTCATTCAGCTAATGGACCAGTCAGCCTTTGCTAGCTGGGCTTTTATTTTGCCTGCGAGTGGGAGGGATC
Organism: Menidia menidia; assembly: GCA_907169785.1. Classification (NCBI taxonomy): domain Eukaryota; kingdom Metazoa; phylum Chordata; class Actinopteri; order Atheriniformes; family Atherinopsidae; genus Menidia; species Menidia menidia. The sequence continues at coordinate 9,548,106 of CAJRST010041110.1, read as the reverse complement.
CTGGCCAACAGGTCCATTACTCAGAGATAGGGATTTCAGATGAGGGGAGGAATGAAAGGAAGAGAGGGGCGGGGATATGGCTGCAGGCGTACTGCGGCAGCAACAGAGCGGCATGACGTGATAGAGGGCTGAGATGACAGACAGAAAAACACATACACATGTACGCAGGCCAGTCCTGAAAAGTCGACAGAGGCAAAGGAGGGATTGAGGCGGACTCTCAGCAGCATACAAATTGGAGACAAATTCACTTGCTGTTTTGTAAGCATCTTATTTGAAACGGTAAGCCAATCCTTGTGCTCACTAAACTGGTTAAGTTTTTGTATTTCTGGCTTTTTTTTATTGTTAATTTGAGTCATTACGTGGGTTTCATAGATTTTTAAAATCTGTCTCAAGGGAGTGTGTCCGAGGGATGTTTGCTTTAAAAAGAGACAATTAGAAGGCAAGGCACATCTTGAATGGAGAGAAAACAGGGGGCTCGTGGTATTTTATAACAAGGGGTGACATGATCTGCCTGAGTCAGTATTATAGGGGTGTGTGACTCACTTCAGTGTGTGTAGTATGCTCACTGTGGCATAAGTCAAACCAGTTGAAAGTGCCGGGTGATGTGGAGAAGGATACTGGCAAATTTGTTGTTTACAGATGGGGATATTTATATTGTTGGCAGTCTGGTTTTACTCTGTTCTGTTTAGTTTGTGGTGTGTGTGTTTGAACCACAGCCCTAGCTTCTATAATGAGTTCTTGTTGAGCCACCGTGCGCATCAAAAATGCCTTTTTTTCCTACAATACGCAGTTGGGATTCACTGTCATGACAGACTTAAGTCTTCATGTCACTGTACTATGCTGTATAATACACCTTTTATTACTGGTCATCTGTTATATTTAGAAATTTGGCTCTGTGATAAAATGCTTTTAAAACTTATTCATAGTATTGAAAGCACAATGTGCTGAAATCAAGTGCATTTAACGGTCCAGAGTATCAAAGGTTTAGAAAACTTACATGTTATATTGGAAAATCTTTCTAAAAAATCACAGAATATGTGTCATTTGTGGGTCATTGTATGCCAAATCCTTTTCTTTTTGGGTCACTGACTCATGATAACATAAACAGACCTCTTTTCATTGTTCCAGAAGATATTTCTGTGAGGGTGAAATGACGTTTTTCTTCCAGAAGATGTGAACACTGATTTCACTAACAGAAGTGACTTTGAAAATGAGTCACCTCCATACTGGGACACCTGATTGGCTGAATGTGTCATTCCTGTTTGTCACAGCTTCCTGTCCTGGGGAACGGTTTGGCGTTGCGGACCAATGGGAGGACAGCAGTGAGGATGCAACTGTGATCCAGGAAAAAACAGCCCATTGTTTCTGGGACGTCGCAGAAGTGTGACCTCACGCTCGCCAGCTCTGCCTAACAGACCTCAACGGCATACCAAGGAACTGGGCGCCCCATTGACACGTAAGATCCTCATGTGAGACTGCAAATCTCACTCATTTTATCCTAAGTAGTTTAGAAGCTCTAGTTTTTATTTATAGAGTGATGTGACTTTAAAACCGCCTATCCAGGAACTCTGTGAGAACAGTTCAAAACTTGGGCACCTGTGGGTGTTCCCACTGGTTTTTACTGACACATTACCACTGTTGTCACAATGATTGCTGTGTGGAGATAATGACATTCATTAACGGTATAGTGTGCAGACACACAGGTCCTGCAAATGTCCTTCAGTTAACAGACAGAGAGGCCTGTGTTACCACCTCATGTATTGATTTTGTTATCAGTCAGAGGGTGTTCATCACAAGGGTAAGCATGTGTGTTTTTGGAATAGGGTAAGCATGTCTCTTGGATCAGACATACAATAACTCAGTTCAGCCGGAGCCAGTCATGGGACAGAAGAGCTAAAACAGTGTAATGCTATTATCAATTTAAAAGCCAACATTCAGCGCTGGCAGTCATTTTGTCTCTTTCTTTCTGTCCTTGAAAGCAATAGATGCTTTGTTCCACCGTTCTTCGTGACAGGGTTAAAACATATTTTTATGAGTTCAGGTTGTTTGTGTCTGTTTGTCATTTGAAAATAGCCAAAGTGAGGTAAAGCCAGATGTATGATAGCGCAGCTGGATGCTATATCCAGCAGGTGTCAGCATCATCACAGCAGAGGAACCGAGCGGTACTGTAACAGTAATGGATGGATGGATGCTCTTGCACAGAAATACTATGTCTTTTTGTCAGCAGCCTTCTTTCAGTCTATGTTAATTAAGCCCCCCCTCCCTTTTTAAAAAAACTTAATTAATAAAATGTATATGTCTTTAAACCTGTGATTGGCAAAGACACTCATTATAGTAAATTTACAGTATCTTGTGATGTGCTATGAATTTACTTCTTTTAAACCATAATTACTGAAGATGAATTTATGCAGGGCCAGCATAAATTATGCAGAATTTATGCTGGCCCCGTCTTTTTAACTCAGCACCAAGCACAAAAGAGGAGAAATTCTTGAAATAAAACTTGAGAGAAAAGTCAGTTCAAATATACGTTTCTCAAGAGGAATTAGAACGGTTTATTTAATTATTTATATGTACATCTTTAAATGTGAAATTACATCCTTAAGCATTTGCGTGTACGGACATGTGGAAGTGTATGCGCAAATTAGTTTTTGTACTAAATTGACCTTGCTCGTATTGGGAAATGAGTTAAAAGAGATAATTGCTGCCTGACTTAAGATAACTAATCATCCTATTGGCCTGTACACATATAAAGAAAGAGTTGACTGAAATTAAACCAACTGTGTTCAGACAGGGGACCACAGAACCCCCTGTGTACCAGTGGTATTATGGTTTTGGCTTCTGTTTCCATGATGGCAAGAAATCTGTGAAAGATAGATCAATTCTGTATAAAAAACATCCAATTCTAATTGAAAGTGGGTCATGAAGCAAGAAAACAATACTAATCATGCAAGTTGATCTACTAAAGACCAAAAATAAGCCTAATGTTTTGGGTTCACGTGAAAGTGCTGACCTTATTCTGAGCAAAAAAGCAGTTAATGTGAGGTAACCCGCAAAACACCCCAGAGGTGGAGCTGCTTTGTTCAGAAGAATGGGCTGGAATACATCCATGCTGATTTGCAGAACAGATACAGGAGACTTGTGACTGCAGTTCTTGTTCCACCAAAGGTTTACAACATGAACCCAGAGCAAAGGTTTATGTACTAATCAAATCACAACGAATGATCAATCATTTCATTGGTTATTTGGTTGACATTTGGTTATTTTCTTCTGTTCTCTTGACTTATGTAGATATCTGAAGATAGGTCAGTTTTAAAGGAGAGCATCTAAATTGACTTACAGTTAAATTATAAAAAAACAACAGTTTATATAGACGAACATCCTTACGTTGTGATCTTACGAAATCAGAGATAATACAAATGTATAAACACTGAGAAGGAGTCACAACTGAACAGAACAGTTCTATATTTATTTGTTTAATTTAGGAGAAATGCCTTCATTCCCTCAGTTTTTACGCTCTTGTTTCCAACTTAGAGCCAGACATCTCCATCAGCAGCGGTGTCTCTGCATGTTCTTACTGAAACTGCTGTTGTAACAGTATGACCCCTGCATCTCCCCAGGGACAGGCCAATTTCCATACAGATGGGCACTGGGCCAGACTGCACCTGTGGTCCTGGAAATCCTAGCAGGACTGCTATATGGCAGAGAGAAATTCTTATGCTTATTGATACCAGGACCTCCCAGGAGAAAACATGATAGTGAAAGACAGAGGGAAACAGAGATGGGGGTTTATTGGAATGATGGGAAAGAAGGATGGATGAACACATCTGTCTCCATTTAACCATTTGAGATTCCTCCAATTTCCTTTTTCAGCAAGCATGATAATACAAGTATGTTGAATAATGTTCTCCTGACAAGACAGTAAAAAGGTCCTTTCAGGCTTTGTTTTTAGTTGTTAGTCCTTTCATGATGGAGAATTGCGTGAGATTCGGTGATCCATGTGACACTGTGTGCAGTACTGCAATTAGATGCACAGTCCAGTGACATAACATTTCATCCTTGTGACTTCATGGATTCATTTGACTCATCTCCACATTGATAAAGACAAGGGCTCTTTTGATGGCAAAAAGGGTACTAGAATGTCTTGTGAAAATAAGTATGTCTTAAGACTTGAAGAACACATTTTTTTAATTTGAATTTGAATCACCTCATTTTCCCTTATCCAGTTAGAATTTGGTATTTCAAAATGTTGAGAGCAAAAACGGAAAGGCATAATTTGTTTTGCACATACATGTTAATATTAATAAATTAGATTAATCAGAAAACCATTAAGTGACATTTTTATAAAAGAGGTTAAATCAGATCTAGGTGATCCTTTCCGTTCGTGCACTTACCCTTGACTGTTTTCACCCACACCCTTTTCCTTACTACAGACTTGTACATATATTTAATATTCTATAAAAAAATCTAAAATATAAAAATCGGCTTTTTTGCATCTATGCTGTGTTTCATTGCAGAAACAAACAATCTTGAATAAATTAGAGTACAACTGGATGGGGATAAATGATGCTGTGTTATTCACATTGATAGATTAAATCTTTATTTTCAGAACTACGTATTTAAAAACTGGTATACTCTTTTCTCTGAGCCTCTGTGTGGATTTACTTTGGTATTTAAATTTCCAGCTGCCCAGTTGATTTTTCAGATGCTGTGTGTCGGATTAATGCTGGTTTTGCTTCACTTAGCTCTGAGTCAGGTGCAACACAGTCATGCTTGCCTGATTAGATTCATCTCTGGTAGAACTTTAACATTGTGTAAATGAGTTATCAATGGTTGACCTAACTTTTGTAGGAGGGTTTTTATGACTAATGGACCTTGTGGTACTGCTTTGGAAGAGGAACACTCAACTCATGTTTGTTTTTCCTTACATGTCCCACCCTGTATCTTTTCTTGTAGGTCAGAATGAGCGGGGGAGTCAACGTGAAGTCAGCCTCTCGTGGGACTTCTTCGTCAGGAATCCCCCTACCCCGCAGCCTGCTGCCCCCCTCTCCCAAAACAGACCCCCACCGCCGGCCTTCTGACATGCGCAAACCCTTGACTCATACCTCTAAGCAAACGCCCTCACACACGCCCACACACTCTCCTTTACTTTGCCCAAGAAACTCCAGCGTCCCTGGGCCTTCTACTGGGGACCACCTAAGAGGCACCGGCGTGAAAAGTCATCTTTATCAGCGGAGAGGTGCGCTCCCTGTTCCTCAGGGATCACGATCGGCCTATAGCAGCCCAATGACTGAACGCAGGGTGCCGCCGCCGCACTCCAAAGACACACTGGATCTGGGAAAACCTGCCACTGCTCACATTTCCGCACAGTTTCCACACAGTGGCAATCGGAACAAAAACACCTTCACCAATAAAAACCAAGACTGGGGACCCGGAAACCAGCGTCCATCTCTTCAGTTTAGGAGAGGGAACGATTCCAATAATGCACCCCAAGAAGTGAACGATGTCACACCAGTAAGAGGGGAACCAGTAAACCATGAACCTCATTCCACTATGATGAACAATGGTACCATTTGCCCTTCTGTCGATCAGTCAAGCTACAAGCATAGCATCAGAAGTCAAAGTGACTCTACCAGCCAGTCAGATGAGGAGATGGGGACTCCTGAGGACACCAGTCCAGCTTCTTCTCCGGATCCTCTACCCTTGCCACTTTTTACATTCTCCAAGGCAGTTATGCCCACTGTAAATACTAAAGATTACGGTGTCCATGAGGAGACTACAGACACGCACATACCCAGAGTCAACATGGCTACCGTGGCCCCCTTCAGCCATAGGTAACTACAAAATGTCTAACCGCACAATAGCTTCTACCTGAGATGCTTAAAACTATCCCCAGTGGTCTGTTACGTCTTTCAATCTAATTTGACTCCTGTGTATCTCTCCCTCTGTGCAGGCATTTACACACATTTGTAGTTTTCTGAAGCAGAGCTGATCATTAAAGGGCTCTCTTGACAGTCTCTAGGTTGACTGAACATATCGTTTTGTCTCAGACGTACTGTGTAGTCATGATGGTGGATATAACAAGACAAACAACTCTTTTGAATGATGTTGAGTGATTATGACATTTAATAGAAACTAATGTAATAAGTGGAATCAGTCAAAAAATAAATTTCTATAACTAATACCAAACGTATAAAAAGGGGGTCATTTTTGTTTTTAATCTTTGTGTATGCCAAAATATTTTTTTCCCTTTTTGAAACAGTAACCCGCACATTTGATTGTACATTACAATACAGAAGGGATTGGTGTAGGTACTAACTGAACTCTGGCGGTTGTGTTTATTTCAGGCTGCAGGTACAGGATAGTGATTTTTCAGTGGACGAACTGAGTGACTGCTCATCTGGATCTATAGAGGTCTGCTGTGATGACCTAACACCAGGTAACAAGCATCTCATCTCATTGCAGAAGTAGACTTGCCTCTCCTCCCCTATTATGCCTCCTCCGCTGAGCCGAATTTAATGTGGTCCCATCCACTTCGGCGGTAGCAGGGCGCCAAGAGGTCACGAGCCCTTGTGGCAGGTACAAACGATGCCCACATTCTGGCAGCCAGACGTTTTTATTGCAACCAAGTCATAAATGGCGTCAGGGAGCACATGCCAGCAGCTGACCCTTGGGTCTCGTTGTGGAACCTGAATAGACTCACAGAGGTCCAGGGGACAACCGCACTTTGTCTTAATATATGTCTGTCATGCTGCTACTCATCAGGCCTGAGGAGCCATGTCTGAGGCTAGGTTTAATTTTACATGGATGCGTGTCTCCCCCCGGGGCTTTGCAGAGTACAGTGGTTCCTCGATGAAGAGATAGAAAGAGAAAGTGGCTCAGGATGTTAAGATGAAGGACAATAGTAGTGGTGTAATGGGTCAGTGATGGTTTGAAAAACAGGTCAATTTCTAGCTAGCTCTCAGGCCGTGTAATGTGCACATTATTATCATCTTCATCCAAAGCTTGCAGAGTGAACCCTTCCTTCGCCCATGCTTTCTTAGCTATCTCTCTGTTGTAGTCTTTTTTCTGACCTACAAAGTCATTGCTCCCTCATCCCATGACGGGGATTTTAAAGGAAATATGATAATTTGAAGAATAAAAGTTATATTTACATATGTATAGATAGATATAGACATAGATAGAAGATAGATAGAAATCCGAGACCATGGTCTCTAACCGGAAAAGGGTAGAGTGCCTCCTCCAGGTCAGGGGAGGTGTCCTTCCCCAAGTGGAGGAGTTCAAGTACTTTGGGGTCTTGTTCGTAAATGGGGGTAAAATGGAACGTGAGATTGACAGGCGGGCGCTGTACCGGTGTGTCGTGATAAAGAGAGAGCTGAACTTAAAAGCGAGGCTCTAAATTTTTCGGTCGATCTACGTTCTTACCCTCATCTATGAACACGAACGGATAAGCTGTGAACAATGGATGGATGGATGGAAAGAACCCACAGCTATAGTGTGTAAAATTAATTATGATACTTGTAATATGCTTGTATAGAAAACATCTATTTCCACCTCTACTATTACTGATTTCTTTAACATACTGCACAATTTTGCCATGTTGTTAAAGTTAACTGTTTTTTTTACTCCTGTCTGTCTACAATTAGACACAAGAATAGAGCTGTTGGCCTTTTCTGAGGTTTCAAACAGCTGGCTGTGGAAAATGGGGGATGGGAAATGGTGGTTGAGTAGCACCAGTCTTTAAAGGACTCTGGGTGTCTTGGGGCTATCATCATGGCCTTGTAATTGGTCCCTATAGGCGTTAGTATCAGAAGTGAAGTGTCTCAGGCTCCTCTGAAGCTGCATTTACACGGAGGGTGGACTGACACAGTAATCACTGTAATTTAGGTAGCGGAGGAAGGGAAATTGGGTGGAAAGGAAAGTTTGTAGCGATGAACGAGGAAAATGGGTGAATGTGGCAAGGAAAGAGAAATAGAGTCAGTGAGTTCATGGATTGTATCTTGTGCAGGAAAGATAACAAACAGCAAATAGCTGCGTAAAAATGGAGATTACTTTTAAATGCTGTGTCCTTTAAGTCTGTCTCTCCCTGAGAATACATGGAGTTCATGCTTGTCCTTCTCTGAAAGTGCAATGTTTTCCATATGCTTGCATTCACATATACGACATCAGGGGTAACATAATCACCCTTTATGTCTTCTATCTTAGACTTTAACGAAGACCTGAAGGTTTAACATGATTGTGGCACCATGTGGTCTTTCAATTAGACGCCAGACCTTCTGACCCTGTCACTGTCTCTGGAGAAATGCATATGAGAATGCAGTTGGATTTGAATGGGTGTGAGTGTGTCCGCTGATGGGCACATGTATGACAGTACACAGATGGGGTTTGAATGATGAATATGATGGGGAATGGGTATAATTTTTCATCTTCCAGCAAGGGTAAGGCCTTCAACTCCCCACGGGCCCACTCAAAGTCTCAGCTATTTCTGTGTGTCTCACACACAATAATACTCAAAGATCATGATTTGTTCTAGATGTTCTGCCAAGGTTATTAAACAACACACAGTTACCAATATCCACACAAATTCAGTGACATGTGCACATAGCAAATAAAAAACAATGGTTATTGATATTTTTAAATACTTATGTTTTCCTTGAAACACACCGTCTCAAGAATATATTTTACCACGTTTTTTAAAGCAAAAAATTGAGATCAGGAGAGAAGGGCTGGATGGTAAACTGGATCCAGTTTTGTTATTTTTCAGTTACTTATTTATCTCTTCATAAAGAAAAAGTTATTTTGAATATCAGTGCAATGATATTTTTAAATTGGCAAAATGATTTGTAAAATATTGGGGCTGTGTGTCACTGGACACAGAATTAATGCTTGTGTTTTGAACATAGCTCAGAAAAAGCTGCATAATCAAACACACAGTTTGTTTTTCGTGTTGACATTATGAGGGCCGATGCTGCATGCTGCCGCACTCAGACTAAGGAGATGTTTAAGTGATTCAGGTATAAAATTAGATTGCAATTTCTAAATTTCATGCCTGCCATGCCTTTAGTGCCCCTGGACAGTCTAGTAAATAGCATTTTGATAAACCCAGCTGCATCTACTCTTAGATAGTACTTAATCCTCTTTGGCCAATCTAATCAGGGGAGACATATGCTGAGCTGGCACTGGACAGTGATAAGTGGTTTAGTAGATTTAGGAATGCGATCCTACATAGGAGTGGACAAGATTATGCTTCATTCATCACCAGAAGTAAAGTAGTAATCACTGTCCGTTGTTTAATGTCTTGCCCAAATCTGCACCTGTGACCCAAACCTGACCCACGTGCCATTAAAATGGCTAATTTTACAAAGAATGCCCTCTAATGCTTTAGTTTGTATTCTGTGATGCTTATGAGCAGAAAAAAGGCATATACAAATTTGAGTGAAACTGCAACAAGAAAGACAACAACAAACAACTCTCCTATTACCCCCTTCTATGCACTTAAACAGAGCTACCACCTCCTCCTATTTCCTCTTATTCCTCTTTTTATTTTTTGCCCCCTCAGGGACATTTCACTGGAATATATGAAAGACAGAGTAAAGCATAGCTGCATAACAATGAAAGAGATGAAGAAGAAAGGAGGGGAGGAAGAGGGGTGAATTTAGGAATGGGTGAATGATTACTCACTCAAGATCCTTCTTGACCTGTGGGGTGATTCCCAACCAAGGAAGTCCAATTAAGTCATTCATGTGTGCAGCCTCTTTATGTGGGACAACATGAGCGCACAGGAATGAAGTAACAAAGACATCTATCTGTCAAATTAATAATCCATGAAGAAGCACACTGTAACATTCCAGGATATAAGCAAGCATTTTGAGTTTAAGATAAATATTAATTTTAGTACGCTAATGGTCCATCGCCTTTATGTGCATGCCATGCTGTATCTAGGCAACCATCACCTGCAGCAAAGCATTGTGGGATACTCCTGGGAAGTGTGCTGAGAATGTCAACACTGGGGGCTTTTGGCAAGGGAGTGTCAATAAATACCTTTACACAAGGATGCACAATACTGAGACCCTCTCTCTTCTCATTCTTTAAGGTTCACAGAAAGGCAGCTGAGATTTCCTCCACTCTCAGCTGCTACGTGATTCACAATAAGTGTGGGACATATCTGGGTCTCCTGAATAGGGTGCTGGTATGACTGATGCAGGCGCGCTGTTGTCATCAATAGCTGAGTAACTGAAACGCTTGAGCCAGTGACTCATGTTGTGCATCATCAGCATCCCGTAAAACGACTAAAGAGGGGCCTCTGTGGCAAAAACTTCCTCTGCATTCAGACATTCAATCTGAACTCGAAGCTCGAGGCCACGTAATGCATGGATAAAGGAGATTAACATCTCTGGATTTATGTGTCCAAAAAAACAACATTAATCATTGAGTCACTGGGTCCATGCAATTGTGTACGAGTAAACATTCCTTTGCGTATGTGTGTGTCATAGTTTGGCATTCTTCATTGTGTCCTGTAAACTCCACACATTAGCATATTAGTGGACATAAGAAAACATAGCAGGAGTGGTGAGGCAGGATATCCCCCCTCTGTCTTACAGGCTTCCTTTGCTCCTCTGGCACACACACTGAGATCCTTCCTCACCCGTCCTGTTCCTCCTCCTCACACTTTCCCCAATGCTTTTATTTGTGAAATAGGTTTTGATATCCTTTCAGCTTCCCCGCTTTGTCTCAGTAATTAAATTTAGTTTGTTTATTCCATGGTGTTGACTCTTATTCTGCTTTTCCCTGTTTTGTCACCCTCTTCATCTTTTTTTTTCATTCTTCACCCCATTCAACCACGTCTCATCTCTACATTTACTTTTTTCCCCTTCTACTTACACACAAAAAGGAAAAACAAAAGAAACCAAGAGGGGGTAGGCGACAAGAGGGAGTGGGTGAAAGTGAGAACACATGCCATCTGCTGAGCCCGATGGAACCATTCTTCTTAGAGTTTAAAGCGTCTAGATGCAGTTGGTTACATCCAAATCTGAACCGCTTGCCTCTTCTTTCGCAGTACTTTTCCTTTCAAGGCCAGAGCCCTCATTTAACTTTGTAAACAGGTATATAATGAGCTACACAGTGTTTATGAGGTGTACTACTTCACATGAGTGCTCTCTTGAAATATAGAGGCGAATCTGTTCCATACTCTTTAGAGATGCTAAGGCAAATATACTCAAGCAAAGCAGTGAGACAGTCTCCACTTTCTCCCTGTCTTGTCTGCCTCTGTCACTCCATTTCACACTGCCTTCAATTTGCTCATTCATCCTGATATCTCGTCCTTACAAGTTTGCCTTTACTCTGCCCAAAAGTAGCTTAATGGGTTTATGGAACTGCTTGTCTGTCATTAAATAAAATGTCCCAAGGTCTCAGCCACTACTGGTAGCCCTCACACACACATGCACACACTCCTCTGGACCGTGCCAAATGTACACGACTTTAACTTGCTAAATGTGAGGGCTAATACTGGCATACATTGCACCCTAAAATCGCCAGCTTGTTTGAGGTGGGGCCAGCTTGCTCAGGTCATTTATGGAGCCTGCACAGACAGCAGGCTGCATGTTTGTGAGAGCAGGGTTAGAGCCTGAGTACAAAAAGAAAGAGCGAGTATGTAGTATGTCCACATCAGCCGTATATTAAAGTGATTACACCGTGGAGCCAGAGAGACGAGTGCAGAGACAAACAAGTCGCTGTGTGCTGCTTACACACACTTAACCTGTTTGTATGCGGGCTTTCAAGAGCATTGACGCGTCTCTTTGCCCCATTGCATTTGTGCACCACACAGTCTTACCCTTTATGTGGTAACTCACTTTTGACTAGGCATAATCCCACATCAGGGAGGTATAAGAGCTGACATACAGCACCTATTAGCTTTAAATTACACCCCTCATCCCCCCTGCTGGCCTGCTGTACCAGCTCCCAGTGCCCCCATAACTGTCAACACTGGGTTCAGACGTCAGTGTGGCATACCTGACTTGACATTGGCCTTTTATTCAAGCCAGCTGACTCTAATTAATTACTTTGGCCTTTAGAGAGTAAAACAGCCAGGTATGTTTGCGTCTTTGTCTGTACTTAGCTCCTGTATTACAAAAATTTATTCCTGGCTAAATAGATGTTTGGTAGGGAGCAAACAAGCTGTGCATGCAGCCTAATGCGTTTCATGGTCATTTTTAGGTTCAGCTGGAGCTACTTTAATTTTTAAATCATAAATTCCCTAATAGTGAAGCGGAATGTGAGCAAACAGGACATGGCTTGTTTTCACTTTGGTTGGGCATTAACCACTTTATGCAAATTATAACAGAAAGCAGCACTCCAACCCTTGGAGACCTGCCGAAGTCTGAGCCAATTCACTGTACCTACCTAGGACAGAAAGTAAAAGTACACAAATTGATAATAAACCCAGGCTGATAACAGCAGATGGAAGGATGCACGAGTTTCTGAAAATTGTATTGAATTAGTCAAACTGTATACTGATTGTGAATCCAGTAAAATTAATATAAACTACACTTATATCACATCAAGTGGTTAAAAGACACCCAAGTACAGTAAAAAAATTAACATGTATTTTTCCAAATCCCCAAAAAGATTCAGTTTGTGTCAATGAAATTGTTAGACTGATGCGACGATGACTCCTAACAAAAAATGAAAAGGGGTTTGAGGAAGAAGGAAACCCCGTGTTTTATTTGATTTGGGATGCCCAGAGTGTTAAAATGATGATGCTTCGGAATAAGCAAGTCCCTTGACGAGAGCTTTTGCTTCTCTGGGCCTGTCTCATCAATGTGGCACACTCACAGAGAAGGGCCCATGCACACACTCACACATGCAGGGGAAGATCGACAAAAATGCAGATACTTTGATTCAGTCGCACCCCTCACATGTGCACAAGTGCGCTTGGTCTACATCACTGAGGTACTCTAATTGGTGTGCTAAGGGATGTGCAGAATGAATAAGGCTAATGGCCTATGCATCTGTATTAAGTAGATGGGTGGGGCATACGGGAAGGAAATGAAGGGAGGAAATCTGAAAAGATGGATGAATGGCGGGGTAATGTGAGGCAGGTGGGGGGTCATGTGATGCTGATGATCAATGGACGTCTGTTAGCTGCTAATTGCCGCATTTTTAGCGACCGGCTTGCCTTGTGTTTTTGGGTGGTTGGAATGAGCTTATTCATGGTGGGTTTTATGGTGATTAGGACACACAAGAAAATCTGAATGTGAATGGATGATTGGACCAGTTAACGTGATTATCAAGGTCTTTAAATTGCATGATTTATTCAGTAATCCATGCTAATTTAAGTAATACTCGACTGTCGCAAAGGCACTTTTTCAGCTATTATTCTCCCATATAGTTCTCACTTCCATTTAGTTTATTTTCAGAAAAAGGGAAACAAAGGAAATGTATTGACAAAAGTGAATGATTTAGTTCCTCCCTGACCAGAAAGGGATTGACTTGAAAAGAAAGCTGTTACTGTAAAACAGGAACAGAGAAGAGCTGAGTTTACACAAGACGCTGGTAATTTATTGTCTAGCCCTTATGTCCGTACTCGCTGGTGAACAGCAAAACACGGCATCTGTGGTGCGTGTTCGAGACAGAGGATGGCTAGTGAATCAGCCAGTGGGAGGAGAAATGAAGTGAGGCACAAGAAGAACGAAGGAGGGAAGGAAGGAAGGAGGAGGAGAGGGAGGGTGAATGAGCTGGCCGGGGTAGAGCGGGCAAAGCATTGAGTGTGAGAGAGGAAGAGGGAGGAGAGAGGGAGGAGGGGGATGTTGCTGTTGCTGCTGCTGCGACTGTTTCTCCTGTCAGTTGGCTGCTGCTTGCCTGGAGAACAGGAGGGAGCACAGAACAAGAGAGAGGCAGAGGGGGACAGTGAGAAAGAGGCTGGTCAGTTGTTGTTCTGTGGGACGCGGGGAGCTGCGGATACGCTGTGGACGAGTGGATTTAGAAATTGGACAAATATCTGCAGATCCATGGATTATCAGCAGTGAGGAAGGCTGTCACTCCACTAAGCCACTCGTCATTTTCAGCAGAGGTGTGAGCCCACAGTCTCAGACTGCAGGGAGCGTGGCTCAGTCATGACCCAAGGGTAAGGAGTGGGTGCAAGCCAGGCAGTCTTTGTGTCTTTGGATTTTTTCTTTGTCCCCTTGCCTTCTCCTTCTTTTATTCTGCCTTTGTGTGTATTTATGAGTGTGTCACTGATGCTGTTGCTTTGCTCTCTGCAGGAGGGATGCTGGAGGCTCATGTGGCTAACATTAGCATGACTGCTAAGCCCAGAGAGCTGGACCTAAGGTCTGCAGCTGTCTCCTGCCAGGATACGTCAGCTCAGGCCATGGCCTCAAGAAAACCACAGACCAAGCCTTCCGGTCTTCCGCAGGGTCCTCCGCGTTCCTCAGGGTCTGAGCTCAAGGTGTACCGGCCAAGCGCTGGATCTATCCCCATTCCGGTTCCTAATCCGTCCAGGCTCCGTAAACAGCGCTCACTTAGCAACCTGTGTGTGCTCACAGATTCTGAGAAGAAGCTGCACCTGTACCAGTCTCCCAAATGGAATGATGACACGAGTCGGCCCGGCTCAGGGTCCAACAGAGCGGGCCAGACCAAAATAAGTCAAGCAGGTGGTGGGAAACTCCCACTCTCCCGGACACTTTCAAAGTCAGAACAGTCACTTTTCCAAGGGAAGCCCAAATCGTTTTGTTCTCCGGCTGTGACACCAAACGCGGGCAAGCCAAGTCGAATCCCCGGGCCTGGTAAACCAAGAGGACCTTACGCTGAGGTTAAACCTATCAGCAAGACCTCTGAGGCCGGCCAAAGTGCAGATACAGACCCCACAGAGCAGCCTTCTAAAGCCAACTCCAATGGAACCGGGAGTACTGGAACCACCGGCAAGAAATCAGGAGAGAAGGTGAAACTTGGAGCTCAGTCAACCGATGAAAAGAAGGACAGGAAAGGGACAGAAGGAGAAGAAGATAAGGGCTTTCTAAAGGTGGACCCGGAGTTAGTTGTGACGGTTCTGGGAGATCTGGAGCAGCTTCTCTTCAGTCAAATGCTTGGTGAGTCCTTTTCAGCGATTTTACTCTGTTCACCTCTCCCCACCCAGGCGTCTCTGTTCAGCTCTTGACTGAGGGGCAGCATCATTGAATTTTAGATGAATTCAGCTTCTGTTGCAGCAGACCATGACGGCAGTGTTTTATTCAAGTGTTTTTCACATGGTGTGCAGGCAGTTTGAAGCTCTGTTAACAGCGCATGCCTCTTGAGATGTGTTAGCTTTTTCTTGAAAGGATTTGCTCTGGGGTAGACGTGTGTGCACCTATGTGCAGTGGTGGTGTGTCATGAAGCTGCTGAAGTAGGCATTTTCTCAGATCTGACATGGTTTTGTTGTTGCTTCAGTAGCTAGCAAGGGAGTGTTTTGTCCTAGTATCATCTGACCCACTGCCACAGTGAGCTAGATTTGTATTCACCTATCGAGTAAGACCTTACTTCCTTTTCTCCTTTTTACTGCAGCACCCATGTTGGTATGGGAATGAAAAGTGTATCAGTCCATGTGTGGATGCATCTGCTGAAGTAAGAAGTCAGATCCGCATGTTCCTTCATGCCCACTGGCTCATGCCAAATTCAGCCATTCGTTAATAAAGGCTGTGTGAGCTAGGCTGGTGGGGAGTGTGTTTTCATTCGGTAAATAAATGGGCTGCACATTGAGCCAGGCTATGGTCACAGTCGGCCACATATTTAGCCTCACGCCACCCCTCCTTCGTACCCCCTCACCCCTTCCCTCCCTCTTCCTTTCCACCTCCATTGATCTCTGGGCCACTGACAGATGGTCACTGTCCACCCCACCCCGCCTCCTCCCCCTGTTACCGAGGGCAATGTGTGGGAGGAGAGAGAATCTGAGCACTTGGTGGCTTGGACAGGTAGTGTTCCCCCATCCTCAAAAAACATAACTTGGTTGCTGGGTGTGGAAACAATGGGACACTTAATGCATTCAGTGTTTAGCTACTGGGGATTTATTGTGAGAGTGATGAGTAAGTGTATGACTACTAGGTCAAACTTTGGTTGAAATCACAACTTATAACCCATTACTCATTCAGTCAAATGCACACAATGAGATTCCAAGTCGTACCACTGCTCATTTTCTTCCCATCTCTCCCTCTCAATGGGAGAAGATACCATCAGAGAGTATCTGAGAATGGTCCAGCAGGCACTATATCAGAAGTGATGGGAGGAAGTAATATTCTGCCCATCATTAAACCTCTCTCCTTCTCCCCTCTCTGCATTTCTCTTTTCTCTCCTCACCAGCCTGCATCATGCAGCACAGCCCCAAATCACTGCAGGGACGACCTTGCCTTGCAGTCCTGCGTTTGGACTATACTGTACATGCTGTTTTGTGTGCGAGGGGTGTGTATGCGTTTGTGACCTTGTTCCTTGTTGTGATGTTGTTGGCAAACAGCTTCACTGCGTAGCCAGGTACAGTGGGGAAAAAAAGGGAGGAACATGGTAAGAGGGAAGATTTTTAAAGGAAAAGAGGAAATATGTTGGGATCAAATCAGCGGATGAAGATGGTAAAAACAAATCCACAAATGGTAGTAAGTGCCTAACAGGCTGTGAGAACTTGAACTTTAAGCATTTGTTGGCATCAGTGATCTTTAATAAGTTCTTAAAATGCTTGATAGATGACACTGTATAATTTGATGCAAGATTAATAAAACCATGGTCCAGTTAGATTAATATAAACAAGATACCATATAACCTCACACAAGTACACCCCACACCCCAAACTATTGTGTTTAAGCAGGTTTATTAAATGCTTATATGTCTGTTAAATCAAGCTGATTAAAGCCCCTCTCATTCATAGCAGTACAGGGTTTATTGTCTGTGCTGTAATGGCTAACTGCCACCCTTCCTGCATAAGTAACAAGCGTGTCACCAGAAAAACATAAAAGAGTGGAATAACACTGTACCCTACATGTTGCTGATAAAAATAAAAAAATGGACATTTTAAGCACCACTGATTATTGAGTAGATATTTTCACACTGACATCATAACCCCAATAGAAGGAGCTTAAATGAGGTAATGACATCACATATTACAAAACATGGGAATTGATTTTACTTTAGTGTACTTAAAACAGACTGGTTTATTACAGCAAGAAAATGTTTTAAAAAATGACTAGAGCCCTTCTATGTTGTCAGATAGTTCCTTAAAGTTTGGTCAAATATTTGGCAAAACAGACCAGACTAATTGCTTGGCGCACGTGAATACCATTGGAAAAACTTCCTATCTAGTTTCCAATAATATCCCCATCAATTTGGTTGCATTTAAAAGAAGTGTTGAGTAGAGATAGATGCTCACACATTTTAGTTAAAAAATTGACTGCTAGTTTTCTCACCTCTGAACTGACTGGAGCTTAAACTGAGACAGAAAAACAAAATCCTGTTTTCTTGCTTTTTTCAGTCTTAATAGTCATATCATTTTAAGTACAAATTTTATGAAATGTAATTTTTTATGGTCGGATTGTTGTAATTACAGGGCATACATTTAATGTTTACCCTGTACTTGGACCTAAGACAGACTTCAGTGTAGATGCTGAGTGAAAACCTTAGAACATTCAGTTGATTTTACATATTTTGAAAATGTCCTGTTAAGAAGCAGGGCATTTTTGTGGAACTCCTGCTTCTGTGTAGCTTGGGCCCACAGTAACAGAAAGGGCTGGTGTCTTAACTGTCTACCTGATATCCCAAGTGACCCAAAATAGCTGTGGGGCCTGGCAACGACCCTTAAATTGCCAGAGGTGTATCACAGAAACCACAGTTGGCATGGGGGATAGTTGTGCCCATTTTTTCCCTTTTGAATTTGCATGTGACTGCTACGGAGAGGTTAATAGTAAGTTGCCCTGTAGCTCGCAGCTGTGGGCTCATCCTTTATCATATCTGCCTCTCTATTTCCGATGGGACACTCAGCTAATTGGTTTCTGCTCCATGCGCTCTGTCATAGGAAGATAGATGATGGATGTTCATTTCCAGAGATACACACCTTCCCCTTCTCTCCAATGCTTTTCCAACAATCTCCTGGTCTCTTTATTACATATATGATTGTTCATACGCAGATCATATTGACGATTTTATAGAATTTTTATGTCTAGGATGCAAGGAATAAATGGGTGGGTGTTATGTACATGTTCTCTTGAGTGACATCTGGCAACATGCACTGTGACACTGTCCTTCTGAGATTTCCCTGCAGTTAAAGACAAAGATAACGAAAATGCCACAGAAGCTGTATAACCCGTGCTCTGAAGAGATATGCCTTCTCCCACACACTGTTTCTAGGAAAATAGAAAAAGAAAAATAGTCTTTGACATTTCAAGGTTAGGATAAGTGTCTGTATTATCTTCTTAACTGTAATCTGACGTACACGTTTAACCGATGGGTGATGAGAAGTTTTTGTTTATTGGATTTAGAGCTTTACTTACCATGTGCATCCTTTGGGAACAGCTCTGTATATGATAATTCTCTTTAATACAGGGTGAATTTTTACAATATCTTGTCAGCATCAGAAAAGTTAAGTGCAGCCACAGAACAAAACTGATGAACTCTGGTATTGAAATTATTTAATTTGAATGGTACGCTGTAAATCACCTACAGCACAGGCTGCCATAGTAATCTAAAGCCGAAAACCTCAGATGTGTGCCACTAATGACCCATCCTGGTCCCCCTCCACCCCATAATGAGGTGTGTTTGAGAGGGTAAGCTCCCTGAAGCAGTGGTCCTTCTCAGCATGGGGCAGGCACAGTTTAGGGTGAATCCCAGCTAAGACACCAACCAAGCATCCGGATTAAGCATTGCATTAAGATAATGAGAAGATTCAACCCCCATTCCACTAATCACAGATCTATCACTCTAAAAAAGAGCAGCCGTTAAGACTAAAATGAATGAAAGATTACAGCCATCAGGACATCTACCAAGGTCAGACATTTGGGTGTGTAGTTTTGAAGATCGGAGATGCTGTGAGGTCTTAGTTTTGGCCAAGCTGATTGTTGCATGTACAGTAATTCACTGTCAGAATAAACTGCGACTGAGTGACACATGGAGGCTCATTGGAGGCGGCCTAACTACCAGTGTGCTTGTTCTCTTACTCTGACATTAAATTGTATGTGTGGGCATGGGTATGTTGTTGATGGTTTCTTTTGTATCTGCATCAGCTGTCTGTGGAACAATAAACCCCACAGAGAAATCGACAAAGACTGAGACAGGGCAACACACATAAACACACACACACACATGCACAATGCCTGTTTAAGGGAATTGAACCATACTGCAGAAAATAATCTCAAAGCACTCCTTCTGCTGTTCAAAGCAGGCTTACACGGGAGCATAAAATGTGCACCACACTCAGTCTCTGAAACCCTCCTTTTTTACCCTCCAGTATGGCCATTCTTTTAACTAAGTATCTCAGGCCTGGTCTTCCATTGTGAGCATAGTGCTGAGTCTCTAATGTGACGCGGGTGCGGTCAGAGCGGCTGTTTCCGCCCCGGGCTTTGATGAGTGAAGGATTCAGGGCAGTCCTCCTCCAGAAGAGGAGTTAGTGACAACCCAAATAAACACAAACGACAAAAGCAAAGTGAGGAATAAAGCATCCCTCCAGATCTTTCTCTCTCTCTCTTCCTCTTCCTCTCTTTCAACTCTGATGTGAGTTGACGGCCAGCAGTGTTCTGTCACCAGTCAGACAGCAGAGAGGATATTTCTGGTACAACTGTTTCAGCAGGAGGACAGAGGACATCTTTTGAGCCTGACAGAGATTCATATCAACAGAAATATTACCAGGTGAAAATGAATTCATACACAGGGATGCATTCAAGATTACATAGTATTTTCAATGTTGATGTCTGTGTTGACAATGCATTGTGGTCAGTCTCTAAAGACTTAATGCAGGGTCCATTGCATTAGAGCAGTCTGCTTCCTGCCATATTCCTTCTAAATCACATTAGTACTCAGTTTGTTTTTTCCCTTTGCAGCTCTCACACAAGACATACACACATACTACGTCTCACTTAAAATCCAGTTACAACGCTGTTACCAAATCATTTGTAATAAACTTGTCTGTTGAAGGCAATGCTGCATTTTGTTATGTTTTAGTTGGTGATTGGAAAGGTTAAGTGCCTATTGATGAAATGAAAAAAATGAATTATTTTCTCATGCATTTGTGGACAAGCTAAATATTCTAAGCCACTTTTCCAGCTTTACAGCTGTCAGTTGCTTTGTCAGGCCCTGCAGAGGGTCATTTTTTTCATGGCAGATGGGCAGTCTTTAAAAAAGCATAGGTTTTCTCAATGACACAATGATCTGATCAAAAACTGCTCAGTTGAAAGACTGTTTAAGCCGGCTAGAGCTGTGAGGAGCTGACGCTAACCAGAGCCTAAAGCCATGAATTGCAGCACAGCTAAAAAAATACAGCTCTACTGGGCAAACTTCGGCAAAGTTTCATTCCAATAAAAATTTGTTCTTTGGCAACTTGAAGTGCTATTCCCACAACAGAGTAGAGCTTAGGGATCAACAATAACACTAACATAACTAAGAGCAGACCGCAGCTCAGATTGTTCCACATATTGTTTTAAACTTCCCCACAGCAGCAGCAAAACGTGAATATGTAGGGTTGTGTTTGGGAAGCACCTTCGGACAGCATGCAGGGCAATTATGTTCTGGACTTCTGTTTTTCATGAATGTTGCTTTTATACTGTATTGAATTGTAATTATTATGGTGCTTATTAATGAACAAAAATGCAACAAATGGATTTTAAAAAAGTGAATGAGGGTGACCCAGGGTGATCCACACTTAGATACAATGTGTATATAATTAATATATGTATATAGTATATAGTTGATACAAAAAGAAGAATCACAAAGAGGAAATTGTCTTGTCCAATAGATATACTGTCCATGTGTTCTATTAGCTGCTCTTTTTAATATTTTAAAAAAGTCCCTGATTTGCTGTCATCAGTTTGCTTCCTCGGGTGACCTCCATAACAGTTGAGCCTCTGTGTGAGTGGAGCTGCAGCCGGGTTTTAAGCACATTGTAAAATACAGTTCCACAGGAAACAACCCTCTTGAACAAAAATACACCCAAACATTTCCATACATTATGGTCTCCCTCGGCTCGCCGCTGGTTTGTTTAATGTGAGTGAACGTGGGGTTGTGTGCTGGCGTGAATCTGTGATACAGTCCATATTTAGATTAGCTTTATTTAGATCAAAGTTTTCAACTATACGCCTTAAAAAGCAGGATATTCTTCTTTTGGTGTCAAATTGGGATATTTCCGCCGACTGCTTCACACACAAACACACACTGAGTCGTCAAAGCCGATGATAGTGCTTTTCCTCCAGGTGATGGTATTTTGACAAGCATCTGCATACCATGTGTGTTTATGCTTTGGATTTGTGTTTAACATTGTTAAAGGATCCCTTACATGTTGAATCTCACCCAGTGCAGCACAGCACAGAAGAAGACAAACATGCACATCCCTTTTTGCATAAGGAAGTTTAATCAGGAAAGTTAGAATTGACTAATTTCTTTCTGTGATACACTGATGAGGTCTCGATCTTATACTCTGAGAAAGTAAACTTATCTTAAGTAACTTGAAGCCTCCTTATCTTATCCCCCAATAAGCGGATAGAGCTGTGACTTTTAAGCAGATAGAGCTGTAGCTAAGGAGATATGCCAGTGTTTGTGTGTTTGTGTTTGTGTCAACATTTAAGTCGTCAGGTTTTGCTAGCGAGGCAATCTGAGCCGAGAGGATTGGAAGTTTGAAGGTTTTAGCTGTGTATTAGTTGCTGCATCTATAATTCTGGATCATTAGCGTTTAGAAATGTCCACCAGTCTGCAGCTGTTCAGCCTCCCGCATAAGGATTTCCAATTCTAAATTGATTTCACAGTCACTAACAGAACTCTTGCACACAGTTTCGTCTCCCTCTTACAAATATGCATTGACTTTTCAGTTGTTTTGTCATGGGAACACCACCAAATAATTTCTACCATTTAAAGCATCAACTGCTAAAATCTCATGTACACTGATACAATCATGCCCACTTACATGCTCATTAGCCATTCATTTGGCCTTTCTGATGGGATGTTCGAGTGCTTTAATATCCAGTTTTGACATCCTGGGGAGACAGACGCATTTCTGCATGTGTTTACACGTGGATACACATTTGGGTGCTCATTCATCTGTTTGTCGGCCCGGTCCAGATGTGCAGGAATGACTCTATGTTGAAATCCTTCCTGTTTTTGCAAACCGTCTTAGGTCAGCTGCGGGCTCCGATGGTGAGGTTTGTGGATTCAAAGCACACAGAACTATAGAGTGCAGGAAACATTAATATAAACTGAACCTGTTCAAATCAGAATCTAGACCAGCCACCCTTTTCTGAAACCGAGCCGATTTGCACTGTTATCAGAGCTGTCATGTCCCCGTTTCCATGTTTCCAGCATTCAGTAAACCAGCTCAATAACAAAACCTACAAATGTTTTATGAGCATCCTGTTAGTTTGGACCTTGCATGTCATTTGTCAGGAATGCTGAAATGATTGTGTTTGCAGTAAAAAAAACAGCCACTTTGCCATAAGACTACTTTTTAAGGACATGCATCAGTAGTGGTACAGGTGTTGTACCAGCCACAGCTATCTGTTAAGTAACAAAGCTACCGTTGCTGTTGTTGTTGTCTTGGAATGGTTGTGGAGACACTAACATATGTGCACACACGTGGACAGGACAAGTACAGATGAACTCCTGAGGAAAAGAACGAATAATGGAAATGGAAGTCATTTTTCAAAGCTTCATTCATTTTCCTCTTAAAAGGGTTTTTTTTTTCACTGGAGAAGACACAAATTCATGATGTGGAAGAGGGACGAGGAGTTACTTGGAAACCTATCGACAAGCACAGACACGCAAAATGGCAGACTGCTCTTGCCGTGACAGACCCATTAGTGGATCTTTGGGGAGTTTGTTTGTTTCTAATGTAGAGGAGAGTCAAGTGAGCCTGAAAGAAATCAAGTGGACAGCAGTTTCAACATTTTATATTCCCACGTATCCATTTTTTAAATGTATTATGGTCAGCACCCGCATTGCTCTTTATTCGACCCTTTTATATGCATGCTAGCTTACCACTGACAATGGAGCAAAAAAAGGCCAAACATTGGTCCCCAAAAAAACTTCCAAAGTCTATAAAGCACTGTGTAAACATCTGGATTTTCTGTCTGCAGCATTTTAAAACACGCTCCTTAACATGGCTGCCAATACAAGCACCAGCAAGGGTTTTTAATGGGCTTTGACCTCACCACACACAGCAACAGAGACAGGGAGAGCTGTTTGTACCATTTTGACATTTGTGTTGACTGGCCATCTGGATTCTCGTTGGGATGCAATAGGAGAAATATATAGTCCAAAATAGCATGCCTATTTGCTTTCCCCTATCAAAAAACTAATTTTCTTTGGCCTTGATCTGCTGCTGTGCCAGCATAGTTGGCCAGTTGTTGTCTTAGAGCAGACTACCATCAGGATGCAGAGATGGCCCTTTAGAAGCCATGTCTGCATGCACTTACAAGAACACTCTCACCCCAATATGCTGACTCTCATTTCAAGAGTCTGAGTGGACCATTATGAGAGGCGCCTCAGATGGTTTCATAGGCTCTTCAGGGCTGGAGTGTGATCATGTGTGAGTCTAGAAGGGGCAGGTGGAGGTGCTGTCCCAGCATAGCCGAACAAATACTCATACACACACAGACACACTTAGTTTCGACCAGATCAGTGTAATTCATTTGTATCTCAGGGGACCTGCCAGACCTGACAGGGATATTTGCATCCCTAACATCCTCCCCTCCTCGCACACACACGCCAGCTGGGTCCACCAGAGCCAGGGCAGAGGCGGGACAGGAAGTCTTTCACAGACGTGCTATTCACTCACACACACACACACACACACACACACACACACACATGTACACGCACAAAAACACAGAGCGTATCAAATCAATTTGACGCCATTGTTAAACAAAGTTCTCATTTCGGGTAATTAAAACCACCCAATTAAAGCCCGTATGTGTGTGTTAGACATTGCACGTGTTTGTGCGTATTAGAGGTTCTTTGTTCCTGCTAAACCTTTGTATAACCAGAATACCAAAAATGACCGTTTTAAAGCTTTCTCACGGTATGCACCAGCATCTCTTACATGAACAGCTCCCACTGAACAAAAATGTTCAGATTTTATCCTTTTTTTAATTATTATTGTCTTCAATCATTTGCAATGTGTGTGTATGCGAGCTGCAAGTTTGCATCACAATTCTTTCATCTTTTCCTTTGTGGCAACCGTCCCTCAGGCTCCATAATCAATTGTATTCGTGGCCTTTATTTTTTTGGAAGACATCAATCCAGTTTTATGGACATGGCTGAATGGAAGTGTCTGTCACTGTGTCTATATGTGAATGTGAGTAGATGAACCATTCAAATACAAATGAGTAAATGTGATTAGTCTGCAGCTGTTGTTGAGATTGACACTTCAGCAGTTCATGATTTGCCCTCTTTCCTTGTTTGGATGAACTCTTCCTCTACTTTCTCCCACTGGCCATCTGGGCTCCTTCATGGGAGTGTTGGATGAGTAAAGTATCTTTTCTGGAGTGGAACCGGTTTCAACAGCCTAATTCTGTTTACTGTAAATAAGTTACGACACATTTCAAAATTTTCAGATTCCAAGCAGCAACTTAGTTATGCATTCACAAAGATTGATCAAACTAAGCTGGTTTGGTAAGAGAAACTTTGGGTTCTTGTTTTCATCAGAATGCATCCCTTGATTAAGTTAATCTCTTACAGACCTTATTTGGGAGTCAGCTGTTTTGTTCTGAGGGTCAATCGAACTCACCCTCAGTGTCTACGCGTTATTATATGTGTATTTTTCTTGGTTCGTGTTGTGGGTTTCGCCATAAGGAACATATGTAAGAGGAACTGGAAGCTGTTAAATGTTTTTTTTATTTTTTATTTTTAGAAAACTGTAAAACCGATTAGATTTTAGGAAATGCATCAGTGTTGCCTCAGCTCATGGATATGAAAATGAAACAGCAACAGCAGTGTGGCTGCTTGGCTCAGCATGAATCTCCATGGCTCTATCTCAGCAGATTGCAGCTTATTTTGTAGGGGGGACAGCTGCCAGTGTTTCCCTTTGTGGATTTAAGTTAGAGCGACTTTTGGTTTATTCACCACCTGAGCAAGCAGGGGGTGAAGAGGCACAGTGCAGTGAGAGGGCACCATGACTTAAGGGTGGTTGGAGAGGAGAGGAAGTGGGATACATTCATCCAGAAGGATAGAAAGGTGGAGTGAGAGTTAGGCTGAAAAGGGCTTAAAGTTTTTCTCTCTGTTGTTTTCTCTGTCTGTTTCTCTGTTTCTCTGTCTGTCGATATTTAATTTATTCCTCTTTTTCTCCCCCCCGCTGTCATCATTTTGTTCCACTGCCATAGACTTATTTTTCAGGTTTTGTTTTGATGATTAATCCCAGATTTTGGCCACAGTGTGCAGGGATTGAGCATGAGGTCATCTTTTGGAATAAACAGTGGAGACAAGTTCCCTGATCATCATATAACATTTCATATGTACTCGTGTTTCCTCACACCCCTTTACCAATAACACATGCATTTAAAAAAAAGACGGATAGTAGTTTTTACTCCAATCATCTAACAGGGTCATTTGTATGTGTGTGTGTGTGTGTGCTTACTCATGCAGACCCAGAATCCCAGAGAAAAAGAACCGTGCAAAATGTTCTGGACCTTCGACAGAACCTGGAGGAAACCATGACGAGCCTGAGAGGGGTTCAACTCAGCCACAGGTCAGCCATTCACACACACAGGTCCAAGCAGAAATGAACAAACAAACAGAGCAGAAGAAATAAAAACCACATTCACTCAAGACAGAGATGAGCAGCAGTCCACATGATCGTTATTGACACAGCTAACAGAGTGTGGGGTGTGGCGGTTAACTGCCTGCGGTGGATCAGATCAATATCAGCATCCCCGTTAGACCAGTAGCTGCTATTCTGTCACCCTCCACCTGCTCCGTCTTTGTTTGCCTGGTTAATACTGAACTGAAGCGGGATTAAGTGAAAGCTGACCTCAAAGCCTGGCCTGCTGATAGCCACAACAGTCACAAACACAGCAGGAAGCAATGATGATCTTATTTGTTGCACGTTCGTGTGTCCTCGGTCTCTGCTTCCTGTTCTGGATTTGGTCATGTTCCGCATGTCTTCAGATTTTGTCCTTGAGAGCTTCCCTCCCATTGGTCTGTGTGTGTGTGTCCCCTGCTATGTATCCTACCTCTGTCCCTCAGAGGGTGATTTTCATACAAAGAGCAGTTCAGCAGATGGTTCCCTGCTGGAGTACATTTCCTTTGCCATTCAGACATTTTTGTAGTGTAATAACCTTGAGTCAGTAAGATGTAATTTGCTTTGAGGCCCGCATCCTGACTGTGGATTTTTCTATGTGCAAACAGGATGCCACACATCCTGTGATAAACAAGTGTTTGGAGTGGAATGGGGGGTCGGTACTTGAATTAAACAAATCGATCTTAAAAAAGGCTAATAATTGTGTTTACACACTTAACCTATTGTACTGTATGAATTCAAACGAATCAGAAGAAACAAAATTGGTAGAATCCTCACCTTTAACTTCTATATACCTCTTCTGTGTTTTTTATGTTACCTGTAAAGCACTTAATTCAGAAAATAATTTATTGTTAGCTTCAGCTTTGATGATTCCGTATCCTGCAGACAAGGTATATTTTAATACATCTGACAAAGGCATACGCTGTGGCAGTTTCAGAGCTAGTAACTCGCTAATTCTCATCATTGTCAGAGCAGACGTTAAGCTGTGCTGCGCTTTGCTGCTTTGGAAGAGGAAGCGTTTGTGATGTTGGCGGTGCTGATATTTGCAGACACATGCAAATTGCTGTGCAGTTTCAGGCTCACAGCGGAGCTATGGAAAGGCATGTTTGCTGACAGAAAATACATCTTCAAACATATTGCACGCATGTGTGGAAAAATCCAAAAGAAGGCCTCAAAAATATCCACACATGGACATATACAAAAATAATCCCACAGTCCTTTGATAATAAGTATAAAGCTTTTTAAAGCCAGGAGCAGCAGCTCTTTACCTTTTCTATACAAAAAAAGAAGACATGACAAACCTTCAATTTCTGTCTGTTTGAATCTTGTCCAATGTTTTTATCGATGTACTTTTGTAAGTGAATCTTTCTCATTCCGTAGCTGTGTGGAGGGTACCATGTGCTACGACAGCGACGAAGCTGCTGCCTTCTCAATCTCTACTCTCTCGAATCGCTCCTCTCCGCTGTCATGGCGTCAGGGTCAGGCCAGTCCCCGGCTGCAGGCCGGTGAGGCCCCGTCCACGGGGAACGCCCCGTCTGAAGTTCCCCGCCGGCTCAGCCACACGTCACGTATTCATCTCATCGAAGACCTGGTTGACTCCGATCCATCCCTCCTAAAAGCAGATTACCTCAGCGACAGTGACCTCGGTGGCAAAAGCCCAAATGTTGACGATGAAGACGATGATGATATTGATGATTTGGGAAATGGGTGAGTTGCTTTTTCTTTTATTTGAACAGCACCTTTACGATTCCTTCTTCAATAGCTTGGCTAAATATATTACACCTTTAAAAAATGGTATATGTTTCAAGTGGCTTGGCATTTCTTATGAGGTGAATCCTACCACTGAACCCCCAGCTTCAGTCTGGCCTGTAGTCAATGTTTAGATCAGCCAGTCTACAACTGATCACAACCCTCGTGGTGTCTGACTGTTTGCTCGCTGCTGTTTTGCTGTAGTCACAGAGCTGCCCTCTGGTAGAGTAGGGAAGTCATGTCACCATTATTTAGCCCCCTTGCAGAGATCATCCCAATCATTCAGCTGCATGCTTATTGGCTGTCCCAGCAGGTTTCCATGTTGGAGACCCCTCACAATGTTGGCTCATGAGAAGTCGCTGGCAGAACTACTAGTGCAGATGTCTGGTCAATTAATCTCTAATGCCTTGAAGGATAGGACTTATTTTTGGTAGAAATTAATTATCCATTGAATCAAAGGAGTTAAAGTTGAGTTAACTTGAACATGCTGTTATTTCTTCAGAGTTGTGCCTCAGCATCTTGGCTGTGTTTTGTCGTGGTCGTTGCCTAGAAAGTCTGTGTTTGTGCACCCTCTGTTCCCATGTTTCTATGGCAGCAAAAACATTTTTACAAAAGGAGGCTTATTCTCCACTTGTTTGCTGCTAAATTATAGTTAAAATTATTTGTTTGTGAATATTTCTGGCTGCAATTGAGGGTGAAAACATGACAACCTGAGTAAACATGAAGTGGACACAAGAACAAGGAACAGCTTGACCAAATTGTTATTTATTTGTACTTTATGATGTCTTGTGACGCTTTAAGAAGAATGACTAGATTCGGTGCGCAAAAGATTAATTTAAGTTCATAATCCGCTGACGTATGACTTAAGCTGTGTTCCATAGAAACTGTTGACTGTTGTTGGGGAATTGCAGCGCTTGCACAAAAATATATGACACAAGATATGACACAATTCCAGCTCAGATTAAGGCGTACCATCATGTTTCACAGAGCAACTCTGAGCACAGTGAACAAAAACACATGATCTCACCTTAACTGGGAACTTAGATGTTTTTGGGTGGCTATTCATATGGCCAAGCTAAAAAAGTTTTGCCCTGACCACAGCTTGAGATCTCCATGGTTACCACAAAAGCGCACCCCCAGTCACCGGGACATCAATTGCAGTACACTTCACATCCCTGCAGTGTTACTGTGTTTCAGGTCACAGACACTGTTAGGGGTTAATCAGATTCATATCAACCGATGTGTGAGAAAGCGTAGCAGAAAGCAACTTTTGGTGACAGGCAAGACAAATATATTTACAAGCCAGCAGAGAAAAGCTAAGCCAATCAACTGTTGCTTTAGAAAAGTAGTGTAGTAGTCTTATTAGGATTTCGTCACAGTTTAGACAGTAGAACTGAAACTGATTATTATTTTTTTGTAAAAGTTAGATCTTATTTTACAGACATTTTTTGTGTGGACTTTGGGTGTTTATTTGCCTCTTTATTTCTTATGTATTTAATTATTGTCTTGTTTTACAAACACTATTAAACAAGACACAGAATTAAGTTTCTCCATTTACTATTTTATCAGTTTATGATTCTGGCACACAGTCTCACATTTACTACTGGCTCTTTAGATCGAACCCAACATGCATGTTTTTGGACTGTGGGATGAAACTGTTGCGGAGGAAAACCTAAAAATACAATCCACATGGAGAGGCTCTCGGTCACTGTGGAGTGGAACCTGGAACCTGGAACCAGACCATACAATTATTGTTTTGTTCCCACTAGAGGGCAGAGCAGTGCTGTTGTTCCCTCATTCTCTGCTGATCCCTCCACCCATGAACTACCCAGTCAATACCTCCACCCTGCGGAATTCCTCTCCTTCATCGCATAATTTATTTCACATTCTAATCTATTATGCATACAGGCAGTACCAGTGTCATGCACAGGTCACAGTACACAGCCATATCTCATCCCAGCCTGTAGGAAATGTATGATTCCCCCTTATGCATTATATATCACAAACATTCTTTGTTGGGGTAGACCTTATCATCTCTTTGTTCCTTTAAGGGAAATGGGATGAAGGGAAAAGTTGTGTGATTAAAGCTAATTTTTCCATGAAATATATATATATAGACTGTCGAGTCTCAGTGTGACTCATTCAGTTTAAGACATGACTCACTTACATGTAAACGTGAGCTTACTGTGACTAAACAATGACCTGGTGAAACACAGACCCTAATACTCACAAACACCCTGAGTCACAATCCCCTCTGTCAGTTATCAATTTCCTGTACTTTCCTAGCTCTAGAGTCTACTCATCTGGTGATGTATCTCCATCTGGATCCCCATCATTCTTACCAGGAAATGGCAAGAGGGGCGACCATGAGGAGTTTATTACCTTCCTTGTCTGGATGTGCATGTATTTAAACAAGGTGTGGTTCCATTTGGGTTGAGTTACTGTGCACATGAAGAAAATGTGCTCAGATCCTTCTCTTTAGTAAAACAGCATGGTGTAAAACATATATTTAGTTTATGACAAAGTGCGGTAAAATGATTCCTCTATTTTCACTGCGCCAAATGCTTCCGAGGGCTTGTGAGTAAAGAAGAGAGAACTTTTGACATTCTTGGTAGTCATTGTTTATACTATTTTTCTAATACAAGACAAGCAATCAATTTAGTGTGTAAAGATGTGTGTGGTCAAGTATCATCTACATACAAAGATTATACATGGAACCACCCAGAGTGAAGCAATAAGCCTAAATACTGTATAGGACTGAACCTTTTATGGTTTTGATCGACAGTATTGATTGAGATGTTGTTGTTGGAGTGTTGATGATGGGCTTTACATACACACATATGTGTACGGCTCGTTTTCTGGCCCGCTTGATGCAGACGCTTTAACCTATGGATGGAAGAGCACTGGTCCCCCGCAGCCTCCCATTAGCGAATGCAGAGTGGCTATAGTAACACTGCAAGACCAGCTGCTTCACTGCACTAAGTGCCTGAATTATGAAAACATTTGTTGTGGAGCAGGGCAGACACACGCTCGCACGGCTCCCTGAAGCATTTCAGAGTCTGCTGGATGAAGTGTTTTGATTTGGTGCTCTGCGCTTTCTAGAAAAACAGAACTGAGCTGTTTTCTTCTATGTGTCAGTCTCTTAACGTACGGGAAGTGAAACGGCAAAGAGCATGTTTTGATAGAGAAGTAATGTGTTTTGAGAGTAAATGATGCCTGGAATAGGTTTAGATGTCATCAGTCCTTGTTTCAGCTCATGACTTTGGTCTTACTGTAGTTTTGGAGGAGGCCATAATCTGATGGTTAGTCCCATAATCAAGAGTTTAAAAATAAGTGTAACTTGTCAGAGCTGAGGTTCAGGTGTTAATAAAGGTTCTTTATGAAGATCATATTCCATAATAGGTGATGCATTTCTTCAGTTTAAACTCAGTCCTTGTGTACTCTGACCCCCCCTACTGGTCAAAAACAAGACTATCACACAACACTTGAGATTAATAAACTCCTCTTACCAGTTATACTTGTTGGCTCACTCACTTCAGACTTCTCTCTTACTTCCTGGATACTGGTCCTGTGACTCGGTCAAGTTACAGACCTGCACCCCTGCTGCCCCTCCTTAAATGTTAATATAACAAGCACTGACATTAAAGTGTGCTCTTTTGTGCGGTGGAAAAAGTGAAGAAAAAGCTCAACAATCAGGACACACATGATGAATGTGTAATTTATGTCAGTAAAACACCTTTGAGTTTACTGTCATTACAGTCGAGGAGGTGAAAGGTGAGATGTGCCCATAAAATAATATAACATTAATTTGTCTTCAGGGTAGATTTGTGAACATAAATCATTGAAAAAAGTCTTCTATATCAATTACTAGTCTATGTTTGAGCTTGCATTGTTGACACTATTTGAACAGTTGATTTGTGAATGTAATATCCAGTTGCATTGCTTAAGATCACATATATAAAAGTTCTGACATATTTAATACAGTATGTCAAGCCTGAACTCTGAAAGCATTTCATCTGTGATTACCTTATGAGTGTTTTGGAAGATATTTGAACTGGTACCCTGGTGTGAGGGTAGCAGTTCAGATTACAGTCGTGTAGTGTCTCACAGTTTAGTTCAAGTTTGACTTAGTAAGTGGTCATGCATAGCCATGCGGTGTTTGCCCATCTGTTCATGTTCATATTCTCCTTTATGTTGTTCTTTCCCACTGAAGCGTTCAGAGATTCTCTTTAAAGAGTTTCAGAATTTGTCCCTTATCAGATTTGACATCTCAAGCACTCTCAAACATAAACGGAACAAAGCTAGAAATAAATGGAAGCGCTTTCCTTGTGACCCGAGTTGTTTACCTGGGATTAACTTTGACCACATGTGCTGAAAACATTATCTTTTATCATGAAAATGTGCACAATGCCTGTTTACTGTCTGGTCACACTCCCCCAGCAGAGTGTTGAAAAAAATTCCTCTGAAACTGACTGAAAAAATATAGATTACTGTCAATGAGCTCACATATGAGCATGTTGGACAGTGATTTTAACAAAATGTTTTTTAATTTGTCCCCTCACAAGGAAATAACAAAACGCTCTGTTCGGGTTTATCTGTATTTCTATGTTTTTCATAGCATTATGTTTGCCATAATATCTTTTATTCCCGTCCGCTTTGTGCCAGAGACGGTGTGGTTGGGTTTGCATGAAAAGTTGATGAGTGGCAGACTGGAGTGTGTGTCAGGGGAGTGATGACGGGGTGTGTGGTGTACTCCTTCTCCTCTCCGGGCCTCTGCCTCTCTGCCTCGTGCGGTGCTCCTTTGGCTCTGTCTGCTCAGTGTGGCGTGTCATCAATTACTTTTCCTGTCATTTCAGAGAGAACTTGACTGAATGGAGGGGTGCACTCTTTCTTTGTTCCAGCACGTGTGAGCCAAATACTAGAGAGAACACCCATGGAGAGACACACAAAAACACCATTTATATTAAGTAATCAGAGCTTCTTGGCATTAACACTAGTCTGGGTAAACAGTCATATGGAGATTTCACCTAGTGCTGTATCCTGCATGCCGTTAAACAGGCTTTGAGTTTAATTTAAACTCACAAAGCACCAGCACTTTACTTTACAATAAGAGCGCATTTAGTTCATGTATACCAGCAGGGGTTTTGGATTCAGATGCATTGTACTTCTGTCTGGCTTTTTTCTCTTGGATAGGATGTAACGGACTCCAACACTAGCAGCAGGACAATGCTGACAAACAGTTATGACTGTAATCTGTTTGCCTATTAAAATAGCGCCACGGCCTCTTAGATCTAAATACACTTATGATCATACACTCGCAAATACTCTGATTGAGAACCATATGGGGCTTCAGAGGGATTTGTTGTCCAGCAAAACGCCAGGCCATACGGTGCATGAATAACACTCTCTTATATTTGCTGGCCCATTCACTTCCACTGCTGGAAAATAAAGTTGGCATATGTTTCTTTTCTTTTCATCGTACTCTCTCTTTGGAGGTATTTTTCTCTCCTCACATACATATATTCATGTAAACTGATACACACACCGGTGACTAAATTAGCTGTGTCGGCTGTTGCAGGAAAGCATGACTTGTACTCCTGTTGGCCTCCAAGGATTTGTTTAGTTTGACTACATGCCATTTCATTATTGTGAAACGTGCTGTTGAGCAACAAACATGTGTTCTGGAAAGGGGCTTGGGAACTGCACTTATATCCATCAGACAGATTTTCTCACACTTTCTTTAGAAGAGCCAGAAAATGTTGTTGGGCACGTAATACCGGTACTGCTGTTATCTGCCTTTTCCAACGAGGTTGTGCTTTCCCATGAAGGCCACCATACAGGCAAAACACCAAAGCCATCATCACAACTACCTCTGTCGCATGGGCACCTCTGTCGTCTCCACATGCTGAGGCTTGGTAAATCCTTTTGGAGACACTATGGCATAATCCGCCTTAATCCTTAGCTTCCTCTTATGGCAGGGTTTGGAAAAGCACAAGAAATCTCTGGGACTTCTACAAGCACGCGGAGTGAGGGGAGGGGGTTCCTTGACGGAAAGAACTGAATCCTGATCTTCCTGAAGATGTTTTGAAATAACTTCATTTTCTTCTGATAGAATCACACTTGACCTATTGAGGAGAGGAAAGGGGGTGAATGACCTGAAAACAACAGCTGGTGGTGAACATGACACTAAACTAACAAGCTCGGATATGAACCATATAGGCATGACATCACTCAGTCATGAGCTTAGAAGTCTTTAGGAAAATTAAGCCTTTATTATTTAGTATAGTCCCCTTGTGCAATATAGTTTTAAATGGTGGTACTCTTTAAAATGTATGATACAGGCAATGAGTTACCTAGTAGAATAGAAGAGTTTAGGAGAGGCAGAGTAGAGTATCCTAAACATTTTCTCACAGTCCACAGTTACTTAATGCCCTGCCCAAGCAAGCACACTGGGACATCATGTCTTTTAATAAACCACGTTTTTCTTTAGTAGATCAATCTCAACAGCTTTTCAATGTTCTATGTTGTAACAAAGAATAGATCCCTCTGACTTCAATTCATTCTAGTTATGTGTTTTCAGTAAAAAAAATTAGCATTCCCTAGTTATCGCTTTGAAAGAATGATAGCTCTTTTTCTTGGAAGTTTGATTCCTGCTTTAAAAGACAGCCACCACACACATTCTTTCAAAAATGTATACACTCTTTATAACCTTTGCTATACCCCTCCTACGGCTGTACAGACTTTAAAGAATTTGCTGAGTTCATCTATAGGGGGTAAATGAAATTTTATGGCTAAGGACAAGCTTTCTGGAAGCTTTGAGTCAAAGCCTTTTTCAAATCTACTAGCCACACACACACACACACATGCACTTACACACATTCATACATACAAAAATCACTCTAAAACCAAGGCTTGGAAGTTTAACGGTGGGGTGTGATGGGGGGGGGGTTGTAATGCGCATAAGAATTAGCCCTGCTTTCCTCCAGTTGACTCCTGCTGTGTTATTCTTCGGAGTTGTTTTGACATTAGTCACACACTTTTTTTTTTCCGGACCCCCGCCATCGTCCTCCCTTCCTGTTCTCCCTGTTACACCAACTCTTAATCTCATACTTCCAAGTATCTTCCAATTCTCCCAACAGTGAACATATTTTAATTAGGCGAGACGGCCAGAGTTGGCTGCAGAAACCCCTGCATAAGTATTTGAAAGCTTCAGGAGTTTTTTTTCATCCGTCCATAATAAAAGAACTCATATTAGAGGTCAGGTCTTTTTACACATTGTTCTCTGCAGACCAAACCTTTAGAAGAGTGCTCTTTCAAACCAAGATGTAATAAGATGTTTTTTGGTGGTCCAGGCATGGAGGGTCCCTCAGTTAACTTCAAGAGGGCCTCTTCAGACTGTAGGACTCAGTTTCTTGCTTAAACTAGGGGAAGGCTAATAAAGACCACAAGGAGCGGAGTTTAAAGAACTTCAATCATTATCAGTTCCCACTGTTTAAAAAGTCTACTGCTTCAAAACTTCTGAGCTATGCCAAAGTCCCATTGTTTACACTTGTTTTTCTGTTTTGAATAATGTTAATATGTGTTTTTTAGAATAGAGTCTTTGGTTTTTTGTTCATTAATTAGACTGATTTTGGAAACGTGTAGGCAAGATTGAGAAATAGCAGGACAAGTGAATCATGCAGCTATTTGCTGAGGAACTTTTTTCTCTCAAAAGCCATTTTGCAGATATGGATTATCTGGATATCTGTTCTTTTAAAAACACTAGCCATCAGTGCCGTTATATTTCAGCAGCAACAAACTGTGCATGTGTCAGAATTCTGTAACAGGTTTATGTATTTGTTTATGTTATATTTGTGTATCCCACCTGTTTATGTTATATATTCCATGCTGGGAAGGAGCTGTAAACATGTCAGTTTTTGCCACTTTTCTCCTATTGATAGATGTCAATGCTGTATTGCTCCTACTGTTGCTAATTCAGATGTGCTTTCCAAACAGGGAAAAGGTGCAACTGTCCAGCTGCAAAGAGTTTATTGATTTACTAGATCATTAATTTTAGATCAATTACTAGATCAGCCATTTCAGAAAATAGGTATTTTGCTTAATGTGTGACACAGAAACCTTTTATCGGATGTCTTAGGTTTGAGATATGGCTGTTTTGTCCATGCTGTAAGGACGATATTGTAGTTATGACCAAAAGCTCTTTAAGTGTTGCCCCGAGTCTTTGAGGCAAAAATATTTTATAGGGCTGAGAGACAACTTGTCTCTTTTCTGCCACGACCAATATTGTCAAAACTTTAATATGAGTTTGCATTAAGAAATCATTTAGAAAAGTAAGACTCCCGTTTTCTGAAACTCTTTGGATAACATTCTGTTTGGAGATGATCTTCTATGGCAAAGAAAACATCCTCCCTAAGGAACAGACAGCATGTGTGTGTGTGTGACAATGTGTTTGAGTGTGGACAGGAGGAGAGTGAGGTGTTGTTGTGTGACTATTTTCGACTGAGGGTTTAAAAGACACAAAACGCTGCCGGTTGAACTGATGTTCATGAGAAGTTGATAAAGCAACAGAAAAATCTGGTGTTTGATAAGAGGTTTACAGTTTGATAAATGTATGTCTTGAGCTAGTTTATGTGTGTTTATGCTCAGTTTGTACAAGTGTTGCATGTGAATCTGAGTATCTTTGTGTGTTCCTGGTCTGATAAGGGGGATGAGCTTTCCCAGGTCTGCAGCCTCTTTCATCAGTAGAGGAGTGACAGGTTCCCAGGGTCGTATGAGTGACCCTGCCTGTATACTGTCATTACACAGTTACCTCACCACCTAATTATACTGCACAAACTCACACACATGGACCTTGAAAATAGGCTCTTTGGCCTTAGATGTTGAGTGAAAAGGAGGGTTGAAGTGAAAAAAGAGACACTCTTTAATGAGGAGGAGCAAACAAACAGGGCCGGAGACAGAGGACATGCCTGGACATGAGTCAGAGGTCCAAGTAAAAGCTGGCCAGACAGCCAGAATGTCGTCCAACTAGCCCTTCCAGAAACTCGGATGAGAGTCGACACTAATGAAAGCAAGAGTCTTAAGGATCGCAAGTGTGTGTGTGTTTGCGTGAATGAGGGAGTGTTGTCGTCTGTTTCTGTGCACAAACACTTTTTGTCTCTCTTTATTTGTAACGCTGGGCAACAACAGAGGCAGTGCCACACACCTGCATTTTGGTATGCCAACATGCCAGTCAGACCCACAAACACAGCAACACACAAGCAGTGTGTGTTCACCTGGCCCTGTGTAGCGTGACCGAGCAGCAGAGTCCTGTGTTTGTGCCTATTACACTTGAAAAGAGTGTTTTCACTAGTTCTTTTTTGTCTTTCTCTCTGGCTGTGAATTCCAGTC
Organism: Menidia menidia; assembly: GCA_907169785.1. NCBI lineage: Eukaryota > Metazoa > Chordata > Actinopteri > Atheriniformes > Atherinopsidae > Menidia > Menidia menidia. The sequence goes on along the minus strand of CAJRST010041110.1, from coordinate 9,511,037 downwards.
CCTCTATGGTTTTTCTCGCGCTGGCTGTCTTTCTTTCTCCTGTCCTTAATAAAAAGACAGTGTTAATTATCTCCATCTCCCCCTTCCTCTGAATGCGTCGCTCACCCTTCATTCACTTATTGAACCGACCCAGAAGACAGGCAGATCTATTCACAGGGGTCCACTCAGTACTTAAAGAGTTTAAACACCACTGGATGTTGTGGAGGGGGCAGAGCTCGCGGGAGTGGATACATGATACTCACTCTATTCCTCTGCAGTCTGCAACAGCCAATACACACACTGTTACAATAGAAACACTGGAGTCATTTACCCTCCTCGCTTCATTACACCCTGATTGAGGTCTGTTTGTGCCAACGATGGTTTGGAAATTAGCCAACATTTATTCCAGACAGTCGGTGACTGTTGAAAAGTATTAGCACCTAATAAATCAAACTATATGTTTTTTTTCTTCTCTGCATTAGCTCTGTAGTCTCTTGTGTTCGTTATTATAAAGCCCACATTGTTTTAGGTTTTATGTGACTATTTCAATCGCTATAAGTAGTGGAAGACAAATACACTGACCACTCAGAGCACTTAAGTCTACAAGTCACTTTTATCTTCATACATCACCTCTCAGTCTATTTGTCCTATGCAAACTGAAACTGTAGGGTAAGGTACGCAAGGAGCTAAATTAATTGAATAATTAAATACATATATTCAATATTGTGTTCAAAGACATAGAGGCACAGAGAAATGAAGGCATCACACCAACAACCATGTGAATGGCAGATTACTCCTCCTAGCTCTTAATGCAGACTAGAGCTTTTATATGTGATTAAAATGCTTGAGAAATGGTTGATTAGTGTTAAGCCAGGCCATCAGGTCTGCAGTTGCAGACTGCAGTAATACACTTCAACAGGAATAGAAGCATGGACATTTTAATAATGTAAAATACAAAAAAAAAAAAAAAAGAGAAAGCATTTAGGCTAATGTTTTTTTTATTTTCCTTAGGATAATTGCACAGTCCTTGACCCCGTTGGGAATATGAGAAAGAATGGATGGATAAATAACTGTGCATGCAATATTAAATTGAGCCATTTGTTTATGTGTGCAAAGAAATTAAAGTAAAAATACACAGTAAAGAGCAAGAAATTTAAGCAACACAAAAACAAGACAAAATCCTGCTGAGTCAGCCAAAACAGTTACAATTTAGACTAATAATATAACCTATTGGTTAAAGTGCGGCCTCTCATTAACTTCAGATAAGTGTTAACCCCTTGAATATGCACCTCTTTCGCCATTAAAGTACGGCTATATCAATCCTTTTATGCTGAGGTCTAGCAGTTTAGCGCAGTGGAGGAAGATGTCTTAAGCCTGTGCCATTGACGCAGCACAAATACCGAATTCCCTGATTAAATGTAATGACAATGTTCGATGTGACTACCAAAGTGCTGAGTAAGTGGAGCCAGTGGGCTGTGTCTCCTGCGTAAATCAGAGATTTAAGAGTGTGAAAACGTCTTTGACGTGTCGCTTTGAGGGAATTTGATGACTACGTGCTTATCCTGCGGATGAATGCGTGCGGAAAACCTCTGTGCGCTTTTTTGCAGAAGCGCAGCTGCTCGCGATCAGTGAAACGGGGCCAAAGGAGGAGGAATTTGGGGTGTGCCTTTTAATCCGTGCCTCCCTCCCTTGCTTTGCTCATCGCCTCCCTCTCTCCCTCACTTCGGAAAACGTGTGTCTGTGTGTGAGAAAGGGAGCATGTGTGTCTAAGTGGAGGGACTGCGGGAGTGGGTCAGTCAGTCAACGCTGCTGACTCTTCCAGCCTGTTCTCCGACTATCGGCGGTGGGAAGCACCGGTTGTACCCTCTCTATCCCGCTACATTGCCTCAGAGGCAGGATATGCCAAGCGCGAACAAAGCCGCGTGAAATCTGGACGGCCGTAGACATGAGCGGGCGCGTGCTGAACGGGAAAATACTGCAGCTCCCGGCGCCGCAGCGCGCGGGGAGGACAATGCACTTTCTGTCAAGGTAAGTGGATGGGAGAAGACCCGGAGCCTGTGTGTGACTGAGGATGTGCCGGATGAGAAACTAATTGACACTCCGGTGGCATTGCGTTTGATTGTGTGAGCCTGACAAAGATTGGTGTTGCCTCTGGATCTGTGGCGGAGCCCTGTGCGTAAAACAGGCAGCACGTCTCATTCATAAAAGTCCAACAGCTGCATGGTAGCACCATTCGCTATTAAGACTTACGTGTGCTCAAATTACGCTCTTATACGACAATGTGTGACTGTCTGGGTGCCATCGGGATTCTAAGGGGTGCACAGACAGAGCTTTCGTACAGCATGCGAGCACACATTCAATGCGCAAAGCCATATGTTCAATCAGAGCTATCTGTCATTATTACATGTACGGACTTGTAGCAGCTGCACCAGAGGACAGGTTAGTGCAGTAGTTTTAGCCTAAAAGGAAAATGGGGAAACCGTAGTAATGCAGATGATCTGTGAGGTGAAGTGCTCTGTGTGGGTTGAGTGTCTGCATTTCACGGACTGTTGGCAAACCCATTGTTTCCCAGTGAATGCAGTGACAAACGATTGCCGGTGTTTTGTGGCCCAGTCAGCAGGGGCAGGTATGAATGTGGGTGGGTGTGTTCGCATTGATCCGCTGCAGGACCGAACCGCATTCTTCTAAACGGCTGACCTACATTCTCAACGACGCCTTCTCTCTGTATATCTACTGCGATTGGGTGAAAATCAACAGCCCTCCTTTAAATCATGCTGATGCCCACGCCATTATCTAACTCCCGTACCTTATTGTGTGGGAAGATATAGGCCGGGTGGTTTGAGTGAGACCTGCTGTACAGTCAGATGATGCAGCATGGACAGGCAGATGCTCTTAGGGTATTGATTTAATGTCTTTCTCTGTGTTTGGGGGTGGTCTGCTTTGCTTTTTTTTGGTTCACTGACCTCTGAAGTGCCCAGTGGCCCTTTACGTAAACTCATTAATGCTGAGTGGTCTGGTATCAGGACTTTAGCTGTCCAGTGATTCACATAAATGTGGTCACACATAGTTTTGACGAACACTTTTGTACATCGACACACTTATTCATGAACTCATCCAATTTCTCTCTGTATTATTGAGCTGAAAATGTTATACTTAAACAGATATCTGATTAAACAATTCAACTTAATAGTTATAACTGGGATAAAGCAGCAGGTCTAATTAAAAGAGAATTTTTAAAGGTATCACATCCCAAAAACTAAGCATGTGACTCAAAATGGCATTGTGAAGGTGCGTAATGGGTGTCTAAAGGTGCATCTTCATATATTGTGAAGCAGAATTGTCATTGTGCATCCGAGAAATGCTGATCAAATTAGTCAGCGGCTAGCTGTCAGTTGACGTGCCGAGGCTCCTTAACTCTGATATAGCCATGACATTTTCCAGCTGATAGTGAGGAGAAGGTGGTAAAACACCTGTTTGCAGTCACCATCAGGATGCTCTGCCTTTTTTAAATAAAAAGATGTGAAAAGGGTAGTGTAACTTTGGTTTTCAGAAATCATCACTGCAGTTCCACCACATAGGGTTCATGAATCCATTCCTGTGTAAAATTGTTTTATTGATTTTATTTGATTACTTTATGAATTCCTGAACCTACAGGATAATGAAAGTGGATAATAGCTTACTAATAATATTACAAGATTATACTTATTTTGTTTTTTCTGATTATATAATGCAGACGGTACACAAAATTGCAGCTTAAAATACATGTATGCTGTTTAGGACTTATGAATAGCTTTTTTTAAAATCACAAACAACAACATTCTGCAACATAGATTTTCCAGTTTTGGGTTCTGTATTACTAGCAGGAAAAATATGTTGTCATTTACTCACTTCAGTTCCTCTTTAGTGGCTCAGGGATACCTAAAAGGGTCGGCTCAACACTTCATTAATACAGGCAGCAGGCTGACACTCTGGAATTAACTGAGATAACATGTGACTACAACACAAGCTGCATCTGCAGTGATAACACCAGCGTTTTTCTATCAGTCCAGAGGAAGAACTAGAAGTTCTGCATCAGACTTAAGTCCTTTGCTGCATCGGTATTGTCTTTTTCACATTCTGTGGTTAGCTTTTCTATAGAGGTTTTGGAAATCGCAAACATTTTTCTGCACATACAAATATTGAGTAACTACTCTGTTTTTATTTCCCTGTACAATTTTTTTTCTCCATTTTTTTAACATGATTTGTGATTTTTGGGTGAACATTTTGGATGAAGTTGTTTTGGAAACACACATCACTGACTCAGATGTTGGATGAGTAACAAGTGTCAACAGACTTACATCTTCATGACTCATGATCCTCGAGCAGATCTTTAATGCTCTCCAGCACGTAAACACGTTCACAAAAGTAGTGATTCACTTAAAAATGTTGGTAGCGATAAACTGCCGGTTACAGATGAGGTACTTTTGACTGTTTACACTGTAATTTCTCTGTTACACAGAAATTTGCTCAAGCCACAATTTCCGTTTAATACTTGTTTTTCCAGTTAGTCACTTTGAGCCAAAGTTGTCTTCATCAGACACCATGCAGTTGCGTTACAGTTGTTTCCTTTTGTGCTGGGTGAGTTCCTACTGTGAAACATAGCACTAACATGCTGCGTGTTCAGTCATGAACCTCTGTGAGATGTGAGTTTGAGAACAGCATGCATTCTCTCACTAATAAAGCAGCGAAATCCCGTCCAAGTACCTCTTAACCTCTATTTAGAATATGACAACACCACTACATGCAGGTGCTCACCAAAACCAGAACAGATAATATATTGTTTGAACACTGTGATTAGTTTTATCTGCCCACATGAAAAAATGGTGCCACGAGGACACACTCTGAATAGGAGTAAATTATAGGCCATGGTTTTCTTTATGATGTTACCTTTTTTTTTCTTAAACAGATAGGTGATTAAAACCTCTTATCACATCTGTTTTACATGCCCAGATCACCCAGTCCAGGAAATGAGAAAACAGACTAATCGTGATCTCATATGTCCTAAACTACAGCAATATGTTTTTTTGTCTCTCATTTATGTTGAATGTGATTCACAAATGGTTTAATTATGCGTGGCCAAGTATTATGTTTGTAATTTTTGGTGAACAAGTTTACTTTCCCTGCCTACAAGGTCATTAGGGAGACTGAAGAGTGAAACAACAGACGCTTGTAACCTGTGCTTGTAAGATACATGAACTTTTTTGTTTTATTGTACACACAGGAGCCAATGTGCACAAACAGAGCTCATATTTTTATGAGGTGGTCCCTCCTGTGGTTTAGTGAGTTTCTCTTTGACTTCAAAGTCAAAGAAGGATCCACAGCCAGACAACAGCGCGGCTTAACAGGCAGCAGGGGATGAGTGAAAAGCTTTAATTCCAACATCAGCGGCCATGATGAATAATGACTTCAGGATGTCATTCTCACCTGATAGAGAAGTCATTTTCTTGGATATGTGCTCTGGGGGAATAAAAAGCTCAGGCAAATTCATCATAGGAAAAGTGAGATGATCCCTCCGGTTTGTGTTGGACAGATGGATCTGATGCTGCGGACGTGGTTTCAAATGAACTTCTGGACTTGTCATTGTATGCCTGTATATGCGTTCACTTGTGCAGTGGTATGCCTATGTGCGACTCCATATGTTGGAGGGTTAGGGAGTGGGAACCCAGAATACACTGGCTGGAATGTGAAGTGTGTGTGTTTTGAGTGGCTCGAGGGCAAAGAATGTCTCCCAAATTCACTGTAACAACTTTAAGTGGCCCTACAAGCCTGTGAGTTGTAAGTGACAGCAGGTGATGGGTGCGGACTCCCGCGGGGTGCGCCTCCAAGCCTAACGCTCACCACCACATGTGGTCACAGTATCCGCGAATACAGACAAAAACATACACATTCAAAGTTTTGTCTGTCTTTTTTGACAACATGGGAGTAATGTGCGGTGTTTTAATAGGTGTCTGCATTGTCTCAAGCAGCAGAAGTGAGAGAGTATGGCTGCTCCAGTCAACCAGGCTTTCCCTATTTTCTATTTAGTGGTGTTTGGACAACCTTTAGCAGGTGCTTAGTGGTATTCTAGTCAGATTTGTAGTCTTTTTATGTTGTCAGGTTTGATTTAAACAAAAGATGAACAGACATACACTTTCTTTTTCTGCCTCCTCATCTGTCCCAACATGGAAATAACCCCCCCCCCCCCAAAAAAAAGAGATGCTGCCCTCAGCCCACAAACCAAAATGCGAGCAATGGAATTAATGATCTATACAGAGCTGCCCTTTTATTTTAGGGACATGATGCTCTCTATGTTTGATGTGTCTCTACCAGCTGTTGAAACAGAAACATTTGGTAACCATATGGATGAAGAGCTTCTTAATGTCATGAACATCTCAGATCACGATGATTTAGTAGTTATTATTTAGAGCCGAAAACATGGTCATTTTTTTGTCTCCATTCTAAATTGATATCACTGTGGGGACCCAGGAGGTTAACTGTGTGACATTTAACTGTACTGTTGTCCGTTATCTTGTGTTTGTTTTGGTGTGAATGTGTTTTAAGCCCAGCCCTCCATAAAAGCTGTCTGCTGCCAGGTTCAAAATGCTCCAGGCTCTGTTACTTTGCTAAATTCTGTTGATCAAAAAGCAGCTGTCAGTGGGAGCATTAGGGTTTGTGCTTTTGCACAGCTGCTTCAAGTTAACAGCAACCTGTAAGGCGTGTGCTTCATTCAAACGTAGCACCTCCCTCTGTTTCTCTTCCTCCTTTGCCTCCCGTATCGTCCTCTCACTGGTCCGGCTCTTTCAAACCAAAACTTCCCCCGTGCGCCGTTAATTCGTGCAGCCGTTAAGTCAGCTGACATTTCTGGAGGGAGGCCAGAGGTAATTCTACCCAAGGATTCAACCCCTGGCCTGGGCCTCCGAGTGCCGGGGTTCCCCCCGTGAGCTCCTCCCTGGTTCTTCGCGGCTGCACTGAGGCTGGGAAGCTCTCTGTGCTGCACTCCAGACTGAAATACTTATGGAGGTGATTTAAAAGGCCATTCCAGCCTGTCCCTTGAGTACTGTCCTTCTTTTGCTTCCTTCTCCTCTGTGAGGGAGAGAGGGACTTGGGATGTTAGAGGTTATTGGGTTGTAGCTGAGCTCAGCTGGTCACCTCCTAACAGGGTGAGGAGGTGATCGGTCAGGTTGTTATTGTAGGTTGTGACTTAACACTATTATTTTTTTTCAAGTATCCCATGTTCTTGAAGAGAACAAATACCTGAGTTAAATCAATGATTTTTATAAAATTGTAAATGCTTTCCAATCCTTAAGGCAGACCTGTTGATACTGTAGGGAAATTGGGGCGGTTGACCTGTAAACTGTAACCTTATTTTGGGTGATTAAGAGGAAGACCATCACACAAAGGAGACTGAGAAGATTCTTGCCTTTCAAGGAATCATCTACGAGCTTTCTCTTGACTCATGGTGTTTCCCTTTTTGGGGATTATGGTACGAGAAGATCAAGATGACCCTACAGTCAGATGATCAGTCACATTTTTTTCTGCTCCAAGAGAATCCCTACGCTCTCCATTCCTTATATGAAGTTTGGAGCTTTCCCCAGTTTTCAGATGTTCTGTTTAAAGTCGCAGGGGAGATAGAGTGTCTGCCATCAGCCGTCATCTTCATTTATACACTTCCGAGAAGTCACAATGAGAGAACGGATTTGTATGTGTGTATACACACATACACACACACACACACACACATATTTATATATATATGTGTATAAAATGTATGTCTGCACACACATACGGCTTTTTACCGCTTTGATCATATTTTCTTCTGGAATTGTTTTTATTTCCCACTCTTGGACAGAAAGGAAAATAAGTCAATAACCAGCATTTTTTCCCCTTCCAACTTTCCATTCAGAGATCTTTCAAGCATTTTTAGAATGTGTCCCCTCTTTCATGAGGAAAATCTGGATAATCGATGGACCTCGGTATTCTTCCACACAATGACACTAAGAGCCAGAAATATGCAGCATAGCAGGCTTAGTGTAACTGTCAGAGGAGCAATGACTTTAGCAAAACTTCTATTCATGCCAGCCACTCCCATCATGCACGTCTGACAGCTCATTCAAGTTTCCCTTATGGGACAGTGGCATTTGGGTCCTATAACCCAAGGCCATTGCTGTCAGGTTTATGCCTGTTGAAAGTGGAACCTCTCCTCTCAACTGTCCATTTAGAGATGCAGCCCCAAAATTGTCCACACACTGTCACAAATGCAGCCTCTCTAGCTGAGGTCACTGGTCTGCCATCATCCTGGTGGCAGATGGAATTAGTAGTAATTACTATCTCATTAACTCCAGCCTGTTGTATAATCCCCTGTAATTCCCAAATACTACTGGGTGTGTACGTCCATGTGGATGTGTGCGAAAAAATGTGTCCAAGCAGTTATCACACACTGTTCCATCTCAAACAATGAGGAAGAAACAATAAATAATGCTGAAGAGGAAATTAATTTGTCTTCATACTCATTGGCAGACTGCACAATTGAGTTTTTAATTGGGTCCGGTCAGCTATTTGCTGTAAATGTTTAGCGATACAATGCAACAGGGAGACTGTGTGTGGGAACTAATTAAAAGCCACTTTTATTAACAGGTTTATTACTAATTGCTTTACAAGTGTCCCAAGCATCCAGACCGTAACATGGCATCATCATTTAAGAAAATGAATGCCTGAACATTAGTACATCTACCATTCTTTAGTGTACTATTCACAGCAGCATGTCTGCACTGGATTGTTATTATTATATACCCTGTATGTCTGTAGGGGCCTGTGTCAGAGAATTTTGACACTCTCAAGATATACAGTGGTATGAGCTTTGCCGACACAGAGAATTCCTCCATGGCCTTACATGGTGCGGCTGCAAAGGATAATCCTAAAGAGATGAGAGAATCTTTTAAGATCTTTGTGATCTTCACCATTTTCAAGGTTCAGTGACAGGTTGTGTGGCTTTGACCAATTTTACTGTCTGCTTTGCTTCTAATCCTCCATTGTGATTCACAGATCTGTGTGTTTGTGTTTGAGTGTGTGTGTGTGTGCTTTTTTTGTTTCCTAGTGATAAGCTGATGAAGTGGTCCAGAGACCCATATTGTTAGCCATCTGTGCATATCTACTGTATTAACCCCCCCCTATCCTCCTCAGGTTTTTATTTATTTTTGCTGTAATCACTTAGATATACATTACGTTTGATTAAAAAATAACACAAATTATCAATATGATTGTTACCACAAAGATATCACATTAGAATGCACCACACCACTTTTTGAAAAGATTCTAAGGCACCTTCCCTCCCAACATGGTCAGTTCCAACACGTATGTATGTGTTCCAGCTCAAACACCGGGTGTGGCTCGTCATGCTGCTCTCTGTTGCAAATGAGTCATTCTCTTTCCTTAGTGCTGTCAGTTGGATTTAGATAAGGCTTTACATGTCGGAACTGAAATCTGTAGAGGATTTTAAAACAGACTGCTCTTTCTTTCTTCTGCATTTCTCACATTCTTTTCCGGTTAAGCCTTCAGTTTGGTTCATGTCTTTTATTCAGCTTTTGTCAAACCATTTTAGCACGACAACCATTGATATTTCCAGAAGCTCGCACCTGCTGAAAGGTGGTTTGTGACATTTTTTTTATGATTTTGATAGCAGTTCTCAAACTGCCTTTGTCAGAGGTCAAGTCTCCGCTTCCTCCTCAGGCTGACCTCAGATATATGTGCCAAGACCAAAGTCTCTAATTCTCAGCCTGTCACCATCGCTCATCAAGGAGAGCCTGACACATTTAGTCTTAAGCCAGTTTAATGACTCCAGCAACCTTATCATGCATGCCCCATCTGGCTTCTGAACTGGCTGCACAGTACCAGTCTGGCAGGGCTTTACTTTTCAATTGCTTGGAAAGGCATCACTAAAACCAGAAGCACGTCTGATTTAGCCATTCTGGGTGTGGGCATGTGACACTGTGGATTTGAACAGAAATGGAAAGTTCCTGTCTGTTTTATTACTTCAGAAACAGTTTCCATACATTTCCACATGTTGGAAAGTCTTTGTCCAAATATCACCCTGCATGGAGCGTGTCTTAACCTCATAAGGACACATAAAATATAACTATGCTCCCTTATTTTTGTGCTCTTTGTCAAAACTAATATTTAGAAAAATTCATATTCATATCTGATCTAGTGCAACCCTGCATGTTGTCTTGTGATTTCCTGCCAGCCTTTCATTAAAATTTGTAGCATTTATTCTAGCTTGTAGTGGCATCATTTGGCAATCATCGTTTGCCTGTCTTGAAATAGTGGAATGAGCTTCCAGAGAAATTCATAACTAGATAAAAGGGATTGTATTCTGTTAAGCTTTTTTCAATGAATCTGATGTGTGTGTGTGTGTTTCTGTGCGTTAGTGCAGTGTTTCTTATGAGTGCACTAATATTTCATCAGGTAATTAGTTCATTCTTTTCAGAAGTGCTCTCAGTGCCCACTAAAGAATATATATACTCAGCTAAACACAGAAACCATCGCACTGCAATGCCACACATCCCACCAAACACCACTCCAGTAAAGTCCAGGCACAGACGCTTTGTCTCTGCTGTGGATTTCTTTTTTTGCCATTATCGGATCTTTCTCCATGCTCTCATCTGCAGAAAGGACAGACAGACTGGAGAGAGCTCTCATAATGAGTAGTTAAAGAAGACCACTCACGTTGAGATTAGAGCAATTAGCTCTACTGAACGCTGAGGCCTCTTAATAAAAGCAAGCTTCACAGCACAGCCTCAGCCTTTCAGACCCTGTGTTAATAGCAGTGTTTCTTTGGGCGGGGCAGTGTAGTCCCCTCTGGACACTATTAGGAACAAAGACAACATGCCTCTGTGAAAGAAAAGTGTTGTTTATTTTGACCTCTACAGCCCTCATTTTCTTGGTCAACAGAGATACAAATGATTAATCCATTGCTTGCTGGAAACAGTGAAGTGATGAAAGTACAGCAGCAACAGGGCACTACTTCTTTTTAGCCGGCATAAAGCAAGACGTACATCAGCTAATAAAGTGACTTTACTTTAATAGTTCCTGCAGTTTAAATGTAAAAATGGTTATTCTGATATTTTCCCTGCTTGTCTGCAGCTACTGCTGCAGAAATGAAAAAGCTAAAGGGATAAAAGACAGCAGGGCTGTCTTTTTTAATGTATTTTATCTCTGTTATTTATTCTCTCCTTGCATACCACTTCACCCTCTCCTGCTGCACTTCTTTTTAAACTTAGTCTTCCTCTTCCTCTTAGCCTTCCATTAGAAGGCTGTGGTAAGAAATGCTGGCTCACAATGAGTCTGGTGCAGGTGCATGGAGTTGCACACTAATGGAAGATGTTCGGTTTAGTTAAAAAGCTAGATAGTTCTGTCTCGGCTAAAAAGTATTTGATGGAATTGGATGAGTGGTTCACAAAAGAGCTTTAGCAGATACCTTTTTTAAAGTTACAAATCTGAGCACTCAAACACATGATCAAGCACTTCAAAAACTGCTGTGAAATGACGTATTTTTGTTTTACCTCATCTCACTAATCATCTAATTTAGTTTTTTATTTGTGAATCAGAAGGTTTGTCTGTTTAGTTTCACCTTTCATTGCATGAAGGTGAATTTTGACCTTAACTTTCTCTCATGAGGATTCCATTTTCACATCACTTGGATGCGTGACGTCAGACCCATTGGAGATGCTGTTTGTTCTGTTTCGTATCAGATCTGAATTATTCAACAAAAGGATGCTAGCATTCACAGAAGTGCTCTGGATAGGAATATATCTATCAGCCAGTCACATGGTATGAAGAACCCTCAGAGACATATTGGTGGTCAACCTGTTTGTCTCACAGGAGAGCTGCACATGCTCAAGTTAGCTGTTCAAATAAATCAATTATTTGAGCTGGATGTTTATTAGCTGCTTTGAACATTTTTTATTCTAAAGAGGAATTTATTCATTCAACCAGAATTTCAGCTAAACAACTTGGTTAACATGCTGAGAATAAAAAGTGTATGTTGACTCTGCATTCGTCTGGCCCAATCTTAATTTTGCCCTTAATCTGAATCTGGCACATAGACAGAGCAGCATAACCGGCCGCCAATTCAGACATAAAATTATGTCTGCTCTTTTTTTTTTTTGTTCCAAGATATCTGCAGACCAGACAGGGAGAGCCTCCCTTTTGCCCCTCTTCCCCCAATTATTGCCATCAAACCCCCCCAGGCTACGGTGTGACCCATAGACGCACCCAACTGGAAGGCCCATAGCGCTTTCCCTCCCTTCATCCTCTGCACAGCCACAGTATATATGACCTCATTAAACCAGCTCTGTGATCTGAACTGGCTTTACTGCACAGTACATCAGTCCTCTGACCCATTGACCCTACTGAGATAAAGACACTACTTCCTTAACTTGAGCTTTATAACGTATATAAGCCTTTTAAAGGAAACCCACATGCAGACCCCACACTCATCATTCACTTTCATATTTGTCATTTCCTCAAGTCAGTGCGTGGAGCGAGATTGTTTCATTTCTCCTTCTTTTGATTATGTCTTATGAGCCCATTTGTCAGATAAATTTAATTTTTTTGCAGGCAGAAAACGGGCAAGCAAAACTGTTTTGTCAGCCATATCTACCACAAACAACAAGCACAACAAGTAGGCTCATGCTATGCAGCTGTTAAAGAGTGTTGGAAAATACATGTAGGTTCCAGGAGCAGAGAAATGCCAAAACACATTTCTACCAAGTGGGCAGACTTTACAGTCCTGAAACGGGGCTGCGCCCACTCGTGGGCGCCTTCATCAGTATATCTTCTTCCTCTCTATTTTTGTGTGTGTGGGTTGAGATGATGTGAAGAGTGCTCCAAATTTCCCATCGCAGCGTGTTTCTGCACACGGCGTGTGAGAGTTGGGTATTTAGAGCAGACAGTCCTCTTAATTAGGTTGCTGAATATTTAATCGAGAGACTGGGAAACTGGAAGACATGAAGCCATGTAAACCAGTCACTGGTAATAAGTTAGCGGCTGGAGCCTCGGTGGACGTGTGAATGAACTCACACAGACTTCTTTTGTGAAACACATACCAGCAGGGACAATTAGCTGCTCTAGACATTACAGGTTGGACAGGGATTTTTAGATGGAGGGCCTTTTCCTTAAATTGGATGCTTGAAGCCACTGCAGAGTAAAAATACAGCCCAAGCCTGCAAACCATAGTGAGTAATGTATCTCGGTCACTTGTGGATGTAACCTAATTATTGCAGTACTGTTATGCTCTTGTATTTAAGGATAAACCATGCAGTGATGGTTAAATTGCACTTTTAATCACAGATGATGGTGTATATGACAGGATCTTACTTTACTTTTTGAGCTAAATGTGAAACACTGGTTCCCACACTTGTTCTTGAGGAAAACCACACAGTTCATGTTTCATTTGTGCACAGATGTTTTACATTTAATATCAGTATCTACATAATGTTGTCAATTTTTTTGTATTTATGCTGTAAGGAGAAGGAGTTGGACTTTTCATCCATTAATTCCCAAGAACCTGTTTATTCTTTGGCTCCAAAGTATTTCAGCTCAGAAGGCTAAAACAATTGAAATATCTGCACATGACTTCTGGTTAATTTTGATCCTTTTGTCTTTGTCTCTTTTAGTTGGGATGAAAGCAGTTCCATTAGCAGTGGACTGAGCGACGGCTCAGACATCCTGAGCTCTGAAGAGTTCAACACAAGTCCAACTCTCAATTCTCTCCCTTCCACTCCCATTGGCTCCCGCAGAAACTCAAACATTGTGGTGAGTAAAGTGACACATGGACTGGAGCACACAGGACTGATGAATAGGCATTGTTTGTGTCTTGGTTACACTGTATTGTTGAGGTTGTAATTCCACTGAGATCGTGATAAGGATCACAGGTAAGTGACAACTACAAAGAACACACACCAAGCTGGAGAACTTGGTGATGCAAGTAGGAATATGTTTATAGCACAAGTTTGAATTTCAAACTTTTGTTTTTAAGATATGATTTAAAACTAGTAGTGCAACCACATTAGTATTCTAGTATTTTCAGCATTCTAAATTTTTCATGTTATGGATGATGTCGAGGTTCTGGATATTTCGCCTCACAATTCACTGATCCATCAAAAGGTGAGTTTTCACATCACTTACCTTTACTGTAGCATAATAGAGGTTAAAAGAACATTTCAGGACTCGTGACTTTGTGCTACTAATTTCCTGCTCACACCTCCGCTTGAGATTCTTCAAGAACCAGTTGTGTTTGTATGAGTGTAGAATGTGTGTGTGTCAGTGTTTTCTCAGTGTCTGATTTTAGGTCACACCTCCACAGTGTGGTGGATGTGACTAATGTAAAGGGATTTTGGAGGCAAAGAGAAGGAGATAGACAGAGGGAGGCAGAGAGATACGATTGAGTGTAACCATAGTAACTGAAGCACTGGGATGCTATGAGTGTGTGGGCCTTTGTCTTTCACATATACTGAAGGACAGGTCTAGAGCACAGCCATTTGGGCATGCGCACTCACATACACACACATACACACACACACCGGGCCATCTGCAGTCCTGCGCTCGGGCCAGTGAGCCGGAAGAACCAAGCCACCTCCTACCACGCCTGGGAGTCATGGCAACCATTGCACCCCATGGCATCCTCACCATGGCAACCAAGAATCTCATCACCACGTGCCCCACATTGTGTAGTACACATGTCCCTAGAATTATACCCATTTTCAGTTGATTGAGTTGAGTTTTTTTTGGTCATGCCCTGAAGCTCCCTCCCTGTCTGCGTTTGTCTGGGGCATTGACTCACAGCTTCTGTTCTTGTTCCTGTTGTTTTTAATTTCCTCAAAATTTCCTTGACTTGTCATTCACCTCTCATCTCGGGCACATTGTGTATAAAACATTAACATTTGATAAGGGGGGTTTTAGGAGAAAGACAAGGGAAGAAAAGGGGGGCTAAGAATAAAAGATTACCTTTGACAAATCTTAGACTTTCATCCTTGTTTTGTGGCATGATCTGAACTGACCTGAACTATTTCTCAATAATCAGAGAATGTGTATGAATAAATTGCCAATTTTATCAGCATGGACTGGTCAGACAGGACACACACCTGTACTTACAATACACAGTCACACAGTTATCCCTCTCTGATAATGCAGACCTCCCCAAGGGGTCTCTTGGCTTTAATAAAAAAGGAATTCAGCCTATGACTCCTCATGAGAATACCTCGGTGCAATGTCCAGACCTGAGACACATGCACGCCCGTCCACACATCACATACTGCCTGATGCATTGTGTAACTGTCAGTCCTCTCCATGGTGGGACAATAATATGCCTTTGTGAAAGCACTCATACCCTTAAGTAAACCCTCTCACGCACTTGTTGCCTTCTCTCAGCACTCACATGCGCACACACACGGACACACTGAAGTCTTGGCTCGACAGTGACTTGACAAGTAAGGCGTTTCTTAGTAAACATCTGACTTTTTTATCATTGGAATATATTGAAGCTGTTCTGTTTGTGATCTGTTAAGGTCACATGCGTGTCACACCCCGTGTCTGGTTTGATGTTGACTGTGTCATGCATTTATGTTTTTGTTGGACATTTTCTTCCGCGCGGTCTTCGTCCACTTCTGTTTTCGAGTTGACTTAGTCAGAGGTGTGATTGGTCTTAAACAAAGCACAATCTTCAGATCTTGCGCATGCTATTACAGGGTCTTTATGTGTTTCCACAACCAGGTCGGACACCTTTTTTATTTCGTAGCTTTTTACACAACTGAAATGAAGCTTATGGCTTTTTTAATATTCTGTAAAGATCTCAGTCTAATCCAGAGTTATAATTCAACACATTTTAGATATTGTATCTAGGTGGATTCTGGAGGATTAGGGTTAGTGTATTGTGTACGCCCCCTAAAGTTGGTCTCAGGTTGGTTTTAAATGCTTTCCGTGTGAATTCAGATATGGCAAAGATATTACTTAGCTCTAAAATAGCGATTGTCTTAAACATTTTCTCTTGTTAAGAAAATGTGATTTTCTTTCTTGAGACATTCTTACTTCTCTCTGTTTTGTAACAACAGACATCCTTCATAAATGTTTACTGGGTTCCCATATGAAGCAACTAGAATGTTTAAAATGTGCTGGTTTTGGCCTGTTTCCTCATGCTTCTGGGTTTTCATCTCCCAAGTGAATCTTAACATCAATGCTGTCACATGAGGTTAGTCAAGTTGTTACAGACTAACCCCCCCCTGATTTAGAGAACATGAAACAGAATTATCTTATTTTGCATGCAGACACAGAAAGATGCAAAGCTTACAGTCAGAAGTTTTTCTCTGAATCTCACATGTTAATGAATGCTTGAGATGATTTTTCTTTTAGTTCTTGGAAATTTAAATTTAAAGGAGCAGCCCTAACGCTTTATTGGCTTGAAAGTAGAGATTGGGTTAGATGGTGCTTTGAGATTACAGGCTCATTCCTCATTTTTTGGCATGTTGTCTCTAAGTATATGTCTGTTTTTCCTTGCAGATGCGCACAGATGCAGAAAAGAGATCTCTAGTGGAGAGCGGCCTGTCCTGGGACTCAGATGACAACAAACCTGGCCGCAAGAGCCAAGGCCGAAGTGGCTATGATACAGGAAGTCTAAAGTCAGAATCTGCCAATAAATGGAAGAAGATCAGACCACAAGGGGAAGGGATGGACGGAGGGAAAGGTGAACTGAGGAAACCACAGACACTGGGCCAAGGAAACATACTAAAAAAAGGAAGAAACCCACCTGTCGGAATTACATCCCCAATAACACACACCTCTCAGAGTGGACTGAAAATAGCAGGTGAGTGGGGAAATACACACACACACACACTGATGATGCTGTATTATAGAAGTCTTCTGGAGCATCTCTTGAAATAGTTTATCAACCTTAAATGATCATCACTTTTCCTAGGCTGTCTGTCAGCTTTCCCTCCTTTCAGGCTGTCTTACACCCACAGAGTTACAGACACACTCTCTGTCTTTGTCAGGCACATTCATCCACAGCTGCAGCCCACCCTCTGGGCCTTTAGAAAGCGGTGCCATGTATCAAACGCCCATCACCACCCACACCCTTCCTGCCTGCCAACCCCACAAGCACACACACTCATGGAGCTACAGTGTTTTTTCCCCTCCCTATAGTCTCCTGTCCAAGCTTTATTTTTTTACTGGACAGAAAGAATTTATAGGAGCTAAAATCAAGGTCTTTACAGGCAACGTGTGTTTCCTATAGTGTGTGTGCAGATCCAGATGATATTGAGTGTCATCCATCGCATTAAACACACTCTCACTAGCACACACACACATGCATAAAGAACACAATAGTGGGGATTGTGCAGCTGCCTTTTAAGCACACCATCTGTGTGCTGTTTACGTAAGCACACACACTCTCACACACACATAGAGAAGCAAAACAACAGGATATTAGTAGCCACGTTGTGTGCCAGTCTAGATAGTTGGGGTTTGTGCAAACAGTCATCTTTCTGTGGGACTGTCCTGTATTTGCATTGCCAGCTGTTGGAACTGATAGATGTGCCAGACAAGTGTTTTTAACCAGTCTGTGATCTGTGTGCCAGGCTGCTATTGTTATTAATGTCAGCAGTGTGAATCTGCCAATGTGGTAATTCAGCCTGCTTCTGAGTTTGAGACTGCTATCAATCAGAAGATAAAGTTTTTGTTGTGTATCAGTGTGAAGGAGCTCATAAATTTAGCCACATGAGGGAAAGAAGCTCTTTAAGCTAAGAGGGGGTCTTTAGTGCTCATGTCTGAGTTCAGCTCTTTCTGGGGGTTTGGCAGGAGGCTTCCTTCTGTCTGTGTCTCATTTGTTAAGTTTCTGCATGTTTGTAGAGCAACACATAGTGAAATCATTCAAGGAGCAGACAACTGCTGCACTTTGTCATACTGTAAGGCAAGAATATTACTGATAGTCTATATGCACACCATTTGAGTGTACATGTAGAGTGCAGCTAAATAGAACGTTTGAATGGCTGAAAGTTGGAGAAAGAAATTCAGACAAAGAAACTACTATTTTACTATGCATTTTCTTTCAAACAAATGTATCATGGACAGTGAATAGATTTGTGACTAAATTGTTTCCTTATTAACCTCGTTATTTCGAGCAGGGCTTTAAAGAGGACAAGCGTCACTCAGTCAAATCAAATTTAATCAAATAATCTTTGTTTTCCCCATTGGAAAATTGGCCTTGAAATGATCCAGTAGCTTCTGGTCATTTTATTTAGCTACAACCAGCAGGACAGTGGTACATGTCATATCAGATAAAGCATTTTAAAAGAAGATAACTACTGCAGCCACCCCAAAAATAATTTGCCGTAATCAAAACAATAAAAAGATATAAGAATTAAATATGTTAAAGAAAACATGACAGTCTGCAGGATTGTCTTCATATGGTTGCTAAGGTGGTGACCAGATTTAGTTTTTAGTTTTAGATTTTAGTTTTTTTTAGCTCAACTGTCTGTCTACTAAATTAATCTTTACTCATATAAAAGCCGATTTTTACTTCATTTTCTCCATGTGTTTCTTCACCCTAATGTTTTAAGAAGGGGCAACTTTGTGGTTGCTAAATGGATTGAGTTTATGGCCTGACATGAAAACCCAATTCTCGAATTTATGACAGAACTCCAGACATAATCTGTTGTCAGTGTCGCATTCCTATAGGATTCAAACACTGGGAACTGTGAAGTGTGTGGGGTATACATGTCTGCCTAAAAATTGTGCATGTGTGTCTTTTGTGGGTTTTCTAAATACTACCTAAGTGACTCCAGATGTCCCCAGGCAGCACGCCGGTGGGTCTCGCTCAACAGCAGTTTTTGACTTTGTTAATGCCGTTTATATAAACCTCACTTAACAAGTCCCATTAGATATGAATTAAGTGTGTGGGTAGCATGGACTTGTGTGGGTAATGCATTCATTGCTCATAGTTTGTTACTCACTTTACAATGAAATCAAATTAATTTGATTGAGAAATGCTTAAAAATTTGATAAAACCACCCATAATTTCTCCCAGTTAATTTTCCTTCCATGCTCTTTTTTCAAAGAGCCTCCAAGTGTGGAGAAATTCAGTTAGATTGAGTGTTTTGACCCCTTTTTTGCCTCAGACACGTTTCATGAGCATGACCGCCACTTTTCCACAGGCATGCTGCTCGTGTTCTTCTCAGCCCTCCACAGCTCTGACAGAATGTACCAGAAAACTCAAATCATTACTGGAAACACAAACTATTTTTGCTCATCAGGATGGAAAAGAGGAGTAACTGCATGATAATAGTGTGTGTGAGACGGTAAAGTTGTCTGTGAGTCTGGTTTACGAGCTGTCTGTCTTCCCAGGGATTTGTTTTTATCAGCAGACAGTCAGACCTTGTAGGTGTTTAGATTAGATAATATGTCCCATTATGCCGTGGTTAGTCTCAGTCTTCACTGGACAGTGCTTATACAAGCTCATCACATTTGGTTTCTGCTTTAGGCACTATGAAGTCTGATGGGAAGCCCATCGACAAGTCTCGCTTAGCAGTGAAGACTTCAGGACTTCAGCGCTCCTCATCTGATGCTGGGAAAGACCATCGCAATGGCAGCGGGGCTGGTGATCAGCGTAAACCTCCATCTGGCCTCGCCAGGTCTTCTGCTGGTGGAAACTTTGGTTTCAAGAAGCTCAGCGCAGCCAGCGATGGCGCAAACAATGCCTGTACACCCACTGTAACAAATGCAGGTGTCAGTTCCATACCCAGTAGCTCCGTTAGTATAGGGAAAATTCCCAAAACATCTGGTATTCCTGTCAAGCCAGCTACAGGTGGTGGAGGACGCAAGACGAGTCTAGATGTTTCGAACAGCGACCAGAGTGGTTTTCTGTCTCCAAACGCGAGAACATCTCTCCAGTACCGCTCTCTGCCTCGCCCAGCAAAGACAAATACTCTGACTCTAACCCGGCCAAGCTCAGCTCGACCAATGAGCACCACCATGGACGCAGGTTCTGGACTTATCAAACCTTCCACCACAGCACAGCAGGGCTCGAAACTCAAAGAGCCCACCTCAGGGCTCGGAACAGGGCTGAGTAAGGCTGGGGGGCGCGGGATCCCCAGTCCTGGTCCTGTCAATCAAACAGACAGAGAGAAGGAGAAAGAAAGAGCCAAAGCTAAAGCTGTAGTATCTGACTCTGAGTGTGGAAGTGGATCTCTGAAGGGCAGCCCAGCTCAGACCCCCTCTGACACTGGTGGAAAGCTATATGGACTGAGACCACCCAGCAATGGAAAGGCCATGGATCAACCATCATCCAACACGCACAGGTATAGTCTGGATGCATTTCCATTCTCTCACTGGTACAAATAAAGTGTTCATTTGCATGCATCTACATCATCTTTTTGTTTCTTCAGATTGTCTGGTGTACGTAGCCTGGCGAAACCTCCATCCATGGTCCAGCTTGACAAGCTAAACTCCAACAGTCTGGAGGTTGAAGTTCAGGATGCCCTGCCTCCAAAGATTCCTCCCTACTCCAAACTCCAAGACCTTTGCAGTTCAACAGGCGGCCTAACCCCCAGTCCTGCTCCTCTACTCAATGTTAACTCCTCAGCTTGCTTTACTAGCTCTGGTATTGGATTGGGACCCAGACAGGTTACCTCCCTCGGTGTGCAGGGGAGTGAAGGGAGCGCATCTCCCGTGCTTTACCAGAGGGTGTCTGGGCTGCATCGCAGTATGGAGTCTCTCCCCCTGCAGATGAGTCTGGCCCCAGAACCCCACGAGAAAGAGAAAGACAGAGGCAGAGAGACTTTAGTTAGAGGCTACACTACCTTAGAATCCCGAGACAAAGAAAGACACGAAGACAGACGCCCTCCATCCAACTGGAGCTCTGCAAGTAAAGTGTCTTTGACTCTCACAGACAGGTCAGTAGAGCACTGTTAAAATGCTATTTTAAAACTGTATTTTACTGCTGTTTAACCCAAATACATCCATCCATTTTCTGAACTGCTTATTTAAAAAATGGGTGGACAGGAGTAGTCAATGGGCGGGAGGCAGGGTACACCCTGGACGGTCCGCCAGTCCATTGCAGGGCAAAACCCCGAGAGAACCCATTCAGACACAGGGAGAACATGCAAACTCCACAAAGAAAGTTCCTTGTACCCCCAAGGACTTGACCCAGACCCCTTTTGCTGTGAGCCAATGGTGCTAACCACCACACCACACCACCGCCCACCCAAATAGATCTTGGCTGTAAAAACAAAGCAGCCATGTAGCCCCACCTTATGACCAAATGTGGAATTACACCAGTATTATCAGCAGCTCAGGATGGGCTGATGTGATCTGTAGAAAAAGCTTTCGTACCAAACATATCGTCCAACGGTATATTCACATATCATCATCCTTTAATGGGGAGACAGAAGGATATTTTGATGGGGCTTTAGAAAACACTAAAAGATCCATATTTATCCTTATAAATCCTGGAAGATAGGAAATTAAGAAAACACCTTTGCGAATACGTACATTGGAACCTCGTGTTCGAAACAGAGCTTCCTAGTGTTACGTTAATGTGTTTGGCTTAATGAGAATAATTCTCATTTACAAAATGTATCAAACTTCAAGTGAGGATAGTCACACACACACACACATACAGTACACACATGTAGACGGGTGGGCTTCTGACCTATTCTTACTACAAGCCTGTTATCAGTGAGGGAGCTGGCACCAATGTGTGAAGTCATAATTGCTGGCTGTTTGCTAGTCCTACTGTTCTTCTTTGTGCTGCCTGTTCATGAGAGTTTAATAACTGCCTGCAATTGTTCTTTAACAACGGTATTGTTCAATCCTCACAGTTCTCAGAGAGACAGAAACACACTGCCAAAGAAAGGTTTAAGGTATGTGGGTACATGCATACACCTACTTTCTTAAACACACAGTCTTATGAATGCTACTGCACTAACTGTGAAGCCCACACAGCAGTTTATGAAAGTACCTCGAGACCATAAATCCATAAGTTACAGTATATTATTTGCTTTATGTTATTATATCTGTAGCTAAAGATTACAGTAAATACAATATCTATTAAATGCCTCCTCTTCTTAATGATTGCAGCACAGAAAAGGGAGATGACACACACAGTATTATTTTCAACAATGATCTGATACACTGTGAGGGGGGTTTGACAAAGTTCAGAAAAATGAGAGCTTATTGGTCCAGAAGGAAAATCCTCTACGCTGATTTAATAAAGTTTTGCTCAGTCAACCGTCATGCTCTGATCGATAGATGTACCTGTACAAAAATTTCATTAATGTGAGAAGCATGGGTTGGTCTGGTCCATTGGACAGAAAAATTATTTTCATCACTGGTTTATGTAAAAGCCTCTTTTCAGAATGATATGTCAGTGGGTACTACTCATAAGATTTGTGTTTGTAGATTTATTTAAAGATTCCCAAACCAGAGATGCTGCCATTGATTTTTTCAGCTGTTGTACTTCTGTTCACTGTCTGCAGTTTCAACGGTGCTTCCCAGGTTGAAGAGGAAGGGAAAGACAAAGGAGAGAGGAGGCACTCTCATGCTGCCCTTAGTATGACTGATTCACTTGCTCTTCCTCTGCTGTCCTCACCCACCTCCCTACCCCGCACCTCAAAGACCAGTATGGGTATGTACCTACAGCAACCGTACTGATATTATTTGTTAAATTCTCTATAGTAATGGTTCTCCTCTCAAAGTACCCAGCCCTGTTGGTGGTCCTCCAAGAATGATTCGATCCAACAGCATCCCAACACACGACGCTTCCTTGGAGCTGTACGGGGCATCTCCGCTGGGCAGCACACTGTCGCTGTCTGAGCGTCCTCGAAGCATGGGGATGGTCCGCTCCGGTTCTTTTAGGGACAGGGAGCCTAATGACGAAGGTGGGTCACCTGACTTGATCTGATATTTGTTGTTTATAGCCCGGTACTTTGTTTTTCTAAAATGAGATTGATGTTTATTTTCCAGTTCATGGGTCTGTGCTCTCCCTGGCATCCAACGCCTCCTCCAGCTACTCTTCGGTGAGTGTGGAAAGCATGCAGACTCAGGTAGATACAGATCAGTGATGGATGTATGGGTGTGTGTAAGGTGATGCTTTACTCTTGCTTAACACTTTAAACAAAACTTGAGACTGCGTCGGGTACTTTCTTGTCTCCTCTCCTCTCACCTTTTCTCCACGTCTCTCTTCACCTTTCTGTCTTATCTAACATCTTGATTTTTATCCCTCCTCCTTCTTAAGGCTGAGGAAAGGATTCAGGGAGAGGTAAGTCTTGTATATCTTGCCCTGCTTCTTTCTTTTATTTCAACCATCACTTTTTCATGTTGTCTGTGGGAGAGCAAGTCTGTTAATAATTTCATTCATCCCACCCCCTCATCTGGATAACATAATCCAATGTCAAGTTTGGTTATTCCTTGCTGTTTTGTAATGTAGTTTTATTTTTTTCTCACAGCAAGTTCGCAAGCTCAGGAGAGAGTTGGAATCATCCCAGGAGAAGGTGTCCTGCCTGACCACACAGCTAACAGCAAATGTGAGTACAATATACTTGTGGTCCAAAGCATCCATTATTAGTACAGGAACTCCTTTGCAAATAATAGCACAGGAGATATTTCATTTAATCTGACATTTTGTAGTTTGTTTGTTTTTACTGAAAAAAAAAATCCTTAAAAAGGATTCTTTGGAAAGGTTCTTGCATCACATACATCCTCATCAACAGAAAATAGGAAATAGGATGAATAATAATTCACTGCTATTGGCTACTAATGTCATTTTCAGACAGAAAAGAGTATCCGTAAGAGCCTTTGGGGACATGCGTCTCCATTTCCCCCACCTAATCTTGCTGAATACCATTTGAACAACAGGATTAAAGCTGCAATATGCAGTCTTTCGCCTCAAGGCAGCTGAAGAATTAGCTGCAGCGCCTCCCTCTGATTTGTCGTAGCAGTTCATGTCAGTCATTTTGATGAAGCATCTGCCTCAGTGTCAACTACCTTCAGGCTAAAGTAACTGATAATCACAGAGGCGCCACAGTTGTTGAAACAATGACAGCTGACAGTCAAAAAACAATTCGTTTTTTTATTTCTAAACTATTATCGCTTTGAATTTTCTGCATACAATACAATTTTTAGGTGGGAACAGGATGATAAATAGGTTATTGTATTGTAAATTAAAGATTGATGTTTGTGGTGTATACATTCATTTTCTTTAAAAATAACATTCAAAGATGTGTCAGGGAGGCGTCCTGACATTATGTATGTGGAATGCTGGGAGTGAGAGCAGCCTCTGTTCAGACAAGGCCAGGAATTTACCCTTCATGCACAAGAAGCCATGGAGAGATTTAAAACCCAGCCTGTAGAGTATCAGTCATAGACATATTTCACTGTCTCACCACATTTCTAGTCTATGCTGAGCCTGAGTCTTCCTAACCTCCCCCTGAACCTGTAGACACACATTTATACCTTCGAGCTTCATCTTTTTTTCCTTCACTACAAAGTTATGCCTGTATGACCTGGTCAGTAGTTTTGCTTGGTCAGGTGTTAAATACCGACATTTCACATGATTTCTCACAGAGCGTCCCTGTTGTAATTTCTGTGTGTGTTTCTTCCTGTGAGACATTTTTGCAAATTTGATCTTATCATGACTGGGCAGATTGTAATTTTTAAGTTCTAACAAAAATATTTCAAATGAGAATAGACAACAGTTTCCCTTTTTTAATGGATTAAACAGAGTGTGTGCAAGAGAGAGAGAGATTAGGATGAAATGGTATCTTGCACACACAGCATCCTTTTCAGCTTTTGTGCTTTACTCTTATTAGGACCTCATTTAAATGGGTTGAAAGGGCACTAGAAATGACTGACTGTTTCTCTGTCTTCATGTCTGGCTGCAAAAGCCTGCTTCTAAATTATGTTGATATCCTGTTGCATGTAACCATTTTGAGCATGCAATAATTTACCAATTCTGTATGTCATCTTTTCTTAACAGGCAAATCTGGTGGCTGCCTTTGAGCAAAGTCTGACGATGATGACAGCTCGTCTCCAGAGTCTGTCAATAAGCCACGAACAAAAGGTACCCCCTCTGCACCAAAACACACAAGCATGAATTCCAGCTTATTCCAGCAATGTGCATGTCTAAAGAGCATTCAGCTAAGAGCCAGCACAGTGTGGGGTGACTTTGATCACAGCTCGGAAGCTGCTTTGGAAGTTGTTGTAGGTTAGAGCCCCAGAATGCAGCATCGTGGGGTGACTTGGTAAAAGAGGTAGACAGAGTTTGAATGAAGGGAAAAAAAAAACTTTTATGGCTCAATGACTAACTTGATTTAAACAGTTTGCAGTTATGCATTATACGGTAATGTTCCTGCACTCTTCTGCCTGTTTTGGTGAGGACCGATCAGAGCCTCAGGGAGTTTTCTGTGTGTGCGTGTGTGTGTTTGTGTGTGGATGTTAGGAGTCTTTTTGAGTTCTTCATGCCTTGCTGCCCTCTCTGAAAGCTCTGTCTAGACCGCACCAGAAAAGTCTTTGTTGTTAGTGCCAGCGCACTGACCTGTGCAGAGCTGCCTGGAGCACAGACTCTTGAACCCTGAGGAGATGGACGGGCTGGCTCCATTTAGAGTAAAGTGGGATTGACTTTAGCAGATATTAAGCAGCACAGAGAAGATTTATTGTTCTGGACTTTGTCATTTTGCTCACATTGTGAGGGGGATTAAGCCGGCCAGGTGTATGAGCTCATATTGTTTGTCTAAGTTGAACTGCGGGAATAAAGGACCATACAAGATTAACTCCACACCAAAAAGAATGAGAGAATACATCCATTTTTATTTTATTCTATTCATTAGAATTTCTTTTTTATTATTATTTTCACATCAAAATCGTTTCCTGTCTCAATCAGGACATCAGTGTTTGCGCCTCTCAGTGAAGTTCTCAGACTTGCAGAACCAATAATAAGGCAGATCAAAGCTGTTTTGGTGGCGACTTTTAAAATGTATTATTATACTGTTTGAGCAGGACTCTGAGCTCATGGAGCTCCGTGAGACCATCGAGTCCCTCAAGACCAGGAATGAAGAAGCTCAGGCTGTCATACATGGAGCCTTGAACAACCCAGATAACACAAAAGGTCTGCAGCTTTCTAACCATCTTTCTATGTCTTTTTCCCTGCTTCCAAACATCCTTAACTAATTGAGTGTTGTTGTTCTCCAGACCTGCGTATTCAGCGTCAGAACTCATGTGAGAGCCTCTCCAGTCTGAACAGCTTAACCAGCATGTCAAGTATTGGCAGCTTGAAAGATCAAGATGCCAAGAATAAGAAGAAGAAGAAGAGCTGGGTAAAAAAAATACATTATGTTTACACAGCACTCTTTTATCCTCACAGCCATGTGTTTGCCCACCCATTGTTCTTTATGATCATGACAAAACAGCATGGATGGAGTTTGATCTGTATTTTCCTCCTTTGTGTTGTATTATTTTGCTGTTTCAGGTATTTGAGGTGAGTACCATCACTGTGTAACAATAAAGCCTTCATCATTTCTCTCAAACAGCATGATGGATCATTACAAACTTCAGCACAGTCCCTCCATCTCTGCTGAGTGACCTATGACACTACTGGTTTGGCAACCTGATCAGTACACATTTGATTGGAGTCATTGGCTTTCATTCAGTCAGAGGGTCAAGCAGCAGACATGATTCTCCATAAAAAGATTACAGTTCAGATTTAGTTTTTAAAATGCAGGGTTAAGTATCAGTTGCTTGTAATTCAAATAGATGTATTTTATCATTCAGTAAAATTGAGTGTAATCAGTATTGTGACCAATATACGTTTCCATTTAACATTTACTGACCCAACAAGTAGGTCAATGCTGTGACTGAAAGCTTTAAGGAATAGTTTGTCTGTTACACATGGATAAATATTTGTGAATATTGCTGAGCTGATTCCACCACTTGTAAAGATTGTAGTATTACAACACAACTTTTCTGAAATGTTTGAACAATATTCAAAGTAAAATATATTTTTTCATACAGCTCTTTGACAAATTCCGGAAAACAAACAAACAACAGAACATAGAATATATAGAACATAGAATATCAAAAGAAAATTGATAGACCAATGAATCACTTTGTATTAAAGTGTTTGCTAAATGCATACATGTAAATGATAAATTGTCAAACCTCACAAATCTGAATGGAAGATGCAAACATGTATAGATGAAAAGTATGCATTTAGGAGTTCATTTTATTCAAATTGAGAAGTTTGTAGAGTCTGTGCTCCCACAGAGTTTCACTTTGCGAAACTCAAACTTTTGTTCATCATGAAGGTTAAAACAAAAGGAAACAGCTACTGTGGTGCTCCCACTAAAAACTCGTCAGCTTCACTGAAGCTTGTAAACGACCAGGTTTCATTTTTTGCAAAAATTTAAATAGCGTTCTTAAGTGTTCTTATATGCTGCAAACTGACATACTATTCCTTTAACCTTAAGCATGTATTAAGGTAACAATTCTAACACTTCCCTCTTTCTTCCCTCTTCTTGGTTATTGAATTCCATTTTTTTGTGACTGTATCTCGGTTTAAGTGTCTCCTCCTATGTTTCTGTACAGCTGAGGAGCTCCTTCAACAAGGCTTTCAGCATTAAGAAAGGCTCCAAAACCTACTCGGATATTGAGGAAATCGCCACCCCAGATTCTTCCGCTCCCAACTCCCCAAAGATGGCTCATGAAGGGGGAGAAACAGGCGACAACCAACCTTCCCCGCTCAAACCCTCAGCGTCTGCCACTTCTTCAGTGTAAGTATACAGGTAGAGCTCTGCCCGTCAGTTCAGCCTTTCTGGGTTATCTGTCTGACAATAGAATCACGGCTTGTCTAGGATCATGGAAACTGCAGAGGAAGGAGACAGTGGTGACACAGCAGTGTCGGAGCTGCGCACAGAGCTCTGGGAGAAAGAGAGAGAACTTACAGATATCCGACTGGAGGCCTTAAGCTCTGCGCATCAGCTGGAGCAGCTTAGAGATGCTATGAACTACATGCAGGTTTGTCTTTTTTTCTGTCTGTGATCCTCAGTATGGTATGCTCTTGCTTGTCTTTGATACTTCAGTTACTATCCATGCATTCTTAACTTGGAGTACAAATCTAATTATGTTCCAGTCCACGGTGGAGAACCTGAAAGCGGAAAATGATCACTTGAAAACTGGTTCTGGTCCCACGTCCTCCACCTCCCAGCCCTCTGGCCTGGCCTCTCTCCTGGGGCCCTCACTGAGGCAGCCAATGAGCATGTCCCTCACCAAATCATTCAGCCTCAGCCTGAATGATTGTAAAGATCCAGGTAGAAAAAGAACAGAACTTACCACATGTGCAGTAGCTCATGCCGGCCTGCACTTTGTTGTTTATTCATTCATTGTATCATTCTCCCTTTCAGAACTGAACCAGGGTGACTCGCTGAGTGTTTCCTCTCAGAGTGAAGAGCAACGTACAAAAGTATTTGTGCATATTGGGGAAAAAGAGGTAAACAAAGAGCTTTGTGAATAAAATCAGATAATGTGGAGGCTTTTTACAGAGAAATATGTGGGCTTTATTCTCTCTGTAGGACAATAAACAGCAGCAGGAGTTCTACCTGGGCTCAGTGCTGATTGGTGCAACGACTGACTGGACTTCTCTGGATTCCCTTATAATAAAGACCTTCGAGGTAAGGCAGATTTATTTAGATTCTCGATATTCAACAGAGGTTCTGTTGCTAACACGGTTATTCAATCCTGGTCTTGGTTATAATTTTCTTTTTTTTTGCAGGAGTACTTAAATCAAGTGGACCCGACAGCCAGCCTGGGCCTGACCTCTGACTCCCTGCAGATGTACCAGCTCCCTCATGCAGGGCAGAGGGTGATAGGAGGGGACAACCCCCAGGCCATGCCTTATCGATGTCTCGTCAATGGACCTGCACGAATACATGTCACCTTAAAAGGTTAGTCGTACCAATGTATGCCATGCTTGTTGCTTAGTTTCTTGATATGTTAAAACTAATGACTCGTTCAAAAATTTCTAAAATGATTAGAGATTTACAGTTAAATTTCTGGTACAATCAACCACATCAGTGGTGGTCAGAAAGTATAAATGCGTGAACTTTGAAAAAAATAAAAGGGGATTAGGCAGTTACCTGATATTATTGTTAAGTTTATAGCTAAGTATGTGCTACTCTAGTAAGAAGATATCCTCTTGTGATGAAGTTTAACAGGCTTTTATTGCCATCACTGCAGTGAGGAAAAAGAAATACTGAGATACCCTCTCATTGCTTTGGTCAACCAGGCTCCTATTTCCTCTTTGAGACACTCAATATGGCCTTTGACATTTGGATAACTGTTATCCAGGAACTTGAAGCTATCTTCACATTTTATGGCTGATTATGGGTGTTCTGACCCCTTCTGTTCACACGCAGCTCACAGCTGCATCTCTGTTACATTAATCACAGACCTACAAGCACGGCACTCAGGTTTCACCAGCCCACCTTCTTAAAAGAAAAGAACATGTTCAAATAAATTATATTGTGCTTCCTCTTTTGATTTATTACCACTGCTAATTAATATGTATTTTTATAAAATTTCAACAGGTTAAAGAAATGAATGATTAAGTGATTAGTTAATTAAATTATTATTACCTTGACAGTAGTCTTTTCCCTTTACTTTTTTTTAGTAATGATAGTTTTCAACCCAAACCTCCAAATGGGGAAAGTGTTTTATTAGGAAGAAAAATAAGTAATTTTAGCATTGAAAAGTCAGTATAACTTGTGACATCTCAGAAAATAAGTTACAAATTGGAAGCTATTATCAGTTTGTAAAAGGAAGGGGTCTGTTAATTTCAATCGAAACAACTCAGGCTATCTGGATCAAACTCTAAAATCAATTATTTTTAATTCTTTGATAAGATTATTAAGATAAATTGAATATATATTTTCATTGCTACTTTTTTCTAAATTACAAGAAAATCGGATTTAAAGAAATGGCTACTGGCTACAATTAACAGATGTGTAAACAAATATGTTAAAATAGGTAAATGCCTCTAAATTTTCCTTTTCTCTCTCTACTCTTTCTCCATTGTTACTTATTCTGAAAAAGGTCTCAGAGAGAAATGCGTCGACTCACTGGTGTTTGAGACTCTGATACCTAAGCCCATGATGCTGCACTACATCAGCCTGCTGTTGAAACACAGGCGTCTGGTTCTTTCCGGCCCAAGCGGAACAGGAAAGACCTATCTGGCCCAGAATCTGGCTCACTACCTCCTACATCGCAGCAGAATGGACTCGTCTGAGGTCGACCATGAGCCATGTGTCTCAGGTCGCTGTGCTGCTGTCACGTTTAACATGCACCGCCAGTCACAGAAGGTATAGCCCACTAGGATTAGTCCTTTTTAGACTCATTTGAAACTGTTGTTCCTCCGCCTGAACATTGCATTAAACTCTACCTTTAATTGCAGGATTTGCAGTTGTATCTGTCAAATCTAGCCAATCAAATTGACAGAGAGAGCGGAGGAGAGCTGCCGTTGGTTGTTATTATAGATGACATTAGTGATCCAGCAGCCATCACTGAACTTGTTAATGGAGCTCTCACCTGCAAGTATCACAGATGGTGTGTGGTTCAGTTACAGTATTTCGTCAAAATATAAAAAAGGATTTGTTTTTTTGTGACAGCTAAACGTATTATCCTCTGTTGGTGTTTCAGTCCCTATATAATTGGAACCACCAATCAGCCTGTGAGGATGTCATCCAATCACGGGCTGCACCTCAGCTTCAGGTCAGCAGCCAGCCAACGTACACTATACTTCTGTCAGTTGTGATGTGATTACATGCAAAGCTTAGAGCTCACAGATAAACTTTTTTAAAAACTACAAATTTTGGTATCTGGCAACAGAATGGTGATGTTCTCCAACAATGTGGAGCCTGCAAACGGGTTTCTGCTGAGGTACCTGCATCGTAAAGCTGTGGAGGCCTACCAGGATGAGGAGCAGGACTCCGCAAACCGCCAGGCTCTCCTCTGTGTTCTGGACTGGATACCTCAGCTGTGGTACCACCTGCACACGTTCCTGGAAAAACACAGCACATCAGACTTCCTCATAGGTGAGACAGAGTGCACACTTGAGGTCCCTTGAGTCTGATTGGGGGAATTGGCTCAGCCAATAGAGCGGCGTTAACAGTCTGTGTTGTGTCCCCTTTAGGTCCTTGCTTCTTCTTGTCATGCCCAGTGTCAATGGCAGAGTTCAGGCAGTGGTTCATTGACCTGTGGAACCACTCCATCATACCGTACCTGCAGGAGGGAGCCAAGGATGGCATAAAGGTGAAAACAAACAAAGCCTTACATTAGGCACATGAACCAGAAGCTCGTTATTTAAGTACAATTCTGCAACTCTTGTCTATTTGTTTTCTCAGGTACATGGTCATAAGGCAGTTTGGGAGGATCCTGTGGAGTGGGTGAGAGGTACTCTCCCCTGGCCCAATGCACAGCAGGACCAGTCCAGGCTCTTTCACCTTCCTCCACCTAGCATAGGTCTACCAAGTGAGGAGAAGAAGCCCTCCAAAGATACACCTCCACCCAGCACACTGGAGTCAGACCCACTGGTGAGTTTGTTGGTCTCAGCCAAATAAACCGATCGCTTCACTTAATACAGAAATACTTAAGCTGAGGGCATGTAGAAACATCCACCACAACCTGAACTGTTTTCAAATGAATGTTTAGATAAAAGTTACCCGTTACCCCGTTATTTTCCAGAAAAAATGCATGTCCTGTTTCATCAGTTGGATGTTGTCAGTGTGTCACGGCGAGAAGAGGAAGTGTTTTTTTGTATTCTAAAATGCATTACAAAAAAGGAAGTGTGACGGTGATTACACGAATCCCCCCCCGACGTGGACTCAGATTGGGTTTTGACACACTACTGCAGTAGTGTTTTTAAAACACTACTGCTATGCCTATTTATTGGAGGATAAACCACTCACTCTACCCCTGTGTCCCCTCTTGCACCTCAGATGGCCATGCTGCTGAAACTCCAGGAGTCAGCCAACTACATTGAGTCTCCAGAGAGGGAGGGCTGCCCGGATCCCACCCTGCAGCCGACACTCTGAGCTGGCTGTCCATGAAGCTTGAGAGATACAGACTTTACATCACAGCAGAGAATTTAAAACTCAGTTATTAACTTTTTTGTGTGCTCACTGAGCAGATGCAAAGCGCAATGTAAAGATAGTCATTATGGACGAAGGGTTTGATCTGCCCTGCTACCACAAAATCAGAAAGACTATTAAACTGCTTTAATAGGAAACTGTGATGCTAACGTTGGGGGAAGTCATGGACCTGTCCTTCCCTCTTTGCCTCAGCTTGTACCAGTTGGGTTGTTCTTGAATCTGCAAGTGCATGGTGACCAGAATAGTATGATGCAAATAATACCTATAATCCTGTTTATCAGGAACTAATTGTTCCCTTTTCTTTTCTTTTTCAATGTCAGAGCAACTACTGGTGCTCCATGGGTTTATTTGAAAGCAGACTTCCTTTCAAAGGATGATAGTATGTCTCCCCTACAAGTAGGACCATCACTTGCGAACAGCCAAAATGCACTTTATTTTTTACTTTTGATAATTGGATTTTAGAGGGCTGTGGGAGTGAGTGGTGTCGCTTCGGGGTACTGTTCGTGGCCCAAAATATGCAGTTCATGAGTCAGTCCTGTAGATGGCAGTATTTATTGACCTATGTGCTTTCTGTCTTCTCAAAGGTGCTCAGCAGAATACAACAAACCAACAAAAACACAATTATGAACATGGCCTTGAATGTTATCTTCCTTTATGTTCCGCCAGTTGTCATGATCAGATATCAGAACCGTGACGCTGCAAGTGAAATGTGCATGGATGAATAAAGAGCCGGCTTCAGGGGGAATCTTTGAGGAAACTCTCATAATCGCAGAAACAATAGAATATTAACACAGACTAAAAGACTGCTTGTTGATCTACCATTTCTTACTATGCTTGCGTACAGTATATTCTGTATTTAAAATCCAAACCTCTCTTGTAAAAGCTGAGAGTACAGCTTTTGGAAAATCTTGATTTTGTAGGATTTTATACTAAGTCATCTTCAGTAGTCACCTTGTATACACACAGAATGCCACAGAGGGAGAGACATTGACAGCAAGATGCACTGTGGTTGTTACTGTCAGATCATTTCTGTCACAGTAGACAGCTGTTGAGGAAGAAAGAAATGCAAAGTAACTTTTCCTTCCTCTTTGCATTTGTCCCCTAGATTCTGTGATCATGTTAGTTTTAATCAAACTGATGATGACTTTGCTTCCTGCTCATCACTAAAGGTTATTATGAAAATGATTGAATCAGTTATTTATTCACAAGCCTTCCACCAGTTTCTGTCCTTTAATGGGATTAAAAAGTGGCAGATTACAGTATTTACTGCTCACATCATGACGTGATGACGGAAATAAGGAGGAAACTGCTGGTCATAGTGAATTCTGTGTCCCCTCGACCCTGAAGTACCGTCAGACTGCCATATTCTGTCCCAATGTTCACTCAACTTTCCACTTGAGTTGTTTTGTAAAGGAGGGACACTATGCCTAAGTCAATCTGTGCCTGAAACACAATTTGGCCTAAAGCTGCTGTTCAGCTGCTACGATTTAGCACACAGAGGCCTCCATTTCGAGGAAAGACAATTCCTTCCTCTTACCGACTCTAATGCCACTTTGATATAGTCACCTTAAGACCAATAATATTTAGGCTTAGAGTGGGTCATCTGTTTGGACCTTTGACAGGTAGATAAACCATTCATAAACGACGTGTGTATCTGTTAACTCTGCAGTGAAAGAGAATGTGTACCATAAGTGGGCCGCTTGTGTTCGACTTGACACTTATTGAGAGTGTGAAATTCTCACCATCTTTGAGAAGTTGCCTGAGAGTGGAAAACAGTGCAAGGACAGATTTCAGCCTTGAGATGCAAAGCCCAAAGCGTGGATCCCTGGTGTGTTCCAAATATTTACTTTCATTGGACCTACCATGGCTTAACCTTAACATGGGAGAGATTTTTTAATAACTGGATATCTTCTTCTTTTCAGTTTGTTTTTAAGAGCAGACATTTGGTTCTTTTCTTATGCAAATATTTGTAAAGGTTTAT
Organism: Menidia menidia; assembly: GCA_907169785.1. NCBI lineage: Eukaryota > Metazoa > Chordata > Actinopteri > Atheriniformes > Atherinopsidae > Menidia > Menidia menidia. The sequence goes on along the minus strand of CAJRST010041110.1, from coordinate 9,476,879 downwards.
TTCTCTTTTGTACATGACATCACTGTTGTAAACACTGTAAATAGTCCCTGCATCTGCGACAACAATCACTTCAACTAAAGAGATGGAAGAAGCCTGGCCCCTGTATGTAGAAAATGAGCATCCTCTGTGGTTTTGTTGTCTTCCTCAAGCCAGAAGGAGCACTTGGCTTAAAAACTGGGTCTAATAATGGTTTCAAGGCACGCGTCTGTAACAACATGAAGTTCCATATGTCTAACATTGAGTGATGGACATAATAAATTCATGCCATTCTTCAAACCATTACATGTCTAGGCTGTCTGCTTGCTTTTTCCTGTTGCTCTTGCCCACTGGAGGGCGCAACACGTTTTCTAGTTCTCACTTTCAATTCCACTTCAGCCCAACATAGCATTGACAAAAAAAGAAAAGACAAGAGGTGTGAGACCATCTGATCCGTTTGAACTTTTCAGTCAGTGTTTTGTGCTTTTGAAAGATTTGAGGCCACACACACCAGCTGAACAGAACAGTTCAGGAAACTTACACTCTAATTTCTTATCACCTGACTTTTGATCTAGTTTATTTTCTATGCAAATGAAAATGCATTTATCTAAAAGTAAGCAGATTAGGTATAATCTTCACAGTCCCTTGCATTTAAACAGATACGTTTATGATTCTGTGCCAAGGGGAAGTTGTTGGTGCTGTTATTATATAGAGCTATTTTAAAATATGTTGCATTCATGTTTAAACCTCAACTAGTCTGAAAAATCTTTTGGATGCAATCTAAAAGAAGAATATGTTAATGAAGTGTGTAGGCGGGTCAGGTGGGGGGGGTGGAGCTTCCCAACAAGACGTCCAAGCATCACTATATGTATTGCCAAAGATTCCCGCTCCCAGCACAGAGCTGTGTGTCTGAGATCGTGATGCCGAGCAAACCTGCACCCATCAAGAAGTCTCCAGCCAAGAAGGCTGCTGATAAGGCACCCGAACCTGAACCTGCTGCAGAGGCTCCATCTGCAGAGGCTCCACCTGCAGAGGCTCCACCTGCAGAGGCTCCACCTGCAGAAGCTCCACCTGCAGAAGCCCCACCTGCAGAAGCCCCACCTGCAGAGGCCGCTCCGGTGGCTGCGGCCGAGGGGGACGCGGCTCCCGCGGGCCCGGCAGAGGATGCCCCCGCGGCCGAGGGGAGCCCTCCAGGTACAAGACTAACCGCAAGAAAACGCTTTCTGGAGTAGAAAGCTGTCCCTGTTTTACTAAGTCAACGTGCTGTTTAACAAACGATGTGCAGTAACTTTAACCTCTAAGTAAAAAAAATGAATCAAAGATTAAACGTTTAGGGGGGAGAACCGAAATAATATTGTTGTCATTGTGGAGGTTAAATAGAAGCAGAATTTTTTATTTTTCTTCTTTTCTTTTTTTAATTTTTGGCCGGCCCTGTTGTCATTATGGAGATTAAATAGAGGCAGAATTGTTCTTTTTCTTCTTTTCTTTTTTTTAATTTTTGGCCGGCCCTGTGTAATTAACTGAACGTACACGCACAGAGCAGAAGTAGAAATGGATTAAGAGTAAACAAATATATAAAAAGATTATACCGGCCACCCCATGCTAAAATGGAAGAAAACTTGAGGTGTGAGACCAACTTGGATGCACGTCTTATTTTTTGCTATATTGAGCAATTAATTTCCACATTTTGAACATGGAGGACATTCAGCCATTTTTTAATATAATGCCTGATTTTCCCATGTAAGGTCAATGTTCCAATTTATATGAGTTATGAAATGCATTTTACTCTCCCATTCTACTAAATCTGCCTGTTATTTATTTATTTATTTGTTTGTTTGTTTGTTTGTTTGTTTGTTTGTTTACTTAGCTATTTATTAATTAATTCATTATCTGTTTTTCAAATCCCATTTTTATTTTTCCTCCCATCAATACGTTAGCGCCTGCAGTTGCGGCACCCTGCACAAACAGTTGCTGATGGGACAAGTGGCAGCGTAGAATGCATGGGATGAGCGTACTTTATGTGCTAAAAGCAAGGAGCCACCACTGATATCCTCATGAATTTCTGTTCATTTTGCCCTTCACTGTGTTAGAGAAACAAAGGCAGTCGTTCTTCATCTCGTGCTGATAGTCTGATCACCAGATCTAGCAGGCGATGTACACCACTGGTAGGTTTAGTAAAGTGGCTCATACACTTTATTGGGTGCTAAGTTCAACATGAAACCTCAAACTTTAGCTGATCCCACAGAGGAAGGAGCAGGTGCAACAACCCTGACTGAGGGTAAACACACAGAGCAGGCAGTCCACATACATGCGAGCTGTAATACAAGATGTGTGTCTCTGGGCTGCTGCACAGTCATGAGGAAGAAATGCAAACAGCATTTCTTGCTCGTGACCTGCCATATTTTGTCCTGTTAATTGTTCGACATTGACAGTCGAGTTTCAGCGTAAATCACTGCCTGTTTGCCTAGATCTTAAAGTATTTCTCTATGAATGAAAAAAATCCTAATTTTGGCTGGAAATGTATCATGATCAATTTTTGGCCCTTGGACTCTTCCACTGTTTTTTCTTCTTGTCCTCTTCTTCTCTATGCGGGAGCTTTGTGTGGTTCAGTGAACCCAAGTTGATCAAATGAGCTTGACGCGTATTGATTACCTTCATGAGTAATGTCACTAATTTGTTTCCCGCATGACCTTTTATTGCTAGCGGCTGCCCCAGATGCTGAAGACGGCGCCACCACTCCAGCTGCAGATGCTCCCGTAGATGGTAAACAAACATTCATACACAGATAAAGCTTTGTGCCGCTAATGCTTTAGCTGCTTTTGCCCACCTGGGAAGACTGCGGTAGTCCATTCTTCACAAAACCTACACGTACTTGTGTCTGCTATTGTCAATTGGAACATCCAAATAAAAAATTTGATGAAATTAAAAAATCTTGAAACTGCATATGATGAAACGTTACTGTGGAGAAAGTATGGACCGGCTTAACCTGCTGCTTGTTTGATAATAGCTCCCTCAGCAGAAGCTGTTGCTGAAGAACCACCCAAGGCACCCACGCCTCCACCTCCCGCAGGTAACATGGATGTCTCTGCTGCTAGCTTCATCTGGCTTTTGGCCCCCATGCAAGGTCACTGAAAGGCATTAAACAAGGAGTAACTAAAAAAAAACAATGCACCTTTAATCATTGGATCATCAGTTTGAATAATGAGTCAATTAGGCCTCTCGGTTTTGGAGATTTGCTGCTGTCACTGAATTACAAACAGAGGTTTTGTGAATATTAGATTTAGGAAAAGCTGTAGAATAATTAAAGCATAATGTTATTATGTGACATAGCCCTATGCCCTGTGAAAACATGCTGTAATAGGTCAGTCAAACAAAGGAACTCATCCTTCCACTTTGTAATCAATCCACTTCTTACAGCTCCCACTAGCGCTCCTTTGGATGTGTCGGTGGATGATGTGAGTGACTCCAGCCTCACCATTAAATGGAAGACACCAGAGACCATTGGAGACTCTGGTTTGGATGGATATACCATTGAGTACTGCAAGGATGGAAGTAAGTGTGTGTGTATATCTGTCTGTGCATAGGGCTGCACCTGTCCCCAGAGTGTCAGAGGGCAGATAGACTGATAGCCGGGTTCAAACCGTATACGGCAGGCATCGGTCTGGCGGCTGTCACTGCATCCCCCTGACACCACTTTTAGAACCGCTCTTTTACTCAGATGACAGCATGCCTTCTAAGATTTCATCCTGGTAGCCATCAGTGTACTTCTTATGGGCAGGTTGTTTGTAAACGTGTATGTCGGCAGGTGATAAACCACTTAGTAAATCTCATATACAGGGTGGTTAGTATTTAAGATATGTTAATCAGGCCAATATAATTTGAATCTTTTTAAAGTAAAAGCCATAAATGATCCTGAAAGACTCTTTGGTGTCCCCACAGCAACAGACTGGGCTGTAGCTAATGAAGAGCTGACCACAGCCAACCGCTACAGCATCAAGGACCTGACAACCAGCGACCTGCTGCATGTGAGGGTGGTGGCTGTAAACCCTGGCGGCCGCAGTGAGCCTGGAATGCTCGCTGAGCCTGTACCGATCCACGAAGTTGCTGGTAGGTAGTTGTCAGCGTTGGGGTACTCATCACAAAGGGTCTGGAAAGGAAAGGGCTATTCCAAATATTCTACGCTTTTCTGATAAGGTTTACGGAAACCTTTGCAGCTATCCTGCATTATGACGTGTTCATTATTGAAAGATAATAAACTCTTTGAGTAAAATGAGTAAAAACTCTGTACTAAATGTCCTGCGCGAGATCCTGCTGTTCAGAATTTCGCTGGTGTTAAGCCAGCTTTTAAGACGACTGTCAAGAGCTCTCTGATAGCTGTAACGTATGACCTATCCCTAAAATACTCCTGCTTCGACCAGGGTGGAGGCGGTATTAACTGCAAGCCTCAGATGGACTTCACAGATGTATGGATGTAAATCCTGCAGGTGCTGACAACTGCTTTCATTGAGTGTAAATCAGTCTGTCACTTAAATTTCTTTGAGGAAGCTGCTGATAAGGCGGCCAAGCACTCAATTTTTTCCATGAATGAATACTGTATCATGGCAGATAAAGGAGACGAGTCATGTGGGGGAGAATCCTTCAAATCACCTCTAAAGGGCAAAAGTCATTGTAAATGAAATTAACATTTGTCTTTTCCTGTTGAGGAAGTTCCACATCTGACTCTATATGCCCACACAGGATTACTAATGGCCATGTTAATTCATGGAAGTTTACTACAACCAGATGACCACACACCATTTAGAGACTAAGGTGATGAGCAAATCTCTTCATACATTTTCTCATCGAGACTATCATGAAAAGATGGCATAAATTAGAAAGTGCAGTCTAGTTGTCTGCTCCTTAATGAGTTCAATCGAAATTATATTTTGGAAACCTGGTCCAGAGGATGAGATAGAAATAGAGGTCTGATCTGTAGTGGAGTTTTTTTAGAAGGTCCCATTTAGGTAAAAGCTTCTGTGAACTTTGGAGTTTCTAAAAGATGCTCTCTAGGTCTGAAGAGCCTGGTGCAGTGCATCCTCAGAATGATTTAATGGCAGCCTCAGCCAGGCCAGAGTAAACATTTGTGTAACGAGCCATCTGGCAGTCATGTGATTTATTGACATTAACTCTGTCACTTCGGCCTCACTGTCGCTTTATTTATGGCCCTGCTGCTCTGGCTGTCCTGTTGTCTCAAACAGGTTAATGACATCGTAATGCATGTAAATGCAATGCATTAAACATGCTTCAATTGAATGATCAGCCATCGCACTAGTTTGGCTCGGGAAATGTAGACGTTTGCTGTCAGTCCGCTCTTTTTAGATCCAGTCACATGGACCTCTCTTACGTTGCCAGCCTTGTTAAAAATAACCGAGTTAACTGTTTTTGATCCTAAGGCTAAAAAGAACAAACATGTGGTGCTCATGCACTACCTTTTTCTGTAATAGTTATAGCAATGCTGTCAATTGTTTCCTTTTTCTGCATTCAAATCCATTAAAGGTGTTTCCGTAATCGTTTTTTTAATGGGGATTATGAGGTGTTCATTTGAAATTTGCTTGAACAGAACAGAACAGAAACGGACAAAATTAGATTTTTCTTTGTGGTGGCGTCTGGGCTTTTCTGAAAATAAAACTACGGTCATGTGCATCGAAGAATGTGGAAGTACCTTTCGCACAGCAGTTTTAAAGAAACTGGAAATTGTCTTTGTTTGTTTTCAGTCGGTTTGCAAACCAAATACTCTCTTTATTACTCCTCACATATTATAATGTGTGCTGCCACCACACAATTATGTATTTCCGTTCAGTGCAATGTATATGTTTATGGTTATTTTGAATCCTCTGAAGTTATTTCAGATCATTTATTGAAGATAGCTATGGGCTGGTCCAGCTTTTAGAAATGTTGCTGTCTACATTTGATTAAATTTGCCTGAAGGAATAAAGAAAACGAGGTGTTGGCTGGTACCAAGAAGTGTTCAAGAACAGTAACTTCTACCCCATGACACATCTCTCTTTTGCATGAACCATCTATTTTCTGCTTTTCATGAAGTAGTAGTCCCCTGTGCATGCATTTCTCTTCTGTTTTCTGTCTTTAATAGCTGCCTTTTACACTTTTAGACACATGGCTTAATGCATCCGAATGAATCTGTTTGTTGGTGTTCAAACAACTGTGACCAAACAGGGAACTTTAGGGAGAGAGGCTGTCATACAAACCGAACTGCTGGTCATCTGAGGGGAGTGCAACATGAGCCTGACTGATGCATTCTGGGTTGCTTGTTAGGGGTAAATTCAGATGTGTGTCACTCATGTTTAAGCTTCTGATGAAGACATACTGTCCTACATATGCTGAAAGCCCCCCACAAAGACACTTTATCCCGAGACAAAGACAGATTACACATTGTTTGGAGGAGGCATTGTTGGATGGTGGGTGCTCGGATGACTGTTGCACTTCTGGGCATTGCTGACGAGTCTGTTGATTAGCAGGGATTAGGGTTTAAGCCAAATCTGAGGGCAGACCTGATCTTCCAGGGAAATGATGGCTCCAGCAGCTAGACTCAGCATTTGCAACACCGATATGGTGACAAATGTAAGGACAAGAGGTGATGAGACATGCGAGCGAGACAGGCAGGGTATCAGTGTTATAGCGTGATGAAAAAGGGCAGGAGTTTGATGGGGTGTAAGATAAGAGGACATTTTGAGCAGATTAAGAGAAACAGTAGAACAGTAGGAAGAGTTGACGGAGAGATGGTATGTACCCTCTAAGCTCAAAGAACTTTTGAAATATCTGCTGCTTAGGCAGAAACATGTGAAGGATGCTGTTCTTGTTACTTAGCACCTGGCCTGAAAGAAAACCGGCCTGCAGTCTGGGTAGCTGGTAAATGTAAAATCCAACTCACCATGCAATTTTATCCATACGATTGCATTCACAGCAGAACCTACCATCTGGTGAGTTGAAAATGATGACATCTTCTTTCTTTTTCTGTCCACATGACATGGGAGGACATTTGAAAGAGTTCATCCAATCTTTCTTGTCACGATATCTATTTTTGGAGCCGCTCGATTCAGGGTCAGACTCTTTTTACCTCTCTGCCCAGATACTGCAGTTTTCTACAGACACTCATATTTTGCTGATGATCCCTGTTCTTAAGGATAAGACTATGCACATGTTGTACTCCTTAATGCACATAGCTACAGATCGTTTACATCCTTATTTTGGAATTTAGCTTAAAATATTTTCCTTTGCTTAAGTGCATTTTTGAAACTGTATGAAATGTACAGTTGTGATGAGATTGAAGCTTTTTTTCTTTTTCAGGGTGTGTTTAATCACATATAATCAATTTGTTATTACAGCTCTTGGGCTTTTACTGGTCTGAAGACTCAAACAAGACATTTACAGAAAACAGGCTGCAAACTGTTTCCTCATTGCCAATGGCTGGCTAATGCTGCCAAATGGATGATTCAGTAATGATGCTACAACATTTCTGTGCATTTGTAAAAGTGTAAAACATGGATTTGGATTAACGTGTTTAACTCAACTTTTCAGACCGTCCAAAGATCCGCTTGCCTCGCACTCTCAGATCTCGCTACATCAAGCAGGTTGGCGAGCAAATCAACCTGGTCATCCCATTTATTGTAAGTTGGCACACTACTATTACAAAATAATGAAAAGACACAAACTGATAGATAGAACTCTTATAGTTTTAAGCTTTAAATCTTCCTTTTTCAAATTTCTCAGGGAAAGCCCAAACCTGTAGTGTCCTGGCTCAAAGATGGTCAGCCCTTGGACACAAAGAGAGTCAATATCAGGAACACTGACAAGGACAGCATTTTGTTTATCCGTGGTGCCCAGAGGGAAGACTCTGGCACTTATGAGATGTCCCTGAAAGTGGAGAGCTTTGAAGACAAAGCCAGCCTCACACTTCAGATTGTGGGTGAGTCATCCATTGGATGGTTTGTTTTGGATAATGTATCCCTACATCCACATAAATGTGTGGATGTAACTAACTGGACTGACTACAGATCTTCCAGACTAATCTGCTCATCTTACTTTTGAATTAGCTGATTCTGGTACATGTGACTTGCTCCAACAACATCAATGATACCCTGTGATCTCAATTTTTTTGCAGTGAGTTCATTGCTATAGTGGGACTAGATGTTAAATGTCAGATGTTAAATAGAAATCTTAGTTTGTTGTTTATCTGCCACCTATCACTCTTGGTAATGATTTTACTACTACTATTTTTACTACTTTATGTGAAATTGATTACTATGTCTTCTTAGAGCGGCCCGGTCCTCCTGCTAGTTTGAAGCTGGTGGACAGCTGGGGCTTCAACGCTGCTCTAGAATGGACTCCACCCAAAGATAGTGGCAACACAGAAATCACTGGATACATTGTTCAGAAGGCTGACAAGAAGACAGGGGTATGAGATGGCACACACATGATAAAATGTTTATGGTTCATAGAAAGCTAAAAGAGGTATTTGGCTACAGAAGAGCAGTTGGCCTGTTCCGGTGACTGATGTGACCAGTCTGTTGTGTCTCCACATGCAGGACTGGTTCACGGTGCTGGAGCACTACCACAGGCTAACGGCCACTATCTCAGACCTCATCATGGGCAACTCCTACATCTTCAGGGTGTTTTCTGAAAACCAGGTGGGCATCAGCGAGCAGAGTGCTGTCACCAAGGAAGTGGCAACAATCCAGAAGACAGGTGAATATTTTTGACTTCCAGTGCCCATATTATTCTTGGCCAGTCCGTTTGGAGGAGTTGTTGCTAAAAGGTCTGCACTTTCAGAGCACAGATTAATGATCTGCTGTTAACCTGAAAAAGGCTGCAATGCAGGCTTGAGAAGTGGAAATGACCTTGGCAAAGCTTTAAACATAATTGGATAATTCTCTTGGCCTGCGTTCAGCTATGTCTGAGATGAATTTTAAGAAGCTGCGAAAACATTAAGATCCCTGGCACAGCTGAGTGTGTGTGTGTGTGTGTGTTTGCGTTAGTAAGTGTAGAGTAGTGTGAGTGTAAGTGTTATCATATTTACCTATGGTGTCTCTCCCTGAAATAGATGCTAGTGGTGACGTGGGTCTGTGTCTGTTCATGTCATTACCTTGTCAGATAGTGTCCACTGTCAAATTTGATTTTTCCATCTTGACAGTATGAATGGGATTGGATAAGTTTCATGTAGTAAAATATGTATCAGCATCATAGTTTGTATTTTGTTATTTAAATATTGGTTTTGTATTTGAAATACCTTTGCCTCTTTATTCTTTATAAAAGTTTCACACATTTCACAATTAAATTTAAAATATGAGAATAAAATATGAGGTCAAAATTGAGGAAATAGTTTTAGCGGTCAAAAACTGAAAAAAAATCTTTGCAAAACTCTCTTCTTTCACCCATTTACAGCAAACTGTGTCACCAGGTCAAATTAGTAGTTTTTTTTTAAAGTTCAGTTCCCCTATTTTAATTTCTGTTTTTAACTTTTTTTGTCAGTGTCCATTTTCTCTTTAATTTTTCAAATACATACATGTTTTTGTTTGGTTGTTTTATTTTTTCATTAGCATTTTTTCATGTTCTATTAATTTCAAATTAGTTTCCAATGTGTTTTCAATTTGAGATTTCCTGTCTTTTTTCATAAATCGAAGTCATCTATTTTTCATCAGACCGTGATCTACTGCCAAATTTTAGAGTAGTCGCGTTCTTTTATATATGTATGTTTTTATTTGATGTAAACGAGTATTTTGGGGAAACCAGTGTATCCCTATCCTTGTCCGCTAAAACACTGCCCTGCAGCTTTTACTTACATTTAAAGTTTAGTTAGTTTTTATATTAAAGTTGAAGGATATGAAAATAAACTAAAGGAGGAAGCAGAAATTATGCTGATGTATACACTACAAGACATAGCATAAATCTCCTAAAAAGTTAGAATGTTTTTATGCATAACTTGATAAAACTCTTCAAAGCATGTGTTGAAAAATGTACAGAAAACAGAGAATTGTGGAACTAAAAAACTTTTCTGATTTGATAAATTCAGTGACAGAATCTACAGTAACCCATCTGCTTTTGAAAATAGGTATCAATTACAAGCCTCCTGAGTACCCGGAGCGCGACTTCAATGAGGCACCAAAGTTCACCACTCCTCTCATCGACCGTGCTGCCACTGTGGGATACACCACCAAACTGCTGTGCTCTGTTCGTGGATGTCCCAAGGTCAGCAATGCCCAATTTCAATCGTGCATGCCTTCTTTTCTTAATTTAAAGGTAGATTAAGTACATTAAAAAAGGATGATTAATTATTTTCTCTGTCTAACTCGCACATTTAAAAATCCCTTTTTACTACTTTTCATGCTAAACTGATTTTTCTGAACAGTTTCTTTTGATAAATGGGCTCAATTTTGGTAAGTTATTTGCTCCCTTATATGAGATATAAATGTCACAGCTAAAAGGATCCACTGTAGCTGCAGGGGAAGGCTCATGCTGGTATGTCTGTACAAAGTTTCAGCATGTCTCTCACTCTGCTTGACGGCCGCGGCTCTGGTTAAACTTATCTTTACAGTTGTCCAACAGACTCAGACAGATTAGGTGGCAGGCCGGGGTGGAAATGTAGAGTTGATTGTTTGTCTCAGCTGTCCTTGGCCGCTCCCCAAGGACAGTCGAGATGTGTGGTCTCATATTTGACCACAAAATGTGACATTTGAAAATAGAGAAATGAAAGATTGATGGCTAAGGGACAAAAGCAGGAAATAGATGTTTCAATTTAAGTTGCGATGGTCTAGAAAACATGATTTTACTGCATGTTAAGCATGATGTTGAGATTCGGAAACACTGAGTCTTTGAGAATAAGGACTTTTTTTTCTTTCACAAAAAATATCTAAATTATATCTATTTGTCCTCTGTTTAGGAAAATAGAGGGAGATGCATGTTAAATTTATTAGGAGAGGAAAACTGCATACTCTAAAAACGGCACTTAGCATCAAGCTTCTGTAACAGATGGTTCTTTAAGTGTCACCAGACACAGTGTGCAGTTTCTGTAATTATCATGTAATTAAAATACTCTTATTCTCTTGCTTTCATTAACTTTATCTCTCTAAATATATATCATAAATGTAATTTTAAGTGGATTTAAAATGTTTATCATCTGGTCACAGGGATTGCTTTCCTCGTTGGCATATGCACCAGACCTTGTGAAGAGCTGTTGAGGAGGCCTCTGCAGAAAGGCATGTCCAGTAGTCTGATAAGTTGGACTGTCACTTCTGCTAAAGTTCTATCTCGCCTAAAGGGAGAGATTGCATTAGGGGTTGAGAGAGGAGCACAAAGGACAGGCAATGATAACAACTATGGGCAGATGTAATACCAGGTCTATACAGAGATGCTGCTGTATCAGTAAAGGTCCTATTTTTGCAATCCATCTGGATTGTATCAGAGCCTTGGTATCACTGTCAGTTGACAGTTTGAGTATCACCCCCAAGCACAAACAGGCGGGGGAAGAAATTAGTACATTGGTTTAAAGGGCTGTTTAGCTTGTTATCTCTCATATTTGAGTGAGATCAAGTCTACAGCCATGTCAGGTGACACAGTGGAAGCACTTTTATCTAACAGTCCTGACAAGATGATAATGTTTAGAAGATGTTCTATTTGCAGTATTGCTCGTCTGAGTGTCATGCCACAGATTGCTAACAGTTCATAGCTTGTATCAAATAGGATAAAAGGATATCAACAGAGCAACATTTCAGCAGTTTTATGGCATCCTTTTGTTCATAGTTCCACATTTTCATTAGGAGCTGTGTGAATATTTGAGAAATGTTTGCATGGAAGGTAGAAATTGTGGCAAAGGCAAATGATACAGTGGCCAAAATCCTCTGGTATTGTTTTGCAACCACTAGGTTATTTGTGCATCTTTTATTTAAATTCATACTATTCAAAAGAGCATTTTACTGGAAATCTGGTGCCCGGTTGCCCTGAAAAGCTAAAAAACAGTTCAACATGCACACACCCAGTAAAGGCAGAGGAATCATCATTTAAAACATGAATCTATAAATTTGCTAAATGAAAAAACATGATGTATTCATGTATTTATTCATGTATTTATTCATGTGTTTAAAAAACAAGGGATATCGGCTGATTGGCATTGACAAATCAGGTGAAAACAGAGTAGACAAGTAGAAACATATCTCAAGTTTTTAGCATTTTTTGGAGCTTCATTAACGGTTGATATACAGTATGCTTTCATTTATACTGTTTCTACCCCTTGATTGAAGAAATGTACTGATCTTCACACTGAACTATTATCTTTATTCAGATTTGCTTAGATTTTATATTTCTATAGTCTACACTGAAACCTTCACACTCAAAAATGAAATTTAGTATGAACATCAACTCACGCATTAAAAATAAACTTGTCACCACATAGAATTTTAAAGTAAAACCCAGTATAAAACAGTATATAATTGAGATGCATAAGTTGACATTTTTCTTTATCGTCTGCTCTCCTCATTCCAGCCTAAGATCGAGTGGTTGAAGAATCAGATGGTCATTGCTGATGATCCCAAGTTTCGTCAGTCATCCAATCAGGGGATTTGCTCTCTCGAGATCCGTAAGCCTTGTAGCTTTGATGGCGGTGTGTACACCTGTAGAGCCAAAAACCCCCAGGGAGAGGCTGTTGTCTCCTGCAAACTGGAGGTCAAACGTATGTATCAGAAGGCTATTTAAATCATTTTCATAACTTGTCATCAGGCAAAAAATCTGTTTGAAAATATATAACAATATTTTTATCCCCCCACAGAGGTTATTCTTCCAGAGGGTGACAAAGAAAAGGGCAAATAAACCAATGTTTTAACTTTCTGAGGTAAGGAGCAGATTGGATTAGGTAGTTACTTTAAAGTTGTGAATTGTTAATTGAATTTGCGGTAACTTACTTAGAGCTACAGAGGAAGAGAGGGAGGGGATTCATTTATCATAAGAAGAGTGGAGAAGCAGAACAGGAAAAGATTCAAAGACTGTGTTTTAGAGGGAGTCCTTGAGGTTTGTTAAAAGCTCTTAAAACCAGGAAAAGGTTGGGCTCCTTAAAGTGACAAAGTCAGAGGTAAAGGAAGCAATAATAGCCTGTGGCCCAACAGGGGGGGCACTTCGGGTAGACAGAACACAGGGAGAGACAGTGGGAATATTTTGCTGAGTTTATTTGCTGAACCTGCTTGTGTGTCATGTCCTGCCTCCACCTCTTCCACCCTCTATATTTTCATTAACCCCTACCCAAACCAGGGTTTATATCCCATTCCTACTGATCTTACCACTTCTATTTCTACCAACTGATGTGAGGAGTGGTGATGGCTGGCATTAGGGGAGTGCCTCTGGGAACTACCTTGGCTCCAAATGTTTGACATAATGCCTAAGCCAACCTTTTATCACACCTAATTTTTCATTTGGTCCCAAACTGCTTTGATCTTAAAGTTGACTTGTAATAGTTGATTATTTGCTATCAGCCATGGATGAATTGCTTTTATCACCAGATTTACAAATATTTCTTTACTTAAAATAATCATACTAGTTAGATCATTGAAAATGTGTCAGCTTTGGGGCTTCTGTGCTCTCAGAGAAAACTCATTGTAATTCATAACGTAAGTTAGCATTCTATCAACCAACAACTGTATAAAGAAATACCAGATTTTATTTGTATACAGGTTCTTTATATTGATTTATACTCCTACTATTAGGCAGCCTTATTCATGTTTCAGTATTCCTGTTTTAAATTCTCAGTTGGTGCTAGGAATGTGAGGACTGTGCCCACAACCTTACAGTATGGGCACAGTGCGAGGCCCTATAAAGTTTTTTAAAGACACAAAGTAGGAGTGGAGGGGGACAAAGATTAAAGAAACAAAATGGTGAGAAAGAGAGACAGCGTTTGACCTCGTATGATGAGACCTTTAACTGAACCTTTTTGTCAAAGGAGTAGCACGTCCCAAGAGTGCTTTTACAGCAATGTGAAACATTATCACTGTGACCCACTGAACTTAGTCAGTTACATGAGAAGATTATTGAAAGGCAGGTTATCACTTTTTTCTGTCTGCAAAACAGTTATAGTGTTATATATTGACTCCATTATCTCTATACCTAGAGGAGGTGCTTGGTTTGAGGGATTCTAAGACTATCATGCCCTTTTGATCCTTGATTTTAGGCTCCCAGTTTCCTGGCTTAGTTGTCTGACCAATAAACTGGATACAGTTGCTGTGCAGCATGCACAACACAAAGATGACCTTCGCTGTGGTCAGGGACATTTGCCTTCTCAACCACCCCCGAAAGGCAAAGTGATCAGATCTCAATACATCCTGGATGTGTGTAGATGCATTCACACCTGTATTTACAGTTGTCCTCCTATGATCAAATTACCCAAAGAGAGGTTTCGTGCCAAGTGTACACTGCTGGTGAGTGTCAGGACGTGGCCCCATAAGGCCTGGCCATACATGGAAGGGCCCCCTCAAGAAGTTGATGAGGGATTAGGCTGGGAGTGCCTTTGGGTGGGAGGTTGGGGTGATGTCAGCACAGCTCTCCACAGCTTCTAAAAACGTCTCCAGATGATCTGACACACAGCCAATCTCTTCATATTACCATGAGTCAACAGACTCCGTGGAGTGTTGTGAGAAGTAGGCAGAATGGGCTAAGCGGGCAGAAACCAAGCCAGATAATCCCTCATGGAAACTACGCAGGGATTTTAAAAATTCTCACCCTTTCCCAGAACATTCCAGGTTGAAGTAACCATTAACACTTCATGACCCTATTTAACTCCTATCTTTAATTATCTTTCCATCAGTGTGTTTAAAGAACTAGCTGAAGTCCAGGTGTTAGGTTTCAGGTAAGTTTGCGAGAGCGTTAGTATCTTCTTTGTATGAGGATGTAGATCAAAACTGTGATGTTTACTGCAATGATGGAAGCTGTGTGTTTGAGTACATGCACCTTAAACATTGTATAAATCCCTTCTCCTTTCTGTATGTGTCTAACTTTCTTTCAGATTGTTAGAAGAGGCAAGAGAAGTTGTTGCTGGCTTTGCATCAGTGTGTTCATATTAAAGAAATGGACAGCAAATAAACATTTATCTCCACCACACACTTGTTTCAGTATGAAAGGAAGACCCACCCCACATCCATCCCAGCCATCGTTGTCTGACATATATGTGTTATTCTAGCTGGAAAGATGCATGCAAGACTGTTTCTTTCTGCCTCTGTTCTTTTGATGTTTGTCAGATAATAAGTCTATAGGTTGAAATAATGTGCCTGCTGGTGGCTATGCCAGGCTCACAGCCCTGTTGTTACTGGGATGGATGACTCACTACAAATCAGTTATAAAGCTAGTGATATAATAATGTTTGTAAATCAATTTTAAGGATTAGAATTTGAGTTCACACAGTGTTACTGCTATGCAATTAATTCTGTTTACTTCCACCTATATCACACCTGTAATGTCTGGAGATTGATATGGAGCATGAATGGAATGTGAAATACAGTAATTTATTTACTACGGAAAGATTTTGAAAGACAGATGTTTAATTTGTTCTTTTAAAAAGTAGAATAAACCCTGCAGCCGAGCTGCAAACAGGCTTGCCTCTTTTTCTCAACAAAAATCCATTAGATTCATGAAAACATCCTTGCCTTGTAACAACTGGGCCAGGGAGAATGGAGAAAATCTATTTTCAGTTATAGTTAGATAAACAATGTAAAGACTTGGAGTTTAGTTCTGTCAAAGAAAACAAATTATTCACAAAGGACTAATCCCTAATCTTTGTAAACTGCTCATAATGATGCATTCTACTTCATCGTTCAACTCAGAATATGACTATGAATTCTAAGTTACTAGTGGCAGCTGGCAATGATTTTACCATCATATTCTTTATCACTTAATCTTCCATCAATACACATCTCACAATAACTTAAGTGGACTCTGTTGTTAAAAAATGGAAAATGTGTTATGCATTCTTTCTTAACCTTTCTTGTGAATGAAACCAAATGCCTGGCCAAA
This sequence comes from Menidia menidia, assembly GCA_907169785.1. Classification (NCBI taxonomy): domain Eukaryota; kingdom Metazoa; phylum Chordata; class Actinopteri; order Atheriniformes; family Atherinopsidae; genus Menidia; species Menidia menidia. The sequence goes on along the minus strand of CAJRST010041110.1, from coordinate 9,460,865 downwards.
AATCTGGGATCGAAAAGGAAGTACTATAAAGTTGTCTGGAAATAACACAAATAATTGCCTGAGATTATATTTTTCTTATTACAGACTAAGAATTTAAAAATAATCAACTTGCCAGTTCCTGTTGCTGTGTTGAAAATGTAGGAAGGTCTATTAATGTTGAGAGTTTTTAAATGGTTCTTACAACTGTTTGCTTAGTTTTAGCTAATGAAGTCCCAAGGTTGCCATAAAGATATACACCTTTTTGGAAAGTGACCACTGACACAACACACAGTGCGTCCATAAACAACACACCTGCAGGATCTCAAAACGCACGTTCGTATTGTGTACTTTGACTATTCTGCAAGGAATGAACTATAACTACTCTGAAGCCAAGCCGATAGCAGCCAACCTCTACACAGGAAAAACGTTAAAACCACGCTTCCTGTTCAAGCCCCCATGATGAGTAATGGTATCCAAAGAACAGATTTTTCACTTCTCTGAGCTGGCCGATCTAAAAAATAAGAACTCTGATGCTGAAAACCGGCAGAAGAAGATCAAAAAGGAATTAATTGATCAGGAAATAAGAAATTCTGAGCTGGAGTAAAAAAACATTCATCAAAATGGACAAGAACAAAAATCATAAAAGCCACCACTTTTGGGACTTAGACTAAAGAAAATAGTGCACCTGCACTGAGGTCGAGAGCCTGCATGTGCTCAGATTGAAAGGGTAAGGAGAAAAGAAAAGAACATGTCTGCTGCCGTGAGCAAAGAGAGCCTATTTTCATTAAGCCAGAGATGAAAAGAGAAAACCACCAACAGGTATATGCTGACTTACCACTTCAACCACAAAAGATTCAGATTGATATAAAAGAACAGAATTAGATTGGATGTCAGAGACCATGCGTCTAAACAACCAGCCACAACACTGATGAAGAATTGCTGGTTTTGTCTTATTTTGACCATCTAACATATCATGGATGATTTAAAACCTAGGTTAAGGTGTTTCTGTGATTTTAATTTAACTAACTACATGTGTGGTGCAACTGACTCTTTTAGCAGTCTCATACATCCTTTTCTGTGTTATAGTGACATCTTATGGTGAGGGTGATAAATGATAGAGGAATAGAAACTTGTGACGCCCTGCCACACGACATCTCAGACACGTGGGGAACCATATATTTACCACAAAGTATGATGAGGGGGACGTTTAGTAGTCTTTGATATGTCACAAACTAAATGTGATTTTCCATTTAACCCCTAAGCCTTTCTGCTCATGCATTTCAATACTTTGATTTAGAATTAAGCCGTCAAAAACTTCTCCTCATTTGCATCTCTAGACTGTAAGTTCCTGCTGTCATCAAAGGATGTTTAGTGGTTAGACAGAAGAGTTTAAAAAAAAAACCTTGATGGAGCCACTATTTGTACACCCACATGAGGCCACGGGTAGAATTTAAGAAGTTCTATAAAGATACATAGAGGTGAAATAATAGCTTTGCTTTTGGAAATAATTCTATTTTATATCACATTTTTGTTGATCCCTTATTTCCATCACAAGTGAGATGCTGATGCCATCTGTCTTTTTAACTCGGTCAGGTGCAAAAGTTTGGTTGAATTTTTTCCACTTACAGTCACAAACACACTTGCACAATCTCTTTTTTTCGTACACACACAGAGTAAACACAAAAAAGACCATATTGATACACAACATAAGCCATAAAATATCTGTTTTTGAGAGGTCTTTCAATTCCCTTAGCCTTCCTTCCCTTTTAAGCACAAATCAGCACTTTATGTCAAATGAGCAAACATTTCATTGCGGTTCACCATCACATTTCCTGTCACTGCAGCAACACAGAACAGCAGATGTCAGAGTGACAGGAAAGCTGCTGTGCTGAGGTGAGTTCAGAGATGAATGTTTCACACACGCCCATGCCAAACGCAGTCCTTTTCGTTTGCTGAACTCCAGATAAATGACTGAACTCAGCAGCACAGGCTTCACACTTGGGGCTCGATGTAAAATGTGGCTTCTCAAGGTTTTTTCTCTTGCATGTAAGTGTTTTACTCTTTTAATCCTTTTTATTGAATGTAGATGAATCTTTCTCACATAAGTTTGACATCTTAACTAAGCATTAACTGTAAACTCATTTGACAGGTTTGACTGCTGTTTGTGCAGGACAGGATGATTCACATGGTAGGAAAATAAATCTTTATCTCTTAATCTCTAAAAGAAGCATGTTTACCTTTTCTGTAACTTGTGAAAAACAAGTTTTCTTAAAACTGGTAGTACATACAGTAATACACTTGCGATATCTACGTTAACCTTAACCGGACATGTTTTGTAGTCCAACCCAAAGAGAACAGTCATGTAGGAAGTTGCACACTGCTAAAATTATCATGAGGAACATGAAGTGCCTCGTTGTCATGTGTTTAGAAGTTCCTATTGTTAAAAAACTGCCTAGTATAAGTACTTTAGCCTTAGTTTTCAACATGCTTTAAAAAAAAGTCAGGTTATTTTGTTCACTCTTTATGGCACATTAAGATAAAAGTATATAATATAAGAAGGTTTTGTTTTCTCTAGAATTTTCAAGAACTTAGTTAAAAAAAGAATCAAGATTACATATAATTTACCTGTAACATCTGACGTCTATATGTTTTTCTCTTCCAGCAGTAACACGCACTATACAAGAAAATGAATTAGTCACAACTAAGCCACAACCTGGTAAGATTTTAATCTTTAGTGCTGTGTGATCATTGTTTAGCTAAGTTTCAGCCTTTGAAAAGGTTCAAGTTTAAAAATGAGATGTTAGATTTCAAGCCTTCCAGGTCTTGGAAATCCTCAATCAAAGACAAAGCCAGCTCGAATAACGGCTCTTAAGTCCCAGAAAGATGGTCAATTCGTCTTAGACAAAGTCACAACTTTCATGGCAGTGTGGAGGTTTGGGGTGTATAAGCCCTAAAACTACACTCATATTACATAGAATACCAGAATCTTTCTTCAAATGGGGTAAAATATATGCATGAATGATTCAAGGAAATACTGCTGGCTTCTGTCCAACAGTTACATCGTGATAAAACATGATTACTTACAGCATGAAATTAGAAAAGTCAAGTCACTGATCATAAAATGTAGCATCGTAATTTTCCAAATATATATATAATATAAGTATTCTGGAGACTACTCCTGTAAGGGAATGCACAAAACAAGGGCTGAGCAAACTGCAAGAAGCCGTGGTACTGCAGTCAGAGTTAATGGTAAGCTGAGAAAGAAAAGTTTATTGTATAGTTGCCAAAATACCCTTTATTATTGTCCTGAGAAATTAGCATGCCAACTTATTCAAATGATAAGTTGTCTTTAATATTCACAGACCCACCCACACCAATTCTCCAGCGGCTGACAAAGTGGTCTGATGTTTTCGAAACTGAAGAGCTGCAGTTCAGGTGTGAAGTAAACGGCACAGAGTGGACATACAGCTGGTACAAAAATAATGAGAAGCTTCATGAGGAACAGTCGTTGCTAACAATCTCTTCAGTCGATCACACCCATGAAGGACAGTACTCGTGCAAAACTCACCTGAAATCCAAAGGAGTCGAGTCTGAATCCAGCAACACAGTTGATGTGAAAGTTTATAGTAAGTCTCTAGCATTACATTAATAGCATTACATCAGTAATTTACCTGGTAAAGTCTTCTGACAGAATCCCTTCATATGTGTTTGGCCCACACATATGTAGAGTATGTATCTGAAAAACAAAATATTGTACATTCATGTTGCAGTTACTATGCATGCATGCTTCTGTGCAGTGATTTCTTTATACCTTTTTCATCGTGAACAGCAAAACCCAAGCCCACTGTGACCCGAAGTTCTGATTATGCCATGATGTACCCTAAAGAACCAATCGACTTCACATGCAAGGTCGATGTATCATCTGAGTGGGAATACGTGTGGTACCATAATGGGACCGAAATTTCAGATTCAAGCTCAGAAAAACACACTATACACACTATAGGTCATCCTGACAGTGGAAAGTACCACTGCAAAGCTAAGCGAGGATCATTCTACACAGAGGCCAGTGGTACCATCAATCTGCAGGTTTCTGGTAAGCACATGTATATGTTGCATCACTTTCCAGGTTACATTGCAGCACAGGCAGAATATTTAGTTTATGGATATTCATCTACCTTGTATGCATTTCTAGATTGCCGTGCTGTATTTCTGCTGAAAAAGGCATGTTATGTTATTTTTAACCTGTACAGTAAACATTGATATGAGGGTATCTTTACATTTTTTTCAGACCCACCCACACCAATTCTCAGGCGGCTAACAAAGTGGCTTGATGTTTTTAAAAATGAGGAACTGCAGTTCGGGTGTGAAGTAAACGGCGCAGAGTGGACATACAGCTGGTACAAAAATAAAGAGAAACTTCATGAGGACCAGTCGTTGCTAACAATCTCTTCAGTCGATCACACCCATGAAGGCCAGTACTCGTGCAAAGCTCACCTGAAATCCAGAGTCGACTCCGAATTCAGCAACACAGATGATGTGAAAGTTTACGGTAAGTTTTTACATATAGTAGATATATATATATATTCCAAAGTTTTTAGAGATGGAATCTGTTCTTTACAAATATTACCGCTCCAAGGAGTGTTTTCCTGTTGCAACAACACTTCCATCAGACCAGGCTTTCCCAGGGTCCTCATTTTAATTCTCTTATAGGTTTGCTCTTGAAGTTAAGCATTTGAAGAACTAATAATCATAACACATACAAGGATAGGATCAATGTACTAGAAAACCTTTTGACGTATTAAACATTTGCAAAGATTTGAATTGTTGAAATGTTGTCTCTCATTGTGAACAGCAAACACGCCT
>CAJRST010041110.1:9370502-9456013 GCA_907169785.1 Menidia menidia | reverse complement strand
TTTTAGTTGTGGTGGACCAACCTCATTTTTCCGCCATGTGCATTTTTTTTTGAAAGAGGATGTTGTGGTGTGCTGTAACATAACAGCTCCCCTTTTCAGAGCAGCGTTTGTAGGTGGAGTTGTTTTAGGGGAGATGAGATCATGAGAAGAGATGAATGTGACGATAAGAAGTTGAAGTGAAAATCAAAAATAGAAAAGAAGTTGAAGTGAAAACTGATTAGATAAAAAAAATGTTGGTGACGAATAGAGGTACAAACGTGTTTTAAAAACGTGAGAGCCTGATACAGAGCTGTGGAAATGTAGAGTGCCAGTTGTTACTCTTTCTCAAAGGAAAAACTTCCATCATTATGACCACTAAAAGACTTGCCCAGTGAGAAAAATATAATTAAACATCTTAACATGACCCTGTTTGATTTTGGACATGCTTTTAATTTTCTTTTGATCAATAGGCTATTTCTACCCTCCAAATCAAATTCAGCATTTCCCGTGCCACCTACTGATAGGATCTGTAAAATGTATTTGTATTTCTCTCTTTTCTTAGAAATCCCTGTTCCATCAGTGAGGCCTTTAACCCAGTGGTTGGATATATTCCCCACTGAGGGGGTGCAACTAAGCTGCAGGATGCAGGGCAGCTCTGGCTGGAAATACACATGGTACAAAAATGCAGAAAAGGTCCAGGTTGGTAAAACGGTGAAAATTGAAAATGATGGAAGCAGGCTTACCATCAGCTCTTCTTCTACCTCGGACCGTGGAAAGTACAGCTGCTTTGGGAAACTGGAGGACAGATCTGTCATCAGCAGCTTCAGCTCCAATCTCACACTTTATGTTTATGGTGAGATCATTTCACTTCTTTTCATTCTACAGTGCATCTGAGTTGCCGTTTTTGATTGATCAGTTATTCTTTTGTTAAAATTAAAAACTAAGAAAGCCCTCCCTCAAACTTTGCTTTCAAATGCTTTTGTACTTCTTCCTTTTGATTATCTACCCTAAGATACAATACCGAAAGCCACGATTGTGCAGAATCCCAAGGCCAGTTTGATGCACACTGAAGACTGGGTCTCTCTCAGCTGTCACGTCAATGTCTCATCTGGATGGGACTATATGTGGTTCAAAGATGAGAGTTCACTTGTCTCATCTGGGAACACTCACAACATCTCCTCTGTGGTGGTATCAGACAGCGGATCATACAAATGTAAGGTTAAAAGAGGCAACGTGTTTAAGCCAACCCAGAGTGAAGCCATTGCGATCAAGATCGAAGGTGTGATCATTAACTTCTTTCTTTCATTGTTCTGTTGTTTAGTGTCTGTGTTAATTCAGCCGTTATTGTTTTTGTTACAGAGCGCCCACAGGCTGAAATAATCTTGCAAACAAAATGGTTGGATGCCTTTGCAACAGACAGCTTAGCGCTCAAGTGTGAGGTGAAAGATGAGAATTCGTGGAACTTTACCTGGTAATACCATAAATAAGAGTTGATTTTAACCTCTCTGTTTATCTATCTATAAAAGCCCAGACGATTAAAGAAAATCTGCTTAAAACAGGTTCATGGAGAACGACAAACTTGAGGAGTCAACCTCAGAGAGACATATAGTTACACCCAACAATGACCCTGAGCAGCATCCGTACACCTGCCAGGGCGTCCGCCAGGGGAGACCATTTTATTCAAAAATGAGTGCTCCTTTAAAGACCAAGAATCTTCGTGAGTATAGCTATGTTCTATAGTCTATTAGATATCATTCAAAATAGTCTTTCCTGTTTTCATTTTGGATTTTTTGTTTAAAATGTGTAGTCTTGAAGAGAAGAATCCTTCTTTCTATCTCTGGCCTACTCTTCTTTGGAATCATCGCCATCTTCCTCGGATGCATTGCCCTCAAATTCTTCCGCAAACCAGGTTCCTTTTCAGTCTCAAACTAATCTTAGAGTGCATCACCTCTAGAGATTCTGCGTATAACATTAAGTTGACTATGCTGAAGTTACCTTCAGCACAATTTAGCATTATTCTTTTTGAAGCTGTGTTCAGTTATGATGCAGCTTGCAACACACAGAAAAGTAAAGAACAGCTGGTAGAGTAACAAAGGTTTCTTTCGGAGGTTTTAAATGCAATTTTAGTCATACATGTGACACAAACTTTTTCGAACAAAAGCCACAAGTAGTTATCTGATTACCTGTCTTTTTTGTCACATAGCTGCAGAGAATGAGTTACCAGATGAGAACGACCTGTTTCTCAGCATGACGAAGACCAAAGACTCTCCTGGTACGCTAACAGTTGCTCTACTCGTAATGGGTTTGGCATGGTTTGGTAAATCTGCATTGATATATGTTAGATTTAGGCTCAATTACTTTACAGTAAATGTTCATGTTCAACTTCCATTCCTCCCCTTGCTACAGATGGACCCTGTCCTCTGGTTGAGTTCATCACTGAGGCCTCTCTGAAGGCCAGCCCCAAAGGTACTAAAAGAAAAAAGATATTGGGACATCTCAGCAGCATCTCAGAGCATTTATGTTTTTTTAAAGTGTTAATTTAAGAATTATAGGTGTCACACTTAATACTGACAGTTTATTTTGATCTGATACACAGCGGTGGAAGAGAATGGGGAAATCTGCAGCGAAACAACCTCATTACCAATAATATTAGAAGAGAACCAAGGTGATAAACTCAAATTGTATGATGAATGTGCCCATGATGTGTGAAGGACAACTGACTGAGTTTTTTTTTTTTTGTCCTTAGCTGTGATGACTGACACCAACAATGCCACAGAAAATGGTTGCGGGCTGGTTTCCTTTAAAGCATGAGCTTCACCAATTGAAGTTGACTGCGTAGCAAAGTTTTTTGGTACACTGGTTATAGATGGCCATTGTCATGGCAGGTTTTGCACTGTAAAGCACAACTCTGGACCCAGACGACAGATAACAAACTGCATGTTCTCTATCTATTTAAACAAGAAACCTGGATACTTTTTTAAAGTTATATTGTTCAGTTCAGTTTTTGTATGGAACCATCGCGTAGCATTTCAGAGAATGAAGTCCAATTCAGGCCAAATAGAATCTAAATAATGTTAATTATTTCTCTGATAGTCTTCGTCTATCAAGTTGTTTCAGTTTACCAAACAAACACCAGATATCTGTAGATGTAACTTTTTTTACAGCATTTTTTTAATGTTTTGAATAGTCAGCAATGAATGTCATCCTCTTTCTCCTCTTCCAAAGCAACCAGCTACATATTGTTTAAACTATGTCTCTTTGCATTTTGTGCCTATATATATATGGATTTTATCAAAATAAAAAATATAAAAATAATGCTGTGGGTGCTTATTCAAACTAACTTCAACCTGCACCATCAGATGATGATTGCAAGAAACACTAAACAGTGGGAATAGCAACTGTTGGCTGGTTTGTGTTCCAGTCCATGGAGATCTGTAACATAGACGTGGGAAAACAGTTATATCTTCACATAGACACATTTTCTAGCCACCCAGATAAAGTTGGAATGCTACAAACACACTGGACTCACATCTATTTGAGGATGTCTGTCAGTTTCTCCATATAATAGTCATAATTATCCTGGCAATCTTCCCATGGCGAAAAGCTATCATCCTCCTTCTCCACATACATTTCCCATACATGCATGAAGTCGGCTGGCTTCATCATTCGCAGCTTGCAGCCGGCATTCACCAGAGCCTTCAGGCCTTCGACGATCTCAGGCTCCTCCCACTCAAAGAGACGGGAGCAGAATATGCAGAGACGAAGCTTTTTGCGTTGTTGGAGGATGTTTGCCAACTTGGCAGCACATGCTGCGCAGGGACTGGATGATACATACCACGTCACATCATATTCCTGGGAGGGGTTAGGGAGCACCTGGAAAATCAGCAAAGAACACAACCACCATGGCATTTTAAATCTGTCTCATTTTCTGCAAAATATCATCAGGGAGTTTCTCTCAGTAGGGCACAAATCCATTTCAAAATACCTTTCCAATACAAAATGCCATATCAGATATTTTTCAGACAAACCAAGCCTTTTATTGTGAAAGAAGAAAATACTGAAATAACCTTGCTTAAAAATGTAAAATGTTTCATCCTTACCTTTATGCCTACTGAAAATCAGCTCACCTTTTCTGCACACCAACATTTTGATTTAGTACGGATATTTTTGCAAGCTGCACTGTTCCACAGAAATGTCATTACCTGTAGAAAGAAAGCCTCTTCAACATGAGCTGTGGCATGCTCATCTTCCATGTAGCCTCTCAGAGGCTCTGTGCTGCCTCCTGGTGTGTCCACTCTGAAACACAGGAGGGTTTTGTTCCGCCCCGACGAATACTCCACATTCCTGAACTGAAACTTGAAGTAGAATGGGCTCATCTGCTCCCTATCATAAAGTAACAGTGAGAGTTGTCACCAGTTAAATGTTTTTTCAATTACATCATGAAACATTCAGTCATCTCTGGGGTTACCCACTATAAAGTAATATTCCCCCTTTTGTAATAATGCTTCACAATACAATACAATGATATCCTGTGTGGTAAAAAGACAACCGCGGAGCAAAATGGTGTTTTCTACAATACTATATACTACCAAATCTTCTCTGGATCTTATCAATGATTGTGTCAGTCCATTTCTGACTCACATAAAAGGTGCATTCTCCCCGGGTCTTTCTTCATTTATCTTTTGTCATGTTGCACACAAAGAGCCAGATGCATCACAGAAATAGAGCTCTTGTGGCTTTGATATCAAATAGTCACAAAGGATGAAAACTGGGGAACAGATGCTAAGCATGTTAGGGAGCAGGGCCCAGCCCCTCTTTTCGCTCTGTGACTCATTCCTATTCTTAACACTGAGCTGGGAAAAGATAGCAGGTGTAAGCCACTAATATCCGTCCTCCATAAAATAATGCCCTTTGAATTATGATGGTATCAGAAATGAGTGACACCAGAAAGTGGATGCCTGAAAGAACTAACACTCTTAGAGGAACCAACAGAGTCTGTCTTCTTAATTATGGGTGATATAGTAAGTCTTACCCACCCTGTGACGATCTCAAAGGGAGGCAGCTCTATGGGTTGAAATTCTCCATTATCCTCGCTGTTTGCATCTGCTCCTGTTGCCCCAGCACTTTCCCCATTCTGCTTCTCCTCATCAGTCTTGGGGGGCTCTGAGGTCTTCTCTTGGTCCTTCACAGGTTTTTCTGCCTTTTTTACAGTCTTCTCCTTCCCCTTTTCCTTTTCCTTATCCTTTTCATCGTTTGCTTTGCTTTCCACCTTTTTCTCTTTCCTCTTAACACCCAGCCGGTTGGTTCTGTCAGCCATGATTTTGTGTAAGTGGGCGAGAGTGGTGGATGCAAGGAAGGGGTGACCGAAATAGAGAGAGAGAGGGACAGTGTAAGTGGGTGATAACCCTAGTGCATTTACAGAAATAGACCCTATTGTGTTCTGAGGTAGGAGTCAAAACATGTGCATGTCTGACCGAGCATGGGGGCAGGCAGCTCAGTTAACTCCACTCCTCTTTCTGTGATCTGACTGCTAAAAGGCCAAAAGACAACAAATTAGGAAGGCGCAAATGAGTCATACTAAGAGCAAAGAGAAAATATAGACTTAATGTTTTTCTATCTGCGTTAAGCAGTTGCTCAAACATGAGGTAGCAAAAATGTTCTCTGTAAATGTGTAGCCTGAGACATACACAGTGGTTCCTCTTTAATCCATTAGGCTTTCGAACTGTCATCAAGCCAGCAACAGGCAGGTTATTAATAAACGTTGCTTGGCTATGTGCATGGGGTAACCAAGGGCTTTCTAGATACTGAACACCGTTTTTGTTTGTGCCAACTCCAATGTCCCTTCAGCCCGTTTGGCTTTGAGAAGGCCATCTAAAGGTCACTGCAAATAGAGGGAAATGTGAAGCAGAGGAGCACAAACAAATGCAGGAGAGTGTTTGTCCCTGTGCTGTGAATGAAAGAGCAGTGTGGTCGGGTGTGAGTGTGCCCGTGAACAATCAATCTCTGAAATCACTCTGCATCAATATGGTGCTCTGCTGAGGCCATTGTGTGGGGGAGGGGATGAATTGGCTTGGCTAGGGTGTGTGTATTTGTGTGCAGATGGAAAATGTCTCCCTGCACTGCAGATGTAATAACTTGAGGCAGGAGGGATGGGGGGGTAGGCAGTTCAATTCCAATTTCCTCCCTTTCCTCAGTCTCACTCTCTTACAAGTAATTCATTTCAGAGGCAATTACCAAGAGGACTGCGTCCCGGCCTGGTCGTCTAACTCAAATGGATGAGCTATCACAGCCAGGGGAGGTGGGGAGGCAAGAGGGGGAGAGCAACGCTTCAAGCTGCTCCACATACAACAACAAACAACAACACACCCATGGAGCTAGCAGACAACACATGCTTGAAAGACGAATGCGCTGACAGCTCCACATAGATATCTGGGAACACATCTAAATCCACAGAGATATCTTTGATTGATTATCATTAAGGTCACAGCACTCTGATACATATGATCTTAGAGCAAATTCTTATTGTATCTCACACAGACAAAAGGATTAATTCCAAGGTTGTTGTTTTTTAGGTCAAACAAGGCTGGTTTACTTTGGTGGTTGTTTTTTTATACTGATTTTGATGCTAATTATTCCATATTATTCAAAAACAACCCCTGTATCCCTTTAATGTCTCAATTCCCTTGTACTGCGGGTTTGTGGCCCAAGTATGTATTGAGAAAAGAGAGGCTATGCAGGATGTAGCTGCTGTCTGCCTGCTGACTCAAATTTTACTTTAATGGAATTATTGTAATTACCTTGCCTCCCCACTGGCCCACCCTCATCTAACAAAGTCCCTGGCTAAGGCAAATGCACAGTATTAAATACACCATTTCACCCTTCAAAGTCTTAAAATATGGATCTAAAGTTAGTCAAAGTCAAATCTGTTATGCCACAAGAACTTATTCTCTGCCAGTTCTCTGGAGTGGATACGGGGTCAAACCCATTCCATGAAAATTACTGGCCTATATTCTGAGGAGAAAAATCTGGTTTTATACGAGATGTGCGTGACCAATTTAAGCTTTTCTCCAAAAGCATGCACCCTCACATCTGAAGACACCTTTTTGTTAGGAAGTGAAACTCATTTATTTTGATATTTAGTGTCCTACTGGTGAGTCAAACATACAAAGTGGAAAACAATAAGTGGATGGTGCTAGATGTATTGTTTAGCAGTTGATGCCATCCTGCAACTTTTACATATATTTAAAAATGTCGGCCTTTAGGGTTGTTGTACACAAGTGAAAATAAATCAAATTCTACAGTATGAAATAATTGGCCATTTGGTCATGATTAGTTTGCCAGTGTATGCTGGTGCAGACAGAAACTGTATCCAGCCATGAAAACATAAAGGAAGGAGCTTCATGGTTCTCTAGAGATCCTGATTGAGCAAAATAACATCAGACTGAACAATTTAGTCTCGATCCGCTTTTAGCCCTCAGTCAACAATATGTGGTATGATAGTCAGTATGGAGGCAATCCACTGCTCCCATCTTGAGAGTGGAATCCTCAATTCTTTCAGTATCCCATTACATGTGCTGCAGCATGAGCAGCGTATTATGAAGCCTTCTCAGTTTCTCTCAGGAGCAACACAGCTTTTTATCTAAGAGGTCATTCTCATTTCATCTTCACATGAAAAGCCTTAAGCTGCTATTTAAGTAAAAGATGAATTCTTAACTAGGTCCATAATAATCTGTAGTTGGCTTTGAGGTAGATGAGTGTCTCGAGGTTCTTTGGTAAGACTCGGCCTCTCTCTGGCAGTAGAAGGCGCTCAGCTGTGGTGAAGATGCTCTCTACCGTGGTGCCACAAGCAGGTATGGTAAATGCTCTTTTGGCAACCTGGGCAAGCAAAGGAAAGTCTATTGCCTTACGGCGCCAGTAATGCAAGGCCTCTTCATCTGTTGGTTCCTCATGCAGGTAGACAGCCAGCTCCTGCTCCAGGCTTTTGGCCTGAGTCGTGGGTCTCTGCTTAATGAAAGAGAACAGCTTGCACGGGCGAGAAAGTGCGGAGATTGGAGACTGTGCTGGGACAGGAAGGACCTGGGACTGTGGATGAAGGTCTGTGTTGAGATCTACTGGACTGGGGGCTGTGGATTGCTTGGATAATTCTTCAATGACAACTTGTCTGTGCCACTCAGGGTTGCTGCTCCATGTGAGCTTGAATTGGGGGTCCAGGGTGGTTGCGGTGATGTAGAGCGGGTTCTCCAGTATAGGGACCAGCAGACGCTCCACAGCCTGACTCAGGCCCAGCAGAAGGCCGGGGCAGTGGGGGGTTGTAGTCTCAGAAAGATGCTTACGGATGCCAAGAACACAGGGAAGAGCCAGACTGATGGACACATGTCTGTCTGCCGGTATGTCTGTCTGCCTGTCTCCATACACCATATCCCAGGCCTCGGTGAAGGGCTCCAAAGTGTCTGTGAATTCCATCAGCAGGACTCGCTCTGTGCTGCCTAGCGCTAGCTCCCCTGGACCGCTCATCTCCTCCAGGAACTCCACTGAGTCCAGCAGCCGCCGAAGGACCTTTATCAAAAGAAGTAACTTTTGTCAAATCATTTTCACTTCTTCCTCTTAAACAAACAGCTAGTTAAGTAAATGTCGAATCAATCATTACTAATGTAGATAATAGTGTAAACAGTTCATACTTTATTCACGTTAGTTATTCACTTAGTTTGTGTGCATGGGTATAAAATTTACACTGACATCACTGTATGTAAGGGCTAGTTTATACGTCTATGCTGCTCTTAAAAGTCGGCACCATCCATGAGTATTGAAGACAAACACACTTCCTACCTTCGTTAAATGATAAAACCTACAATTCGAGCTGCATAAGGTAAGGCATTCTGCCGGGAGTCTTCTCAGGAAGCATCGAGCCCCTCGCCTCACTCTTAAATTCTGCTATTGGTGCCATTAACTTAACTTGGTGACATTAACCATCAGTGAAAGCACACAGTGTGGTTCTGCTAGCCGTCTCTACATTATAGGAAGGAGTTCTTTCTCTGTTGCTGGTTTCTCTGAACATGCTTGGGGCAGGAAAATGAGTCAAAATGAAGGTGCAATGTGATCCATTGGGTTTCTTATCTCAATAATGCTTCACGACTTGACATCACACAAATGCAATTATAAAGAATTGGATTATACTGGATTGAATAAAGTTATCACGGATTTAACTGAGCTGATTGTTTCTCTCTTATGTGCCCTAAAATGACCTATTTTGGGATATTGTTACAATGTTTTTAGCAATGCTAATGAAGGAAAATGTATTGCTCCTACAATAGACACAATTTTTATTAAAGAATGCATCTTGCCTTAAGCTGAGCAGCCCAGTCTCTTGCAGCATCAGGGATATTTCCCAGTCTCCCAATAACCAACCCATCGAACACCTGGCTCAGTTTTTCCGGCGGCACAGCTGTGGTAATGTAGTGGTAAAAACAGGCAGCTTTGGCCAGCATGGATGAGATCTGTGGACAGGAGCGCAGTCCATCTCTGACACACTGCTCCAGAGAGCGAGAGAAACAGTCTACCCGAGAAACACCTAAACCCTGCTCCCATGAGTTTTCCCAGTCTTCTTCCTCTCCATCATTGCCATGACCATTCCTGATGCCCAGCTCTGCCTCAGTTCCGTTGTTCATTGCTTCTTTGTCATCTCCATCTTGCCCGGGTGGGACAAGGAAACCAGGAAGACAGCATGACCTTACGGATGTCGCTGTCATTCTTGGACAAGGATCTGCAACAACACGAAATGCTCTGCCTGACACGCCGTGGGAGTGACAAACTTCATCAAAATCAGCAAGCACGCGACTCCCTGAGCTGCCACCAGTGAGCGGAAGGCATGCCAAAAGAGCGGAGTGCATCTGCCAATCAGATGCAAGGAAATGACAGGTGACACCAAGGTACCTACGGAGAAAGAAAGAGAAGGGGACTCTTCAGTGAGAGATTCTAACAATAGTATAGTTCTGCTGGTTTTGGTTCATTTTACCTCCTTACCCTGAAGTGGCTCCAGATGAGCCCCTCCAGAGATCCAGGCTGAGGCTAAGAGAGTGGGCCGATGCCAGGGCCTGACGGGTGGCCAGTTGGGCCTGGTAGGCATAGGCTGGAAGAAGTTGGCTCTGGATGTACTGCTGGGGCTCAGGAGAGTAACGTGGCTCCAGTAGCTGAAGCAGCTCTCGGAAACCTTGATTTTCCACTATGGACACTGGCTGGAGATCACGCACGATCATCTTAGCTATCGCCTCGGAAATCATCACCTATATTGATAGAAAACAAACACATTTACTTTTATTACTGCTGCTGATATCGTTGCCATGCCAGGATGAGCTGCGCTTTTCGGGAGGACTTGGAGTTGAATGGGAGTGGACCAGAGCACACACCTGTCTGGGGTCATGTCTGTCAAATTTGGTTAATCCTCCTCCAGAGACACCTCCCGCTGCTCCCTCAAGACCTCCCATTCCTCCAACACCTCCTCCAGCTCCACCTCCACCTCCTGCTCCCTTGCTGATGGGCAGAGTATAGCGGGTGTTTCCTCCATTGGTGGTGAAACTGTGCAGGGAGCCAGATGAATAACCCTCTCGCTTCATATCCTTCCTTTTCACAAAGTCATCATACATTGTTGGGTGCTTACGCTGAATAGAGCAGACAAAGGAGTATAAGAATGTTATTTGAATGCATTCATCTGAACACATTCATCTGTATTTCAATGAAAGGACACACAGATACAGATAAATCCCCCCCTAGCTGAGAAGCAACAGACTGTATTACTTAGATCAGCTTGATACAGCTGAGCCAGCAATCTACAAAGAGATGCCGTAGAAACAGCTGTTCCAGCTGCTGTAGACAAAATGAGACTTTTAAGTATCTTTTCATACAATATTATATGCTTTTCGTTGGCAAAAAATTCAATTTTGAAAACATTACCTTCAGATGCGTAACGAAGTTTGACGTAACGCTCCGTTTCGCCTGGATTCTGGTGCCACAAGCCTTACAGTTGGACTCGATTTTACCATTCTCACCCTCAAACACAATATTAAAGTAATCCAAAATAGAAACCTTCGAAACTGACGCCATTTGGAGCCGACCGTTCACCCGCTCGGAGATCAAAATCAACTTGCTATCAAGGGAGGGAATCCGAGTGTGAGGAATCAGTCTCACCTCGCCCCCGATCATGAGCGCAGGCCGGCGTGTTTACATCCCAGTCCGGTTTTCGCTCAAGACAAATATCACGGCACAGACAAAGGGGGAAATGAATTTAAAGGACTTGCGTCGCTCGCGCGTCCAAAATCGACCGCAGTCAGGCAACGCGAGCTACCGCAGAGGGCTGGAGACGGAGAAAGTGAATGGAGAGGCCACATCCGTGCCGTCTGCGCTCCCATCCGCCGCCCGGACGCAACTGAAGCAGACGGAGCCGGAGCCTCATGGAGGCTCACAGCCAGGATTAGAATTGGGCCAGGAGGTATCCATAATAAACGGGACTTTCAATTCTTTCGACCCTTCCTGGTTATATTTGACTAATTCAGTTTATTTTCCCTCGATCTTTAAAATGGGATAGTTTTTAATGATGGTAAATGAAGGCTAGGTTTAGTTTTGATATTATATTTCAATTGCATAACAATATGTTAATGATTATATACGTTAAATCCCATTCGTAAATAGCCTATATGTAAAAATTATTTTTTCTAAAAAAAACTACTTTGACCAGACCCTATGCATATGTCTGTGTACAAGTGTACTTATGTCTGTATTTTGTATTTTATCTAGGCCATGTATACATGCAAATGTATTCAAGTTTGTCTTGCAAATTGATTTTTCAAAAAGGTATATAGATATATTAGTGGGTGCTTTTATTGCTCATACCAAATTTGTAAAACTGTAAGAATGACGCTGAATGTCCATCAATTTGCTGTTTTTTTATTTTGTTTTGTACTATCCTGAGCTATCAGAGCCATTTGGGCAGTTTGGCTCTGAAAAAGCCTGATAGTAACTGGTTTAAAGAATTTGCATTACACAAAACAAACCTTAATGAACAGAATGATGCAAAACATTTTAATACAAAATGAAAAGATCAAAACAAAAGGTGTTAAATCATTCGCTTTTTATCATTTAAAAGAGCCTTTCTACAAATGACACAAAACTACATAGTACAAAATCGAGCTTTGAAAATCATTAACTTAATCATGACCCAAGGTCAAACCATCTCCTCTTCTACAACACTGACAGATTCACAGATCTAAGACATGAATGTAATTTAATAATAGGAGCATTGACGTCATGGCAAACGTTAAGTAGAGGTTTGACAAAAGGGTCCACTTCTAAATCCCTTATTAAAGTAAAGATGACACTTTCAAGAAGAACTGAACATTTAACATTTGTTCAGTTACAATCTCCTACACAATTATCTAAGGGAAAGAAAATCCTCAAGCACAAACAAGCTAACCAAGCTGTTAGGAATAAAAAAAGTACAAGATGAGATTGAATATAAAATTTTAATCAATAAATAATGCAGCAACATCTGCGGTTCTCCCTTTTACTTCCAGTAACACGGGCTCACTGCAGAGTTCATTGATGGACTACTGACACTCGGTTGCCGTGGGGTCTTTTGTTCCCTCCTTCGCTGATGCCATAGAATCACTCCGTTTACCGTCTTTTCCAGAAGAGTGCTTCAGCTCTTCGCGGATGTTCAGAACTGACACCTGGAGCGCTGCGATCTCAGCAGAAAGCTCTATTACTGCAACAGAAAACAGAAGAGGACCTGTACTAGTAGTACACACATCAGTGCTCATCCTTCACACATTTATAAAATGATATTGTTTTTTAATGGTGAATGCACCATTCTTACATTCTCTTGATATAAAACATATGAAAAGAAGACCTGTGTATATACTGTACAATATCATGGAGAACAACATCACCAAGAGTAATAACACAATGTTAAAACAAAAGTTTCAACTTTCTGTTGCCAGCACTAATCATATATCAGTATAAACAAACAAAAAAGGCTTACATGGATTTCCTACCATCATACCTTGTTTGAATGACGACTGTGCTTGTTTCAGAGATTGTGGCACCAGAATCCCAAACCATTTCAGTGGATCTTGCTGAGGACTCTGCTCTCTTGTCCTCACTATATTCTCCCCATAGACTTTCTCAGCACTTGTGTCCTCACTTTCTTTTTGTCCAGAAATATCCTTTTTTGACTTATTTCTTCTTCTGACACCTGAGAGACCAAAAAGCATAATGGTTACATTTCTCTCATTTCAGATTCTTGTCAATTTCCTACCACCTATTATCACAGCACCTTCTTCAAGAGGTCCTATATCCTCCACAGTTTTCAGATCACTCGATTCTTTTTCACTCTTTTGTGTAGTTCTTTTGGTGCAGAATTCCACCTCACCACCATCCAGAATTCTGTAACATACAAAAACATGTAAATAAACAAATTCAAGAGCACAAAGGCTCCCCTAGAAACATTTTTCTCAATTTCTCACCTAGGATGTACACAGACAAGTGGCTCCATGTTACTTGCATATTGAAGGGAAGAGACTTGCTTGTTTCCCATGGAATATCTTGCCTGGCTCATGGAAAACCACCCCTAAATAGAGTGAAGAGATAGAGGAATACAAATTGTCATCTCCATTTGTTTTATTTTTTTAAGCATTTCCGTTTAGGGCTGGCGCCACTGAGCAGTTACAGTTTTAGCACCTACTCGGCCAGGGTTCCAAGTGGGCTGTGCGGCCATGCATTATCTCAAAAGATGCCATTAAAGGAGGTTTAAGTAAATGTGGATCAGAGTCAAAGTGTCTCTTGCTTTGGTAAAAACAAAAAACGAAAAAACAAAACAAAAAACGATTTCAAACTAATGGAAATATTTGCCCAAAAATAGGTGATCATGAATGATAACATTGAAAAATGCTTAACAGAAAAATATCACAATATATCACAATATATACCATATGATCAGCTATAATAAAGTGAAAATAGAGAGTCCTCATTCTCACAGTAATGATGAGATTCACCTCTGTAACTTGAACAGCAACCAAATTAAGTGAAACTGGGATTACAAATCAAGGACAAGTTTATTTATTTATGAGCTTTACCAATGGAAGATCAATAAAAACACGAACGCATCACATTACATTTAACAATATGGAAATAGCGAATGTCTTTGGCAATTACTTGATTGACAGCCAAACTCTACAAAAAAGTCTGCTCCTAAAACGTTTTCACAACCATTTCTGCGAATTCTAAAAAAATCCAAATACACCTATAGATTTTTGAGTCTCAAGAAAACAACAGACTTTAAAAGACATAGCAGATGAACCCCACCTGCTCAATAAGAGAGTTTAAAGTGGCTCGTTTCTCCTCCAGTAACTCGAGCTGGTCCATGAAACGGAGCAGCTTTTGGTCGAGAACAATACAAGACTCCTCTTCTTCTGATGCACCCATGTCGACTTCTTATAGGTGGATCGCTCTACAAGCTGTACCGTCTTTACGATTTACTGAAGGTAGCCCTGGAAGAATGTCGTTTACTTCCGTGTAGAATCACGTGATAAATGACGTTTCTTGACCTATATCACGTGTTAGATTCTGTGCGCGACAAAGAATGAACCAAAGATTTCATTCTGAAATTGTACATTTCAGTACATTATCAATCAGTGCATTGTCAAACAATTAATTTTACAAAAAAGATGATAACTGGCTAATTTTACAACAACCTAATCAGATATATTTGGTAACTTTTGTTATCTGCCTGTCAAATTTGTGTTTGTGTTGTTTTTTAGAGTGATTAAAAAATGAAAATACAAAGCACTTATAGACCTTTATATAAGTTATGAAAAAAAAAGAAAAGGTTAGTTCCCACACCGGGAGTCGAACCCGGGCCGCCTGGGTGAAAACCAGGAATCCTAACCGCTAGACCATATGGGACCACGTTGTTATGCACCGTGACATTTTGTATTACACATGTGCATATTCGAAATACACTTGGTAGTTTTGCTGAATTTATAATGCCAAGCATAAGGTGTATCTGCGCAGCGATAATACTTCACATGGAAAATATTTTTGAAAATATCTATTTTGTCGAAATAATCGTTTTGTCAACTGAACTGAATTGCGCTTGTTTCCGCCCTCTCTGTTCATAATCCTTGTTCTAACTTGGCGCGTCATGTCCCCCAGTAGCTCGCCGTGATCGTATAGTGGTTAGTACTCTGCGTTGTGGCCGCAGCAACCCCGGTTCGAATCCGGGTCACGGCAGGGTTTGATCCCTGACACGGCTTGGGTGGGCGATATTTTTCTCTCCTCCACTTATTCGAAACATTTTAAGCATACACATACAAAACGTGCGGTCTGACTACAATTGCTGTCAATTATTTTTTTGACAGCAATTTTCATATTTCAGTTCTGCATTGTTTCAATATCAAACACAACTGATCACTTGAATAGGCAGGATAAACGTATCATTCCTTTGGCTATGTTCAAGATGAACTTTTTATCAACTGGATATTTTTCGACTGCCCTAGTTGTTCGCTCTGTCCCTAAAACGAGGGGCGTTCCTATGGAGAGACAGATACACTTTCATTGGCGGTTGCCAACACTGACGTTATGTTCCGAGAAGAAGAGCCAATCAACAGAGCCAGCACATCGCATGTGATTACAGTTCTATGAATACAGATGTATGATTGGTTTTCGTAATCTCTGGTAACAACCCTCGCGGGTTCACAGTTCCGTATTTGACTTTATATGCACATGTAGAGTCTATTAGTTAAACCCCATTTGTCTTTGAAATACAAATAGCAACTAAATAAATACCAGAGATCTGAGAGTTAAACTGCACAGCTTTGCATCCTTCAGAGAATATCACTGGTAAGTGCAATATGACTTTTTTCACAGAACTGACTTGGAGATGATGGACTTAAATCATTTCCCAATTCTAAGATCAATAAATTACTTATTATCTTATATCAAACTGATTTATGTAATTAATGCTTAGTATCTCACAGTCTTATCCATTTTAAGTTTGTTAAATATTTGTTATAATATTGTCTCCACTAGATGATGGATGGATCTACAGCAAAAGGAGTTCTTCACCCGTACTGGCCACGAGACCTTTCAATTCCCTCTTATGTGGCCAATAACCGATCCATGTCAGAGATCCTGGCTTTTCTGTTTTCCGTGTCTGGTGTTTTTGTGCTCGTAACATGGCTGATCACAGGGATGAATGGCAGGCTGGGCATGTGGAGACGCCTGGCTATTTGCTGGTTCGCAGTTTGTGGTTTCATCCATGGAGTTATTGAGGGCTGGTTCTCACTGTATTATGACATTCTACCCGGAGACCAGAGCTTCCTGTCACAGCTTTGTGAGTACATAGTTTGATTACAATTTTGTAAATACCCCTTATGCATTTTGAATCACCATTGTACCTCTTGCAGGGAAAGAGTACTCCAAAGGAGACAGCAGATATGTAATGTGAGTACATTTATGCACATATTGAATTAGAAACCTCTCAAAAGAAACAAACTGAAAATATTTTTCTTAAAACTGTACCTTGTGTGTCGTCTCAACCCAGAGCGGATAACTTCACTGTGTGTATGGAGACCGTGACTGCTTGCTTATGGGGTCCTTTCAGTTTCTGGGCTGTATATTCCTTTCTTACTAATAAGCCCTACAGATTTGTTCTGCAGCTCATCATTTCATTGGGTAAGAAGATTACATGACTACGTTTGTATGATAGAATACATCATACTTAGATGTCATTCCTCATTCCAGGTCAGCTGTATGGAGCAGTGCTTTACTTTTTCACCGAGCACAGAGATGGTTATGCCCACAGTGAGCTGGGACATCCAATATACTTCTGGTTCTACTTTGTGTTCATGAACGTGCTGTGGATCGTCATACCTCTGGTGCTCATTGTGGATTCCTGGAAAGAGCTGTCAGCAGCCCAAGAACACACAGACAACACGAAGACACAGAAAATAAAGAGGAAGTGAGCAGCAACACCCTGAGCAGACAAGATGGAGCAAAAGAAATGTTTCATGAGAGTTTTTTTTCTCATATTGTCCATGTTCCTTGAAATATTTTTATGAATTTCAGTGTCAGATGATTCACAGATGTGCAATGAATTTATTTTTTATTGTTTTGACAATTCTGAGAAAATGAATGAATAATACCAACTTCATGGTGTCGTTTATTCTACATAACAAAGTTATAAGGTTTGTGGTTTGTAAACATACATAAATAAATGAAATACTATATATTTACATATGTGTGTGTGTGTGCATAGACTTGCTTATCTGAGTTATCACAAATTTCTTAACTCGAATGAGCAAATTAAGTCTTTCCCTCCTTCGATGACTATGTGTGTGTCTTTTATCAAAACTCTACAGTCACGTGGGCACCAACAGAGGGCGCCGAAATAGCTCAGTTGGGAGAGCGTTAGACTGAAGATCTAAAGGTCCCTGGTTCGATCCCGGGTTTCGGCATTTTGGTGCTCCATGTTAATCGTTATAGCTTCCAACACGTGGTGTGGTTATTTTACTTTCTGATTTTTTATCTCCTTCAACATAGTATTTATATTTTGTGATCAAAGCCACCCATGATTTAATTTTTACAACAGTAAAGACACAAAATTGAAGTTTTTTTCCTTAACCTTTGCAAGATGTGCAAAGTGATGTAGTTGCATCAAAATTCTAAACTACAATCAGTTAAATAAAGATTGCCATATAACCTGTGGACATTACAGATATTACTATTTAAGTTGTTTTATTTGATTTAGTGTTTTTGTTAAAGAAAAAACAGTTCTGGGTTCTTGCGGGATACTCGGGCTACATCGGCTTCCAATTTTGTGATTTTGGTAATTTGACTGTCTTGGTGGCTAGGTTTTCCTACACACCCACTACATCACTTGGTGTGTGACAGTGTGGTCCAAGTAATAACAATGTTGTACAACAAACAATGCCCAAAAAAAAAAACACAAACCAGTTTAACTTTGCAGTAAATTTTATTTACTTCCTATGTTTATTTTTTCAAGTACATAAGGGACGTAATAAATAGGTGAGATATCTGCAGATAAAGACAGGACATCTTAATCCTCCTCAGATGAGGCTGAATGTGCCTGGTGACCAGGGGGCCATGGGCACTCGCTTGGTTTGCCTCTATAGCAAAAAACAGCACTGTCCAGGCAGTACAGAAAAAGGAGAAGAAAACATCTAGTTTAAGAGCTCTCTGTAAGACTGAGGCAATGTTGTGAATGTAGAGATTTAACAGTTGAAAGTAAAACATTCATTAGCTGCTGTTTATAATCTATTTTCAGTTGAACATTTTGCTAAGTCTCAGTCCTAACTGTGCATTTCTCTGTTTCTCTTTACTAATGACATCTTTTAGTGCCTTGACAGCAGCAGGTAGGTCCGGTTGCATCTCCAGCAGCTTCCTAAATGCCCCTTTGGCCTCATCCAGCTCATTCAGCGACTGGCAGGCCAGGCCCAGTCGGTACCAGGCTTTAGCAGCACCAGGGTCCAGCTGAGTGGCTTTAGCGGCACTGGTCTTAGCCCGCTGTGGTTGGTTCAGTTTCAGCTGGCACAGAGACATGTTTGAGTGAAGCTCTGCTTTGATGATTCTCAGCTCCCCAACAGATGGGATGTGTAGCTTTTCATCTGCTGCGTCTGTGTCTATCTGCCCCTCCATATCGGGCTCCTCTCCTTGTTTCTCTACCTGTCTAAAGAGGCTGCACAGGGGGATGAGAAGTTTGAGGGCCCGGCTGTAGCTGTCGGCTGCTCCCCAAACATCCCCACTCCGGAACCTCACTCCTCCTCTCTCCTTGTGTGACTTCACCCACTCCCACTTTTCACTGGTCGACATCTCCCAGGATTCTTTTCCCTGTGTGAAGGCTCTGAGTTCAACAGTGGCACATAAAGGAAGGATTCCTTCTGAAGGCAGTGTGCTGGAGACTTCTTGTGCATTTCCTAGTGGAGTGACTTGTATCTAAGAAGCAAAACACACACCACGGCATTACGGACCATGTCAACTAAAGTTAAAAGTTAAAATATAGAGGTTGATGGACAGCAGTAGATTGATTTAAAGCAATATTCAGAAATGAATCACCAATTTAAACAAAACAAAAGATGACATTAATACCCCACTGTCTGATCCAAGTTAGCATACAAAGATGGAAAACGGGCTATGTGTCACAGTCTATGGTAATAACTACCATAAACCTTCTTCAGGCTGATACATGTCTGCCTTAGATTAAAGTCGTAGGAAAGACAGACCAAACCAGGGACAAGATAAAAAGCTATGGTGGGACATTTGGAAAAATGGAAGTTCCATTTTAAAATTACCATCTTGAAACGTAGAAACCTGACACATAATGAAGGTTACCCATCATTAGTCAAGTCTCTAAAAATGTAGGCTGTCATAAAAACATTATTATTCAAGATTTTAGGATTATTAGAATTTTGCTTGAGTTTGTTTCTTCTATCTGTGAAAACAATTAGAAAACTATCTAAACTATCTTACACGGGTGAGTGGAAAGGATGTTTTTGGGAATTATTACTGAATACTTTCCTACCTCACATTTCTCACCGGGTCTCATCCTCTCCAAACAAGCCTCTGTGATATCACACTGACCCTCTCCAAGCCTCAGCGTTGTCCAGTCACCCGCTGGAACCTGTAGCACCATGTCTGGGCACCTGAGAAAAGGTGCTGCTACTAATTCTGTAACATCAGAGACTGACATCTCCTCGTCTTTTTTTTCTGACACTGAGCCCTCTGATTCTCCCGCATCAGCTTTGAGCAGCACTCGGACTTGACACAGTGATCCCAGCTTTGGACAGTAATCGGACGAACATGCTAGAGAAACAGGGAAATCATGAGAATTATAATATAATATAATCTACTAATACTAAGATACTATGATCTTTAAAAAACAATCCGTTAAACCAAAAGATAAACAAAGAAAATATTACATGCAGCATTTCCAGGGTCGGAAACAGTCTGTTTGTGTATTTGTTTTGTCTGGACCCTGCAGGGGCCTCTGGGACAGACTGACACCCATGAGGTTCCATCAGCCTCATTGTGATCACCACATGTTTCCTGAAGCTGAGCAGGTTCCATCACTGGCGTTTGGGAAAAAACACAAACATAAAAACATTTGATCAAATACACAGTTTAATGCACAAGAACACGAGAAGTAATGATTCATAGACCAATCCAGGGGTAACAATATATTTTTCTTGGTGAATTATCTACAGTTAACAAGCTTGTTTTTAATCTCCTGATAAGTCAATATGACTTGAAACTTTTATTCCGACCTTTTTTCCACATATAACGGCACTGGATTATTTAAAGATTTGACCTGTAATCCTTTATAGTTGTAGCTTTGACGTCAAGCCAAAAATATGTGGTGATTTTGAAATGATCAAGCTAACAGTTGCACCTGTTCATATGATGATAAAGAAACACTGGGAAAAATGGAAAGGACCATTTTTCATATTTATTATTATCCATTAAATACCAACCTTCCTAACGTGCAATTTAATGAGATAATGTTTCTATAGACATACACTATTTAAACAGCAACGAACAACCATTGGGCTCACCCCAACAACGTGTATCTCATGTTCTGTATTGCACACGCTACTATTAATTGTCACACGTGAATCTTAACATAAACCTTACCCCGTAAACAACTTTCAGCAATTCCATCAATAATAAAACAACAAGTCTAGAAATAACCACACAACAAACAGAAACAAAACGGAATCTGGTGCTCGCGTTCTTCTTCGTCTTCTACAGACACGCTGCTTTGTCTTCTTCTCTCTGTTGATGTTTGGTTGTCAGCTTTAGTAAGAGTAGCATTACCGCCCCCTACCGGGGTCCAGGATCATTCACATTCCTTGTAAATAGATAGCTTTCCTTTTAATGTCTTGACAAAATGCTTGTAACTTTCAAATGATAATTTTTTTCTTCTCAGACACCCCTAAGCTGATTATAGCCTTGCAGCCAGATGTACGTTCATTCTGCAATTAAACACACACACACAACATAAACATAACAATGATGTAATTCAGTACAGAGAGCACATATGATTGTGTATCATACAAACATAATCTTTTAAAACAGATAGTATTTACACAAAAAAAAATGAATATAGACATCAATGAAGGAGGTTATGGACTAGATATATAATCAATAGGTATGATGGTAGAACTTGTCTCATTAATTTGTTTAAAAGCAGTTTCATCCTGTAGGGGTCCCTCTCTCCTCAACTCTTTCATATAACATGGGCCACGGAACACATCATTTGTAGCTTGTGTCTGTTTCTAGTCAACTAATTTCACTTTGTTTGCAAAAGGAGAATACTTTTTTTTAACAACTTCTAACTGTTGCTCCATTATAGGCTCCACACACATGTGTTCAACTTTGCCCATTCACAGATCCCTGGCATACCTTCATCTCCTCATAGATTCATATACTGCTTCTTAAAACACACCTTGAGGCCATAGGTGACAGTATTATAGTACCACCAGGGAATTCTTAGCTGGCCCAGCTACTCGAAAGAGACGAACATATGCTAAAAACTCAGCTTAAGAAGTACAAAAGAATGTAATTGTTTTGTCAGTTTTATTAGTCTATAGTCAGTTCAGACCAAATCAAGGCACTTTACATGGTTAAAGATAGAATAAGGAGTGCTTTCCTTTAAGCAGAACCTGTTGACTGAAATCAGTTTAACAATAGGAAACGTCAGAAGGAACCAAGCTTATTGAGGGTGTTTTTATTTTTCTCAAGCCCCTGTGTTGAATTGAAACCCTGGCAAGAGGATACAAGACATAAAGATAAAAAAGAACAGACCATGATAAAAAGAAGAAAAAATAAGTCAAGTTGAATGGAACAGTCAGCACAAATCAGGCACAAGATGTCCAAAGCACAAAAACTCCATTTAAATTTGCCAACTTTTAACTAGAATACATTGTTGAAAATTAGTATGATAGTTTTTTTTTTTTTTTTGTCATTTAGGGACTTCAGCCTGCTGTCATAAAATTGTGTTAGTAGTCTATTATCTGATATAAGTAAAAAACAAACAACTATTGAATGAAAAATGAGAATGTTAAGTCCACCAAAAAATATAATCTTCAAAATCACAATGATCTCCTCTAATATGAACTGTGATGAAAATAGACAATAAGCAAAAAAAGGGTGGATGAATGAAGATGCAACAGTTTAATATTAATAAAGTACTTTAAACTGGTGATATATATTTATGACAACAAAGTCAAATATATATATAGTTATATATATTCACAATCTCTGTCTCCATTTTAATCTTTCTTTCTGACAAAATAAAAAGAGTGCGGTTTCTTTCATCTTCCCCCATGTGTTACCGATATCATCTTATTCTCCTCAATTTCTCTCGTCTACCCTCTCCTGCAGCCCCCTCACCTTCCTCTTGGCTCCAACCAACTTCCCAGCTGGACTATTGTGAAACATCCCAGTGGGTATGTTCAGATGCACGTATCTCAGGGCCTGGATTCTGCTCGATGTTCGCCAGGAGGCCACTGCAACCTGCCAGTGGTGGAGTCCAGGGAGCAGCTGCAAAATCAGTGGCCAGGCATTAGAGCTGCTCGGAGGGTTGGTGCGACCTCTGCTAACTTCTCTAAGGGGTCCAACGTACGTCATTCAGGGGAACGGTGGTAGAGATAAAATGTAAAAAACGGACATAGATCGATAGAAACGTTAAACATTTTGTTTTAAAAAAAACATTTTGCCTGTGTTTGCTCTTTTCTTTATGAAAGTGGTGCTTAGCTCTCCTAGATTTCTACCCCTCATAACTCTTTATTCAGACAGTAATAAACACACAACTTTCATGACACTGGGAACCCAGAGGCTTATTCTAAAACATCATGTTATAAGGAGCTGCTGCATATTCTGCTCTTTCTGCGTATACAGGTTTAAGTGTTATGGGCCTTTTAACAGCATCTAGGATGTATTTGCTCAGTAGCTTCTTCTGGGCTGTTTATTGTCCAAAGAGATAGACCTGATGACTGTTGCAGACTTTACAATGTAAACTCAGTGTGAACCCTGAAACTTTATCCTGCTTAGTTCCCACACTCTGCATTAGTTGACTAGATAATCTAGATAAACGGAAGGATCATCAAATATAATTTAGGCTTCACCACTATACTCAGGTCTAAAATTAATCATTTCAGTTCCACGTGTACTGTGACCTTGTTTGGGAAATACTGTGCTTTTCAACCGTGGTGCCAGCCAAAAAGAAGGTTAAACTATTGAAGTTTCCAGGTCCTGTGGAGGCCGATGCTATGAACAATCAGGCCCACAGAATCCAAAAGGTCAAGTGTGAGATCTAAGAGAAAAGTGCCATTATTACCATCACAGAGTGTGAGTATAATACTCTATCTATTGCTGTCATAGCTGCTTTCAGAGTGATCAATAAAAAAGCGCAGCTTGATGCATGGCTGTGTAATTCAGACAGATTGCCAGGAGAGTTGCACAAGAGTTGAAGTATGACTTTCTACTTCCATTAGCAGGGATGGAGCAGAGCCTGCCAGGTTAGGTCCATTTATCTACATTATAATGTCATGATGAGACTGCTCCAACTGCAAAGGAAAAACAACGGGCTCCTAGTTAAACTCCCAAGATAACAAGTCATTATAGATGCAATATCAACATACACACAGGCTGCACACTCAAGCCGTGCTCCCCTGAAAATCTTGTGTTTACTGGCAGCTTGGAGATGCGCATCAAATGCCATCTACATATAATAGATTTATACCTTTTTATGACAAACTAGGGATACTGATTATATTTCAACACTGCATAAGGTAGAGAAGGCCAAAGTTTGAAGGGTTGGAAGAGTTTCTGACTCCATTTGTCATCATATTTAGAATCAATTGCACTTCTGAGTTCAGCTGTGGGATTTAAACATAGGGCATGCACGACAAATCAAATCACCTGCTGAACTGCAATTTGCAATGATTATAAGTCTATTTAATCCTGCATATTTCCACAGACGCACAAGCACACATGTTACTACCGTGTTACCATTACTAAGCACATTTAAATCGTTGCATGCTAATTTGTATCTGCCCACTGGCAAAGTACAGAACCTGGCATTAAGTATGGCTAAATTGGTTTTATCTGGATCTTAAGAGGCTTCTTAAGTCCGTTAAATAGTTTCTCAGGGGGACAGTTAAAGATTTGGGATTGCAGAGCTTGAGTAGGAACCCACTGAGGGGAGGAGATGGTTATCGGAAGCCACATGGCAGTTTGTGGGATGTGGCTGGTGGGGAGTGTTTTTATCGATGAAAGTGGTGAAATGGGCTCTTCCTGTAGGAGAGCCTGAGGAGATTCTTGTGACAGTACTTCCAGGCATTGATTTGTTGTATGTGTGGTTGGTTCTGTGATTACAGATTAGAGCTCTGCATGCATATTAGAGCACATCTGGTTACACTTCTTCTCGAACAGTTATACTTACATGCAGACTGCCATTCCATGTGACCTTTTAATACCATCTAAGAGTGAAAGATAAAGTCAGTCACTGATATATCTGCACACAGGCACGCATGCCATTTGCTCATGTCTTCAAACAGTTGTTGTAGTGTCCAGTTTTCCCGTTTGTTTTTGTCTGGGTGATCTGTATGATAATTACAGTAACATAATCAGTATCTTCTGATGTTAAAGCTTGGTCAACATATCCATAAAGATTTTATAGTTCTGTTCAGGAGAGGCCTTCTGTGAGAAGGTTTGAGAGTTAACTCTGTACAGGTGGGATCCTTGTACCTCTTCCTTAAAGGCCAACTTTTTCTCATCAGAGTCAGAAATCACCTGGTCTGGTGCAATTTATTCAGACATTAGGTTTGGATCAAGGTATGTGGTCCATAGCAGGGGGCAAGCGGCTCTAATTCAGACCAGCCTCAAGTCAAAGTAGCAGCTAGCAGCAGTCTGTTAACTGGTGGTCCGGGGCATGTCCTGTCATGTGTGTCTGTCAGTTATAGTTAGTGGGTCCATACGCTGAGGTTGGCCTTTCTGTGTCAAATCACCAAGGGCTGTATGAGCTCTACATTGAGGGTGGTGACAAGTTAACTGACCAATGGCATGAGGAAACAACATAATGGCATGACAAATGTTGAGTAAACAAAGACTGGGAATTTTGAGTTTTGTCTTTTTTTTTTTATTTACTTAAAGATATGATTGAAAATGCATAATAATAATCACTATGATTGCCAGCTTCATACCAGGTAAAAAGTGCAGTTTAAGACATATGCAAAGTTATTGAAATTCCTTCAGGAAATGTGGGTACAAGTTAGTAATCATCGACTGGGAATCTTTATCCATATCCACTAATGTTTTTTTGCACCATATTGTTTCAAATTTCTCAGCTGGACCCATAAGAAAGTGAATTAAACAGATCCAGATATGCGTGCACGAATGCCTTTCCAGAAATGACAGTTTCAGTTTGAGTACAGAGCTTCCTGTATCCTTCAGATATATATATGGCAGTATAAGGAGAGGGTAAAACAGAACAGGGTAGCCCACCCATCGCAGTCCAACATACGGAGGGCAGATGTACAGGGCTGTGAGTACAAAAGGTTGATCTAAATAAGAGCCAGCTGATGCTGCCGTTTGTCCTTAGAACTGGACCCCTAACTTCTCCATTTCTCGTTCATCTTTGTAGGCCTCTATCTCTAATCTTTTCACATTGTTTGACCCATGACTTGGTGCCCATGCTTTTTCACATCAACCCCCCCCTTCCCCCCCCTCTTTTGTTCTGCTCCGAGCAGGTGTATGTGTGGCAGATCTCAGGGAGCAAAATATAAATCTGTTGCAGCCTTGACAGCTCACAGTTTCTGGTTCTCATTTGGTCTCATGCCTTACAAACAGCCTCTCCTTCTCTTTTCACTCCAATATTCATTGTTCTCATTCTCGACACATCTCCACAATCTTATTAAATTCCTTACATTGGGAACAAACATATATATTTCCCAAACTTCCACATCCAAAGCGGTCAGTCATATCATTTATCTTTTGTGTTTTATTGCGCCTCGTATGCAGTGGTATTAAACTGACATACAGTTTTAATGATAACATGAGCAGACTCAGAGAGTATTGCAGCTGACAGCTTCTGGCACAGCGCTGAGGGGAAAAAGTTGTCCTTCTCTCTTCTTTCATCTTCAGGCATATGAGCTTGATCAGTGAAGCCACTTAAAGCAGGCTTGTGCTTCTCTGTGCTATCAGTCTGCTACATAGCCCAAAAACGCACATACAGGCTGACCAGGGAAGAGAAGATAATCTGTTTTAAATAAGGGGCTGTGTGGGAAAACCATAATTCAATGTTCACGACACATCATTTCAATTATGTAGCCCAATTCCAATTGGCATTACCAGCTTAAGCTATTCACAGGTCATTTCTGAGCAACAGCAATCATTGTCTGTGTATTGTTGTTTTGTGCTTTAAAACCATGCATCTAAACTGAACTCTGTGCGGTCTGTGGCAGAATGGAATGGAAGGGCCAAAGGGTTACGCCCAAGAAGTGTTCAAAATGACTGATGAAGAGAACAGTTCAAATGTACAAAAAGACAAATGATTACCAACAACAGTCATCAACTTGCATTAGAACCACATGGTGAAACGAACCTCAGACATCATAACATTTTCTGTATGACGGTAACCAAGGCAGTTGTGGAATCAGAAGTGCATGAGGTGCTGCAGATAGGATATAAACCCCACTAAAAGACAGACTGGGCATTTGGTCCCCAAACCAGCCTGCATTAAAACAACACACAGGTCCACTTTGTTGGGAGTCCTCAATGTTTTTCCAAGAGTGAATGTAACAGTTTACAGGAATGCATTTAGTAGATACTTAAATTCAAAGACACTTACAAGGATACAGGTTACAGATACACTTAGGCATCTTAAGGTTCAGTGTCTTGCCTGACTAACCTTAATTATAAAGCTATCCCTTGGCAAGTGAGGGCTATTTCCCCTGAGCTCCAGCTACCTGTTAAAAGTTAAAAGATTCAGCTGACTAATCCTGTCTCATTGATAAAGTTGAATTAATCTACTATTGTTGTTCACTCTTCTTAATGATTAGTGCTTTCACTTAAAACTGAATATGATTGAATTGGTGACTAACAAAATAACCGAGTGCTTGTACATTTCTGCAGAAGGTACATTGCAACTCTCAAGCTGTAGCAGCAACAAGCCAAGAGATGCTTCCAGGAGTTTAAAGCAATCCAGAAGATGATCTCAGCGTTGCTGTATCTTGCTGTGTGTTAGATCTCAGGAGACCACAAGAGGGCCCGTCCATCACAGCCAGATTTTAGTCAGAGCTGACATTAGGTCAATATTTCACTCTCACAGTTCAGGACACATGCCAGCCTCCTGCCAAAGATGTGCCATCTTTTGCTGTACCTTTTCAGGCGGGTGCAAAACAACTATTGTTAAGACATAATCTTCTTCAAGAAAAGATGTGATGTGGACGGTGCCTTGTAGTTTGACACTCACCAAAGCCTATGCACAGGGCTGGTGAAGTGTGGTAGCTTTTAAACACATGGCAGTGTGTGTAACAAAAGCCTTAACTAATTCCAACTGTCGAACTAGCAAAAAAACACAGCTGGCTTGTCGGTGATACTGCGCTCACATGATCAACTGTTACCACTAATGCAAAGAGAGAAGCACTAAGCACTGTCTGTCCCACCCCAGCAGAAATCAAAATTGTGATTTAGGCCAGGATTTGATATGGCAGGAAATGAAAGGGAAGAGACTGGCTCACAAAGCTCCAGAGCCTTTCACACATGCCTGCTGGGATTGAAGAAACACACATTTGACATCCCGAGCACTGCCTTTTAGTTGAGTTTTGAAATCATAAACATTTTTTCTAATGAGTTCCTCAACTGTTGTGCTCACTCTCATACTGTGACACAATGATTATATATCAGGGTGCATAGTTAAAGTGTGTGTCAGCGATACGACCAGCTATGATAGTGATGACTGCTTGATCAATGAGTCACAGTTTTAGCAGAGCACTGTGTAGCCATGTGTCAGCAAGTGTCCTCGGATTTGTTTGGACGTCTGGGATGAAGAGGTAGTCTGGTCTGAGTTCTCTCGCTCGCCCATGAGTGTCGTGTTTGTGCCGCATAAACTGTCTGTTGCATCCTGTTGACGAAGGAATCTTAGAGTCCTCAATTTATACAGTAGCATGCCTTCATATCAGTTCATTTTAAATCATACAACTTGCCAGTTAGTTGAGCTGAGGCCACAGCTTAAGAATCATATTCACACAAAATCTATTTATTAGTTGTTCCCACCGTGTTTTTCTTAGTTGATAAGACAAAACAAAACAATTTGGAAACCTTGAGGGCATACACATTGCTATCTCATGTGCATTAAATGTTGGATAAATTATTTTGAGAGACAAATTGTTACCAAATCTGGTCATTTTAGCAACGATTGGAACCGAAAATGTGAGAATGGCTGAAACAAGTAATCAGACCAAACCTTCTTCAGAGATTAAAATAAGATTGCTTGTGCTAAAATTTAATAATTGCTAATAATGCATGTCGTATAATGAGATCCAAGCATTGAAGCTCATGACAACAATTACAGCCATGATGCCCTTGCAACATCCAAATACAGGTTCATTCATTCAGGCAGCAATAATGAAATCTCAGCAGATAACACAAAAATTCACAGATCCACCAGAGTCTATCTTCACATCTAAATAACGTGTGGTCCCGCAGTAAAAGCAAAGTTTTGAGCTAGTTTTATTAACAAACCCCCCCACTCTTGTTCAGACATATTAACCAAATCCCAGCAGAATGTTATCTGAGGGGTTTGGAGGGTTTAATCTTGTGTTCAGATGCTGTTTATGGGCTGAGGTTGCCGCTTGTGCCAGGAAAACGGTCTATGTCTGAGCCTCTTGATCTTTGTTGAGTTCACGAAGGTTGGTATTGCAGAGGCTGAGACCAGTGGGGGTGACCACCATGTTGGAGACCCACCTCCCAGAGTGTGAGTGTGTGTGCGTGTTCACGTGCATGTCTGTGGTACAGAATGCGTGGTTCTACACCACATTTGATTTTTATACGCTTGTGGCTAACAGGAGCCAGATGTAGCTGCCTTCTGGGAGATTACCTTTGAAACGGCCATTTGTTTCTCTTTTTCACTCTTTTTAATGAGATGTGTGCATGCCTGCTTACATATGAATGAAAATAGCCAATGACCCACAACAAAATTAGGACAATACTTCTGTAAGTTAATATACTTGCTTGATTGTGTTGTTATTTTTCATCACAGCAAAGGTACAATGCCACTTGTTTGGAAGCTGCATAGGCTCAAATAATAAAACATGAAAAGAAAAGGTGTTTCTGACTATGAATTTAGCTTTTATGCCTTTTCTGTATGACATTTCCTAGGAAAATGTTTGGCTTTATTCATTTTACAAACCCATCCAACTAAAGTAAGAGTAAGCCTCAAGTTAAGTGTTCTTGTGTGGGTTGAAAAATTTAGCTTATTATTCATTTAAAGATAAAGCTCTAAGAACAAAAACAAGATGAATAAGCAGACATGCAAACAAAATCATCCCTTTATCTGGAAATAGTAAAAAGTGTTTTTTTTCCTGGAAAGGACTTGATATGACACTAACATAACCGCAGCAAATAATTTTGTCATAAACCACTTGATATTAAAACCTTTCAGGAAAAAATACAATTCCAGAATGAGAGCTTTCGCTGCACTTTATCCTGGTGATAAAAAAAATCATCTCCCTAAAAAGGTTTTTGCCTGCTTGGATTCTGCTTAGACGGGAAATATTTGCAGGTACTTCAACTTAATTACCTGAATATTACCATCATGAAGGCTAAAGCGCACAATGCATTGCAAAACCGTTTTCTTCTCTCTAGAAGATGTAGATAGAACAGTGCTGAAAAGGGATCAGAAAGCAAAAGAACAACGACTGAGCGAGAGGGGAGAGTGTTAATTGAAAGCGAATGTGTCTGTTCTGGCTGTTGGTCAGAGATGGGCTGGGGTCCCACTTGGCTTGAACTTCAAAGGCCCTGCCCGCCTGACTGGAGCGCACCTGCAGCCGTTTAAACCCTGCTCTCATCACTCAGGGCGTTCAGAGACCTCTCCCACAATTCAGAGCCCCAACTACACATCTTTCTGCCAAAGACCCACAATAGCCAACATTCAAGAATTCACCCTAAAGCATCAGGTACGCCGTACAACTTTCCCCATTGAAATACATGTCAATCACAGGATGAGACGGCTCGTGATGCATCCACATATCAGGGCACCTGCACTGTTAACCACAACCATGGCAGGTCACACACACCTATACAGTCTCTCTCCTTTCTTTTTATCTCTCTCTGTCTCACTCGTTTTCTATCTCTCTCTCTCTCTCTCTTGACTCGAAGCACACACATGCAAATTCAGCCTGAATTAGATTCCCTTATTCTTCTCTTTTAAATTATTATGGTTGCTTACTTTTATTTTTTCGGAAGGTGGAGAGAGGACAGAATAATATCAGGATGATTT
This sequence comes from Menidia menidia, assembly GCA_907169785.1. Classification (NCBI taxonomy): domain Eukaryota; kingdom Metazoa; phylum Chordata; class Actinopteri; order Atheriniformes; family Atherinopsidae; genus Menidia; species Menidia menidia. The sequence continues at coordinate 9,425,466 of CAJRST010041110.1, read as the reverse complement.
TTCTTAGCAATCCGCCAGCTGCTGGATTCAAAGTGATGAGACTGGTAGGAGTGAGAGATTGATCCAGTGTCAACAAAATAGTTGAGAAGAGCATCTTTAAGGCTCAAATATGGAATTCCAATACATATTACATCTCTAATAGAATAAGTAATAGGAAACATCAAAACAGTGTCATAATCAAAATTGTTTGCCAGTTGAGATCAGAGTATCATCCAAACGATTATGACTAAAGACATTTGTGGAAAATATTGCTGATTATACGTGAGTGAGTCCTTAATGTTGCGCTTTTGACTGTGATTTTTGTGTGCGCTCACAGCTTTGCCTAAGTGTCATTGCAGCTTGGATTTATCAGGCCTTATGTCTTACCTTAGCACTCAAATATTATCAGAACCTCTCTTTATTTTTTTAACATGTTTTGGATAAAAAGAAGACTTGACAGCCTCACAGTTCATTTGACTGATTCATTGTCCACTATGCATGTTCAGCCAGCCACCATGAACAATCTGCCCATGATCTGCAGGGTGCGTCACGCAGACAGTTCCCTACTAAAACAGGAAACTACTCAGCACAAACTTAGTTCCACAGAAATAGCAAAGACATAATTTGTACTGTAAATCTGCCTGGCATCCATACCAGCATTAACAAAGGTAAATGCATTCATCATATTCATTATTATGTATGTATGTATGCGTGGGTGTGTGTGTGTGTGTGTGTGTGTGTGTGTGTGTGTGTGTGTGTGTGTGTGTGTGTGTGTGTGTGTGTCCCACATCAAAGAGGCCATGCTTCCCTGGATATGACTTTGACGTCATCTGTGTCACCTGCTCAATATCCGTGAATGTATGTGCACATTGACAGCTTGACAACATCTTCCATTGACACTGTAAAGTTCTATTATAGAGTTATCACCATTACATCCTCTGAGTCTGTGCGTTCACGAGTGTCATAAAACCCATTAATGACAGACTCGGGATAAAGAAAGAAAGGCTCAGAAGTATGTGGAGCTTATCCCTGTTGAGGCCAACTGTGATGTAACATGATGTAGAATGTGTGTCCCTGTGACAGAGGTTTGCGAGTGTGCAGGCGCAAACTTTCTCTTGGTGTGCATGCCTTCTGGTGCACCCCTTAGCACTGGCAGGAAAGTAGTTTACAAAAGACTCTGACACCTTCTCTGAAAGCCAGCCAAATGTTTCAGAAATTTCTGGAGTTCCAGAACCGCTCAGTTTGTTCAAGGCACTTCGTCTCTGTTGTCAGATCTAAATTTACAAGACAATAAATTATCACAGTTCTAGCTCTCTGGCACAGACCTTTTTGCCTGTCCATTTAAGTTTGCCATATATTTTTAGGGTCTGTGCTATATTTTGGCCTTTAGATGATAATCAAACAATCATGCTTTCTGGCTATTAGTTTTTTGTTTTCAGTTTTAAAAACATAAAAATATGTCAGCCTAAAGTTACTTATATCTGTATAATGTCACACAAAAAGTAAGTTGAATGAATGAAAACGAGAAATAATCTTTTGAAATGATGTTGGATGAGCCAGAATAGAAAGTTCATCCACTTCCCTCTGTCTAAATTTAGATTTTTTTTTCACCAAACATAACCTGTCTATAAACTAAGTTTTGTCTAGCTAAACTAAAACTTGGTTGTAAGAAAAAAATCCTGTATCGTCTAATTGCAAAGTGCTGTCAAACTCTGTATTCTACTTAACATGGTCAAGGGAATGTATATTTGGGGTGTAACATGAAGAAGAATAGATGTATCTCTTTTTAGCCTGAACCTTCAAGCAGCCGCATAAGCTGTAACTGGAGCAAAGAAGGAAGTAGGTGCCAAGTCCATGTTAGGACTATGCCTGGGTGGTTTGATAGATAGACATAACAAAGAACTTTAATGTGAAGGCCTTCAAATCATCCCTTACCCTATGGGGTCTTAAAACAGTTGTCGAAATGGCAGTGCTTAAATTATGTTTAGCCAATTTTTTAAAAATGTGAATAATTTTGATTGGGCATGCTGATTTTGGCATGGTGATTTGTCAATTACACAGGGAAAGAGTGATGGGCAGTGACATAAATAGGACAATGCTAATTGGACACACTCTTAACTCACAGTGTGAACAGAAGACAACAGGCCAAAAGAAGGATAAAAGCAAGTAGACCATCAGCGTGAGAAAAAATCATAACATCTGTGAAATAAATCACCACTTCTGGTTTTGCCTGACTCATCACAAGTTGAATTCTGATGCATGCCTGCCACTAATCTCCTAACGTTCGGCTTTCTAAACGTTACCCTTTTCAAAATGAACTTTGCTACTGAAAATTACAACCAAGCTGCGACTTACACGGTGAAAATGACAAGTTTGATGAGTTATCGATTCCTTCAATAAGGAGGTGCTGCCTGACTCTTTTGATTATGAACATTTACAAAAAACAAAATTTACAACATTTCCACTCTGCCAGGGACATTCTTGCATTTTGCTCAGTATCTCCACCAAAATAGGTTCTGTGCCGGTCCAGTGCTGAGGCCAGATTTATTTATTTTTTTACAGCGGTGGCCAGGCTCAGACCATCATTCTTTTGGGTGGCACAGAAACAAATGCCCCATTATTGTTATGCCAGATCAGCCCATAAATATAGACATACTTTGTCTTACCTACTCATATTTCTTTCTTTTTTAATCTTATTTACACACAGTGGCTTGACAGCCCTATGGAAGTCATCCTTACAAATATAGCAACCTGAACTACTAATAAATATCTACAGCATTTCATATTTAGGTTAGCACCAGAGAAATTGACAAGAGTCAAGAGTCTCATTGTGAATTCAGCATTATAATTTCAAAATAACTAAAAAGACTGAGAGTCCTTGCCCTACAACTTGGCCCTGTTCCTCTCTTCAATGGAGGTTGAGTGTCCTATTTGCAGTAGGACATTTATTGACAATCTAGCTTTCCAAATGGTCCTTCGCTAGATGACCACTGCTACCTAACAAAAGAAATTACGCACCAAAATAGAGGCATAGGGACAAGCGGTTTATGAAAAGGTTCGAACTAAGATGGGACCTTTGTTCTTAGTCTGCATTGAACAAGTTAGCCTAAGTCAGTCTGTATTACAGAATATGTCAACAGGATGTTTCCCATTTATTTGGACCTTAAACTTAAAAAGTTCATATTGACATGGAATACTTATAAATGTCACTGAAAGTATAAAACACTCAGCCCTTTCTTAACTTGTTGCAGCATGCCTAATTTCTGTGCCTGTACGACTTTGAGTCTCATCAGTGTGGGAAGTCAGCCATGTCCGACGATGGGCTGTTCTCTCTGCTCCAGCCTGCCAGGATATGAGAATACACACTGAGCTCATATCTGGACTGCCATGCTGGTGGCATCCCACAACATGATCCCCTCAGGGGACACATTACTGGCCCATTAGTCCATCTATTCCACCTCAAGCGCATGCCTCCGGTACAGTCCCTTTCCTAAATGCAATTTACCAATGGGAAGTAATCCAGAGTAATCACAATGTATCAACACAAAAATCAATTGGATTAGCTCAAACCCCCCGGACTCTCTTTTATCCCTCTTTTACTTCATTGCAGTATTTAGATAGAGCAGCCCCATCAGTATTTTTCCTCTGAGGAGATGGTTGCCAGATTGGATCCTGCACATCAGGACAAACTTTTCCTCCATCTGACAAGGAGGCACTTGACTCTGTTATTGTTTATAAAGAGAAAGCTGGGGTCAAGTTCACAGGCTCGGAGAGAGACAGAGAGAGAAAGCCAGTTCTAGCTCCAGCCCCAGGAGAGAGAGCATAACTCAGACGTGTTTGTGCTTCCCTAATTCCTTTTGATTTAGCAGAAAATTGCGAGCTAAGCTGCAGTGCACAAATATTCAACAGAGCTGGGCTTCCATGCTTCACTTTGTGGCCTCTCATAAACCAGGTTTGTGTGTATATGCTTTCATTCTCCTACGAAAAAGATAAAAAAAAATGTGACTCAGTCTGAGTCTGCATGGAGACCTTTAAGCACAAACCCAAAAGTCTTTAAAGAAGCTTAGCTTTAACACTAGCTTTAGCATAAACACTGGGACTGTTTTCTCAAGCTTTTGATGAAATAGTACTTTGCAACAGCTTTTGCTAATTCTAATAGTTTCAATTCCGACAAGGATTTTCGTTTTGTTTACTTGTTCTTTAGTGTTATTGGGGTCAACTGAATGAACTGTAGCATTCTCTACGTAATGTCACAAGCTGTAAAGGTTCAATTCTGGGATGATAAAACTGTTCCAGGATCTGTCATTGAGAAGGGATGGGTTTTATTAAGTTATTAATTTGGAGCTTGTAAAGGGTTTTCCATGCTTAAGAAGAGTTTCTAATCTGTCAGGAGTCATTTAAGGATGAGAAACAATGAAGATTTGATGATTGATGGTACCACACAGCCAAGCCTGAAGACAAGATGAACTCACAAACAAACATGGGACTAAAGGTAAGGATAGTTGCAGCAGTGTGTGTGTATTTTATTCCAGCGCTGTCTCAGCATTCTCTCTCTAACACATGTGGTTCATATTTAGGCATAGTGCTGCTCCACTGAACAATTTGGCTCCGTTTATCTGAACCCACATTCCCTGCTTTACTTTCAGACTTTCACCTCTGCTGCACCTTATGTGGCACTTGGAGTCATGCATGAAACATGCATTTTGTAAGAACCTCTTACATCCATAAAATCATTGTCAGGTACGGTGCATGTTTAAAATTTGTCTGGTGGGGTTTTTTTTTGTATATATTTAATTTGAATCAATAGAAATTGATTTTTTAAGAATAAGCCATCATTTTGAAATGATTATTTTTTGGAGTATATCATTTGGATTTGTCGTAGCAACTATGTGAGGTTACATGGTGTGAGTCAATAGTGGTTGAAAAAAACCAACATTATTTGTCATTACATCGTGTGATTATTTGTGAGCTGTAAAATGACAGCATCAACTCATTTCTATGATTTTTCTATGTGGTTACAGAGGAACCAAACTAAATACACAGCGTTCTCTCATCAGCAGCATCATGCCATCCACACACGCGCATCTTTCTTCATCAGTTCATCCCTTTTTAATATCTCCTTCCTCGTCAAACTCTGTAACCCCTGTTTCTGCCCAATGAGCGTCGGGATCTGTCAGCAGCGAGCCCTCCCTCATCTCTTTCTCTCCCCCCTCTCTCCCTCAGCTCGGACTCTATCCACCGTGCTCTATCCACCGTGCTCTAATATAGGAGAGGTCCGGCGCGAGCATCCGACCAGGCAAAGAGAAATCGAACAGCAGACGGTCAGCCTGTACCTTTGCCTCCCGGTCTGATTCGGGCACTCTTTCCAGCTCTGAGCCATAAGTAAAAACCAAAAGGAGAAGTAACCAGGGAAAAGAGAATAGAGGCGAAACTGCCCACACTTGTTGCTCGCGTCGTCAGGTAAGCCCCCCGTTGGCAGCCTGAAGTTCTCAGTGGAGAGTCTGGTGCGCACATGGCTCCAAAAACGCGCTCCTCGCTCCGCTGACAGCCGCGCAACATGGAGTCACACTCTGGATAATGAGGCCTACCAGCTGCATAAGTGTATACTGATAACCTGGTCACGTTGAAGCAAAGAATTATATATCTATCAGTCTAATTAGATATAGACATATATATATTTATCCTTCGGAAGGGACAAAAGGGACAAGAAGAGAATAGCCATGCTCGGTTTGAACAGGATTCTCAGCCTCCGGGCAGCACGGATTCAGCGTTGTGGTTCTCCGGGATCCAAACTCTCATCCAAGCCTTCTTCATGTCAGAACGCCGGTGCCAGCTCGAGGATTTATTGTGCGTGTCTGTTGCTGCTGCTGCTCGTGACGCCTCGGGTAGACTCTTCATGGTGGTGAGTGGGCATCCATCACTGCGAGGTTCACCTACCACAATTTACTATACACTTTTTAACAAATGACTGAGGAAATCTATGAGAAGGACGTGTTTAACTATTCCTTTTCACAATGTCATTCTCATTAAAAAAAAAAGGTGTTTAATCTGTCTTTAAAAATGGGACACTTTAACGAAGCCTGGAGCTTTTTTTCCTACCTTGGAAGTTTTATGGATTATAGTAGTCAACTAATAACAACATATATGTTTTAATGACACTTTTTCTAAATTAGTAATTAAAACCAATTTTAACGATTTTCCAGCAGACAGTTTTGGCATTGTTGTTAATTTTTGTTGAAAAAAACGTAAAAGACGTTACGATTTGTTTGCATGTGCTGCCGTTCGCCATAAAAGATTAATTTCATATGGCACGGAGGGAATAATGAATAAGTGTTTTTCTGTCATAATTTAATTTCACTTCAAATGATTTTCTGTTAAATAATTAGCCCCGACACATAACAGAGTGCAGAAAATGAACTAAATTATGAGTTTGTGAATGAGACTTGAGCTCTTTACGATTTTACGACCAAACTGCGTGTCAGTTTGCTGGCCTGCCATGCAAAGCAATAACAACAAACCGATGAGTTGAATATATGTCGGCCCTGTTGGCTGAGCGCGCGTGTTCAGCTCAGCTGGAGCAGGCTTTAATACACCAGGTACCACCACGCCTCTCTCTCTCACACACACACAGAGGGGTGACTTCAATAAAATACTCTAACCATCAATTTAGAGAATAAGGGGCTAGAAAAAAAACCCATTCCTCGAACCTAAATTTCCACGAGTGTGAGTGTGTTTATAGGAGAGGTGTCTGTGTGTGGGCGGGGATGATGGTGAAGGAATGCCTACTAGTTTGTGTAGATTAAAATCAGTTATGGGGAGCAGCGGAGATAGTGTGAACTGAAGATCTGACTGAATTTAAGAAGCTTTGATGTAAATTTAGGCGAAATTAAGATGTTTGGGTGTATTTTCTTTGGATAGATCATGGGAAATAAAAATGTTCGAGGTATTTGATGTTATAGGGATGGCAATATAAATGGAGTTGAAAAGCCTTAAGAAGAAATGTTAATGAAAATATATTTTATTTAATATCAGTGTTATTAATGTTCTTTAATTATTGCAAAAGCAAATATTGTGTAGTAGAGAACATACTGAAGAGTGGTTCTGATTCATGATTCCTTTTTAACTTTTTTTTTATCCTAAATAAAAAGAAAACATAAAAACTTTTGTAGTTACCTGTTGGATTCAGTTAATTTAGGTGGGGAATCTGAAGATATGAGAGAAATAGTTCTGTATTAATAATAACAGAGAAATTTTTTTTTTTTTAAATCTCCTTTAAAAACACAAATGTTATCTTTTGTCTAAAAGAGTGTCCCTGATTACTATTTCTTTGTTAAATTCCTTACAATTGTGATCCAGGCTTCACGACATGTTGTTTTAGGCTTGAGGATAATGATTTACTACCTTATAAAGTCTACAAGTCCTTCTTGTTCTCTGAGAGTCAGGGAGAGAAAATTAAGTGTGAATTGCCTCTCTGGCACTTTCCTTTGATGAGCACTCCGGTCTTTTTTCCTCCTCTCTAATTCCACTCTGGGGAATATTGAGTCTCCAATCTCTATCCTCTCACCCGGCCTCGTAAAACATGACCACACAGCTACATGCTCCTTGGCCTCCATCCGCTGACCCGCCAAAAGCCCCTCAGCCACCGGGCAGCCAGAATTCTCACGCACACGCACAAAGGGGCACGGCATTGCCGAAGTGCATTCTCTCCAAACTCTTATCCTCCACATACTGTAAAAGTCTGTTTTCCTAGGATGTGGAGAAAGGTTAGAGGAACCTATGGCCAAGATGAGAGCAATGAGAGAGAGAGGAGTAAAGTGAGTAAATGGGGTTTGAGTTTGACACGGTTATTGGAGGCCCCAGACTTTTTGCTCTGATTTGTGACGACATGTCAACTATCCCACTGGGAAACATTCAAGCACACATACACACACAGGTCTTGCGGGGAGAGGTTAAGTGCTTATTTATTTGGAGAGTGGAGTAAATGGTTTCCACTCCCCTCCAACTCGCAAACCTTTAACTGTTAAGTGTAGTGAACTCTGACTCAGAGAGGACTTTTACTGTAGCTCTTCTTCATGCCATTCACCACTGTCCGTCTGCTTTATTTCTCACTTCGAGAACTACTTGTGGTAATTCACTTCAAAATTGCATCGATCCCAACAGCCCCGTGACGTCTCAAACAGGTCACAAAGGTTGTCTGTTCAAATGAAAAGGAGCTGTCTTTGTTTGTGGGCCCTTCAGGTACATCGGCGCCCTGGGGGCCCGTGTGATCTGTGACAACATCCCTGGTCTGGTCAACAAACAGCGTCAGCTCTGTCAGCGCCACCCCGACATAATGCAGGCCATCGGCGAAGGCACCAAGGAGTGGATTAGAGAGTGTCAGCACCAGTTCAGACACCATCGATGGAACTGCAGCACTCTGGACCGCGACCACACCGTCTTCGGACGAGTCCTGCTCCGGAGTAAGTCAGTGTGTGTCACAGTGTGGCTGTGAGGCCAAAAAGGCAGAGATGATGGGCCTTTTTTCTGTTCTCCTTTACCAAGTTATCTTTCTTTTTTGTAATGGTACTTTTCTCATTTGCTGTGTTTTTTCTCTCATCTTGCTGTACTGTACTCTACCTATGCTGGTGTTCCTTGTCTATTGTCACCAATAGACTGCTGTGAGGTCTGAAGAGAAAAAACACATGAGCAAATACACAGGCTACAAGATGTGAATTTCTCATCATTTTTGGGAGACTGACCGACATTGTGGCTCATACGGTTGAGCGTTCACACTTCTACAGTTGCATTTTTATATTCATACTACAGATCCTGACTCTGTACTTGTGTATCTCTCCAAATTTTTTCTTAATGCAGGCTTAAGCTCAATGCTGATAAACTGCATAAGTCTTTTAAACAGAAGACCTTCTATATAAAGTTATGATAAAACCTATTTTTATCATAACAATATTTTGCAATTGCTGGGCCATTTTATGGTAAACTGTTATGCACTCTTAAAGAAAAAAGAGCATTGAAAGCATTCAATGCAAATATTCCTAACCATATTATATCCTGTACTGTGTTCTCAGTTTACAGGAATAAAATAATTAAATGTAAATAAATCTCTCGTAAATGCTTTCATTTTAAACTAGAATTGAACTACAGATTGCAATAAATGAATAATAGAGTACTTTGCTGGTTGGGCTTCTGTTAGGTTTGCATATTTGCAGTGTAGAATTTCGCTGTGTAGAATTTAGTTTAGCACTAACTATTTCTAAGTAATTGATGTATTATTACATTTTTCTAGTAACAATGCAGGGGGATTATTATCATAGGAGGTCTCAGTATTTGTGTTTCCTTTTAAGCGTAGATGTGCCTGTGTACATGCAACATTGATGCAAAATATGGAAGCAGCTAATGGCTCATTTACTGCAGCATGATATTGGAATTGAAGCCTAATCTGCTGCAGTTCATTGTAACAGCGAGATATAGGCTTTGTTGAAATTGTCTATCCGGCATCCCTGACTATTCACCACTTGTTACTGTCTCATCCAAGCCATCCCAAGCATGTGTGGGGGCCGGCAATGCATGGAGAGAAGTAGCAGATATGGAGATACTGACCCTATGTCTGTGTGCCTGTGTGTGTGTCTGGGGTGGAGAGGAATAAACAATAATGTAGATGTAAATATTTAGAGAGATATTCTCACTGTCAGACAAACAGGGCAGGTTTGAAAGATGACCAGTGATGCCCTGCTCAGTGCTCCCCCACATTCAGCCCCTCAGCACCCACTGAACCCATCTCCCTGCCTCACAGATTAAACGAAACACTTCAGTAAATACAGAACTAGCAGGTTGGAGCATTCAAACTTTCCCTTGTCATGTTGTTTCAGTTTTGCAGAGTAAGAGTGAACCCACTCCTCAAACGCAAACGTGTTCTGCTTGCAATAGATAATAATTAGTTGTGATAAGTCATTAAACAAATGTGTGTCACCTAAAGAGTTGATGCACAAGGTTTATTTTTTTCTTAAGTTAAATCTGCTTCTGAAAAATGCATTTAGTGATTTGGATGCTGCATAGACAATAAAAAGACTGAGTGGAAAAAAAGTCATTAAAAATTAACTAAAATGTCATGAAGTTAACTTTTTTAAAGGTATTTCTTAAAGCGTCTTAGAGGTTTTTTCACTGAATTTAGAGGAAGTGTGACAGAAATACACAGTATAAGCTTGAGGCCTTTAGAACATTTTTTATCTTTAGGATTGTCATTGTCCCAAAATATGATTAACACTCCCCAATTTAGATGTTTATACTTAATGGCAAATTTATAAAATTATAATTACATTCTTTATCTTGTCCAATTTGGGACGATTTGATGAGAAACACTGGGGAGACGTGCAGCTTGATGTTCGTTTGTTATTGATGTTTGCGGGTACAAAAGGAATGGTTGCCAAGTCATCAAAAAGATTAAAAGTCACACATTTCCACAAATTTATGAAGTAAACTCACAACATGCAGCTCATATTTTTGAGAGGCTTGTTAATGTTTTACTCAAAAAGTCTGCACAGGGGCCTAGCTGTCGCTAAAATCATAAAGGGCAGCGCGCCTATTTGTAAGATCTCATGGGTAATTGCAGTTTAAGAATTTTTCTCTTGGCAGAGAGACACACGTAACAATCAAGTAACTGAGCCAAGCAGCTGAATTAAGAAAGGCCTTTTCCCTCAACCAACGTTACTCCAACACTTTAACTACACACACAAACAAATACACTTACTCTATACACACATATATATATGTGCGTTTGTATGTGTGTATATTATTTAAATATACACATTTATATATTGTATTACATATATTATGTCATAGGCACTAAAGGTGAACAGGTTCGTATGCCTCTTGCTGCTGTGTTGTATTTTTTGGTCGTTCTCTTCCAGAGCTGCTGCTGTGACCAAATACTATATCTAATTCACTCCAATTCTTTGGCAACACAACACAGGGATTGTACTCTGAGGAACCAAGGAACGAACAGATGAGCACAGCAAAGGCAGATAATGTTGTCATGACATCACCCTGGTGCTGATAAATGGGGTATCACTGTGTCTGTATTTAAACAATTTATGTGAGTGGATAAGAGGCCCACAGCTAGGATTATTTCCATGATAATATTTAAAACAGAGCTGGCCTCTTCTCCACATCAGGTCTGATATGCTCTGTCAGCTGCACCTTCGTGTCCTCAAGGCTCACACCCAGTTCTTCTCAAGTCATGGCACTTTGTGTATCCTTGTATTCATAGCATGCTGACTGCAAAGCTCTCCATCTCTGACTCTCAGAGAATCTTCTGTATGGCATTATGAGAGTAAGTGTAATGTCTGTTTTCAGAAACAGATTTTGTTACTCTAACCTCTGTCTCAGTCTAACCTCTATTTCTATTTTTGGTTTTTGTGTTGACTGCGTCTCCCTCCCAGGCAGTCGGGAAGCCGCTTTCGTCTATGCCATCTCCTCGGCGGGAGTTGTGTACGCGCTGACTCGGGCCTGCAGTCAGGGGGAGCTGAAGACGTGTAACTGCGACCCTCACAAACGAGGACGAGCCAGGGATGATCGAGGCGAGTTCGATTGGGGCGGCTGCAGTGATAACATCAACTATGGGATCAAGTTTGCCAAAGCCTTCATCGATGCCAAAGAGAGAACTGTCCGAGATGCTCGGGCCCTCATGAACCTACACAACAACCGCTGTGGCAGGACAGTAAGTCTGCACTTTGGTATGATAAAGATTTTACAAGTACTGAAGAAATGGTCAACTCTTTACACCATTTTTTCAATATGATAAAGACAAAATAAGTTTTAAATAAAGAAAAACCTAATAATTGATTATCGAACACACAATTGTAATATTGATCAGATATTTCAAAACAAAAACGATGTGATAATGGTGGTAATAAAAAAAGGCTTGTCATTAAGAACAATAACAAATGATCATAGGTAGAGCTAAACCATTATATCACTTCACTCTTTGGTGGAATTCATATTTTAGTCCTCCAAGTAATGGCTGACATTTTCCACATCAGAAAGATCCTCTGCATCCAAATAGTATCAATCTGGGTTCTGAGACATTGTCACGTCAACCATTCCCAAATTGCCATGACCATGATGAGCTGAAGAAGGTGGAAGTGATCATATTCTCTCTGCCTTTTGTAAGATTTATAGAAACAAATTTAAATTGAAAATATACATACATATGAATTTTTATTTCATAAATCATTATTGCCTTTCCTAGTGGTGAAGATTGTTATAAATTCTTTACATTAAAGTGAGGTTTGTAGACCTTTCAAAACTATTTCTGATTAGATTTCTTTAAGCAGCAAAGTGTTGGCTCTTCTATCTCTTTTTCTTAAAACCAAACACTTATTTCCAAAAGACGAAGGACTCTTGGAAGTAAATACAATCCGCACAATTTTGGATGATTCAAACACATATTGCAAAATTACAAAAATAAAAGTGTCTAACTAAGGGAGATTCATTTCGCTATTTTTTTTACACACAGTTCAAAACAGACTTAACTTGGAATGACTAGTACTGAGATATTTTCCAACAAAGAAGCCAGACTCGTATTGCTTTAACAAGTGTCTCTTATCCAGATTGAGTGAATTCAGGAGTCCTCACAAAAACAAATGCAATGACATTTTGGAAAAGATCGTTTTGAACTGTGCTCCTGGAAAATGAATTTGTCTTTGCACAGATACATTTCTCTGTTAGAGATAGAGACTTGATACTTAGTGAGACTGAAGCTCTGCCAACACAAAGTGTGACTGAAACCTTAAGAAGTTACTAAATCACTGCCACTAAGGACTATTTGGCAGAAGTAAGTTCCAGTGCAAACAACAAGTTTTCAGTGGCAACTGAATTCTTAGAGTATAACTTATCACACTAGAACTTTAAACTAAAATACTAATTAATCTCCAAAACTGTACACCTCTAAATGTAACATGAAATTATGTGGGTTTTTGCACAAATGGGCTGAACGGGACTTTGAAAAGTATTCTTCAATTAGAGCTGCATTTTTGATAATGTGATTAACACAATTTAATAATGGCTGAAACCACGTTAACTGTCCACACCTTTTCATTTAGGCAGTGAAGCGCTTTATGAAGCTGGAGTGTAAATGCCACGGCGTGAGCGGCTCCTGCACACTGCGGACATGCTGGATGGCCATGTCGGACTTCAGGAAGACTGGCGACTACCTGAGGAAAAAGTACAACGGTGCCGTGGAAGTGATGATGAACCAGGATGGGACAGGTTTCACGGTGGCCAACAAGGCCTTCAGGAAGGCCACCAAAAACGACCTGGTCTACTTCGAGAACTCTCCGGATTACTGCCTGCAAGACAAAGCAGCAGGTAAGACAGCAGAGGAGGAGAAGAAGAGGGCAGACTGAAAGACAAGAGGAGCAGTTTCTCATGGTTGTTGATGGATTGCCCTGACCGTGTTATGTTTTAGGGGTGTATGTTATGTGTATGCTCATGCATGGGTAGTGTGCTTTCTGTGCGTAAATGTCAGTGTATGTGTGTGCATGTAATGGCAGTCAGATAACACAGCGGGCCTTCCTCTGTGATGTCTGTGGAAGCTAATATCCTTGTACCCTGAGGACATAATCGCTCCATGACCACCTGACCCCTGTCAGTCTCTGTCAGCGCACACAGACACACATAACCCCGCGGTCAGAAGATGTCTTGATCAACCTTTACACGGTGAACCCAATTACATGTGACTGTTTCTAATTGGCTGTTTGATGGGTGAAAAGACAATTTTCTTTTTTTGAGTCGGGGGGCGAGATAACTGACATTGATTCCTCCATCATTCACAAGCTCTTTTCACTTCCCCCTCATACCCGCTCCCATATCTGCCTCTTACTGTGTCCCCTCATTCATCCTCCCCCTCTTTCTCACCTTCTCAGTGGAATCCACAGCCTAGGGACACAAGCAGCTCATTTAAAAAAAAGTCACTTCTCTCTGTCTGTCACAGTCTTTTTCCCTCTCTGTCTGTCTGAACTAAGCGTAGCTGGAGGGCAGAGTGGGCCTCAGAGTGTGAGAGCCTGTCTGTCTGTCACGCTCCACTGTCCATTTAACCCTCACACACACACACACAAACAGAGGTGCTTCAAAGGGAGCAGTGGCTTGGGAAAGGCAGTGTAACTATAGGCCACTCTACCAACACTGCATAGTTGTGTGTGTGGGTCTGTTGTTCTGTGGGCAGCTTGTTGTGATAGGTAGCAGTTCAAACAGGGAGCTTCTCACACCAAACATGAGCTCTGATCTCTATGGGGATGAGATTCACATAAGACACAGACAATGTGCCACTACATTAGGTAATAGTCAGAGTGCTAAACACTAAGATGCATTAAAAACCCTCACTGCCGATTGGTATGTTATGCTGTTTCACCACTGCCGTGGTAAAAATCAGGCTTTTTGTAACTTCTGGTTCCGACTACTTTAACAAACATTTCTCTCCAACTAAATAAATTCTAAGCTGATGCCACTTTCTGAGAATAAGAAGACTGACCTGCTTATATGCATAAGGCTCACACTCTTTGACAATACATCTCTTGATTGGAACAGTTCCAGTTAAGCAATAAAATCATCTGCCCAGTGATGTTAGTTTCATGATGTTGAAATTCAAGTTAAAAACAAGTTAATGCCTAAACTTAGACAGGGTAATAGATTCTGTCATATTGCATAATTACATTGCATATAAACAGGTCAATCATCCCGGAAATGGCCAGTGAGAATAGAAGTGGAACTGTGATATATTTTGTACTGATTTAAAAGATTATGACAGATCAGTCATAGATCTCGGTAACCAGAAACATTGTAAATTTCAGAAAGAGTGAGATGCTTTGAGACCACAGCCTTCCTTAATTGTAGCTGCATCTCTACAGGAGTGTCAAACTCCAGTGCCCGAGGACTGCTGTCCTGCAGGTTTCAGACCTTTTTCTGCTTCTGCACACCTGATTATGATTAAATTGGATCTCCTCGAGACATTTTTGAGCTTTGCACAGGCCTGCCAATGGCACACTGATGTGAATCAGGTGTGTTGAAACAGGCAAACCTCTAAACCCTGCAGGACAGCGGCCCTCGAGGACCTCGGATCTAATTGATGCAGCTACAAGGATTAAGGAGGTTAAGGACTATTTGAATCTCAGATTGAGATATCATTTGCTTTCTTCTTATTCCGACAATTATTCAAATCCTTGGACAAGCTATCGTCAAGTCAATCCATCAAACTTGAAAACTTAAACAGCTGCTATTTGTCATTTAAAAAGAAACAAACAGCTGTGCAGCGAGACATGAAATAACCAATAAACTTGCTTTGGATTTGAAAAAGTTTATCGATTCCTGGCTAACTCTTTTCAACCCTTTGCGCAGGTTCTCTGGGCACGGCTGGACGCGTGTGCAATAAGACATCACGTGGCACAGATAGCTGTGAGGTCATGTGCTGCGGGCGTGGCTACGACACGACGCGAGTCAAGCAAATCACCAAGTGCGAGTGCAAGTTCAAATGGTGCTGTGCAGTGGAGTGTAAGGACTGCGAGGAAGCTGTGGACATACACACGTGCAAAGCTCCAAAACGAGCAGAGTGGCTGGATCAAACCTGAGGCCACACCTCCCCTGCCCCCTGTAATGCAGCCCCACCCCTTTTCCCCTTTGCAGGATAACCTGTGGAACATGGCATTATGGGAAACTTTGTCCAAAAGTGTTCTGCGTCTCCGCCCTCCTCTTCCCCCACTCTGTCTCATCATTGCATGGCTTTTCTACCTGTCTGTGAAAGCACTAGAATCCATTACCCATCAATATGAATTCCTACCCGTTAGCCTATGTTTGTGAATGGCCCT
This sequence comes from Menidia menidia, assembly GCA_907169785.1. Classification (NCBI taxonomy): domain Eukaryota; kingdom Metazoa; phylum Chordata; class Actinopteri; order Atheriniformes; family Atherinopsidae; genus Menidia; species Menidia menidia. The sequence continues at coordinate 9,409,633 of CAJRST010041110.1, read as the reverse complement.
GTGATTGAACTGCTGGGATCAGATGAACAGAGATACCAGTTGGCGTTTATCACCAGTTCACTTCAGAAGGCCTTTGTCCTTGTTCCTGCTTCTGGGTTTAAAATGGTTTGCTGCTTTCATGATGCTTTAAAGACAAATTTTATTAACTGAGCCTTAAGACATATCCAGTATTATTACAACATCATATACTCACATTTTTGCTTCAGTTTGTTTGGGGGAAAATACTCTTTTATATACCAAAAACACAAAAATCCTAGTTGGTTGGACTTTGAAGTGCAATTTGAGAAGTGGACATTTTAGCATAAAGTTGGCCATATGTGGCCGAACAGGAGTCCAAACAAAGGACCATCGGAGAACAGGGAGATGGACACCAGATGAAAAAACGGACTGATGTGTCATCGGAACTTTGAATGAAACTGTACAAAAAAGAAAAAAGGAAAAAAAGAAAGCCGCTTAAAGTGAATTATTTAAATTGTAAAGTGTTGTTTCATTTCTCATCTGTAGATGAGACTGCACTACATTAGCTGAGATGGGGAGAGAAAAAGAGCACTCCCATTACTGTTCTACTTTCCAGCATGTAAGACGACAACCTGCTGCTGAGAATAATACAAAGAAAACTGAAGCCTGTACTTTCATTCTGTCACACATTAACCAAAACATTGACAGATGTCGCTTCTCTGCTCTTCAGCTTGCTTGTATAACATTGTGTATATTGCCTTATCTAAACAGATGTTCATATGAAATATATGGTGGTTTGACATTAGTATCTTTGATTTTTTTATTTAGACATAGTTATCTATTGAGCAGATGGAGCAAATCTGTGTGGCTGAATATTTGTTTCATGCCAGTAAGAGTATGACATGAGGTGTCACTGCTATCACACACATGGCCACTGTTCCTCAACAAAAAGAATACTAATAATGCCATAGAGTCAGTAACAAAGGCTGATTCTGTGTGGATTGGGTGGGGTGTGTTATATCTGTCAATGGGAGGGAAGTGTTTGATTAAAGGCCCAACCTAAAACCCCAACCCTTGCTGGCCCTCTCCCACCCCTTGCTATGTGGAATTCCAGGTGGGTCCCAGGCTAATGACTAGATGACTGTAATTACCCGGGGCTGTTGATAGCTGGTGATTGGACATGGTTGTGCCACAGAGGATCCAGTGTGGGCTCCTGCTGGGACCACATTTAATCAAAGGCTTCTTGGCCAGCTTATCAAAGGGAATACTTTCCAGCAATCTTCTCAGTCTCAGCCCCCTCTACTCCCCACACTTCAACTCGGTCTCTGCTCCATTAGACGCCAAAGACTCCTGAAAATATTAATTCTACAGGATATCATCAGCAGGATCGAAATTAGGTTCAAGTAGTGTGTGAACATGTGCAAAGAAAGCCTGAGGCTCTTGTTTCTGAGCAAACTTTAACAATTTGTTTACAGTATTTATTATAAATTTCTCACACGGCTCACTGTAGCTGTCTCCTGATGATAAGATAATTTCTGTTTTTCCAGGCTGAGGAAAGATGAGGCCTGTTTGACTGAGGTAGCGCTGACATGAAATTACTCTTTTGAGTTCTCTAAACCACTATAAGATATTTTTTGGAGTACTGCAAGGTCCATAGTATGACATATACACCACACATGTCATACTTTGAACCTCATCTGATCCGAACCAAAAGTGGGCTTTAGTAGCCATGAGAGGCCAATATCATAGATAAGATAAGCTTTATTGTCCCTCAGGGTAATAGTATGGAGCTGTTCCAGTCACTAGGACTATTCTTGTGCCAATGCCTCGTTGCAGTCTGTCTGTGTCCTGGATGCCAGGCTGAGTGCATTCCTTTTACACATCAAAAGACAAAGCATTCATCTTTGCAGCTGATAGGCAGTGTTACAGGCAAGAAGAAGGAGAGGAAGATCATACTGACAGAGGGCACAGAAATGGCATCAAGCAACTCAAGAGGATGAATTTGAGTTTAGTTTTTTTTTTCTTACCATGATCCCATTTTTCAAGTGTCGCCAATGGCTCAATTGGTAATAATGGGTCAACAAATTATTAATTGAAATGTTCCATACGTGCCGGAAATTATTAATTTTCACAAACATAATTTCCATTGTTCTCGTTTTACTGAACATTAAACAATTCAGTGGAGAAAAACAATATGCCCAATTCTGAAATAGTCATATTTTGATTTGACTGCATCATCTCAGCTGAGCAATGAAGTTTGCAGTTGAAGCTGTCAGGGGGAGGAGGATGGTGCTAGATATTTGATTGCATAGTTTAAGGGTCAAGATCAAGTCAAGTTGTGACCACTGTTACCTTCTCATTGAAGTATGATTTTTGCATTTACTCTAATTATCTTCCTTTTAAAGACAAACCAGCCTGATTTGTGGTTGTGGTTCAGTATTAAACACAAGACATGTATGGTTAAGAATTCCCACAACTTACACTAAAACTGGCCCTGTAAAAAAACATGGTGGGTCTTAATATCCTTTTCTGGAGTTATTGGCTATCATCTTACCATTTTGTCTTTATCAGACTTTTTTAATGAAACAGGGGTGATGGTTCCACATTTCAGGCTTTCATCAATGAATAAAAAAGAGAAGAGAGTAGAGAATAGTTTACGCCTTTGAGGGAAACTCTCAGGTTCAATCACAAAGCATGAGAGGCCTTTTTTTAATAGTTGTCTACAATCTTTCCCTCAGTCACTTCAGTGTCTCAGAGCTGACAGTGACTTAGTGATTTATAACCTTATGTCAGGGCTGCTATGCATATCAGTCTGAGCTCTGGTTGCCAAATGACAGCAACTCTGAGAATAGAGAATGAACTTCACTCTGATTACGTACACATCCATGCATGCAAGTACACCATCAGGAAATGCTGGAGGTGCAAGACAGAACTGGCACTGCCAAATAAAATGAGAAAGATCCACGTGTAACATTTTGTCCTGAGGACCTGCCTTGGCTGATATATACAACAAATAGGGGTATGAGCCAGAGTGAAGGAACACCGTGAGTCAAACTGGTGGTCTATAACATATAGAGTTACTTAGAGACCTCGCGGGCATGTTTATCAGCAGATCTTAGCTGAACCGTGTTCCACAATTCATCATCATTACCAGTCCCATCTGGCACATCCCTCAGACCGCCTCTCGCCTCCTTCAGGCCTCTGATGCAGGCATCTGTGGGTGGGAATCTTGCTGGACAGCCACCTTGGGGTGGTCCGGGTGTCAGCCATGTGATCTGTTTTGAACACATAGTCACATGTACACACCTGCAGGCTAGGGCCGCATTAACTCAGTGTCCCTGAAACTCACCCATCACCTGTCTGGTGAAGCTCTCAGCATGTCAGCAGTCTTTCTGCTCCGTCACTCACAGTTCATGACCAGAGAGTGCACGCAAATATACAAGCCTGCTTATAGGTGTGCAGTGGCGTGAGTTTGCCCCTCAGGGCCAGCGCAGCATTGGTCTTCTTTTTATTCCGTGGTTGGGTTTTAGAGGGGGAGTCTGGTGAGGTCAGGGGTCATAAAGTTTAGGTGTATCAACAGAGAGCCTTCAGCACTATGAATGGTCATCCCTGATGTGGTGCCTGTTGACACCCCCTACACAATGACAGCTTGCTCTTTGGCTCGCCAGCAATGAGGTAAAGCTATTCAGAAGAGCACCTGTTGTGCTGGAGTCAAATTTGTCCAAGAGTGTCAGCCGCTCCATTTATCTCTCATCCATAAGCTTCAATCTGTTGCTGTGGGTGTCAGACATTAGGCATTAGGTGGTGCAACTTAGTTGGGAATAGGTTTATGAAGGGAGGCTGTGGGAGCAGAGGGGGGGGTGCAGATTTGTTAGGGAGCTCAAACTAATATTTACGTGACCTGCCAAGACCTGTGGGGTGTAGAGAATGAAAAAGAGGAAAAGTATGAATTGCATCGCCTACTTTGAGGGGGAAAAGGGGGTTTATGACACACAACATTTATCTACTGAGACCTACATGAGCAAATGACCGCCCCCTCACCACCCTCAAACCCTTTCCCCCATCACCCCCACCCTTTCTAAATGGCCCCTTTGCTCCATCATTTCCTAAAATGGTTCACAACCGCACATTTTAGCAGACATCACAGCACACCAGTATCCCTCCAAGACAGCAGTGGCATCATCAGCTCTGTCTTTGTAAAGTCATGGTCTGATGCAGGGATTTTCCCTTTTATCGGTGAAGCAGAATTTAATCCACCTTTTTATTCATTTCATAAATGCAGCAACAAAGGACACAAACAAGCATGTGCAGGTTGATCTTTATCAACTTTCTGTCACTAGTGACCTGAGTCAACACCATTCATAGTTTGCCACCCATTCTTAATCTGTAATAAAACTCTATTACCGGTAGCTCTCAGCCAGATATTTACCATTGAGGGTTAACAAGTAGTTTTGTTTTCACAAAGAGAAAGTTAGAAAAGCTATGCGCGGTATCAACCCTCTAACGTGGTTGTTGACGCAGGCACTATATGGACACATGCACTTACATGGTTAGCTGTTGGGTTTTTCTCCCCCGTACAAGGTGTAGTCTGCAATGTGATGAGGTTTGTATATACATGTGACGCAGTGAGTGTGTTTATCTCCCTCCCTGTGTGGAAATTTACAGGCACACCTCGCAAGTCACAAACAACAGTGACCTGGAAAAATAGCCGAAATTCCACCAACATACCAGAGAATTTGGGGGTTTGCGCTGACAATACACACGCGGGGCTGAGGTGTGGGAAACAGCAGAGATACAGGGTCAGGGTCAAATTGTGGCGGCCTCACAGACATAGATACCAGTGAGTGATACCAGCTGAGGAGCACTGATGCTGACACTAACAGTGATACCGTGGCTACCTGAGTGACATTGATAGATAGCGCCGAGCTATCCCAGAGCGCCCGCAATCAAACCACAACTAATTTATTTCTCTGGTTTCTAACCAGCGACACTATTACGTTCTCTTTGGTCTTCAGTTTTATGCATGTGTGAAAGAATATCCGATGTGAATTTACATTTATGAAGCAAGTTGGTAAAATGGGAGATCATCTACCTGTATTCAAACATGCTCACAACTCTGTGTTTGTTGTTGCCTCAAGTGGAGTAGATGTGTTTATCACATCCCTGGAGCCATCATACCCCTCCCAGTCTCCCAGACTCCTTACCTTTGAAAACACAAATCTTGAAAGATACACACAAGTACACTCATAACATGAATCCCAAACTGACCACACAAACAAACACTGTCCACGTGGAATGTGGGAGGTTGTTTTGTTTGTGTCTCGAGGTGCAGCTTTCAACAGTGTTCATTTCCTTGCGGGATATATTGTATATTCTCGGTGGCACTTAAATAGGCCCAGACATGGGATTATAAAAACATGGGACTTTCTTTATCCTCTGTGTCTGACATCCAAAGCCAAGGGCAGGGGTACTTCCTGAACAAGATTCTCCTACAACCAGCAAAGAGACATCGGATTGAGAGCAGGGACACAGTACAGTAGCCTGAGTCTCTCAGTAAACAGTGGTAAACAGAGTGAGCCCTTGGCATGAATTGGAGGAATACTGCACACAAAACATTTACACAGAGCTGCCACATGAACAAAATCATTTCAGTTTTACAATAAAGCACTGGGGTAACTAAAACAACAGAGGGGAACTCATCCGTCCCTCTCCTTTTTCAGAGTGACTTGTTTATATTCTGGACTCCCAAGCTCTGTAAGGGGACAATTCAATCAAGTATAGTAGTGTCTTCATAGAGGCTTAACTCGGCTTTTGTGTAAATGTGACAAGACCTTAATCAGACCTTTTAAGTTTTTATTTCTAGCAAATATAGTTTTATTGTTCAATGTGTCAAATTTGATTAAGAGAGCATAAAAATCATTTTGGGCACAAAACATCTAATGAATTTTTTGAAAAGCAATCAAACTTTCTAAAAAATATTACATTTGAATGAAACAGGTGGCAGCTGATCGTATTTCTGAACCATCTATAAAAACAAAGTTCCTAGGAACATAGCAGACAGTGAATGGCATTGTGGTCTTCTGATGTTAGGCTGTACAGCAGGCTTAATTTACCTTTGCAACTACTAACAGAGTTCCTGTCGACTTTAGGGTGGATAGTCAACTTCTCAGTGCAGTGACGAGTGTATTTATTTTTCCCAAATTTCACTATGTGATACATGTGTGTGCCATCCCTTTAATTTGAACACATATGATATAGATACAGTTGCTCATCAATTTAAATTTGCATGCTTTCAAAATGAGTAAATGGCTTGAGAGTATGATTAGTCAACATGTCCATCTATTTCCACCAAATAAACTTCTTTGATCCAATGATAATAACCTCAAAACTGTTGCAATTTGATGGGAACTTTAAATATGTGGGGATAGCCTGATTTCGGTTGGACCGTCCACACTCACATATCCCAAATGATGCTCACAACTTCATTATTGGCCTGAAGCACCATATCTATCAAATGTTTGAACTGTGAGAGTTTATACCAGAATAAACAACAGTCTAATGTGTTTATCCGACACTAAAGCACACACCAACAGCTGTTTACCGCACAGAGAGCCAAACCACATACAATAACATCAGCAAGAGGAACATATAATCTGATGGAGACGCACGTATGTTTGAGAAGGTGATTCTGAAGGGGATTTGTGTTTTGGATAGGTTGGTGGAATCTGACAGAATCACCACCCTGCGTGCAAATATCCAGCCGCTGTAAGCAAGCGTTTTCGTCATCTTGATTCTCCAAGTGACTGTAACCATTAAAATGATAAATGTATATACTAGATGTAAGGAAATTCAGCCAAATCACTTGGCCAAACGTAAAACTAAGGCGTAATTGACAGGGTTAAATAAAAGATAAACTGCCTAAAATTTGAAGTGCATCAATGATTAATTCATAGAGATTTTTATTCATGCCTGGCAAAGACTGAGCCGTGGACATTTCATTCAGTGTTGACTGATCATGCAGTATGCAGAGATGTTCCTCATCAGGAACCATTTCTGGATTTCTATCTGTTGTGAACACACACTTTATTTTTAAACTTGCTACTCTGAGCACAGTGTGTCCTAGAGTTTGTAATATTTCCTCCTCCACAGCACTTTTACTGGCATGTATTGCTGTATTTTTGACTATGATAGACAAAAGAGATGTCAACTTCCTCAACCTTGCTGCAACCTTCATGGAAATGTCTTACAAATTTCTTCTTTCTAGTTAAGAAATGTATATTACAAATGACATGACTCAGTATAAACTGTCAAACAGCAAAGACACAATATGACCACCACTAACCAATTGACTTTGCTGAAATGCCTCAGTCAATTTTTCATTATTCCACATCCACTAAATTGCTTAATTTGGTAACATTTGGACACAAAGTAGTTGAATCCATCACCAAAGCAGAGTGGCATACTAAATAAATGTAAATCCATATTTTTTATAGTGCTGTGTGCCCTATTTGGTTTTCTTTAATATACTGGATACATAAGATTTACCAGAGGGCAATTTCTTTTTTAAATACCATGTGTTGGATGAGCTGGAGTCAGTAATTTGACTGTTTTTAATAACCAAAGTCCACCAAAAAATAAATAAATAAATGGAGAGTTTTAAGTTGCCAGCAATGACCTGCAACAACTCCTATTTTAAGCAGTGTTAATATGAGTAAATTCCACTTGTGATTTTATGGTGTCAAGCTTATCCTTGAATGGGATTAGTCATTTCCTGCCGTCTCTGTAGGCTTTCCAGCAGCCTCACTGTGACTCCCTGTTCAACCATACGTTTCTTGTGTCTGCGCTTCACCAGAGATAAAACAATAAGATTAAATTGCAACTGGTTGTTCTATCTTGTTGCTTTAATCTAACATGCAAGTTTCGGTGTTTGCACTGTGTATAGAATGTGTGTGTGCATAGTGAGGTTGGATAGCTGCATTACTTAAAACATCTACTTTTGTTTGTCCTGTGGGCAAAGACCTCCCACAGTGTAGATTGCAGGAAAAAATAATCCTGTTATTTGATCTTGCAATTGTATTTTACATGGATGTATATGACGAGTAGAGCTGGACAGTTGTCAATGGATCACAGAGCAGTACAGGGGAGCATCTGTACTTTACATCCTGCTATTGGAGAAAAACCATAGAACGGAAGATCTATCGCCCTTGTAGCTCTGTGCTATTACCACATGTGATATACTCATGTGCAAAGTAAAAATGCAAACTTATGCACAAAATATATAATCAAATGGCTTGAAACCACAGAGAGGGATAAGGCAAGTATAGCTCCACAGCAAGTTCAATTTTAACTGTACAAAAGACCATAGAGAAAATGAATAATGTCTAAGTGATTAAAAGCAGAAGAATTACATTTACAAGTCTTTCTAATGTCATTCCTGACATTTATCAGTCAGTCTTGCTGGTGTACAATAGTTGTCCAGATGCCCTAATCCTAAATCTTTTTGGTTTGGCAGTCATCAGTTTCATGAACTAGCCCAAGAAACTCTATGGTTTCCATTTCTAATTTAAGATGTCCAACATCTTTGAACTTGGGCTTGCATTTAATTTTCCTCATGAATGTTTGTGATTATGCATTTAGCACATGTTTGTTTTAACCAAACCTAACTTCATCAAACTCAGCCCCAGAGTATGGTTAATTTAAGCTTATTTGAGATCTGTCAGTCTCAACGTAAAAAATAAGAAAAGAAATAGCTTTTTTTCCAACGTGAAGCAGAGTCTGAGGTAGCTGTGGCATCTGGGGATGTGGCCATGACTATCGAGTGAACTGTCTTATCGCTTACAGATCATGCAGCGGTCCGCCACCTGCAGCAGATGACATGCCGTAGAGAGGGTTCAGAGTGTGGAAGAGACGGGGCTCTCTGTTGTGAGGAGGGCAGGAGGAGTTTAGCACTCAGCCCTGTCTGGATACTGGAAGGAGCAAGATGTGAGAGGGAATGGTGGGAGATAAGTTCACTTGAGCGAGCTCAATAGGACACTTCAGTACAGGCGCACTGTCTGACAGCTTGTCATGACAGAGGGGAAATCAGGGGTGGGCTTTAAGAAAAGTCATCATTAGTCACTAATTAGTTTTCACTGACATTTATGATTTAGGATGCACCATTTAAATCAGTTGGGGTTTATTTGTGTACTGCACAAATTGAATGCAACTGAGGAAATGTCATTGATACAGTGTGGGTGCTTGGATGTGTGTGTGTGCGTCCCCACACTGGCAGCACAAACAGTGACAGAGACAGATTAGGTGTCTGAGAGGGAAAGATGGCCTTATAACCAACCTCCACTCACTCATTGAATGAGATAAAGCACAGCATTGACACATACACACACACCCACACACACACACATGCAAATGACATACGCACACACACATATAAACATGCACGGATGTACTTAACTGATGGCATCTAACCAGTTGTATGGAGAAATAAGGCCTGAGTCGGAATCTGCTGAAATTTGCAAATTCATCACCAATTTCAAACAAACAGATTAGAAAAGGACTGTTGTGGTATGCAAATAGACTTATAGGATTTGTCCGTGTATACACTGCAGTGCTGTGAGAATTTCAGGAGGGCATGCAAGTATGGGAGTGTGTGAGGGTCCCAAAACAGTGACAGGCCAGTCCTCTGCACACAAGGCTACAACAACTTCTTATCTCTCCTCTGTTGTTCTCATTTGCTCTTACGACATGGAACTAGCTTACGATCACTGTCACGATACACTTTGCAACCTGTTTGTCAGTAATACAGTATTTAGAAGCCGCATTTGTTTCAGCGACAGCAGAAGGCAGGTTTTAGGATTTCTGTTGGAGTGTGTGTGTGTGTGTGTGTGTGTGTGTGTGTGTGTGTAGGAAGGTTTCCGGGTGACCTCAGCGGCCCAGGCTGCCTGTCCATAAGAGCTGGGGCTATTAGACCATCAGAAAGTGGGAGCATCCCCTCTTGCCATGGTGATAAGATCAAGGCATTCCGACAGCCAGAGCGGTCATTACCCTGTGCTCTAGCCCATAATGTCCCTCCATTTAAACACCCAGTTACCATGGAAATGCAGCTGCGGCCATTTAAGTCATTTCTTGGCCCCGTTGTCTCTCTGGGTCATTGACACACATGCACACAAACACACAATGCATCGACATGTCATTTGATAAACATTTACACATGCACACTGCTATCAGGGGGTACTTTTGCTCTCTGTTATATCCTCTCACACACATATATAGGCTACACCCACACACACAAGTGCTTTTCTGTGTAGGTGTCTGTCTCATGTGGGGTCGCGGCTGCTGGGGCGGCGAGTAGGTGACTGAGTCACCGCGGGACTCAGAGGATGATACAGTAAGACAATCTGGATGGCTGAGTCAGCATGCTGCCTCAAACACACACACATGGACAAAGATACAGAGAGAGACTCACGCACACACACACACACACACACACAAACAGATCCACGCACAATACTAATCAGAACAAACAAACACCCCTGGATCATTACACGTCAAACAAACCTGACCCTGTGTCCTTCCAAATCCCCATTTGGCAATTTTCAGACTTTCCTCACTGACATCACTCAGATAACACTCAAACTAACCCTCTGAAATCCTCAAACCCCGAAACACACTCTGCATGAAAAAATACTCTGTGATACTTCTGAGGAGATATGTGGATGTGGTACTGAAATGTTTGACTCCTTACGGTACCTGCACTTTATTCATGAGGCCTTAGGTGTATTGTTGCTGATTTCACTGTCATCTATACATCTTAAAATAAAGTGACAATGCTTGAAATTAAAACAGTGTGAACCACACAGTTAGGATAATGGGTCTGTGTTTCCTCCTAGTGGACAAACAGTGAAATCACGTGGGGAAAGAAGAATGTGAGAGTTAAAGTTTGTCTCAGTTGCTCTCTGTGTTCATGTTAGTTCTTACTCACAGCACCTAATGTTAGAAGTAAGATGTTAGTGCATCAGATCAGTGCACAAACTGATACACTAGCTCAGTTGCAAAACTGTTTACCAAGTAAATAACTTTTGCTGCACTTTATAATGAAATATCGTTCTACCTAAAGAATCTTGGTAAAAAGTTAGTCAAATTTTAATCGTCCTGCAGGATTTTGCATAAGGCCAAAAAGCCCCTGTTGGATTATTCCAGTGTATCCCTTAAAGAGCCATTCTTTTCATTTTGTTAAATGTAGTAATTGCAAATGAAAATGTAGTGATTTATCTATCTATCACACTTGCAGCTTGTCTGGGTCCAGGTAACCGGTATTTAATGCTATCAGTGGAGCCCATTTGGATTTACATATCAGGGCTGAAATGTTCATTCAGACAGGTTACAGTACGTATCAGCTTTGGTGTTTTAGGGGAACAGTTCCATCTTGTGGCAACAGGATGCAAAGCAGAGTGCACGTTTCTTGAGGTTGTGTTGATGCCGGATGAATTGTTCAAGAAAGAACTTATCGAAAGTTTGTGACACAAATCGTCGTCTGCATGTACTTCATTTTCAGTCTTAAACAAGTCAGATGATAAGCACATTAAAGGCTATTTCTTATTGATTTTTCTGTTTATTTTTTATTACGAGTATCGTTATGAAAACTCGGTCATTACTGCTGACGCGTTCACTGACTAGATGTGTTACTTCATGCCTGGCAGCTTTGTTGGTGCAGCCATGGGCGCAGCTCTGCCTGTTCGGTTTCACCAAGTTAAGTTTCGTTTCCTCCAGACTCGTCCAATGTGTGGGCGTATCTGTTTATATCACCAAGCTCTGCCGTCCAAGCGCTGCTGCGCTGACTAATAAAGCCCTGGAGCGCACCGCCCATGTGGACTGTCCAGGAACAGAAAGTCATCGCCACCTGGGGAAATCATATGCTTATTGACGTCCGAGACGTCCGCATTAAACCCAACAAACCAAACACTTTAGGTGTAAGTTGGATCCCGCTGAGCTTTTATCATGGTTAACATGGCTTTAAGTTTACGCTGTCAAATCGGACTCGACTTTTTTGAGTTTTTAAACGAAACCAATCGCGCATCCATCACTGACAGAATTCAGCTGAGAGACATTTACAACGATGAGTTCAGGAGCAGGTGAGTTGTTGGTCATACTTGATACGTAAGTTTGCTTTGTTTTCACCTGAAATTAAACGCTGTCTTTTTTTTATCGTAGGAACGCTGGTACCAAAGATCCGAACTTCGGTTCGGTCCTCTATGCCCTGAAAGTGTGCCACAAAATTACAAGGCGCTATGACAAAATACGCTTCAACTCCACGGTAGGAGCGCCTTCAATGTTACCGATTGATCAATGTTCTTATTTTATAATTCGATCCTATTGAAAGCAGTCTAAAACACATTTGAACTCCAGAGACATAATTCTTCATGAGGTCCTTTTTGTGTTCAGTGTGACATCTTCTGTTATTTGTTTATCAGAGAATGATCTTACACAGTACACAGGGGGGGGGGGGGGGGGTGTTCTGGGTTGCAAAATACATATGAGAAAAGAGATGGAAAATAGAAACATGTAGTCACAGGGCCAGGTTTTTTTGGAGGGGGCAGACAATCAGACTTGTGCCATTGCAAAAAATGTGATTGGGTCAGATAAATACATAGATACATTCCTATATTGATTCATAATGATGTGTAAGATTGAAAAAAGTAATAAAGAACAAGAAGAAATATGGTTGAGATTTGGGAGGAGCTCCATTAAAAGGTCAAGGCACTTTTGCTGACCTGTTTTAAAAGTCAGTTTAGCTGTTTATGGTTAAAATAAAACACGGCAGCTGCATGATGTGACTTACTTTTTAAAAGCTAATATGGATGTGCACAGGTCAAAGCTCTCTATGTGGATCAGTGGAACAGTCCCAGGGACCGCCAACCACAGCCGGTCCAGAATGGAGCAGCCAGCCCTGAGATCTTACTGGCACCTAACTCTCCGGACGAGGCCGAGACAGGAGTAAGAGCCCGAAGGAAGCTAGCCGGTCTTCTGATAAAAAAACTCAATGTGGAGAGGTAACGACAAACTTTTCTGTGATATGCTAGTTTTTTCGTTTGATTTTTTTACAATTTGCTTAATTTAGAAAAAAAAGAAAGAAGAAAAAAATATACAACTTTAGCAGAGTCTTTTAATTGCTTATCATCTTACTATATCTGATAAATATAAAAAAATCCTATATGCAGTATGCAAGCAGTTTGGTCTTAACTCCTTTTCCTCATAAATCTGATGTGGTGAGAACCAACAAAATGCTGCTAGTTGCCTTATTTTCAACATGGCATTGATAATGTGGACATTCTGCTGCCATCAGTGCAGTGATACATGCCCTTTACCTTTATTGCACTTACAGGACCCAGTTTATCTCTGACAAACATGGTATCAGTATCACCTCTGACCATCTGTTTGAGAATGGAAAACTTGGCGTGTGTATTAAAAACACACTTGAGGTATTTATGCCATTAACATGCACCCTTCTCTGACAGCAATCATCCTATAATCATACAAATCTCAAACCTTTTTAAAAAAATGTTTACTAGTGATTTTTTTTTTTTTTTTACAGTATAAGGTTAATCTGACTGTGAAAAACACCAGCACACAACCTGTGTACTTCACTTACTACACCCCACTCCACTGGCTCAAATGCTTAAGTATGTTTGATGAGCAAAGAGTGACCAAACGGAACCCTCTGCAACTAAAACCAGGTAAAGTGTGCAAAACGAGCTACAGTTTTGATTTGAACTGCAGATTTCAAGTGTGAGATACAACACTGCATGAATCAAACCAAAATTTTGAGCAATAAACAGTTAACCGATTTCTTTTGGTTTTCAGGTGACAGCTACGAGATACAGGTTGACTTCCGCTGCAGTTCAGTTGGTTTTTATCCAGCTACTCTGGCTTTTGAGTTCAAACCAGATTTGCAGCCTTCCTCTTCTGCCTTCCACATTGTCCGCTTCATCGAGGCCCAGTGTGTCACTTCCTTGGGACTCGAGCTGGCACCTGTGGCCCCCTACAAGCCTCGCTCCCTACCGGCCTTGATTGCCGAACCAAAGTTCAACATTGTGGATGGACAGCGACCCGAGGGGTGCTTGCTTTCATTTGTTCGGTGCACCATGAAATAAAATAAATGCTGTGTTTGTTGCATGTTCTGCAAAAATGTGTGAAACTTTTTCAAACCTTTCTTTTCACAACCCCCTCCAGGATGACAGTGCTGCAGCTCCAGTATGTGGTCGAGTTAAAACAGTACCGAGTACCACCGTACATGAACCAGCTCCTCAGATTGCTCAGGCAGTCCTGTTCCCTGTCTGATCAAAGGTAAGTTCTCCTCAGCTCCAATGATCAAGTGAAGTGGCAAAGAGGAGGACTTCCCTGGTAAACACTGCTGTCCATGCTACCTCCTCAGAGGGACTGTGCTGGAGAATCCCCTGAACTGGGAGAACTATACTGAAAAGTTCCAGCTGCTGCTGTATTTGGAGGAACTCCAGATGGAGGTTGACATCAGAAGGTACAACATTCCCAATGAGGATAAAGAGTTTGCCGTCCTAAGGAGCGACCCGCATCAGAAGAAGCTTCTTATTTTAGAGGTAATGTGGTAATCTCCCACAGTTGTTTAATTAAGTATATATTCTTTATTTTCTTTTTCAAATTTATGTACCATCAGCAGGCATTGTTGCTTAGTAACTGTGGCCCTTGGAGAGAGATACAGTACTGGACAAAGTATAATTATTATGATCACCAGGTTTAAAACTATTTAAAATGGTAATATAGGTTGCAGGGTGCTTTAATGTGAAAGTAATTGATTTTAGAATTTACAAGAATGTCTTGATCATTGAAAAAAATACCCATGAAGGAAAAAAAAAGAAAAGGGTGTATTTTTCTCACCAACACAAGAGTTGCGATAACTGTCAAAAAAACTTTAGTGTACTTAGAGTCAACTTATGGAACTCTATGATAGTGTAAGACTGCTCATGTCTTCAAATAAGCCATAAAGCAATAGCTTGGATTGCCTGTTCAAATGTACCTTTTGGTCCAGGAAGTTTCCTAATTGAGTGAAATAACAGAAGTGTGCTCAGGTGGCCATGAAAAAAACAATGAAAAAGAAAGATAGCCTTACCCGTCCTATAAAAAAAAATCCTTAACCAAAGAGGGATGTAAGTCTGGATTGCATAAAATGATTCAAGATTTTTTTTTATTTGTGTCAGAACAAACATTCACGTTTTACAATTTCCAAAAATGTACAAAGAGGTTGTAAACCTACCTGTGTGCAATTTTTAAAAGCGAAGGGCATAATAAGTCTGCAGTGAGAATCTCAAGACTAATATTCCTTATTGGTTTATACAAAATTAATATGACTGTTTTTATGACTTTTCAAGTGTGAGGTTGTTTATATTTTTCTCCTCAAGTGCTAATTTCCCCACAGTTGCGTCCATTTGTGCCATATTCAGGAATTGGGAATGCTGTTGTAAACACCAGCTGGTGACAGCGCTCAGGTCTGAGGACAGTAAAAGTGCACAGTTCACACTGCTGTCTCCACCCTCCTGTCTAATCTCTGACATGCTAAAACTGCCCACAGAACAGGGTTTTCACACTGGGAATGCAGCCTCCTCACAGGGAGGTGGAAATTGGTTTATTAGGGTCTTAACAACTGATAAGTTCATTTTTAAATCCCTTATTGACACGCCCTCTGTTTTTCAGTTTACACTGACAACACACACAGCTACATGACCCAGAGAGGAAAGAACACATCTTAAAAATTAGAAGTGTGCTCACTGAATAAAGTGAATTAAAGATGTGGCTTCATGTGCATTTTTATTGGAAAAAAGCAAATTAACCATATTTTATAACAAATGCCAAAATTATATCACATGAAATTGCAAGTGATTGGTTTAGACATGCGATAATTGGGTAATTTTAGGGTTTTTAACTATTATACAAGAAGCACAAAGAATTACGGCTGCCATCGTCTTCAGATGTTCAGAGAAGACTTGATGCAAATTGGGTGGCGTGGAAATATTTCCCCCAGTCATGGCTGACACGGCAAACATTACAACGAGGTGACTCACTTGTGGTTTCTGCTTGAAGCTGATACACCGTCAGCTCATGTGACTGGCTTCTGTTTTTCCAGATATTAAAATAACATCCCTGATTTCCACAGATAGTAAAGAGAATCTTCAGGAAAAACCCTCTAATTTCTTTAGTGCAAATGCCCACCCACCTGTGTCTCTATTTAGTCCCTTTCAAGGTGTTCTCAGGACAGTTACCTCTATGAACTTATGACCACGACAGATAAATCCTATACTGCCCCCTTCTGGAAACCCAACAACCATTCTCGGCCATGTCCTTTTTCTGACTTCTCAAACCATCTTGAAAAATGTATCTTACTTGTGAATTGAAGCCAGACTACTGAACAAAAAATTATTTTCCGTTTTTTACCCAACAACCCACCCACCCACAGGTCCCTGGTGTGTCTGAGAACCGCCCATCTGTGCTTCGGGGAGATGCACTGCTGGCCTACCCTCAAGGAGAAACGGGAGTGAAGTACCGCGGCTACGTCCACAGTGTGCAGCTGGACAGCGTCAGGCTGGGCTTTGCCTCAGAGTAAGACCAACGCATTCCTGTCGCATGTGATACAGAAATGGTATACTTGTGTATCTCTCGCTCAGTCTATCTACCTTTTGTTTCAGGCTACTGAGCCGCTTTACAAACGGAAAAGATCTCTCCTTCATCGAAGGGGTGAAATTCAACATTGAGTTCACCATCAACCGCTTGACCGTACGTCTGCAGCACAGAGCAGCAGAGCTGGCGGCCTCCTGCAATCTGAGAAGTGTGCTGTTTCCTGTTGCATCTCCCATGTCAAGTTATCCACCGGATCTTCCTAAACTCAGGTTCAAAGCAAATATCGACTGCGTGCTTCTTTGCATACGGACGTGTACATGAAATCCTAATCCTGTTTATGAAGTCAACTAGAACTGGAGCTTCGATCCTCTAAATACTGATTTAAGTTGGAGGAAATCCTGGGTAAAGCTATGTCAGAGGGCTGATTGGTCCAAAGGGCAACTATTATTGATTGAACAGATTTGAAATTGATACCAGAAGAAATGTCTCCAAAGGATCAACACTTTTCCATAAAGTGCACATCAAATACAGAAAATATTTGGGAAGTGACCCAGTGATGTTTCACAGAACCAAGTACTTGAATCGAGATCATTGTGGTAAAAATAGAAAAGATTGCTGAGGGCTTTTTTTGCAATGGATAAACAGAACTGAATGAGAGATATTTACATGTAACATTATTTTACTTAAAGATTTGTACATGCATTTTGAAAAGAATTCCCCAATAACAAAAAAGTCCCTCAAAGTGCTGGCCCAAACCTTGAGTCACCTCATGAAAATGAGAAAACGCTCCAGCGTCTTACTTTTTTTTTGTTCCTCTTCTTTCTCCTGAAAGGCTCTTTGACTGGCAACTGGAGAAAAACCCAGAGCAGTATCAAGCAGTCCAACACATTGTGGCCGGATCATCCAGGCCTGCGCCTTACCTTGTGTTTGGCCCACCTGGAACAGGTACTATACGCATGTTCATCTATATAAGGGGAGCGAGAGATTCAGTTCAATATTTATCTCTTGTTTCCAGTAACCTTGTGTTTCATGGTCTGACAATAATTCAGCTGCTTTTTCTGAACATCCCTGCAGGCTTTTTTAAAAGTCTTTCACTAATGACATGGTTGGTGATGTGCTGCACTGACTCTCTTGCTCTAATGTTCTCCCAACCCCACAAAGGAATTCTAGATCTAATTTATAAAGACTGCGGGGTTCCTGTTGAACTGGTTTTTTAAAGGGCCCTTGTTTTGCAAGGTAGCTATATGAAGTCTGTTTATCAGGTGTTGTAAAGTCAATCTATTTTAGAATGATATAGTATGAGCAGTCTTCATACAGAAATTAAAGATCACATTTTCCAGTTACATCCGATCTGTGCACTTCTGTGGCAAAGGTGTCTATCTCTTTTTCTCATGGTGATCATCAGCATATTTAGACCTTATATAGTAAGTGTCTATCCTAATGATGTCCAGAATGTAATGCATCAGAGCTCGGCTTCACAGTAAATGGTCTGATTACAAACATCCTTTTTTAAGGAATCAAAAAGTCTTGTAAATCCAGTGTAGTCTGTTTATTTTCTCACGTTTGAGAATGATTATATATTTACGGATAGAAAGCCTGAAACACGACAAAATGTGCGAAACATAAGAGGATCTGAAGCCTTTGGAGACTCCGTATTGCTTTTTTCTGTAATGGCCTCGCTTGAACAGTTTAACTTTGACCTGCTATCCTGCTACATTCTCACTGAGCCGCAATCTAATCTTTCTTGGTCGGTTCAGGCAAAACCGTGACTCTGGTGGAGGCCATCAAGCAGATAGAGAAGGCCCAGCCCTGCTGCCACATTCTGGCCTGTGCTCCGTCCAACAGTGCTGCTGACCTGTTGTGCAGCAAGATCCTGGACCACGTGGACGCGCACAAAGTGTACCGCATGTATGCCAGCAGTCGGGAGCCAAGATTTGTTCCTGAACGCTTAAAGGTCAGTGAAGGGGTGCCGTTTCACTCCAGTTGATCTTTCAGCTTCTCATTCATGCTTTGCAGCTGTTAATAACACACTCATCTGACGCTTATCTAAAAGACAATTATGATGCTTCACAGGCATGTTCTAACCTGGTAGGAGAGTGTTATGTTTTTCCTCCAAAAGAAAAGCTGATGGAGTATAAGATCTTGGTCACCACCCTGTTAACTGCTGGAAGGTAGCGAATAATTTTCACTTTTATCTGCTCACCTGCATGAGACTTTCTCTCCGTGGACGGTTATTTACTGCACTTTAATATTCAAAGTCTCACCATCATTCAACACAGTTTATGAACGTTCGTTACCAAGTCTTTGATCTGCCCAGGTTTGTCTCGGGAGACATTCCAGCTGGACATTTCACTCATGTGTTTGTGGACGAGGCCGGACACGCTGTGGAGACGGAATGTTTGGTCCCAATTGCAGGTACAGACAACCACATCTGCACTGTCTCTGAACATCCAATCCGGGATTGCTCATATTTTGGTTTATTTTCCGATGCTGTGTAGGATTGCTCGATACTGAGACTGGCCAACTGGTTCTGGCCGGAGACCCCAAGCAGCTCGGACCCATTCTCAGATCTCCCTTTGCACTGAGATACGGGATGGGTAAGAACGGATGTTTTGAAAAGATGAGAATTAATTGTGAAAACCTAGTCCTGCAAAACTTGTGTGATAGTATTTAGATGGTTAACAGTCTGTGCTGTCTGCAGGAATGTCCCTTTTGGAGCGTCTGATGAATAATTTCACTCTGTACCAGAAGAACGAGGATGCGTTCAACAACTGCTTCGTCACCAAGCTGCTGCGCAACTACAGGTGTGCTAGAAAACAGAGGCGAGGTCTTACTTTTTGATGTGATAGATTTTCAGGACGAACCCTCTGAAACTTTGTTTTTCAGGTCTCATCCTGCCATTCTGAAAATTCCCAACGAGCTTTACTATGACGGAGAGCTGCAGGCTTGCGCAGATGAATATGCACGTAACTTCTACTGCACATGGGAGCACCTTCCAAAGCAGGTATCAATTCCCCTGTGAGCACCCGCCTACATGTAGTGCATGTACATGCACTTCAATTAGATTAATGACTGTGCCGCAGTAATTAATACACCCACTGTCGTATTTGCCGTTGTCAATGCCTGGAATGTTACGTTTTGCTGAGCCAGCTTGTATGAAGAAACCCTGCTTGTGTTGGGCTTTGTGGTACATTGCTTCATGAATTAGTGTAGATCTTACAGATGTACAGATTAAAAACAACATGCTTTAGGGGAAATATTTGTGGTCTATATTATAGGGCTTCCCGGTGATCTTCCGTGGGGTAGCTGGTGTTGACGCACGTGAGGCAAGCAGTCCATCCTTCTTCAATGTGGCAGAAGTGGAGGTGCTGATGGACTACGTAAGGAAACTGCTCCAGTCAGACGGCAAGAAGGGACTGTCTAAAATCACACCCAAAGACATAGGCATCATTGCTCCTTACAGGAAACAGGTATGAATTACCCCTCACTCAGCACTTTCTGAGTGAATCTTTAGGGTGTGTTTTAATGGCTACTTGGAGTTTAAAACAGCACAAATCTGAAAATAAATGACTTGTGAGAACACTTTGTATCTTGTGGAGCCAGACTTTAAATTCAATTTAACTCAGTAATATTTTAAAAGCCTTCCTGAAAAAATGTCTGCTGCTTCCTCATTAGCCACCCAACTCATGCATTTTATGTTCCAGTGAGTTTTACCATCCCATGATGATTAAGAGAAGATATGATGCAAAGTTCTTTCACTTTTTCTCTATTTTGTTCCTGGCCTGCATCCGAATTTGGGAGTCGGACTTTAGTCTTATTTTATTAATTGCTTGTGCTGCTCCTACATTTAAGCAACATTCCCATTGTTATGGGTAACAGGTGGAAAAATATCCAAGAGTTAATCCTTCTGCAAAGATTCCAAATGGTATAGATTTAATTATCTAATGAATAGGAAAAAAGTTTAAAATAAGATGTAAACAATGTAAAAAGTGGCCGTAAAAGTGGAAAACCTGAGAATAGCTTGAATTTATCAATACTTATTACAAATTATTACCTTACTGATTATTTGCAGATTAAGTAGTAATGCTGCTTCATGTCTCATTCCAAAATAGGTGCAGAAAATCCGCAAGGCCTTGGAAAAAGTTGGGAAAGACTTCAAATCCCATGACATGACTCTTCTGAAGGTAAATGACTGTTCCCCATTTAAAGAACATTACATATAGAGTTGTTTATGTATTTACATAGTAAATAAAAGTGCGTGTGTGTCAGGTTGGGTCTGTGGAGGAGTTCCAAGGCCAGGAGAGGAGAGTGATCCTGGTGTCCACAGTTCGAAGCGGATCAAATAACTTGGAGTTTGACAGAAAGTTCAACTTGGGCTTCGTTAAGAATGAGAAGGTACAAATGATTCATTCAAAGACACGTATTGTATGTGTGTACATCATCCTTAAACACTCTGTCATTTAAAGAGATTCAATGTGGCTGTGACTCGAGCCAAAGCACTTCTGATTGTGGTGGGAAACCCCAGAGTGTTGAACACAGATGCTACCTGGGCCCGGTATGTTGTGCACACATCTTCTGCTCTTAACCAGCAATTTTCAGCTAAAAGTGACTTTTTTCCTCCTTCTTTGTCTTGATTCAGCTTCACCAAGTACTGCAGGGATGAAGGAGGCTACATTGACTTAGATCATAAAGAGGATGAAGATAAAATCATAGATAGACTTGCAGTGCTTTACAACGAAATGAACCTTGAAGTTCAAGGTAACAATCATGTCTTTACTGTATTTGTAAATGAACCCTAAACAAACCTTGCTCACAACTAAAGTTTGCTGTCTTTTGTTAATCACCAGTTGAAACTGCTGAAAGTGATGTTCAGCTGTACCTGGACCCTGAGTGGAGGAACGACATGTGACCAACAGTAGACTCTGAACTCAGAGGGGTTTATTGTGACTTTAGCAGGAGGTATCATTTTACCACAGTCCGGTCTTTCATTCCATAATAAAAAAAACACACATACACACTCGTTTTTCTTAATTTCATATCCAACCAACTTTGAAATATCTCAGACTTAAGGATAAATCTGAGATCTTTTACGGAACACATGGATAAGGCATATATATATATATACCTTGATGTGTTTTTTTTTATCAACCCCTTCCAAAGATAGCAGAATTTCATTTTTTTGTCATCACGATAAAGTTAAAGTTACTTAATACTCATTATTTGTTTATGTTTTCTTATTTTGATAATGCTGGTTCAGTTTGATCTGTCATTTTGGTTTAAGAAAAAAAAACAGGAGAAAAATGTTGTTTTTTTTCCTGAACGATGTGACCAGATGGGAATTCTCTTCAAAGGGTTAGTTAGTTCTGTAGTACAGATACAGAACAACAGCCTACATTCATGAGAAAAAAACTGTAACCAACTATATTTTTCATGAAATATCAGCTATGCAAATTTACCAAAAAGTTCAGGGAATTTTGTGCAATGAGTTTGTAAATAGCCACAGAGTGGGCTTTGCCATCACCAATGTGCAAACTGTTCATCTACTCTTTTAAATGGTGACGGTGAAGAGAATTTTGCACTCAGTTATCACTGCTCTTGTCATTTATTGATTAGTTGAATAAATAATAGTCTTGTTTAAAGCATTTCTTTAAGCTCTTGAGACGACTTAATAATTCATATCTATCAAATCACAGTTTCTTATTGAATGTTTTATTTGTATTAAATTGTTATTTTATATTGTTGGGTTGATTACATAAAACTTAAAATGAAACAATGTCCAAATTTGTCATCTGTGAGCTCATCTTGTGTTTTAATGATAGAGATACCAAAGTATGGCCAAAACAAAACATGGGTTTTACTTGTTAGTGTATTAAATCCATTTGCAAAATTTCATATACTTAAATTTTATTGAGAATGTAAGATTTCAAAAATACTTTGACATGTTTGTCTCACCCAGACATTGAACACATTCCACACCTGTTTGCAAAAAATCATAACGACAATATTTCCTCATTAATTATGGGTTGGACATGTTTGAGACAGAGGCTCCAGCCAAAGCCATCACGTTCTGACCTCTGTGGACCTGAATGTGGGGGCATGTGGAGGTGGCAGGATCATTTTAAGCTATTAGTAAACTTACTTTTACAGTGTTCATGGAGCTTTTAGAGCAGGACTGGATATGAACGTTTACTGGTTTTTAGAGGGGACCGGGGAAAAAAAAACCATGAGCTGGGTCAGAAAGTTACCAGTTTGTCAAAATATATACGTGTGAACTTTGGTGGACAACATTATCTTTTAGTTTTTTAACTTATGTTACCATCACTTACACTGATACACAACAAAATAAGCCATGTTTAAAATGGCTAACAGAATTCATTTTTGGCGAGTATAAGTGAGGAGACACTTTGCTATTGTCATGGCCTGTCCTGCTAATGTTATTTATTCAAACTTTCACATGGAAAATGAATCAGTAGTTGCTGTATACAGAGTACAGTGACGTGTAGACTCTCTTGGGGTGGTGATAGTGATGTCTGTCAGAGCCAGAAGGAGCGCAACAGCCAGTACTTTCTACGACAATACATCTCTGTCACCAGTGCCAGTTTAAGCTGTCGCCATGAAGGAGACAGTCATGCACAGTCCAGAGCCTCTGCTTACAAATAGCTGCTGCTGCTTCAGTATACTGGGGTAAATCAGGCTCTTGTGTCCTTTGCAGGTGAGCAAATTGTAGAATACATTTCTGCTGACAGAGCAGTACATATCATTGGTATAGTATAACTTTTAGTGTATAAACTTACTAATGGTAAAAAAGCCCTAAGGATCAGCAAAGAAGGTGAAAATAAAATTTAAAAAAAGATCAAGTGGAGCATGCAGATTTCAGGCATGCAAATCTAAAACCAAAAAGATATCAGTGTGCATGTGGGATTCTAACCCTTCTACCCAAACAATCATGACACAGAGGCAGCTTTTTGACATTTGTAAAGTATATGCACATATAAATACAAACATACATTCATACAGAGATGGAAGGGACCAATCCCTTACAGACAGACTGGTGCGCTGGTAGTGGGAAACAAAACAGGAATCTAGCAATTACTGAGTGAGTCACAGAACAAACTGTTTTTTTTTTGTTTTTTTTAACGGTTGATTTGTTTTGCTTTTAAACAGGTGTGTCAGTCTTTCTTAATTGCCTGCATCTGTGAAGTAAGTACAGTCCGTGGAAGCCACTGATTTAAGGTTTCTCTAAGTTTGTTCTGTGTGCCTGGGAGGGTCCTCCCTCAGGTCCCGAATGGCCCTAGCGCTCTGCCCCCTCACAGCAGCTGGCAGCCACCTCTCTTCTTGCGCTTGCGGACCTGCAGAGCTGCTCTGGTAGCCATCTCAAAAACATCCCGGACGCCGTCCTTGGTCTTGGCGGAGCACTCCAGGTAGCCAAAGGCACTGATGCGGTTGGCCATGTCTCTGCCTTCTTCAGATTTGACCGGTTCCTGGAGGTTTCAAGTACAGACCAAGTTAAAATATCTATGGAAGTTTGGGGACACTTAACATCAACTCTGGATTATTTTTTATACCAGTAGTAGAGTTTCATATGAGACAATACCTGTTTCATTTTGGCCAGCTCCCTGCGTGTGTGTTCATCATTCCTGAGGTCCTTTTTGTTACCCACAAGGATGATCGGGACATTTGGACAGAAGTGTTTCACTTCGGGTGTCCATTTCTCTGGAATATTCTCTGAGGAAATTGTAAACAGGAAGTCACAGACCATGAGTTTTTCTTGCTACAAAGACAGGAGAATTTCCCTTATGATTATACAGACAAACATAACAAGGTCAACCAGCCTCAGATGATACATGGTCTGAGTCTGTTCAACAAAGTCAGCAGTTTCCTTTGGAATGAGAAACCATGGCAAACCATGGAATACCATGTGAGGCATTGCCTAAATCATGTGGGAGAGGAGCACACAGCTGAAAATGTTTTTAAAACACATACTTGAAGGACAAGGACACAGGCGCAGGACATTTTGTGGTCAGAAAATGGACTAGAGCAAGGTTAGATTCCCAACTATTAAAAGTACTACATTTTAGTCCACTAAGAATTAGTTGATTACGTTTCATTAGGGCCAGTGGACTATTTTTATTATAGTCTATATGTTTTCATTGAATCATTATTTGCAGTTAAGGCAAACTTTAACCGTTGAGTATCTTCATTCCCTGTGAAAAGCAAATATAGCCTTACCTAAACTGTCTGGGCTATCTATGGAGAAACACATAAGGATAACATCTGTGTCGGGGTAGGATAGAGGCCGCAGTCGGTCATAGTCCTCTTGGCCTGCGGTATCCCAAAGTGCCAACTCCACCTGAGAGCAAGAGGTGGAAAAAGTCAACCAAAGATCAAAGAGGCTGCTGATGCAGAGGACAAAAAAAAGCCGCTATTAACGTTAGGGAGGACATTCACACGTAAACAGAAAAAGACTGACCACCAGAATGGGAGAAAAGTGTCTTTGGACAAGAGAAGAAAAAAAAGAGTTTCAATGGACAACTCAGTGCCCTCAGTGGAAGCTCTTCAGCAGTTGAGGATGTTCCGGTTTGGGGCTGTTAATCAAACCGCTGACAGTCCCGGAGGCCTGCTCCAGATAAAACAACTTCCCAGCAAAAATAACTTGGAACTGCTCAGCAAGAGCACTCGTTTCAATATCTAGTAAACAGTGGTCTAAATAGTGTCATTTCATGTAAAAGTCACGTACGAAGGGTCACAAACCAATACAGCTAGAACTGTATCTAGGCCCACTTTACCCTGCAACATTAAGTTAGTTTCAGGGAGACGAGCCTCCCATCGCCTATGATCACAGCTGGAAAACGTGCCTGCAGTTTCCAAAAACAGGCTACAAGCTGTTAATCACAGAGAAAGTACACTATTTAGAAATACTTTCGACTAGTTTTGTGTCCTTCCAAGTATCTCTTGTTGGCTTGCAGACAAGCTAGAAAGCCTCTATTTTTATGCTTGGGGTTGAGTTTTTTTGTGTTTCTTTTTTTGGCTACATCACATACTTTACAGAAGAGACTTTTTTCTGCTCATTATGATGTCGTCACCACTAGGGGTCTCTTAGGAGTCAGACTTTTCCCTTCTTTTCCAAACATTCCCTTGTCATCTAAGGCTGGTGAAAAGTGATGCAATTTTATTCCAACATTTTTATTTGAAAACGAATGTATGAAAATCTGTGAAAAATCATTATTCACTTTGTTAACAGAGGTCCAACTTCAAAGAGCTGAAGCCAGATTTTGCAGGACAGGAAGCAGGAACAGGGAAGAGGTATTAGTCATGATCTACAAAAAAAGAAGGGAAAAAAGGAGGGAGGGGGCTATCCTTCTCAGGAAGGTGGTACTAATCCATTTCCTGTTGATAGCTGAAGGTCTGTTACTTTATAACAATGAAATGACCCGAGTGTTTGTTCACAATTCGCAGTTATCCTCATCAATCAAAGCAGCTCGTCACATTAAAGTTCCTGCACAGAGGAACATTCCTCAACAGAGGGGGGAGATATAGTCTGCACTTGTAACAGGGTTCATCAAGCATTCAAACAAATTAATTTGATGTTATTAAGAGAATCTTTATTCAGAACATAAAAGGAAACTCCAGACAGTTCCATTAGTTAATTGATCAGAAAGTACAAATGTTAAATATACTGTACCTGTTTGCCATCAACTTCAATGTCAGCAATATAGTTCTCAAACACAGTGGGGACATAGACTTCTGGGAACTGATCTTTACTGAAGACGATAAGCAGACAGGTTTTCCCACATGCACCATCCCCAACTATCACCAGCTTCTTCCTGATTGCAGCCATCTAGAGAGAAAATACCAGGATTAGTCCATACATTAAGGTTTGAGACACAAACAAGTTCAAACAAGACAGCGGTATGGAAATGAAATCATAAATAGTGTGAGAAAAAAAATCCAAGTCTGTTTTAGAGTCACGCCCTCTTCCTTTTTCCCAGGTTGCATCCTGCATGTGAGGTGAAAAACAGCAGGGAGGGAGCCAGGAGGTGGTCCGATGATTTGGGTACTCAACATGCTGAGATACAAGCGTGACCTCTGTCACACGATCGCATTAGTTATGACCTTTACTGTGTCACTTTTATGTCCGTGCAGGAAAAGGATTCACGGCTTTTACTGGTTTAGTCTTGCATGGCTGAACTGAAGACCTTTCTCTTTTCTTGTATCCATGAAAAGCGTTTGAATGCGAGTGAAATGTGGCTTGCCTGAGAGTGTGAGATGTCCACACACAGATCAATAGTCATCTCCCACAGGTTGATAATAATGGAGAGAAGGCTGCAGGCAACAATAAACTGGCTCAGTGCCGGTAGCATAAGCCTTACACATCTTAAGATGCATGGAAATACAAGGAGAAAAAACATTTCCCTCCATTCACACACACACACACAACAGAAACACGTTTCTTTATCATAACTGACGAATGTAGATGTTACAGTAATGAACCTTCAGACAATTAGCAGCTGAACCTACATTTCTGCTCACCACTGACTATTATCTTTTAGTTGATCGTTTTGTGATCAGCAGATTTAATTCTATTTGCTGAGATATTTTTCTTCAGAACAGGTAACTTTTTTATGTCAATGTCATGTAGCAGCTAAACAACAAAAGCTCAGACTATCAAATGACCAGACTGCTGAAGGCTTTCAGATAGCTACAGGCTACAGCTCCCTCCAGCAAATATGTGAGAAGGGACTGGGATCAATCACCTGGCTCTGTTACATTAGTCTAAAGTGACATTAAAGGGTTTGAACAGAACACAGACATGTTCTTTTCTCTGAGCTCCTGCAGAAGCTTCTGGCCTCTGGATGTGTAATTAAAGGGACTCAGGACGATCGGGTGGAAAACGCTTCCAATACAATGGCTCCACAAATTTTTTGCTATCAAGGCAAGACGCTGCACAACACAACAACCAGTCAAGCATAGAGACAGTGGCTTTTGTCTCTGTCCAAGATAGACAATGTTCCATTTCTGTCTGATGTGGGGTGGGGGGGGGGGGGGGGGGGGGGGCTTAGGCATTCACCTTCACTCTGCAACCATAGCTACCATTTTCATCCCAAGAATAAAAAGACAATTGTTCAGTTAGATTTTTTTAACCCCCACACATTAAATCAGGATAGTGTGTTGTCAGTAAGTCTCTGGAGAGAGCCACCTGTTCCCTGTGATAGCAGGCTGCCGCACCTCCATACATCATACTGTCACTGCCAGAGGGGAGCGACACACAAGCTAATACTCACAAACGCATTCACACTCGTGACTTGTAGCTACAGTGCTGCCTCAGAGGGCTTCAGAAACTTGGCCTAGTCGCAGATTTAATGCAGGAATGAAATAAGATGGCTTATTGATAATGGCAGCTCTTCCAGCAGGCTCCCTGCTGCCACAGTGGCAGCAAATGGTGCTTATTGGGGATAATGGCCCCTTTGCTTTGCATAACTGCCGACTGCGCCAGGACAAGGACGAGAACACGGACTTAAAGGACTTTGCTCACTATAGCAGTTATAACTATTGGATTTGTTCATATATGATTAAACATTATCATTATAAAACAGATGCAAAAGTCACAGAACATAAAAATACTGTGGTTTTCCCACTTTTTCACAAAATAATACAGTTTGAAGGGTCACAAAGTGCATACATAGAAAAAGAAAAAAATGTAAGGTTCTGTGAATGATTAACAAAGATGGCTGCATCTGTCAAATATTCCTGTTTTTCTTCCCATTTTAGAAACAAAAACTTGTCAGCGACAAACGACTTAAATGCTCTGAACCTTTACAACTGGTCAATGCATTGCAATAGGCTATTTGTATGGCCAGACTACATTATGTTCAGCATTCAATAATTAAATGCACTCTGGATTTTAATGCATTGGCAAGTCGTCCTCCATTAACATGGAAATAAATAATAAGAAAAACTTCTAATGACTTCATAAATAACTAAGAGGTATGTAGTCCAGTATGTGTGGTAAGAACCATCACTACATGAACTAAGTAGTATCAGACCAAAGTGTTACCAAATATAGCACAGAAGACAAATGAGCAGTGAGCCGTGACATGCATATAGAGACTTACTCCACATTTACATTGACCTCGTAAAAATGGATCAAATTTGCTGTGCACTTGACTACAAGTTTGCACGTGTCTTAGTAATGCTGATGTCTTACATAACATCTGTTCCGGTTAATAGTATCAAAGGACAAAGTTCTCACGATCACTACACGTGGCAAAAGTTAGCTCTTTCTTCCCGATTCTTCCACTTTGACGTGCTGCGAACAACAACTGGACAGGTAACACTCCAGTTAGCCCCAGCAAGTACCCCCATAAGAGCCAAACTAATAGAGGGAGGTCAGGCTGAAGAACCAATATGTAGTAGTTGCCTTAAAAGATAACATGTTTCGATTAATAGATGCTGTAATGTCATATTGAGTTGTTTGATATTAAGCTGTAATTTCAGAGAGGTTTTCTAATACGTCTATGACACCAACACAGGAAATGGGAAGAAACTAAAAGGCAGACCACATTTAACAGTTCAAACATTCCTCCTGAACAGTAGTCTGTACGCATATGTGGGCTGTTTGCTTAAAGTAACCAACCAGAGCCTAGCACCAAAACGTTGGTGTGATATGACACCATATATATCCTTACCTGTTGTTTAACAGGTAAGGATATATATTTTTGTTTACCTTTGGCATTTTGTTCATGATACTCTAATAATTCATTTTGGGAAAAAAACATTGACACTTTACTGGTTGCAGTTTTGGAAGAATAATTGTTCACATGAAGAAAGCAACAACGTTTCTGAAAGCCACGTAGATTAAGCTAATCTATTCCCATTTTATCAATAGTATGGTGGGATATTCTTATTTCATTAATCAGCTATTGTGTTACTGAAATAATTGCAGCAAATTAATCTGAAAGTTAAATCAAGAATACATTTTCCCTGGCCTCTCCTTTTATGTTTCAATGATGTCAACAAAACAAAGACAATAACTATTTACTTGCATCCCAAGAAAAGACACTGCTCTGTTCTAACACCGACTGCCAGTTTAGAAAACGAGTATCTGAAAAAAGCGGAATACATGTCAAGTCTTTGTGTGTGGCTTAGCCAAAATCCAACTTCACTTTGACGGAGATTGGGATGTGTACCACTCACCAAAGCTTATAAGGAACGAGTACCCCCCATACACAATTATGAGGGGTGAACTCTAGATTCTCTCCAAGGGCCAATTCAGGCTTCCATGTGCAACTAATTTCATATTTCCAAGTCAGCGAGGACTTGTGCTGACCTCACAGGTGCATAGAGCCTGAAAATTGTGTCCACACGGAGAGTGCAAATTGTAAGTGCACCAGCTGTGCATCAGCCAATAAAACAGAGATGGTAGTTAGTGCATGTCCCTCTAAAGAGGTGTCGGAAGAGATTCACTATTTCATTCATAATATATCTATCATTCAAGAGTAGACCTACAGAACAAGGATACACAAATTCATTCTTTTCTCTCTCCTTCCAGCTGCTATGAATTGACATTTTTCCTTTGGAGACAAAAGCTCGAACCATCAAAATGTAAATCAGTCCCCTTATGAAGCTTTATCAACCGGCATCAACTCTTTACTCAGAGAAAAAAAAAAGAAGTTTAAGCAAAACTCAAGTCTTCAAGGCTGATTTTAACTTCAGACGAGAGGATGAGACTCAGGATCCAGGCCATGTTAGCTGAAGTCAGGGAGCCTAGCTGGAGCCCAAAATAGGACAGAGCCATTGAGACTCCTCCTGTCCAATTTACCACAGTGAGCACAGCTCTGCGCAGAGCACAGGCTGAATAAGAGAAATATCACACAGAATTATCCCTTCATCTGCCCCCAAGACTCCTGGTTGCAGTTCAAAAAGACAGAAAGTTGGACAGATGGAAGGAATGATGCAAAGAGAGGTGTGGCAATCGACACAGACACATGAGCAGCTACAGCAATGAAGAGGGAGAAGCATAGACATATGTTGGATTAAACATGTGATAAATATTCCATCAACAAGAATTAGGCATGGTTTGCCTGGGACACAAATGTGATAGGATGGAGACAGAAAAGAGAATGTGTTTCCCACAGGCTGCTGCGACATTACAGAGAGCACACAAGCCTCGGCTTCACAGTGAAACTGAATTCACCTTTTTGTTTTTACTTTGTTTGCCCTGGGAGATCTATCCTCTTCCACGCTCTCGTTCCTACTCTCTCCTCATCTCATGCTCCCCGTGTTGCAGTGTGATGTCACCATCAGGGAGCTAATGTTGCATATCCTAAGGGTGCTGTATCCATTCTTTTCTGATTCACATATGCAGCACAAATGAAAGCTGAAACGTGTGAGCAGCTCTCATGAAGACAACACATCTAACTCCAATTAATCTATCCAGTTCGTCTGTTTTTTTCTTGTCTCCCTTTTTTTTTTAGCTATTCAATAATTCTAACAAATCCTGCTTCCAAGCCTATCAAACTGTAGGGCTTCATCAACAAAATATGCAACCACCAAAAAACTAAAATAACAAGCCTTTATTTAGTCTTTTTTTTTTGCTTTTTATGGACTTATTTGATTAACAGTTGCAGTGAAAACACTTAACATAGTGAAGTCTGATTTAGTCACATGTAAAGCATCAACCAGCCTGTTGTGGCCATGACAGCGTTACCAATTAGCTATAGCTGATCTTATCTGCTGCTGGGGAGGTTTTTCATATTAACCACTGCCCGCAGCAAAAAATATGGAAGCTTCTGCTGTCCTATTTTCCTTTGTCAAGAAAATGAAAAAGGAGAGATACAAGGCTTGATAAGAAAACGGTTGAGATTAAAAACTTAATGAATGGAAGCATTTTGCAGATCGGTGGGTGGATCCACCATGACGACTATCAGAGGCCGTCCTCAAGGGAACCAACTGCCAGGGTAACTCTGGGAAAATCACAGTTTAAATACTCCATTTAAAGCTTCCTGAAAGTCAGAGACCTTATGGCCAAACAGGAAACTCTCCCAGAGTTTTTTTCTTTTAAAGGCAGAGGATTTTCTCATCTACACCCCACTGCCTGCAGACACAATTTTACATGTTTGTCGGTCACAGACAAACAACTAAATAAAAATAAACACTTTCAGTTAGCTCCGGAAATGTTGAGACACTTATGCAAGCTGTTATTGAATCCGTTTACAGAAAGGTATACAAGGTAATGTGCATTGCATCAAACATGCACTCCTGGCATATACTCTGGGCTGTCATTTGGACTTTCTGGTCCACACTGGAATTACATCTTTACATGTAGAGCCCTCTGAGAAGGAGCTAAGAAGAAGTTTTTCACATTTCCCAAAGAGTAAAGCCAGCTGTAGCTACGTCAGCTCTCAGGAGGACACTGGCCTCATTGGAAAGCACCACTGATGGAAAGTTGCCCACATACATGGGAGAAAGGATGCAGTGGAGCATTGTTTCTGAACACCTTGGTTTAGAAGCAACAACAGCTCTGCACAGATATGACTGTTAACAATAAAAAGACATCTGGCTAATCACTCTGCTGTCCAGGGCAAAACCACAAAGCAAAAACACAAACATGTCTGTTGTAAGTAAAGAGGAGTTAAATAAGGTGTAACATCAATGTGAAATGACCTCATGAGTTAAATACAGATTCTGACCCGTAATATTCTTTAATAAACTGCCTGTCTGACCTCAATACAACAGCAAAAATAAGATAGATAACATTATCCATCCACGAGACACCATGTTAAGTTATTCTAACTGGATATATCAAATATTCATGTCATATGCAACCATCCTATGATATCTTCAAAGCTAGATAAGAACACAGTGAAACTCTCCAGCCCCTTGGATCATAAGACATGTAGAATCATCATCTGTATATAGACATTTGTTGGCCAGATTGTTCTTTCTGTAAAAGTTTAGGCCATGATAATGAAAACAAACCATGAGTTGGCCCTCCTGTAAAACATCCAGCCAAAGCATTATGATCTTATATATTTACTACCCGAGTGAAATTATTTTTGATTTAGACAAGAGCTGAATCGAATGAAATTGGTGAAGAGAATCTATTTGTGTCCGATATCTCTGTCAGATTTGCAGCCGACAGATCTGTGTTTGTTTGTTTTTTAGCTATTGCAGATTTACTGAGCGAAAAGGTTAGCCTGCAAGACAACAGATTAAGAGTCATTTTTATTCATTGTATTTGAACGGTTACCCATTGCATTGTGGTTAAACCTCTTTGATAAGAGTGCCCAAAACAAATTCAGGGGGCTTGCTCTACTCAGCTCCTACATTTAACACATTAAAGAGCACATTGGAGCATTATACAGATGACAAGCAGGGAGAAAAAGCCTATCTCTGCATGGGTTGCTCCATTTGGTCCATTAATTGATCATTAGTGCAACATCCACATGGTTTTATTTTAATGTGCAGAAGACCGACTTTCCCCATTTTGGTTTCCTTTACAATAAGCAGCTCAAAATTACTTGAAACACCATCTGCAAACCTCCCTTCCTTTAGATTAAATGACGGATTGGGGATTTCCACTGCATTTCCCTCCACACCACTGATTGTTTCAGTTTTTCTTTTCCCCTACTTCCCATCCACGAACTACTACAATGAGGTCAGACATCAGCAAATATATTTTCAAGCATCCCAGGCCCAGACAACGGGAGCATTATGCGGGATAATGGCCCGTTTCTTGGTGTGTCGGAGCGTCCAGATTGCGTGCGAGTCTGAACACAAACATGGGAGTTGTCCAGCTGGAGCTCCAGCCGCTCGGACTTTGGGTCCTCACCAAACACCGGCGGAGCTCTTGTGCTCCGGGGGTCTGATCTACAGCAGCCCCACAGCACAACAAGGGTGTGGTGGCCTCGGAGAGAGGAATTTCCTCGGGACGGGCACATATTTTCACGCTCGTGCAGTGCAGATTAAGTTGCTTTGCGGCGCTAATGGGACTAAAAAGTCGACCACTCGGTAGCTAAAATAATGTTTTTTGTTATTTTTCGGTTTCCAGGATTTCTCCCACCCACTGGGAAAGCAGGGGAATTGATAAGTCAATCCCTGCTTACCGGTCGAACAGGTTTCCAGCCTTCGAGAGAAAAGTTTTTACGGCTTGTAAAACTCCATCACGTTTACCCCCACAGCTGAACTCCACATCATTAAATTACGCAATATGGAGAGATATTTGTAGAGGACGGGGGTTAGTCAGCGCTGGGCAGAAAGATATAGTCCCTATCTCCACCTGGGTATGGCTGGGGAAAAAAACGAAAAGATTTGTTCCGGGTTCTGGGGAATGTCGTCTCTATATTTTATAAACCAGAGCAGGAAAAGCTGCAGAGAAAACTTAAACAAGTAACAGGTTTCAACTCGTCGAGCAGCCGCAGCTATTTCTGCTTATTAAGGTGTGCACCGGAGCCAGGCTGCTCTCACCAACTGTTTTACGAATACATGGCAACTCCAGCAACCTTTACAAACTTAGGGGGGATAAAAGTAACACAATTGACGTTCTAAACTTACCTTCTTTACGTCCAAGTCTAAGAAGGAATCCGCGGTTCAGCCCAACTACCCCTGAAGCTTATCAGCGTGAATGGGTTGAGAAGCAGTCAAACTGATACTGTCAAGACCCGCCCATTGTGGTGCGTTCACGTCTGTTCGGAAATTTTCAAATAATCAACTTTAGTGGTTCTATTTTCTTTTAGTATGAGATGCAACTGGAACTTCTGTGTTATTCCAGTTTCTATACATTCATGACATTTTAAATTACACTAGAAAGTCAGTAAAGAAAACGACCAGATACTATAGAGCAGATGAGCAAAAACAACAGAACTGGACAACACACAATAAAATAAGAAATAATTTTAAAATAACATATCACACAATTTGGAAAACGTGAGACGAAACAAAAGATGAAATAACAAATTCACATTCACAGAATCATTTCCACTGCTGTGAAAAAATCTATACAATTTCTGTGTTCGCTTTCAAGTTAGGGTTATGGAGGGCTAGAGTTGATCCTATCTGTCTTTTAGCACAAACGAGGGACATACTGTACAGGTTGTCAATCCAACAGGGCAGTTAAAAACAATAAAATTATGAATAGTTAAACTTATTCACATTCTACGTTGCTGGTTAAACTTTAACAGAAAAAGACGCGAACCAACGTTTGAATTTAGAGTTTCATATTTCCCAATAAACCTGAATGTAGCATGAGGGTTTCACCAAGAGCCTAGGCGAGCGCTTGCAGCACATAACTGTTAGGCCACCCCTCCCCTCAACGGTTAAAAAATAATGCCCTAACCCATATTTAATCGGTTGTGAAAATGTGGTTTGTTGTATTTCTGAGTTCAAGGTAACTATCCTTTTTGCGTTCTCGTTTTTTAACAGTCTAAGTACTGTTGTTGTTGTATGCCTTCTCGGTTGAGGATATGGACTTTGACCCAAGAGCTTTTCTCCCACAGAGCAACAGGAAATCACACAACAGGGATTTGAGCTTTTTAACATGCCATTCTCTTAGTGAGGTCATAAGTTCAGTCTCCCCCAGTACAGTGTAGTACACTGTTACACCACTCCAACAGCTCTGGGGTATGAAGAACATTTCAGTAACAGGGTGGGGATTATTAGGACCAAGATTATCAATACTTGATTCTTTTCAAGTGGAGGGGAGGCTATCAATGGAATAAAAAAGAAAAAAACTCCACCCACAAGTCTTTCTGGTGCATTAAATGCCTGAAGAAAGACTTGTTGTTCTACTGCTGAGATCACAAGCTTCATCAACATCTTGAATTTAAAATAAAAATCCTTCTCTCAGACAGCGACTTGGACCACCTTCTGCAGTTTCCATGGTAATACATAGATAATGTTTCACATAAAACACCTCCCAGCGCCACAAGGTACTGATGCTATTTGTGTAGG
Source organism: Menidia menidia (assembly GCA_907169785.1). Taxonomy (NCBI): domain Eukaryota; kingdom Metazoa; phylum Chordata; class Actinopteri; order Atheriniformes; family Atherinopsidae; genus Menidia; species Menidia menidia. The sequence continues at coordinate 9,374,086 of CAJRST010041110.1, read as the reverse complement.
TTATCTTGAAACAGTGCCCTTTTCCTCGGTGTATTTGTAAAAGATGATTGTTCAGGGTGAAGCCAGTCTGCACAGAGAATATTTGAGGATTTACAACACCACAGAACCCCATTCTCCCTCCGTTTCTGCACAAACTGCCCCCTTGGCCTTGAGCCACATTGTTCATCTGCTGACTCTTTTGATTTAATCTTTCTTGGGACAAAGAATCCTAGGAAACACTAATCCAGTACTAAGAGTTCTTGATATTTTCTTTAAGGGGTACGCATATGATCATTTTAATCCATCTGGGTCAAAGTTTTGAGTCTCTCAATTTTTAAGCTTAGATGCCAGTTAGTGGATTAGCTCTATACAAAAAATAAATTTGTGCAGAGGTTTTATAAGTTGGTAAACTGGTGAAATTTGAATCCATGTTAACAACTAGTGACAGTTCACCTTTAAAGCTGATGTGATGAAGTTCTCTCCCAATCTGTATTCCCTCACCTAACCTCAGTTTATTTCAGCTACCAAATGAGAAGTTCCACAGTAATCAGTGACAAGGACAACACACACATTTTCTTGAATGAACTGCTTTTGAGTAGTAAGTATATAGAAGACTGAGTGTCAACTGACAAAATCTCAGTTCTAAAGAAGATGCACAAGAAAGACATTTGGCATTTGGATTAATTTGGCCTTGCATTAAAAAAAAGAAGGAATCCTCACCATTTCTGTCTTCCACTTTTGCTCTAGCACCTTTGTCACGCAATAAACACAGGTCACCAGGAGGTAGGTGAAATATGAAAAGAATTCAAACTGACTTAACTCAGTGAGATATGTGAGAACACTGAAAACCTGGACAAGCATGACCAGTCTCTTGTAACTGTCACACTGTGGTAGATGTGAAGGAGTTTCAGTACACACGTGGCAACAAGACTTTGTTTTACTTTCACAGCTAAGTCAAATGGATCCACGCATAATTTGAAATGATGGCAACAACTATGCATGCAATTTTACTATTTGTCATTTGTCCATGCCTATGAACTCCTAAATACCTCTTAATGTTGAGTGTTTGGTTAAATACGATGAAGCTCTGGTGTGGTATGTGCAATATCTTATTTTCACTTTTGTTTAGTTCGAAAGTTAGTTTTTCCCTTCATTTTACCACAGAATTGAAGTGAAGTGAAACTAAACAGTAAACTATGAGCACAATGAGCTAGAGCTCAACTGGGATACATAACCCATCAGATTATTGTCTTAATTAATTAGTGACACATTGTTTTCCTTTATTTATTTGGTGATATTTCTGTATTATACATTGATTAATTGTGATTGAACTGTTGCAGAGAGAACCGTTTGTTTGCAGTTAATATCACTGATAGTGATGCTAAGAAAAGTTGCAGATGAGCCTACAAAGAATCCACATGTACAGTTTATCTTATTACCGGTACCAAAGTAATGATTTCTGAAGCTTAGATTTTCTTGATTTACACTACTTTCACTTTCAGGACGCATCAACACATCAATAAACACCATGTGAAACCTAAACTTGGCACTTCTCCTCTTTTTCCCACACACTGGCCTTTGACGGGTAAGTGAACATGGGGTAGGAAACAACAAACTTGAAGCTGCCATGAACCACTGTGTCACCCATTGTGTCCCGAAACAAGTTTACTCAGAGGAGTGAAGTTGTACTAGATGTCCCCATTTCACCCCTTACGTCAGTAACACAGCAGGAATGCGAAGAGACAGTGACACGCAGTGGTGTTACAGCCACAGCACAGCTCACACACGTTACTGTCTATGCTAGAACACACAACAGGGAAGTGAGGCTGATTTAGCAACAGTTTGATGCTGCTTGAAATTTGATGTCAATTATTCGGAGAAAATGACATTTATAAAAGGCTTTAAACAACACTCGTGGTGTACTGTTAAAATCCAAGCAGAACAGAGATGAAAGCATTTGCTGTTGTGAAGTTTTTCTTTCCATGAAGGCTTCATATAATCAAGTTTAGGTCATATGCTTGGCAGATAACACAAGAAATCAAGGCTGGAAAGCAGAACAGTACAAGGATAATTGTTTATTTAGCTGAGAACGTTGATAACCAAGAAAGCTATGTTGCTATTGAATAAAAAGTATGGGTCTGAATCTTAAAATGATTAAAAGAAGAGATTTTTTTAACTGCATCTTTTTAAAAATACATTTAAAATTCTCGGAGCCATCAAGTAATTGAGGAGGAAAAACTGGACTACTGACCACTAGAGGGTGTTCAAATCTTACAGATGATGGTTTACCAAATAATGGTTCTCTTTGTTACATAGAAAAATTTTCATTGTGAGCTATTGTTTTCCTGTTTCTCTTTATTGTGAGAATGCCTACTGGCATTCTCACTATTGTTTTCCTGTTTCGCTTTTTCTGCGTCTAACTACGCCCACAGTTGTCATCCTATTTCAACAAATAAGGAATCAAAATGTTCAGCTCCTTCGGCACTGTGCAGCTTTGACTTTTGGTGTTTAAAACTTTTTAAGTTATTTAACTTTTTCTGCTTTTATTTTCTCTCATTGAAATGAATGGAGTCAAAAGCATGGCTCCATCTGCTGGTCACTGGCAGTTCAGACCCTTCAAAATTTCCCCATGTATTGCTCTACAGCCTTTCAGCCATTGGTATAGCTCCATGGTGGAGCCTTTGACTGCAGGTCTAGAAGTTGCTGGTTTAAATCTTTCAAATTATTCCTCCCTTCTGCCTTTTTTCTTCTGCTTCCTCCATTCTTCTTCAACTCTTCAGTTCTGTGTATTTTTCAGCTTTTCTTTGGCTTCTTCTCCTTCCTCCGCTTTCTCCATTCAGCTTTTGGCACAGCTGTTCTCACAGCTGTTCCACAGGAAGAGCTTTTTTTTTCTAGTTTATCAATATGTTTATAAAGGTTTCATATGAGAACCAATCCTAACAGCATTGGTATCCTGTGAGCTTCCACTTGTCACAGACTTAGTCAATGCTTGAAAAACATTTGGAGGCTTTCTAAACTAGGCCAAATTCAAATGAAAAGTGTCATTTTCTCCACAATATGACATTTATAACCACAAACCTCATCTCCCTCCCACTCATGCTTGAAGCTGATTTTTCTTCAAAATACTGCTATTAGTAGCAGAAAATGTGGGCTCACTGTTCCTCTCGTCTCCAAAGTGTCTTTTATCTTGGCTCCCTCTGGTGTCTTTTTCTTCAGTAAGCTGAAATCAGTTGAGTAAAAGACACTGCTGGGAAAAGACATAGAGCAAAGTTTCCCCTGACGGCACTCATACAAAATGCTCCCAAAATGCAGCCAAAGTCCAGTGCAGATTTTTATTAATCATCAGTAGGTGTCGTTAGGGGGAGAAAGTGATGGAGTTGGAGGACAGAGAGGGAGGCAGGTGGAGAGTATGGGTGAAAGAGGGCTGGGTTTGAAGAATGGATGCAGAATGGCCCCACAACCCAAAAAATAGACTGAAGCTCTTTTAAAAGAAATGCTTTGTAAACAGAGGCCTACATACATATGTACCAATATGTCTCGACACGGTAAATAAAAACAAGATAGATAGATAGATAGATAGATAGATAGATAGATAGATAGATAGA
>CAJRST010041110.1:9341492-9370492 GCA_907169785.1 Menidia menidia | reverse complement strand
ATAGATAGATAGATAGATAGATAGATAGATAGATAGATAGATAGATATTCTATTAATTCCAAAGAAAATTTAAGAGGGTAGAGTAAAAGTTTGATCCCTTTTTACTCGGACCAGATATCCAGCTGTGCTGCTCAAATATGAAAAGCCAAAGGCGTGCATCTGTGCTTTTGTTTGTGTCAGACACTCTAATCCAGCTTATGTACACTGAGCCACAGTGCAGCCGGGTGACTGATGCAGGCATGGGTTAAGCGCACAGTATCTGATAATACTTTTCAACAAGTCAAAAAACAGTCTCTAAAGCCTCAGAAAGGATATTTTTTTTCCTGCCCCTCTGAGTCTCTGCCCCCCTAATTCTCCTCGACTGTTTTAAAGTTCAGCATAGTTCGAACAAATGTGCTTGCAGGAAAACAGTTTCATCCACCTACTTTTTTTCCCCAATGCTATCCTGATAAGAGCTAAAGCTGTTTATGAGATTTAGAGTAGGAAAGAGGAAACGAGAAAACTGAGAATGAGAAAGGATTAAAAAAGATTGGAAGAAGGAGTGAGAGATAGTCCTATCCGCAAACTGGTGGCGTGGAACAATGTAATCCCAGATTTTTATGGGCGTTGTTTTTCCTGCAAAGATTTTGGATTATGAGTGCCTGTTGCATTATAAGGCCTGTGTCACATTGTGCTCAGCAGATTGTGAACATAACCCTGTGGTCCTGCTGCTCACTTTATTGGTGCTGAGCAGACAAAACACAGATGAGACAGTGGAAAATAAATGACAGGAATGGGGACACAATTTTTTTACCTTTAAATTCACTGCTGTAAATTAGAAAAAATGACCCATTTTCTCTCTTCAAATTTTTTAGTCCCATGTGGGACAACTGCAATTTAGAAGTGCAGTCCCAAAACAAAGCTGTGCCCTGTCCAATCACATTTACCACTGAATATTTTAAAAAGTTTCGTAGCACCCTCTCTAATTGCACTATGAGAGCTTACCAGCTGGTACGCATCTCATTCTCCATGCAGGAAAACCGACTCCCATCCACACGTGGATATCATCATCAGGTGTCATCTTCTTGTTCCAAAGTGACTCGTATAACGAAAAGGTGTCTTTGTCTTTCTTAAAATAAACAGGCACCTTTTCAGTGATCAATGTACAATTGAATAGTCAGACCATATAATTTATTAAAATGGCAATGTTAAATATTTGAGAATTTAGAAATTCTATAAATTCATCTTGTGTTTTATCTGACTTTATACTCTGGCCAACGACTTTACTGTCCTGCTTTCTCTCATTGTAGTAAGTATTGCTTTTGTCCATGAACATGGTTGCTTTGAGAAAAAAAAAAATTCTCTACACTCTACCTGATTAGCAGTAAATGTCAGACAGAAAAAGGTTTAAGCTGGTAAAGACTGTGCAGCGTTTATCAACAAAGGGACACCAAAATGTCGTTAGAAGACCAAAAATAAGCTTTCAGTGGATGTTGAAATTGAACTTATCAAGAGGTCACACTAAGTTTTATGATAAAGCTATAGTACGACAGCTTGATGAACACATTTAGCCAACATTATTTGACCATCAGAGTGAGGACATCTTGTGATCTTTTTCTCTTTTTTTTCTAGATCTAGATCTGAAATTTAAACATAAGGTAAATCAATTAACTTTTCAGTGGTGCTCCTGGGCCAGAATCTTTAAGCAAGCTCTCCATGTTATTTTTAAAACACCCACTGCCCTGTAGCCTTTGCCTGACCACCATTTCATCACCTCTGGTGACCTTCTGGAAACAGGCTCTCTCAAAGGGCAGACAGTCACCATGTCTGATGAAAAGCTGCACATAAACAGTATTTAGTTGATTATAGTTGATCCACTGGGTTTTTATATAATTTGACAACGATAAGACTCAGAGTTTTAGGCTCAGTGGACTGAATTCAAGGGGTGACATAAATTCAAAGTGAAAATCACAGTGGTTTGCTGGCTGAGGAATTGTACAACAAAAGAGCAATAAAACATGGCAGTGTTGTGCATTTTTTTTGGGTAATTTTTCAGTTGCTGGTTGACTTCCTTCAGATGTGTTCCTTAAGGATGAAGCAAAGCAGGTATATTGTCAAATGCTTTTAAAAACTGCAGTCTTGATTTAATTTGAGAACACAACATCAAGTAGTGACACAGTTGTCTTAATTTTTTACTTTAATATAAGATGCATGGCTAATTTCGTGCCCTCATTAGAATCCGTTGGATATGGGGAAGCTGCTATTCAGAATATTAACTACATGCATTTTTCACCACAATGTGTTTGTATTTGAAAAATGGAATTTTAAAAATAGATTTTGGCCACTTTGTCCTTTCACATCATGACCAGAGCTTTTAGGGGGAAAACATTTTGATGATTTATTATGACCACACAATTATAGTGATTGCAGAATGACTTATCTTCTAAAGAACTTTGAAGCCCTCCAATGCAACAAAAGAGAGACCAAATGCAAAATAAAAATCCAATTTATTCTGGAATCTTGGCCATGACTTAAATATGGTAGACTATGAGGTTTTTTTGTTGCACTGGAATGGTATGAATAGAGTAGGGTGAATGTAAATTTCTCCTCTGCTACATGTATTTAATTTTCTTTCAGCTAGCTGTATAGGCTCTTATGGGTTTAATTTATCACTTGAACACTGCAGACAATACACAAAACATGGGTTACATGTCCATGTCCATATTTCCAATACATGAAGAAAAAATCTGGTTGTGTGTAGGAAGAAAGATTGCACTGTTACTGTGAATATCACAGCGCATTGAGAATGGCAAACAAAAAGCTGCCAATGTGTTTGATTTGATAGCATTTTTTTTGTATTCAAGTCAATACATCATGTACCGCACTCTGTCTGGAATGCTGGTGCAGCAACTGAAGGATACAGACAGTACCTTTATACATATTTTGTAATCTAATATGTAATATTGGAAAACTGCCAAGTCATCATCAAAATATGTGCATTCCTTTTATTTTAATTATGATATTCATTCAAACTGCCCAAATGAGAGTTTTCACATTTGTCTCAATGACTGTTCTTACATGTAAAGGATGTAAATGTAAATAAATCCTTGGCTTGGTTTGCCTAACAGATAATATTGTGCTGCTAATGCTGGATAGACCTTACAGCTTTTAAAAGTACCAAATGGTCAGCTTGTACTGCCTCAACATTTTCACATATGAGAAAGAATTAAGTTTTAACCCAGAAACCTAGATGACTGTATCCATATCTTTTAAAATCACCCAAATGCTGAATTGCAATTCCATAAAAAGAAATGCTACCCCATAACATTTACTATTTATTAAACCTATTGCAGAAAAAAATCATTCTGGTGAGGTAAAAAGCTATTTTCACCTCCTTGTGGGGATATTTAATGTGCTTTTTGTCCCACATTTGAAGCTGCTCGTCTATCCTCACAGTGAACTGACCACAGGGCAGGCAGACGATCACAGGTGTCCTTTTCGACAGCAGAACCCAGCAGCCATCCCTGGATGATGTCCAGGTGCTGCCAGTACGTTTGTGAATTCTTGTCAGTCATAATGTCATATTGCTCTTAAGACTGATGTTTAACAGGGGCCTGCAGTAACGTGCTGGCATTCACTTGCTTTCCCAGGAGAAAAGCGCTCGGTTAGGGTTTGAACATTCACAGGAAGGTAAAACGTGTGGTGTTAGCACTATCGCCTAACAGCAAAAAGGGTTCTGGGTTCGATTCCCTGGGGGAACCAGGACCCCTGTGTGTGGAGTTTGCATGTTCTCCCTGTATCTCCAGATTCTCCGGCTTCCTCCCACAGTCCAAAAACCTTCACGTTAGGTTGATTGGACATTCCAAATTGCTCTTAGGAGTGAGTGTGCGTGGTTGTTTGTCTCTGTGTGGCCCTGCGATGGACTGGTGGACCGTCCAGACTGTACCCCGCCTCTCGCCCATTGAGTACTGGATTAGGTTCCGGTCCCCCCACGAATAAATGGTTCAGAAAATGGATGGATGGATGGATGGATAAAAGGTGTGGCTTGGAGCATATGCACAGAAGCATGTGAGTGCCTTGCACTGTCCTTTATCATCCAATCAAATTTCTGATAACATCACATTTATCGTTCTTTTTAAATCTACACTTGTTCACAATGAAGAAGAGGCTTTTTGGTAGAGGAACTCATTTCGCATGTAAAGTAAATTGCAATAAAGTTAACAAATTAGTCTGAAAGGGCTGAGTGAAAGGTGTGTCTCGAATCTGTGTAATGCAATTTTAATGGAGCTAAATGTAACACAGTTGTCGCTAATGAGAGTCTGAAGCAAGACTCATCCAGCTTTCATCCTGCCATGCAAGGCCATCAATTAGGAATGAGGGTGGAGACCAGTCCTCCATGCTCATCATGGCTTTGAAGGAATTAATCTGTTTGAACATTTATATCTTTGGGAAAAAAGAGCCAACCAGACAAGAGATGAGCGCTGAGATGGTGGGTTGCACCCTGCTGCTAACTGAGATAAAGTGTTCTCGGCTGAGCGCAGCTTTGTCTTTCAACTGAACACACTGTCTGTGATAAGGCATCTACAATAACTTATTTTACACTGACAGCAGCAGAAATTCAACCTTAAATCCAAATTCTCCAGAACTTTTTTTAATTAGTGAGTAAAGAGATTTCGAGATCTGGAGCTTTACATGATGTTTTTTTTTATCACAGATACTTTGACAGGGAAGCCCATACATTAGGAACTGGAATCATATTTGTCAGAATAATTTGTCATGGGTATCCAGTTGTCATGCACATATAGCAAAGTTATCTGAAGGATGGACAGGGAAAGACAGGAGACAGAGCACAAGGAAACAGTGAGGTAACTGCCAACAAAATAAATAACACAACAGTAGAGTAGCAAGAGTAGCACCAAACCTTTCGGCTGCTGTCTTTTCACATGCCAGAGCTGCTCCTGCCTGCCAGTGTAGCACTACAAACAGCTTTTCTTTCTGTTTGTGCATGTGTGTTTAGGTGTATTCATTTCAAGTGAGGTGTCACATGGGAGAGGTATTAAGAGTCATCTGGCAGGGCTTAGAAGCATGTACATACTTCAATTTGTTCTGGACATTAATGTGAAAGCTACACAATATTGTATTGTACATCTTGGTACGCTGACAAAGAAAAACATGCAAACTCCTCACAGTAAGGTCCAGGTTCCCCCGGGGACTTGAACCCAGAACCCTCTGACTGTGAGGCAACCACACATCCGTGTTACCCGTATTGGCAAATGTTCAAGCAATATCTGCACTATGGTTATGGTCTAAACCAAGTTTCGAAGGAAAATCTGTAACTTTGGGTGAGTAGATGCTTCACCATGTTGACCTTTCCCATTGGCTATTTGGGGCTTATCTCTCTGATGAGATATTGTTATAAAAGCAGCGACAGTGACCCAAAACAGTGAAGCTTTAGACTGAACAGCTCAACGACAATCTGAGTCTTCAGTAGTAGCCAGTAAGCATACAGACATATTTTGTCTTTTCATCGGATTTATGGAGATGAACAAAAATAGAAAATCAAATGTCCTCAGCTTTACAAATTTAATTAAGAATAACTTTTTTATTTGGAGGTTTCGCAATTGACAGCTGCCAAACAGAACACTGTCTACTATAATTAATTGCTCTGATGATTATAAGCATTACTGCTGAGCCATGTGGCAAAATCCTCACGTCTGTGAGGATTATCTCCTGGTCCTGCTGCATTTGTCTCCATTTCAGCTGACTTAGTGTGCTGACTGAAGGAAATGTATGACAAATGAATTTGATTGGACTATTCTGAGCTGCTCAGTTATTGTGTTCACATGGCTGTGTATGTGTGCGCTGGTGTGTGACAAACCACAAAAACACATCCCCAAGGCTTGTATGTGATCTGTAAAGCCTAACTCTAAGGGAAATGACTATCTATTCTGTGACAGAAATGCACTAAGGTCTCAGATTGGCAGATGTTAAATCCCCCCCTGTGTCACTGGGAGGCCACCAACTGCAGAGTGTGTGTTTGTGTGTGTGTGTGTGTGTGTGTGTGTGTGTGTGTGTGTACAAATGTGTTCCTGTGTGGGCGAGCATGAGCAAATGCCACATCTCCCAAATGAATTGGGTTGATTTTCGAGGGCTTCCAAGCAGTTATGGGATCTTGCATGCATGTGAATCTCTGTTATCTCGCTGTCCACATGCTTAGTTCAAATGTGCTGCCAGCGAACAGTGCAGAGGATGAATCCCCTGCTGAGGTTATCCAGGTTATCCAAGATACACTAGTCATAGTTGGGTACAAGAAAAAGATAACTTAACAACAATTTAAAACTGTTATTCATATTTTAAGATGTTGCGAATGGATCTGAGGATTAGAATTTAAAGTGGACAGGCAAAAAAAGCAGAAAAAAAGAGAAAAAGACAGGCTGTTGACGGTTCAAGAAAGAGAACAGAGAGGATAGGAGAGATCAGTAATCTGAACTCTTGTCAGAGTAACAGATTAGCTCACTGGGTGAAATGATATATGAGTGGCAACAGGGCCTCCTTACAATCACACCCCCTCTATGGATCAATTTTCCTGTCATCCGTGTGTGCAACCATACATCATGACCTTGATTACATCTCACTAACACACACATATGTATGAATTTACGTGTCTATATGTGTGTTTATGTATGTGTGTGGATTGTGTGTCTGTACCTTGTGTTGTGCCCTGTGACCAGGTTCCTTGTTGTTAGACTTCTATGGCCTTAATCCCAATTTCTGTCTATCTTTTTCTGCAGCCAGCAAAAGAGAGACTGCACTCTTGCTCTCTCTCTCTGTCCCTCCGTCTCTCTCACACACACACACACACAAAAACACACACTCCCGTACATGTACAAGTACAGTTGCACAAATTGTCACACTTTAAAAACCAGTGAGGCCTGTTTCCCAAAAAGAACTGCAGTGCCCAGAGTAACAGAGTCTGGGCAAAGTCATTTGTTGTGAGTACATTTCTTTGGGCAGCTCAGGTCATTTCAGCCAGAGGAAACCACACATTCACAAATACGCGCTGCACGCGCGCACACACACACACACACACCGGCACGGAAAAAGGTCAGTTTGGTGTCATACACCCTTTGCGCTCCAGCTCCTGTAGGTCTCGATCTACTGAGAAATGCCTGCAACTCAGCTAAAGAGAGTTCAGTTTCATTTGAACTTGTCATGACTGAAAGAAAAAGGCACACACGTACAATACTGTTTTAGTCCTTTATGATGTGGCTCAGACATTTGTGAGTCCACCACCTGAAGTTGTATGCATGTGTCTTATGTTTTATGCTGATGCGTTACTATGACTGCCGGTCTACACTGACGGGAGGTGACTAACATCATATATCCAACATGTTTTTACGCAGCCCATATGGTGCTCTCCATTAGTGACCGTATCATTTATATTTAGTCCATGCTGCTGTCAGTGAAGCTGGTATCCTCATCAGGTCGCTAAGGGGCGCTGTTCCGCTTCAGACCTGGCAGAATGATCCATCTTCCAGGCAGGACAAGCAGGAGCGCAACAACAGTCTGCGTGCCTCCCCAACCGAATAGCACCTCCGTCCCTTTCCAGGGTAATTTCTCGCTAATTTCTTCAAAGAGGATAACAAGAAGACTGCAAAACAAAATCCCAAAACGGACGTTTCCTTCCGGTCGACATGGTTTAGTAACTTTAAAGGCAAAAGCGCGACGGGAGGAGCGGAACTTTCAGGAAACCTTTGGCACTGGAGAAGTCGCGGGGGCAGTTGGGCTGTTTTTTTTACCCTGGGAGGTCACAGTCAGCCGCAGTTTTCTTTTTCTCCCCCCGTCACCCAGCTACGGAGGTGTGGATGGTATGGCATAACTTTTCCGCTCCAGTAGAACCTGAGCGGCCAGTGAGCGAGAGAGGAGCAGCTTTGGGCTTGTGGAGAAGGGATGCGAGCGTCTCCTCCATCTCGGAAAGCGCAGTGGCAATGAGGAAAGAGGTTTACCTGCTGGGCTGACAGAACAAGACCACACCGCACCAACAGGTATAGCCTTCACACTTGGAGTAGAAGAGGTTTTAATACTTGGTCTTCTGACGAGCTGCGTGCCAACTGAGCGTAAAAGTGAACGGCCCATCGGAAATGCATGCTTACGAATGCGATAGTAGGCTCTATGTAGTGATTGCCTCGCATTTTAAAGTCATTTACGCACGAAATGGTTTAGCCTGCACTTCATCCGATTAATATTAGGAGATGGAGAAGAAAGGAGAGATTTTATGAGGGCTCTAGACTTATTCCCAAAAGCTTTAACCTCCCACAGCCCGGGCTGGAATCAGTGGCATTAACACGGGTGTGATTTTAGAGCGAAGACAGATGATTGCGGTTGTTTCAGGTGTTGCACAGCCTATGAGATTGCCTCCCTCCCCTTTTTCTGTCTCTCAGACACACACACACACACACACCCCAGTGTGCGCACACACGTCCTCAGCTCGGGGTGCGCAGGTAGCTGAACGTTTCCAGGCTTGAGCAGAGCAGGTGATTTTTTAAACGACTACGGCCAACTGATGCTACGAAATGAACCCTGTTTTGAAATGTTGATTCTGCTTTATTGCACAAGTAATTAAGTGGTAGCCTAACGCACGATCAGATGACATGACCACTTTTTTTTCACTCTTCTTGTTAAGAAATAGTTGCAATCTGTCTTATCTGGGAAGAATTACATTTGGCACCACACGCAGATGCGAAAAAAGGAGAGCACGTGCGTGTCTGGTGCGCAGCAGCAGCATCACCTGATGTGTCGGGGAAGCTGATGTGTTTTTTTTGTGTGGTTAGGATGGCAGCCTTCTTGCAGCAGAGTGGAGGCTTTGAGTAGAACGTGATTTTACCGTGAAGGCCGAGAATCAAGTCCAGGGATTTGATCTAAACAAACGTGGTTTTCTTAACTGTGAATACACTTTTGACATGTTTTCTTAAGCATTTGAGAAAAGCACATGGGGCGAGCAGGTGGAGAAGTTAGGGGAAATACACAATTAGCTGGAAGTGAGGCCACATTGACTGGAGGATGATGCAGGGCGGGGTGATGGGAAAGAATATCCGAGGTTGTTGGAGAATCGCTTGAATACATAAAAGACAAATCTGTGGTCACTCACTGGTTGCTCTGGAAATGGCCCTCAAATGTATATTTAATGTTCCCACTGATGGATATTAATCACTGGTCAAGTTATTCAATAAACAATTTTGCATGTCTGGTCATATTACAAGCAGAGGTTAAAACAGAGGGCGGAAAGCAAAAGAAGGAGCAAATGAGAATTAAGTTCATGTCAGCAGGAAATGGAGTGTCAGAATTTTATCTCAAGTAATTTCGTTAAATATGTATGATCTTATTTCAGTTACATAACTGCGTCTAATTTGATAAATCTTCTTCGCAGCATGTGATTTAGGAAGCATTTTACAACAAATATCTTCTTTCTGAAGCCTAAGGTTTAATTTCAACTGAGTTATATTGTCCTCCAATGTGAGATAAAATTGAAATACATAAGGATGGTTGACCTGGAAAGAACACAAATGGTTGTGTGAGTGATTGTAGGGTTGGGCAGTCATGAATGTGTTTAATGCGTGGTTTGATGTCATAGAAAAAGTAAGATTGTGGTCAACCAAAGATTCACTTGATTTGATTGGCCTACACTCCTCTACAGTTGCAAACTCATTTCTAAGTTGTATTAAGCAGAATAAAGTGCAGTATACCATACTGTCAATGTATTTTTCAACATGTTTGCATAACCTCAGTGACTCTCACTGTTTTGCTTTCGTTCACTGAGTCCTCAGTTATTATTAATGCACTGACCTCATGTCTGCACTGACTTTATTGCTCTCTGCATTTTACACTTTATTTCTTCTAAAATGACATAATCTTCTGGGCTGCTACAACGGGCAAGTTCGCACTGCTTATTTTGTCATCATTAGATATAACTTAAAATCTTTCAGAATGATTTGGGATGGAGTTCTCTAAAATGACACTTTGGCACCAATCAGGCCTAAACTGGCTACACTTTCCATAAAGGCTGATTTACTTTAATGTTGCTGCATGATTGTTTGAGATATGCCATTTTTCTGCATTGAATTGAACATGAATGCATCTTTAAAAGCAGATCTTCTCAGTGGATATGAAGGAAATGAATATACACGGAGGCTGCATCATTTACTTAAAATGTCCTGGGCATTGTTTGTGTTCATTTATGCAGCAAGAATGTGGCTTTAAGCAAAGCATTTCAGGTTTGTGCCCTGCAGTATACATTTTAAAACTGAGCTCTCTGTCTGGTCCTCAGAATTGGAATTTTAAACAGAGAACATGAAAAATCAGTGGGAGGGATTCACAGAGACACACACAATCAATGCCTGCATTAGAAACACTAACATCCCTTTTTAAATGCTGAGTGGTTTCCAGTGTTCCAGAATTTGTTTGATTTTTCTGCACAGGAAAAAGTCCAGAATGAAACCATGGGGTTAAAAAGTAATGTATCAGATGTAGATCATAAACCACCTGAAACAAATGTGTGTTGAATTACAGTTGTTAATTTAACCTGGACTCATCTTTAGCTTATTGATTCATTAATGATGCTACGACCACTAAAAAACTTTCTAGGGACTGGAATTAGGGCAGTAGTTACATTTTTGACAGTCTGTCTCAAGAGCCTCACTTTTAATCTGCAACTTGGCATTCAAAGCCTGTTAACTTTAAGTTGTAGAGCAGTAATAGTTCTTCCTAGTTGTAAACACAGCATTCAAACTTCAATAATTAAGTCCCGCTTCAATCATCTGGGGAGACAAAGATGCACTGCAAACAACTGAGCGTTCTTGAAGCTTGCTGATACTGACAGGAAAAAAAGAAAACAAATCAGAGCAATCAAATGTTCATTTTTTTAAGTTTGATTGCTGTTTCATTCTGTGGCATAAATGCAAACACCCACAATCCATAGAAATGTATAAATACCCAGGGATGCAATAATCTTTTCCCTGCTTGAAAAAACTCCATAATCTGTACATTCTGGATGCTGTTGGTTGAGATGCAGTTTACAATAAGTCAACAAATTAAATCCGGGCTTTTCAGGGATATTAGCAAACCTATACATAGCTTACTTCTTACCAACAGCTGGATGTGCTTCTCTATATTTGCATCAGGGATGTGAGATCTGATCACAAGTGATTACTGGAGAAAATAATTTTTGATGCCAAGTGCAACATAACACACTTAAGTCTATTCATTTGTAATTTTGTAAAGTGGGCATGACCCCAGCACTTAACCTAAATGAAGACTTTCTAGATATAGAGATCAGCCAAACCACACGTTGATCTGGGTCCTAGAGTCAAAATGACCACAAGCACATGCTGATCATAAATAACTACATTAAAACACTGCAATACTTTCAAGTATTTGCATCTCTTTATATGTCCATGTGCACGTTTATCACATGAACATTTGTTTTTCTCATTCTTGTCTTTTGCCCATGTTTTCTACCTCTGTGCCATGGAAATATTGACAGAGCACCAGTTCAGGGGAGGACACATGAGGACACAAAATGAAAACTAAAAGGGGCAAAGGCAAAAAATCAACTAGAAGAAAATAGAAATTGAATGGAGATGCATGAAGTCTATATTGACTGTGCAAGATGAAAAAAATTTTACTAGGATTGCAAGAATCAGAAACAGAGACAGGGATACATTCAGTAGAGAAGAAGTATGGAAAAGACACTGATAGAAAAAATAGAAAAAATGGTGCAAAACTGACCCTCTAGATTTGTTACAAGCTGCCAGTACTATCCTCCATCCCAAGGAGAGTTACAACAATTGATGGTCTATATTGTGTATGTTTCTTTTGACGCCTTTGTGTTTCACCAAATAAACAGTCTGCAAATTTTGCAGGATGCTCACATACATTTATTTCATGCACCCAATGCTTTTGTCAGCAAATACATGTTCACTCAGATATGTACACACTTTACGCTCCTGCCAAATGGCTTGTGCGGGACAGTAACGGTGACAGCTGCTACAACATCAACGCCCGCAGTGGAACAGAATAGCGGCGCCGAGGAGAGAAACGCATCAGATGCTGCGCTCACAGTTCCAGGATTACCTTAGCCTGAACAAACCCCATTACTGCCTCTATTACCCAGGTATACGCAGCCTGGAAAAAGCACTTTGCTGGAGCACTGTTTACCCAGCACCTCTCTGCCCCATGCTGTTCCCTCGACAGCAGAGCAAGGACAGGGTAAAGACCAGATGAGTAAGAGGAAAACAAGAAGCTTTCATGTGACTCGCTGTCGACATCGAGGTTGGCATGCAGAGTGGAAATGACGGTCGAGCAATTATCAATCTCTTCGCCAGTTGATAGCTACTAGTTGGGCTAGTTATCAAAAAGAGCTGAGAGCGTGGGCATCCCTATTTCATCAGAGCAGTGGTGAATGTTGTGTAGAAAGTGGTGTAAGTTCTCCAAGCTGATGGAACGCTGAACGGTTAGTGCACACGGCACGAGCGGATACGCAGAAGGTTAAGGGAGACAAGTGAGTGTGTGACACACTCTGAGTAGATACACCACATGAACGTGTTTGCATGTGTGTTTGTGTCTGAGTTGAGCGATGAACTGCCATCTATCTGAGTTGAAAGCCATCCATCACCCTCATCAGTAACTCAGGGGTCCTGTCATTACATGTTTCTCCTCATTTACACCGTTAATAGCCATCTATTTGGCCAAACTCTACGCTGTTTCAGTGGTAGCCTTTCAGACAGGTTCACTTTTTCCTGAAGCCGGGCAGTTGCATTGCTGCATCGCATGTTGGTGCATTCCTTAATGTGTGAAGCATTTCCGTTGACATTCAGTGCATAACCTGAACATTCAGTTCTATATTCACTCTGCTGTTCAGACTTTTACATTTGGTTCGGCATGAAACAAGCCAAGCGCAAACACTGTTTACAAGGTTAATAACTCTGAGCTGAATTATTAATGTTCGACTTATCCGGCAATGAATGTGTGGTTTTTGAAGAATTTTAATTAGCTGTTCCACTGGGCAGTCAAGTATTTTAAATGGCATCTCAGTCCCCAGTGAAAGGTGCCTCATTCAGTTAAAGCAGCCATTCCAGTTTAAGCATTGTTTGAGATTTGTTCATATGCAGAACACATCCAAAACTCTTCTGCTGTCAGTTTTGCTTGTTTGATATGGTAATATCAATTTATGTATTGGAAATGAATGTCTTATATCATTTTGAGGAGTATAAATAATGAGGGACCAAGCCCTTTACGGTATCTCTGTCTTGTTTTCACTCAGACTGATCATTTGTTATCGGACCCAAACACGCACCTGAGTGCTCGCCTTTTATCTTAGAGCTGTACATGACTTAATCTAAAGAAACCACTGATGATATATAGACTGTGTACCACAGCACTGTGGTGAAAACAAGCACACACAGCCACAAAGAAGATAAGCTGTATTCTGAATCTACCAGCCACCAAAATCTCTCTACATCTCAGAGGAAAGCAGCTTAACAGCTCTTCTTCCCAAGTATATCTAGCTGCGTCCCACTGTGGGATCATCCTACTGCGCCCACATCCACTTTGTCTGATAAGGGCTGGGGGTTAGTGGGCGTGGCTTACAAAGTAACATGATAAGAGTTGGGCGTAGTTGAGTGATCCAACTCCACCAAGACTTACTTGTATTCAGAGAGAGACTACACCACTTTCCTGCCCAATTTGCATTTGGTCTTTTCTGGAACCAAAAGGAAAACACACCCTGCATCTCTTTCTTTTTCGTTTAGTGATTTTGTCTTTGTGCGTACAAGTAAATGTTACAAGCCTCCCTAATGGATATCAGACAGTGTTTGCTCTATTTTACCTACATGCTCTACAAATGCCCTTAAAGCCATGGTTTTAGGAGATATATCACTGATTTTATAACAGCTTATTGACTGTAACATGATTGAGCCTGTTAAGAGAGCAATTTGATTTGTAGATGTTGGCCCAGCTATAGGCTCCCCTAATGGGTTTGCAGTGACAGTAAGCTGTGTGTGAGCCAGGGTCAGATGCTACTTTAAGTACCCGTTATAAACAAAGCGGAACAGACTCTGCAGCTTCTCAGGTGTCAGCCCCGACTTATAATGGAAAAGAGTTGTTAACCAGGAGCCTGAGCATGCCAAATATGAAACAATTGGCAGCTTTCTTCATCAACAACACTGACAACAATTACTGAGGTTATTGGACTGGAAAATTATGCCCCATCTTGTATAACTTTGTTTAAGCGTGTGTGCATTCAGTTCGTCCTTTTTACTGCATTGCACAGGTATTTTTGTGTACTGTTGATCCCCAATGTGACATGCTATTGACGGAACAAAATGAGAGTAGTAAACTCACTCACATTTATCTTTCTTGTCTAAGTTAAACTTTCTTTTTCGAATGCATGTAGCGCTGCGCCTGTTGTATTGACTGTCTGGGTTTGTCTATATATGCGCTTTTTATCTTGTAGTCTTTGATTATGTTCTTATGAGTGGAACCACCAGCTATTTTGCAGCTGCATCATTAGGTCGTCAGGCAAGCCCACAGTGCATGCAATTATATCTGATTATCTAATTATGAGTGCAGTATAAAATGTTAAATGCTGTAGGCCGATATATTTGGGCTGGAACACACACAAAAGCAATTGGTGCAGTTGGTGTGTGTGTGTGTTCCATGGTGAAGATAAAGATGGTGCAGATGAGCACAGCCCGTGCTGTTCTATGAGTGGTCATAGTTTTGACTATAACTGTGAATTTGACATTTTTCTAGCACACAGCTGAGCTACATATCCGGCAGGAGTAGATATGCACAAATAAAGAAGCTTATTTGGCTCCTGTCTCTCCCTAAAAGCTGAGTGCCTTCATATTGGCAAGCTTTGTAAGAAATTCTGCCCGTGAGAATTGACTTTCGTCTTCGTGTTTTACCTTGAAGGCTGTTCAAAATATGACAGGGTGCAGATCTGCGGAAACAAAGACAGCGCTGACATGTTTCTGTGAGGTAATTTTAAGCTCATTACCTGCTTATTGTGTCACATCCTAAACACACTGCACAGAAAACAATATTCTGTGCTCCATATAGACCCATCAGCCATAAACACAGACACTACTGAGTTAATTGAACAACATTGCTTATCTGGTGACAGTGAAATGTTCTGCTGGGAAAGCGTCCACCTGGCACTCATGAGGGTGATACTTGGACATTTGATCCCAACCTAAACAATCCAAAGAATGGGACAACTGCAACTGAAGGAGTATAACTTATTTTCTTTCCTAGTAGTACTTTTTAGTCCTAAACGTTTCTGTGAATTGCAGAGAAATGTGTGTCTTTCCCTTCAATTGTCAATGGTGTATTCTGATTGGTAAATTGGAACACCTTGTTACAAAGCTCAGTCTGCCTCTCCAAATCTGTACAAGCAGAGCCTTCCATCGCAGCTGCAGAAGGTCTGGTTTTCCAGCAGACATGTTTCACACCAGTACCCCAATAGATGAGATTGAAAAGAGAAGTGGTGAAAAGAAAAAAAAGTAAGGAAGCTTGGCGGAAGAGGAGAATCAGCTACAGTAGGTGGTGCACTTCAGTGTGTCATGTTTCTTTACAAATGCTATTGAAGAAAGCCGGCAAGGCTGTAAGGCTCCCAGGGTGTGTGTGAGTCAGGGCTGACAGTAATACAAGCAGTATCCGACACCCCCTCCCAGGGATCACATCCTTAAAACGGTTTCTCTTACTAATCCCCTTCTAATATGCCCAATATTATGACACTGCCATTAGCCACAGCGCTCTGAGGGCACATAGAGAAAGAAAAATGGAGCTCTGCATACAAGCTCACAACCACTGCTTGATCTTTAAAATTGTAAGCATTAAAATGTAGACATTTCAAATAAATGGTGCTCTGCTTTGAATAAACACAACACATTTTCTGTTTGCCGCCAGGAAGCTCAACTTCTGGTGATTTTCTGGAGACAACCATTTGGTTGACATAACGATGCTCTGTATATTCCTTCCCTGCAGCCACAATTGTTTATTCCAGATTTTTTTGTCCCTTTATAAGTGATATACCCCCACTTCTCCTCCCACTCCCACCCAAAGGCTGTAGAGACAATAGATATGCGTATATGCCCCCCAAAAAACAACTAATGCAGGATGGTTAGTTCCAAACCATAAATGCTTTTATATGGTGTGGAAAAATGCTACAATACGAAATGGGGATTTAGCTCTTAACCGCTCTCAGACAGTTCTGATTCATCATATTTTTGGGTGTATTTGCATCACTAAAGTCAAATGTGCTGGACATATCCATCCCCCAGCATGTCACACAAAAGTCTTTCAGAGCAAGCCAGGAAGGCTCTGCCTGCGAGAGAGACAGAGAGCAGCCCTGAATGCAGAACAAGAATTCTAATTTTAAAGCCATGAATTACCAAAAGACTGCTTTCAATTAGATTGAATCCGACTTTATTAGCATTCCACTTGCCTATATATGAAGAGGCTGAGCTGGCCTTGTGTCCTCTCCCAGACTGCAGCTGTGGCAGTGAGGGGCACAAAGACAAGCTTCAGTTGTGATGCTGATGGCTGTAAGATTCTGTATTCACAAAGACTCACGTTGTACATTTTTGTAAGTATGTTTTATAGATATAATTTGCTTTTATCTGACATAGTTTTTCATAATATGGTTTGTAATATTGTGCAAATGTCTGCATTTGAAATTATAGATGTGAATTTAAATTAGCTTAGAGCAATATACTTTCAGTATCTAAATAAGAAGTAGTTTTTTCTGCGGTAAAACGCCTTGAAAGTATAAGTATATTGTGACAAATGGATGAGAAATTATTAGAGGTGGAATGGTTTAAGTGTGCTTATGTATAATGTTTTCTAATATTTTACAGGTTTTTAAGTTTGCTCTGGGTCTTACCCGCTTTAGACATAGGTAAGCACAGTATTAGTTTAGTGAATGCTGGAGGGAATTTAGAGCTAAGCCATGGGCTGCACAGAGGTGACACAGGGTGTCACGGAAGAGCAGACGTTTAGTAAACAAACAAACTCGCTTCTTAAAAATGTAACAACACTTTTTGCAAAAGCTTTATAAAGGGATTGAAGCTTCACGTGTGATTCTGTCATTGTTTCTTCCATTTCGTGCATTTGAGGATGTAATGCCGCACTGAGCTGAAAGTATTCTTTGTAAAAGTGGAAATGCTCTCAGATTGCATCCATGATAACACCAAAGAGGTTCCTACAGGCCCCCGAACTGTCCTTAGAGTTTTCCTGTCCTGTGTTGGTGGACTGCGACTGGAGGAGGGGTCTGTGCTGCTGACCAGCAGTCACAGAGGGAGCTGTCCATGGTGCTGCGGAAACCCTGTGCCGTTGGGAACAAACAGCAGGAAACAAAAATTTCTCACAGTGGTCACTGTAACCTAGATTATATGCATGACATCAGTTCGCCAGATGACCATTTTTTTCTCAGTGATCTGACTAAAAGCCACATTGCAGATACTGTGGTTTCTGATTTTCTGCCTAAGGCTGAGGCTTGGGGGGGGGTTTAGCTGCTTTAAAGACAGATTAAGAAACATTGCCAATTTCTCAGAGACACGATGTTCTCATGACACCCCTATCAACAGAGCAGGTATTTGTCACCACCAAAGATGTTTGGAAGGGAGGATGACTATGGGCTATGGGGCATAGTGTAGAGAGAATCCATCTGACGAGGACTTGTTTGTTCATGGAGAGAAAGGGGAGAGGGGAGGGCAGCGGGTCACTGCAAAAGGAAGAGCAGCTGCAGAGAAAAACAAGGACGTTCTCTTAAAAGCGAGAACGTGAAGGATGGGCAAAAGATGGAGAGCTCGATGGAGACTGGCATCCTTTTGAGCTTCATGGTGAATAAATTACCTGCAGACATGTAGGAGCTCTAAGTTTTTGTTTCATGTGAATTCATTGTCTTCTGGGGCCGTTCTTATCCTGTCTAGCTTTAAAACATCCTAACTGACTATTATGATACAGCACCTTCTCTCCATCCTACAGCCATGTGCATGTTTTTGCCAGCTTGGGTCAAGCTCCTCATTAATGGATACTATCCCAGAGTGGACAGAGTTGTGCTAATGCATAGGGCACATTTAAGATGAAACAAATATGGTTTCGACTTAGGAGCTGTGTGGGGACTGAAATGGGAGTTAGGGATGTAGTTGATATGTGGCTGTTGTGTATATACACATGTGTGGGTGTGTGTTTGTGTGTGTGTGAGTAGGGTAAGCCTAGGGGTAAGCTTTTAGAGGTCTGGGCAGAAGGGTGTGAGTGAGGAGGAGAAGACAGATTTGAACAGTTATCTCTCCCTGCAGACCTCCTGTCCAGCCTACCCACAGATCCACAAACACACACTCACATACATCATACACCAACTCACACCCAGTAAACTCGCACACACACACACACACACACACACCATTTCAATCTGTAATCATGTTTAGCATGGCTTTCTTCTGCACATACACAGTCCACTTTAAATTGACTATTACATCCTGCTAAAACAGAATCCCTATGCAGACTGAGTCTGGCTGCCCTGAATTCATTGAGCAGCAAACGCAAAATTTCTTCACTTTACTTGCCATTGCTCATCAGAAACAAGTCCTGAGCCGCAAGCACACAGAGCACTGCCTGGGATTGTGGGGCTGAAGCTATTTTTACAGCCAGTGTGATGAAGGATGCACTGAAAGAATTCTTGGCTATCTCCCCTCTCCTTACAGCTGCCCCTCCCCACAGACACTTTAATTAGAGTGCTTGCACTTCTTGCTCTCTCACCTGTCTCTTTGTTACAGAAAATAATACATGATAGAGAGAAGAACGCAAATGGATAAATGGATAGATAAATTGACTGAGACTACAATTTGCACCTGCTTTGTTTTTCTCACAAAGGCAGATTTGAGAAGAAAAGGTGCTTCTAGGAGTTGACTGTGACTGCGTAAGGATGCTTATCTGCGTGTGTCTGTGTGTGTGTGTGTGTGTGTAAACGTGCAGCACTGAGAGTTGCAGTCAACGGTACAAATCAATGCTGAGAATATAGTAGCAATTACTAGAGCAGCCTGCAAGTGAACCTAGTGGAACAAACTAACTAATGCATGAATAAATAAGCACAGTGAAATGGAGATACGTGCGTGCGTGTGCGTGTTTGTGTCTGCGCAGATGGGTCTGTAGATCGTGGTCAGTCCTTTCCTGTGCCAGCCAATTAACGAAGTGTGTAAACCGAGCTCATTAAAGAAACAGAGCATTGGTCACACACACTTTCATAAACATGGTCTCACACACACTCATAGCCTCACTATCAACCCAGCTTCTCTCTAATTTCAGCCATGTGTAGGTAGTGAAAACCTGTTTTTTTTTTCCCCTAGCAACACGGGTCTTAGGGAGTCCAGTGAGTCCTCTTTTGTGTGCTGCCCTTTTCCTTGCCCATGTACACATGTCTGTGTGAGTCTGTTTGGACAAGCTGTAAAAGATTGATTTGGAGTTTGTTGCTTTGAACCAACTGCCAAGTGCTGCCTCACTAACTCTCCGTGTTCAGAGAACAAAAGCTTTTCATGGTCCCCACCTACTAAGCATTCCTCAGTCTCTCTCTGTCTGTCTTCCTCTCCCTACGGCTCCCTGCTTCTTGGCTTCTTCTCTTGTGTTACACTCATCTATTTTAATCTGGGTACTCCATTTCTCTGTCTCTGACCTTCTGTTTTCAAATGTTGGATGAGTGCAGCACAAACACAAGCTCTTCATTAGTTTCGCAGTGTGATAATATTGAGTCATGAAGAAGCTGTTCTGCTGGCATTGGGAGTGAGTACTGGATCCTTGTGTCGCTTAACTTTCTTCACTTAGTGAGACTGTGAAAAATAAACAGCCAGGAGAGTTCACGGAAAATCATTTCTACTACTCTGCTTAACAGTCATGGAACGGCGTGGACTTTGTCAAAAAGTGAGGCATTTGTGCAAAGACATGATGTTTCCAAGTTGAAGCCAGCTCTACCTTCTCTGAACGAACTCACAGGGATCTTCAGAAGTAAGTTGCTATTAATTTATGACATGTACTAAATGTAAAACTAGGATTATTTGTCTCATGAACTGTGTAGGATTATTTGCTTTAGTCAGTTTAAAAGTTCAAATATTGATTATTTGTTGCTTTTAGTCCCTGATGTGAGAACAATCTGCTTCATGCAGTTGTAGATTATATACTTTATTGTTATTTTCCTTGTTAAAACTTTGGAAAGAAACACTGAAAAAAATCCAGCACCTAAAAGAATTACCATTATGGTCTCCAAATTGCCAAATTTCAAAGGAGCAAAAGGTCAGATACATCAACACAGTTCTCTGAAAAGCAGACTAATTCCAGAGCAATTTGCAGATGATCAGTCAGTCTTAGGTCTGGAAAAGTCGGAAGTGAATTTTGCATCAGTTTCTTTATCGTGGACAGTATTGTCTTTTTCTGCTTTGGTCATGTTCATTTGTGTGTGGGACACATGGGCATTTTCGCTGCAGATGGATCCCAAATCAATAAAGTAAACAAGAATGTATCTTTATCACAAGAACAATGGTGTTCAGATTAAAAGCAAAGGATACTTCACTTCTTCCTTCCATATTTCTTCAAGGGGAGAATACACTGGAGCATCCTTTTTGAAGGAAATGTGGAAAACCCATAAAAAAATAAGTGTTATAAGCTAAAGATAGTAAAATTCTCACAGAAAGATCTGAAAGATAAGGAAACAAAGCAGCCACAACAAAAAGCTGTCACAGTTTCTGGTTAGTCATACAATCCAATGCATAAAGTTACACCTTAAAAGACTTACTGTCAACACTAAATCTGACCTTTGTCACAACTTTGTTCCCACCTGCCTGGCTTTGGAGCTAGAAATCATCCGTGGTCCATTCAGTGCCATATAAAACAAGTGGGGGGGTTTATCTGCAAGCTATATCTAATATTTCTCAAAGAAAATCCAGCCATTGTGTTTTGTTTCGGAAAGCCAAACTGTGAGCCTTTAATCAGACTCAAAAGTGAAGCCTTGTCTGAGACAAAATGTGCGTGTTAATGTGTACTTATTAGGCAGTTCAGCCTGTGAGTCGTTCACAGCTGTAACTGTATCTCTAAAGCAAATCTGGTCTGAGAGATACAGTAGATGTGTTCAAACAGCGTTAGGCGCTGGAGGCTCAAAAATAGTCTTCAAGCCCTATGGGCTTCATCCATGCATTCATATCCATTCGGGTTCCCTTGAACCCACTGCAATGTGACAACAGGAGCTGGCAGGATTGTGGGGCTTTGGGGCTTGGTGCGATGCCAGCCGAACCAGGTGGTGGATAACTGTTGGAGATTGAACTGCTTGGTCAACATGCTACCCAGCTCACTGTGGTCATGACAGACATGGCACCCCTGGCTGATGGACACGGCTGGTGGGTGGCTGGGGTATTTGTAGCAGGTCAAAGCCATCGTCTTTCTTGAGATCAGAGAACACTTTGTCAAACCGTTCCCCTAAGATTATTTCGCACATCTGTTTATTGTAATTCCAATATTGTGAAACACTTTGATATATCATACTCTTTATATGTCTGTGTGTGTACATATAAAACATGTATTTATGTGGCTCCAAAAGAGTTTTCTCGTAAACTAAATTCATTGGGCTTTTTGAAGCTATATAGATCCCGACATTATATGTTGATTCCCAGAGCTTTCAGAGGGAAGGGCTAAGCTATGATGGTGAGAGCTTACCGTCTTCCTGATATTGCCTCTGAGATATTAATAATCAAATGGAATGTCATCAAGGTTAAAACGTAGATTTGCTTTGAAAGGAATCTTAAAATGAAGCCTAGAAAAACCTCTATTTAGTCCAGAATATTTTTTTGGGGGGTATGAATATAAATTCAAATCTTTGATACTCAAAATAGTGCAGTGAACATGTTTTTCGGATATGCGGTCTCATAGGGACACAACTCTTCAAAAAATATCTGAATCTGAATGGGTGTTCTTGAAAAGAAAAATGGAGGAACCTACTTTCCTTTGCTGCTAATAGGTTTTTTATTCAAGGACTCTCTGTGTGTGCCAGTGTAGCATCGCTCTCCTCTCCTTCTCTTGCTCTTGGTTATGTGTGAGGTATCAAATCTCTGCGTGTCACTGGGGAGCTGTAGACCTTTACCTGCTCTGGTCTGGCTGTGTTAAAGGTCAGATATGAGAGGATCTCACACAACGGTCTCAGATGTCAACACTGCCCGCCTCCCACAGCGTGGATTAAGAGGCGAGGAGACAATGGCTGCCAGAAAATCAGTCTGTCAGCAACAGTCTGTTTCTCTGTTGGGGGCAGAGTGTGATTGTGTATGTGTGTGAAAAAGACAAGAAAAAGAGAGCTGGGAAAATGAGGTGTATGCATGTGTGCTTGTAATATCAATGTCCCACTGATCCTCTTCTCCCTGCAGTGGGTCTCTACACAACCCTGTTGCCAGATGTGTTTGTGGAGGGAGTGTGTTCGTGTAGATTAATGTCTGTGTTGGTGTGGCATCCAGGTGTGAGTCTGAGCCTCATGCTTGCTCTCAGTCAGAGATTTCAGTGTTGACAGGGATGATGCTGTTTATTTTGGCAATATGCTATCAGGAGCGACGGGACTCCGAGTGTACCTGTGTGTGTGTGTCTGTCTGCGATGTATGAGCAGTTGCGGAACTCAACTGCTGTCATTCTCAGAAGACAGCATCCTGTAATCAGGCACATTTGTGTGATGTGAGTGATTGTCAGTCTTCGTGTGTATGCATGTGTTATCTTCGAACAGCTCAGCAGGAATGAAGTTTAATTATGGAGCTGCCCATGCGAGCACACACACATGCACAGACACGCACCGCTGCAAACCTTTCCCGTAGTTGTACACAAACATTTAAACAGCTTGCTCTTTTCATTCTTATGTCTCAGTGATTGCTTAATTGTTTATCTGCTGGTGTTTTTAGTGAATGTAAGATAGAACCCTCCAGCTAACAGCTGCTAGACAGTAAAATCAGTGAGGGGCCAATGCTGAACTCTTACTAGCACCACGGTGAATTCCTGCAGTCCAACGCACTTATTTTAGGTTAACATTCAATCTAAGAGAACCTTAACCTCTTATGAGGAGTTGGTCGATGGTGGTGGTTGATGGAAAAATACTGGGACAAATATAAGGAAAAGGCTAAGCAATATGCAAAGACAATGCTTTACATCCGCATTTTACTACTGTGATGCAGCTCCACTGAAGATGTAAGGTTGATTTTTTTAAAAGCGCAGTTAGGATTGGCAAATAAGAATCTATTATAATACAACAAACTTCTATTCTGAAAGCAAAGATTAAGAGTGTGCGGGCAAATATTCATATCATACAATTAGTGGTGATGTTGGGCTCCCTGGAGCGCTGTTGACCGTGATATTTGAGCTATAGTCATCTGTTATGAGAGATGAAACTAATCCAGACCCTCTTAAATTATTGTTCCGAATTCTTCTTAGGGGAGTACAGTCACTAATAGCAGCCATAAAGTTACTGCCCTTCTGCTTCATTTACCCCTCTGCTGAAGTTTATAACAATGTAGGTCATCCGTTAGTTTCCCAAGATAGGATATGTGAAAGATATTCTTCAAGGTGTTGATATGTTGTGTTTGATTTTTTTGACGAAGCCTTAAAGTTCTAGGCTTTCACATAATTCCTGATTGCATCTCTGATTCCCTGCATTCTGGTATTGCAACTTTGACTGGGAACTTGACTGTGGGAACTTTTTGTGAAATAAGTGAAGTTACACAGGACTTTAAACTTGACCCAGCGATTTTTACAACTATGTATATTTAAAAGCTTTTTTTGTTTCTTTACTTGGAACAGGTTTTATGCCTAGGGTAAGAAAGCGTAACACTGAAACACATTTTTACCCTCCACACAAGAGACAACTAAGCTTTTTGAATTCTGAGCTGAGGAATCCACTGACTCCTACACGATCGTCGAGCGACAAATCTGTTGGAGTCTCCAATTATAGCTGCAGTAGATAGTGAAGCTCACATGGACAAGCGGAAGGTCTTGATCCTAGCTAGTAAAAGTCACACTTGGCTGATCAGCAAGTTTTATCTTCAACAGTCATGGTGGCATTGTGTTGTAGAATGATTGGCATTGGGTCCCTTGACCATATTTCTACTACTCCGGCCAGCCTCAGACAGACCAAGAACTTTCTTCCCCTGTGGTTTGGTCAGTCGCTGAATGTATAAATGTCTTAGAAATATTCAATTTTTGCTCCTCATGTAGCTAAGACGTACACTTTTGGCAGCCTTGGTGTACTGACTGGAGGAGAGAGCACAGCTTTGCTCTGTTTCATCTCAGTGAAGCAAATTTGTAGAAAATGCTCTGATTCCAACTCTGATTAGTTGGAACAATTAACCGCTAATGAGTTTCTTTTTACATTTCTGAATGATTTTTCTTTCTTTACTTTTATTAGTTTTTAACTGTGGGAGGTTCAAAGCTAAATTCTTACCCAAATTGGTAACACACATCTCCTTGCAAGATACATTTTCAGAGTAGCTCGGACAGTCCTCCTCTTCTGTGTAACATGGCTCTGTGTGTAACTGATTTAATATGAACTGTTTGAAGTCTGCGGTTGACTTTGCAGCTCACAGCTAAGTCTTCAATCAGAACTGTGACTTAATACAAAACATGAGCAATAACAAGTTGCTTCAATTACCACACTTATCACGCCTGCAGTGTAGAACCAAATGGCAAGTGCATCTTTCTATCAAACATATTGCCAAGCTATCTATAGACAAGAGACTCTGAATGCCTTAAACATTCAGAAAATTAATCCATTTGAATTTGGTTAAAAGGATTTGAAAGCAAGTATTTGAATAAGAGGGGTAGTGTGTGGCAAGCGTGAAGATGAATAATATGAACATATTATGGATCAGGAGACGGATGCGTTCCAAAATGTCTGTGAGGTTTGAGAATTATAGATTTATTTGTTCATCCAATTTTGTGATGCAGAGGTTACAGCGCATTCAGTCCTATGCTGACATGTTTGTAGACTGAACACCATCTGACAGCACAGTAGTAGATACAGTATTGAGTATAGCACAAAAAAGGGAAATATACAATGGTGTACTTCCCAAGAAAAAAAAACATTGCGAAAAAATGAGCTCATAACAGAAAACCCTTGTGGTAGAAAATGTAGAAAATGACACAAACAAATGTAACACAGTAATTCTAACTCAATCCATGGAGGTCCACATTTCTTTACATTATCTGATTGTTTTATCCATTTGTTGAAATTCCAATTAAATACAATGATCAATTCTATATGAAGATGGGTAAAGCGTTAGGATATACCTGTATTTTATGAGAGTATAGAATTAGAATGTTGATGTCTGAAAAGCAAAGAAAGAATTCACTGGGACAAAATTGCCTTTGTCTGCCAAGAAGTTTATTAAATCACAAATCACAAAGCTTTCTACTCTCAGCTGACTATGTGAACGCACACGCTGATAAGGCTCACCTCTGTTTGGCCGGTGTACCTTTTTTTTTACCACCGATTGGACCTGAACATTATGAAAACAGCTCTATCACTGTGAGACTAACCTGTATGATGTTAGCTGCAATTAAGTTTTACATTGGAGTTTACCAAAGAAATCAGACACCATGAGGATAGAAAGTAAGGACACCATCAACACCTGACAAATGTGTTTTGTGCTGTGTCTAAATGTGAGGATCCATAGATGATGTATGTGTGTGTGTATGTCTATATTTGTATTTTGTAACATCAGGTGCATGTTTTTTGTGTGAAGGATATAATTTCTGCATATAGTTATGGGTGAATGTCAGGGTTCATACTTACCAGAATGTCTACATACGTGTGAAAGCGCAAAATGCCTACACTCTGATGAGCAAGCATCATGGGGATGCAGAAGGAAAGGAACAGATAGCGATTGAGGGATGAAGTAAAGGTACAGAGAAAAACATATGGAGAGACAAATCCCAGGCGAGAATGCAGCCTGTTCATTAGTGGTGTAGTAGTGTTTGTGTGTGTGTGTTTGTGTCAGCATGCTACTGCTGCCGTGCGTGTATACTGAGCAGCCGAATAATAACTAGGACACCTTTCCCCCGGAATGGAGCAAAGCAAGTTTTTGAGCAAGATTTTTCTCATCAAAATATTTTTGTCAATGCTTTTTTTTCACCTCTGTGGGATACGTTGCTCAACATGAAGATGGGCCTCATGGCTATAAGTGCTCAACAAGTGTAACCTGTTTACATAGTTATTTCGTTTCACTTAATGCGCATAACTGGACTCTAAACTGGACAACTTCTTGATAAAAGCACCACAGATAAATGCATCCATCTCATGAGAGAAACTTCTGTCTGAAAGAGGCAAGCTATGTGGCAGCCATTTGCTTTTCTCACCCCTCTTACCCTGACACCAATCCTCAAAATGTCGATCTCTTGGATTTCCCACTGAATATTGCATGTCTTTTTTTTTATTCCCGGTGTTGTATTTTCCATAGAATCTTCTTGTTCATTGTATCCTTTTTTTTCACCCCCGCCGATTGTTTTATCCATCCCCAGGCAGATGTCCTCAGCTGGCTTGGGGCAGGACTTCCAAAGGAAAAAAAAACTCTTATTTATTCATAAGGCAGACATACTCACCTCAGATTGTTCCAAATTGCATTCATGTTCCTGACTGTGTGTGCTTTGGTGTTGAGCTGAAGATTAAATTAGACTCAGGGAAGGGAATCAGAGAAACATAGGGGATGTCTCTGTGTGTGTGTGTCTGATGGTGTGAGGGAAGGATGTTTTCCATTAGAGGAGACCAGTTTTCTGTGATCACAGCTCTGATAAGAATTGTGGGAAACCACAGTCACAACAATCCACCCTGGAATATCAACTAGACAGCCACATAAACGCTCTGTGTGTGCGTTTGTCTTTTTTCTTGACACGCGCACGTTGATGCAAAACCTTAAGACACATTCACACATGCAACAAGAATATGTAATCATGTGCAGTCTTCCCTTCAACACATTTGATTTGCTAGTCTAAGCTTTGTTTTAAATAGATTAGTTTCCATGCAGTGCCATCACTGAGGTGTGTTATTGACTAAGAGGTATAAATCTTTTCTCATTTCTGAACTTGGGCAAAGCTTCTAAGGTGAGACGGCAAGAAAGCTGACTTTGTGAATTGCTTTTAGGGATAAAAGGAAATTTTCAATAGTCTGAAAGGATAACCACCACTTTCCTATCGAAAAATAAGATTGTGGATCCAAGCCTGTAAAATGGTACTCTGAGGCCAGCAAAGTCATTCTAAACACTTAGTCTAAAATGTTTCCAAACTCCAATCGGATGTGCTAAAAATGTACATGTCTTATAGAACCACAGAAAACGACATTATGCAGTATGCATCACAAGATCCATTGTGTTTAGTTTGACCGTAATAACCACCAAGCTGCTGATGTTGTTAAAAAACACAAGGGGAGAAATCAAATAAACACCGTCTGGCCAGAACAGAGGAAAAGCTGATGAGGTTGTTAAAGAGGTTGGGAATTTAGCTTGTGTGTGGAGGCACAAGCCTGAAACTCCAGAATGTTTGTAAGCGAGAAATGTGTCCATTATGCATCTGTGGAGACACGCAGTGTGTAAGTGTGTGCTTTATTGGCTCCCAGTGCACAAGGCCAAGCATCATAAATGATTTACTTAAATTACAGTGAAAGCACAGAAACATCTGCCCCACTTAGTGGCATATAGATGACTAAATCACTTTTAAAAGTCAGACAGAAATGGTTTAACGTGTTTTACCCAAGATGTGATGCGCGTCAGCAGGGAGCATAAGGCAACCAAAACATCAATGTGCCACTGTAGAAATCACCGCTCACAATAGTAAAGCCACTGAGAATTAGCACCGGTTTGGGTCACTTTAAGCCACTGCACACTCTGAACAGCACTGGCTATAATTTAAAAAAAGCCATCAGGGAGTGAAAAGAAATGAAAGCCACGCCTATGAAGTTATGCTATCAAATATGTGGATGTAAAAAAAATGGTTTAAAAAAAGGCTGTTTAAGATTTTTCTTCTCAATTTCTGCATCTATAAGTAGTGCGAAGGAAAGAGAGAAAAAAAGATTAACAATGTCTCCGTATCTACATCTGATTATTGCCAGCCCAGCTGTTTTTGTGCCTGGCCCAGCAGCTCCATTTATTCATTATTGTATCACGACTGATGGAGGAACTTGTGAAGAAGTCAATAGCAGTATTTTAATGAGAATTTTGGTCTGTGTGTGTGCCAAGTGCCACATCTGCCAGAGATTCTGGCAACGTGACGAGGCTTCTGCTGAGTGGAATTTGCTACGACAGGACGAAATGCGGTTAAACGTTTAGTTACTAATCCACCTGTTTTCATGTGGATCTGAATAGGAGATGCTAATTTTGAATGAAGACCAAAGGACCACGTGCTTCATTCAAATAGACAAATACATGGACATTTAAATATTCAAACACTGTTATATGCATATTCACAAATTCTTTTGTTGCTATTGACTATGACAAATGTGTGGTGGAACTTTAGTGTCTGTGTTAGTGCATTTGTACGGTGTGTGTGTGTGCGCGTGTGTTTAAGTGGGGTCCATCTGTTGTGGATGCTGATATGGCAGCTGCATCTGTGGGGAGCTGACTTGCACATTACAGAAAGAACACACACAAATGTGCAAATACTGGCCAGCTAACACTTAATTTAGCACTGTAATTAATGCCAATGATCAAAGATCTATTCATCAGGCCTCATCCTCAGTGTGTCCACTGACCTCCAACAAAATCAGTCCAAGTCGAATGTAAGAAAAGCAGAAGGGAACGAAGAAGAAGTAATGAATTGCAAATATATATATATATATATGTGACAGCAAAGACAGGGAGTGATGCGCAGATTGGGGATAGGGCATGTTTATATGTCTGCAGGTATCTTTGTCAGCTGCTGATTTATTTTTGTTTATGTGTGTGTGTGTGTGTGTGTGTGTGTGTGTG
>CAJRST010041110.1:9296240-9341482 GCA_907169785.1 Menidia menidia | reverse complement strand
TGTGTGTGTCAGAGCAGTTTGCTTTCCACCACACTGACCTTACCTGCTGCTGCACTGCTGCATTATTATGATGAGTTATACACCATTACTGATATTCTGCTATCCACAGCTGCTGCTTGTAAATGCATAGCACTTTAGTGCACACATGGACACAGATAATGCAATGAATCCTAGAAACCTTTTTGAAAACAGCATGCATAAGTTATGGGCAGCAGACCTGTGAGGAGAAAGCGAATGGATAGGAGGAATCGTCTGACTCCGAGAAACAAAGCTAAAGAGTTGTTTTATTGTGGGGGTGGGGTCAGTTTTGTGTGTGGAGACAGAGTGAAGCAGAGAAGGTTTTAGCTAAGAAGTCACTGACACCAACTTTAAGTAAATTAGAATGGACTAACATTGACATCAGAGATATGCCAAATTATCTTTGAATGAAAGTTAGAATGTGAAAATGAGATTGTCATTGATATGAACAAGCTTCGGCACATTGTTTGTGTTTCAAAGAAAGCTGTCTTGCTATTCAGGAAGCAGACTTTTTGCTACCATTGTCCATGAAAGTAAATTCATTCACCTGTCACTTCCCAAGTAATTCCCTTTTTTATGAAGTCGTAAACATGGAATGAACCAGTGCCAACGTTTTCTTAGCCTGGAGACATTGAAAGAAAAGATCTGACCTGTTAAGATTGTATTTGGTAATCCGTCTATTCAGAATTATTGTGACTGTTATACTGTGTCACGTCTTTGCTTTTGTTTGTAGTTTTTGTTGCTTTTGTCTCAGAAGTTGCTTTGTATTAATGTGCTCTTTTGTTTACATGAAATTTAAATTATTTTTTATGTCAATACACCAAGTTTGGTTGCCATGGGAACACTGACTTAATGCCTTTCATTTTGAACATTTAAATAGGGAAAACCATTTCCTTGCTTTTGTTAGCTGAATTTTCTGCTTTTTATCATTCTTATTATCTTGCAGTGTATTGTTTGACAGCAAAGCTCCATAAACAGGATGAACACATGTTCTCTTCATTACCCTTATCCCAGGAAAACCTTCTGAAATATAGGTTTGTTCCTGCTGACCCAGCAGTCTGCCTATCAGCATCATAATGTACTGCCTGAGTGATTATCAGTGTGTGTAATCACATTTTATAATTCAACACTTTACAACCTTTCTTCTTTTTTCCTTTTTTTGGACTAACACTTGTACACATAAAAAATTAACTCTCAGTTGGATGTTAGCAATTAAAAAAACATAGCTGTCACATGTCACATGTTTTGGCCATTGCTGATAAAACTATTTTTAAATAGTGTTGTGTATTCCTATGTGTCAGTCTGAGCCTGATACACAGGGGCCTACAGGGACCACCCAAGCAGATGCTTCATTTTCAAAATATGCATGTAGGGCAGAGAAATAGGTCTGAACTGGGGGAGATTATAGTTACGAAATGAGATCAGAGAGGACTGAAGTCATGACTGAAATGCCCCGTTGTTACCCCTGCATTGTTCTTCTGTTTAAGAAAAAGAGATGTGGAAAGGAACCCTATGAGAGGAAAGCATTTTTAGTTATTTATTATTGAGGCAGAATTCTCTGAGGGCAACTTGGGCACTAATCATTAGCTCCCGCTTTTTGTCACTTCCATCACTGCTCATTATAGAGTTTCCCTCTGTCGTCACAGTGTCTCCTTACAAAGAATGCACAATCCCTTCAAAAAAAGGAAATCAGGATTGCTTACTCTATTCATGTATGTTTACCCTGCTTCACCAATCTCTTCTCTTTCTAGCTTTGTCAGTCCAACTTTTTTCCCCCTCACTTCCATATTAAATATTTCAAGCTTTCAAACCACAACTGCATATTAAAGATAGCGCTTGAAAGACTGTGAAGCTCTCAGCATTATCCATATCAAATATGACCTGTAACATCAAATTCTGACACGAATGCTAAAGGTAGATGAAGAAAAATAAACAACACAGATGAGAGTAAACTTAGCCATATATTTACTGAGGAAAATGGTTGTAGGGTACCGTATAAACGATGCTTTCGTTCTTAGCGCTTTGTAGGAAGCAATAATTAAAGCTAAATGTTTACAGATTAACTGTCCATGTCAGTAAAGATGAATTGTAGCCCATCTTTCTATACAGAGTTTACTCATACTTACTTACTTTTGTTTGATGACGGTCAAGATACTGAATTGCATTTGAAGTTCTTAATTGTATTCTTCTAAGTCACTCGTGAGTAGTTTTTTCTTGGAAAAATGATCCTGTACAATTTAAATATAATCTTTTATTGAATCACCCAGAAAAGGATAGGACAAAGCAAACCTGGACCATGACACAAGCATCAAGCATATTTTATGGGTCACACCAGTTTTTTTCACTAGTTTTTTTCACAGCAATCTCAACCTTTCATTGAAATTACACTAAGGCATTCTAACAAATGTGACATTGGCTTTTCTCCATCATAAAGATATATCTAACATGATGCAAGGGTGTCACAGTATATTTGCTTCTTTTTAAAACATGAAAGCATGTGTCCAGAGGTGTAACCCTTTACAAAATGTGAAGGTTGACATCACCAGATTGTGACAAAATATTGTTTAGAAAAGACTTTGGCAGCATTTAGCCTCCTGATCTTTGGCACTTTGTTTGTAAGGTTAGGACGCAAGTACGACAATAATGGTGATGTTGGTTAGGAAGTAAGCAGATAAATCATAGTTAACATTTTAGGGTCTTTGACTTTGAAGGGCTTCAACAGCCAGAGATGTACATTTAGCCGTCCATTTTCCTGATGTAGTCCTGGACATGCTGTGTTTCATACTGGAAAGTGATTTTAATGCACACTTGCACCCTGGCCTGATTCTTTCTGCTAAATGTACAATCTCAGGGTACTGGAAATTGGGTGAAACCCTCCCTTCATTGTTAGGGCCTTTCTTTCTTTATATCAATGGCTTTAATCTCTTCCATTGATCAGGTTTTCATGCCAGTTGGGTGTCCAATGAGCAGGGTGTATGTGTTGATGGTGTGGTCCTCCCATTCAGCTAACTCATCAGGACCTTCTGTACTCTTTGTAGATACTTGGTTGTGGTTAACCTCTTTGTTGCCATGTCAAGGTTGCCACTTTGCCTATGGGATCCAAAGGTGTGTGAAGCTGTCCTGAGCATCTGGAATGGTACCATCTGTCAGTTTAACCCCCTCGCTCATGAGCACCATGCCTTTCGTCAGCTGCATTTATCTTGGCTGACTGTCATCCTGGTGTC
Source organism: Menidia menidia (assembly GCA_907169785.1). Classification (NCBI taxonomy): domain Eukaryota; kingdom Metazoa; phylum Chordata; class Actinopteri; order Atheriniformes; family Atherinopsidae; genus Menidia; species Menidia menidia. The sequence continues at coordinate 9,338,240 of CAJRST010041110.1, read as the reverse complement.
CTTGCTTTATATTTTACTGCGGTGTGTCACTGAGTCAATGCCTCACTCATTTTTGGCATACAAGTTGATGTTGAGCAGGAGGCTGATGGTTCCTCTTTTGCAGAGGTGTCGCTAGCCACTCTGAGTGATGATGTGGATGAGCTGGTCCAGCTGATGTGGAGCTCAATTTTCCCCTGGCCCCACTCATGTACTGAATCATATATCTTGTTCACTGCGATTCCAAACAGGGGCTTCCATAACATGCAGAGGAAGGGGTATTGGAACTGCTTCTTTCTGAGGATCTTTCATAATCAGTACTGTCGGTACTTGGGCTGTCCAGTCTGTCACTTAGAACTGGCTCATTCGTGCTGCAGTTTATTTCGTGTAGTGTGTCTCTTTAGTTAGGTGTGTATGTATGTATGTCAGAGCTTGGGGCCATCCATCTCTTCACATCTGAGACTCTTTCATGGATGTCTTTGACCGTGATGGTCACTGGTTCCTGTTCTCGGAGATTGCTGTGGTCAGTTCCCAAATCAACCAGCCATGGAGCCTTGTTACTGTGTGATTCTTCTCTCTCCCTTAAGTTAAACCCAGTATTTTCCAGTCTCAGCCTTGGGTCAGTCTATTCTCAGAGGAGAAAATGTATTATTTAGTCAAGCATGCTTAGCTACAGTATATAAATATATACATATATAACTGTTTTTTTTTAGTTTTTTTTTTTAGTGGAAACTGTTATATGTTATTATTAAACTGGTTTTCTTTTTACAGATACAAATGACTTGTTTTCAACAATAACTTTTAGGTTTCACGAAGCTTAGAGGTTTCATGTTTTTTTGCTAATAACCAGATCCCAAAAGTGCGTCATTGTTTCTCCACGTTGGAAAGAACAGATAAGCAGATAAATCTCTCAGTATACTCCTTAATTAACAGATTGTATGGATTAGATAAGATGAACACCAAAAGGTAGAAGGTGGAAATTTACGTGAAGAGATAAACAGTAAAAGAGTGTCAGCTGTTTTATCTTTTTTGTCAGTTGAACTATGGATTAGTCACACAATTTACAGATGTTAAAGTGAACAATAAAGCTTCGGCATTGGTGATAAAAAACAGACCTTGGAAGGAAATTAAATAAAAAAAGGCAGCAATGGAAAAGGAGGAGAGTTTCTAAATATACCAGCTGAGGGCAGTGGAGAAAAGAAAAAGTGCAGCGGCTATGAAAACCTAACTGCTATGAAAAATTAAGTTGGGAGGCACAGAGAGAAGAGCATATAGAAAGAGCAAATGCTTTTGCAGCTGCCCACTTTCTATGGAAGTAAATATGTGCCATCAGAATTTGAATAAAAAATACCTCTGAAATTTGAATGTTGTATATTAGTGCTTACTTTTTCAGTATTAAAATAAATTCAGAATATATTTTTAACCTAAAAAAAATTCAATGTCATTATTTGTACATAAAAAAAAAATTCAGTGTATAATTTTTTTACATGGTTGCAATTTTCAGTTATTTAAAAAATTCACATTCCTATTTCAAAGTGATCAAATTTTCAATATACATATTTTTCACAGTTTAAATTTTCAGTGTTAAAAAATTTTGCATATAAAAAATTCAACTTTTCAAAATTCAAATGCAATATTTTCGTTGTCCTCCAATTCAACTTGCTCAAATTCGCTGTCTCAAATTCAGCGTCTAAAAATTCGCTGTAAAAATGGCCAATGTTACTTTGTGTCACAGACATTAGCAATGGATGTCCGATTCCAACATCCACCTAATCACGTGACCCAAACCAGTGTTTTAAATCAGGCTTTAAGATAATGTATCAAACTTCATGCGCAAAATAAAATATACTACAGAAATATGAAAGCATTAAACTCACCGTTGGGTTTGAGTTCGCCTCCGTGGGTGATACTGGAACTTCTTCAATATGACGGTAGTGTCACGTGATTAGGTGGATGTTGGAATCGGACATCCATTGCTAATGTCTGTGACACGAAGTAACATTGGCCATTTTTACAGCGAATTTTTAGAAGCTGAATTTGAGACAGCGAATTTGAGCAAGTTGAATTGGAGGACAACGAAAATATTGCATTTGAATTTTGAAAAGTTGAATTTTTTATATGCAGAATTTTTTAACACTGAAAATTTAAACTGTGAAAAATATGTATATTGAAAATTTGATCACTTTGAAATAGGAATGTGAATTTTTTTAATAACTGAAAATTGCAACCATGTAAAAAAATTACACTGAATTTTTTTTTAATGTACAAATAATGACATTGAATTTTTTTTAGGTTAAAAATATATTCTGAATTTATTTTAATACCGAAAAAGTAAGCACTAATATACAACATTCAAATTTCAGAGGTATTTTTAATTCAAATTCTGATGGCACATATTTACTTCCATACTTTCACCTGTCGGTCTAGGAGATGGACACATGAAATCATCCTACTTTTCGAGTAAGCTGGAAATATAGAGCCTGTATTTTTCTCTGCCAGAGTGGGTCCCGAAACGAATGAAGAGCTGAACCGCTTTCACCCTCACTATCCAGTAGCATCAGTTGAGGTGGTTATCTTAATGCATCTGAAGTGTCTTATTTACAGTAGTTGAGTGCTTGCTCTTTGATTTGACTCTTACTGATCTGGATGAACATGTGAAAAAACACTAAAGCAGCGATTCAGCAGACTTATGTATCAGCTGTGACGTCTGATTCCTCCTCAGCAGAACTTCCCTCGCAATGGTTTTCTATTATTTGGAGAGTTCCCTTTTGCTCATTTCATTATCATATGATCCCAGCCAAGTAACGTTTGATGTTATCAAAGTATTTCATGACATCAGTGTCTGACTCCATGAACAATACGACTCATAATATGTGGTGTGATTGCTTAAAGATAAGATGGACAATATGAACATAAAAAGGGGAAAAAATGTATATATTCATCTTTTAGTCGTATTAATTACTTTTGTGTTTGTTTCTACGTTAAGTTTTCCATTTTCTGAATATATTCCATACTTAAGACAACTAAATAAATGAGTACACAACATGACTCTATGTTGATAACCCCCCCCCAAAAAAAAAAAAAAAAGAATATTCAATCTCAAATCTCAATACCTTAAAGAAACTTTCACACTGTTGTTCCTTCCTTCCTTGTTGGATCTAACAAAACTGACCTTTTCCCTCTAACGTAGATAACATGGCTTCTTCTTTTTGTAGATTTGAGCCGTTAATGAGAATTGTTCTTAACCAGTACGCACAGGTGTCACCATGGAAACAGCAACAGCTTTTGCTATACTTTGAACAAGTAATTGAAAGAATTGCTGTGCTGTAAGCATTTGACTGGGCAGTCAAAACTCTTTCACTGCTGTTTATGATTTTAACTTTTTTTCCTACATTGTTCGAAAATTCAAAAATAGCTTTTGATAGATTAAATGGCTGTATCACCTTGCCCAGGTCAAATGACTTAATCTATGATACAAAGTAAATGGCAAATTTGGTCAAAGTAAGTGGGACAGACACACATCCTGGATGTAAATGCCTTCCAAGTCTGCTTCCGGCATAAGGGCTTAAAATACTAGATTGAAATTGAATTTGGAAACTATTTCAGTTGCATGGATTATTTTTTTTATCCATGCTCTCCCATGCCAGATGCTTCCCTGTTCCTCAACAGGGAGCAAACAGAAGAGGTCATTTGCATTTTCTTTTAATATATTTCCTTCATTTTAAAGCTTCAAGTGAGCCCTCTTTGCATTTGTTTATTTACTTCAAAGTATTTTTTTTCTGTTGCTGCTCAAGAACCTTGCAGAAAAATTGAAGTATAATCAAAATGTTACAGATAAAATTCACAAGTGGTGTGCTGTGTATTCTACCAAGAGAGGGACTTTGATGTTATTTTCGCAAAGTTAAGTCAACTTACAGCACTGGTGTAGCTCCCACCCCCAGGTGAGGGCTGGCAATTCCCTTTTTTCTTTCATTGTGTGATGCTGTCGGACTATTGGCTGATGGAGAGTCCCAGACGGCCCGGCTGCGCTTAGCACCTGGATCTGCTCTGTCAGCGGCAACACACTGTGGTAGCTTGTTGTTTCAATGTGCCCGCCTGTCTTTGCGTTTGACCCGAGGAAGTTTTAGGGGTAGCTTGGTTGTGTGAGGACGATGGATTGGAAGTGACATCAGGATTGTACCTTGAGGTCCAACAAGCTCTCCAGGTTAGCACAACGATGAGCAGATAGAGACAGCGCAAGGGAAAGTGGAGGGAACAGAGATGGATGAAGTGTGACACCCTTGAGTCGAAAAAAGCTTCAGGGATGAGTTGGGGACACACGTGGAGTGGCGGCAGCAACGGCTGATTTGAAAGATGAGAATGTCAAGTCTGTGATGAGCGCTCTGCTGAAGTCATAGTGTTGTTAACACGTGAGAGATAGATAACAGACTGAGGAATGGAGGAATAACTGGCAGAAGTCTTCCACTCCTCATTTACTCCCCTTCTTTCCTCCATCTTCTTCTCTCACCCAACATCCACTCACCCACCTGCCCACCCACCCACACACACACACACACATACACTAACTTAGTGTTTTGACAATTTTACTTAAACTGGGGGCTTTATTTAGAGCTACTAGCTTTCACTGCAGGTCACATGGAGTCAATTTATCTTCAGAATCCAAACTGATTAATGATACGCACACACACACACACACACACACACACACACACACAGACACACACACACACACATGAATGCATGCACACAGACATGGCTTTTGGCAAGATCAGGGAAGCCTAATCAAGCAAAATTTCCCGAGGATGCAATTAGTTAGGAGAGTCCTTGCAGTCCTAATTCTGGCTCCCAAACAAGGCTCTCCACTTACTTACAAGAGTACACAGATTTCCTCTGATAAATCACAGTCGCTCTTCTGTCTTTGTAGTGGTGGAAAAAAATTCAGGTGACAAACAAATGCTGACAATTTTCATTGTTTAATTTTGTTCAGCTTTTACTCAAGCAATTGACTACTTTTCCACATGAAACCACAACTTTCTGTGCCTGTCAAATCCAATGTGAGCACTAGGTAAATAAATCGGGATAGATGGGCAAATTCAGCTGGAAGGACAACCTCATGTTCGCCAGTTTGTTGATGAGAAAAGCCCTTTTAGTAGCTGCCAATCTACTGTCCATTTATGGAACACGTCCTCCAGACAGACTCCAAGCAGCTGCTATAATAAGAACAGCTACACAGCAAATGTTGCCAATTGACTGTGTGCATGTCTCCGGGTAAAGTTAAATAGGGCTTTTACAAACACGTATGTAAGTCAACTGGGCATGTTTGTTTGCATGAACTCACACGCCTGAAAGGAATTACTCCAGCTGTACAGTAATGTTTTTACCTATCTGCATAGAAAAGATTGAGAATTTATTCTCATAAGAGTGAAAAACATTATACTTGAGAGAAATTGAATTTCCGGTATTCAGTCATTTTAATGATATATCCAGATTCAAGTGAAGAGGGAATTTTTCTTTTCAATTAACTTTTCATTTTAGTCTGAAAACCTATTTTTTCTTTATGTATCATAACATCATTGTGGCTCTTCGTAATAAAACACCTTGAAATCTGTAAAGGCCAAATGTGAGGCCATCACTGGGAGGGGCCACTCCAGACAAAACTTCAAAAACCTTTGCGTATCTATCATAAATCCTCCCCAACTCTTCCTTATCTCTTCATTGTCATTCTTTTACCAGCCATACCTCCTGACATAAGAACTGCAGAAATGAAATAAGTTATCAAGTACAGTTGCGTGTGTGGTTCAAGAGTGGAGTGTGGTTAAGTATTAAATATTCAATAAGGACAACAGATTTGTACAATGAACAAACATTTCAACCTGATTTAATTGTATTCAATTAACATAACATGAATAGTTTTGGATGGTGGGATTAAGCCAGAATACCTGGTTGAAACCCATGCAGACACCTATTTTGAACTGAGGCTGTGTAGATGAAAATGATTTGGGGAATAAGGGGTGGTTCCTGTTCCAAAAACATACAGCTTTTATTGACTGTACACCACCAAAAAAAATAGAGAATTAATGAATGAAAATGATATTGACAAGTGGAGACGGGAAGAGAAAAGACAAAAATTAAATGGATGTGTGTGTGGAAGTACAATGTCTTATAATTTGTTGTAAAGTTCAAGCCAATGATTTCCTCATGGTGTTTACAAATTGATCATGGAAAATCCTACCACAAAAGAAAGCCTCTGGCATCCTCAGAGTAACACGAGTGTGCCTCAGGGATCCTCCTTGAAATCAGTGTTCGTTTTAGATATAAACAAATAACAGAAAATATGTCAAAATGCCAGTGCCAGTTTCCTTTTTCCTGCTGATAACTCAATGCTTTGCTGCTTTGCATTTGCTCTGAAAAAACTCCTGGTCCACTATACTCAGTCCAAATGAATTTCAAATTTGTGATATTTTCTACAAAACCTCTGAACCTTCCATTTGTCACTGTATTCTAACACGTTTCTTAGTCATATCAAACGTGTCAGAATTTTTCATTGATGATGGCCTCTCTCTGTTGTGCCTCAAATGGAGCAAATCATTTAAAAGATAGAATCATTTTTCTTTATTAGCCTCAGGCAGCTTGTTCCTACCCGCTTCTGTTCCTTGCTTGATTATGATGATGTCATTTATATGTCTGAAACTTTGCAGTGCGTAAATGCTTTGGCTACAATCTATCCTGATACACCTAGGCTCATTCTGAAGCCAGGTATAACACACCACTGCCAGCATGCTCAGGTTTGATGCGTTGCTTTGTCCTCCTGTAGACGAAACCATGGGCATATTTTTATCTACAGTTATTCATGCTCTGTTTCCATCTTATCTTGTGACCTAAATCCTTCAAAAAACTAAGCTAAGTTCATATTTAAGCTCCCTACACCCATTCTTGCTATTCATCCTTAAAGGCCATTCTAGATAAAGGAAAAAAAGGTTTTAACACATATGCTCACCGTTGCTCTTCAGTACTGCTTTTTCCTCTCTGTATGGATCATGTCCACCTCCTTATATGACACTGCAATGTCATCTCTTATGAATTTGTGTTTCAAACAAACAAAATACAAATGTGTGAAGTGCTCTGAGTTGTGTGAGTCTAATGTTCAGCACATCAGAGCTGAGGGCGCTGGAATAAGCATCTTTGCCCTACATATTTCTTGTTAAACAAACAGAAAGAATTGTTGGCAAAGACAGTTATGCTACTGGCTGTGTAGCAGAAGCTTTGGTTAAATTCATCAGTGCAATTATCATTGCTGTTGTCGTTTTCAGATATTTTAGTGTGTACCCAGGGCTGTGATATCAACTAACAGAAAGCTCCAAAACAGTTTTCACACCATCTCAAACTAACTGCACTACATGCCAAATACACAGGAGAGAATTCTAACTGAACCAAAGATGTTATATGTGAAAACTCTCCAAAAGTCAACCTGCTGTGTGAAAAGCTATTTATTTTCTTTCAATCGTGTTGGTACTTACAGAGAATAAAATCACTTTATTGTATAAAGCAGCCCAGGTTTGCTGAACAGGATGACACTTTTGCATTATATGTCTTTTGTTAGATGAATCTCTCTGTTAATTGCCATAGAGACTGATGCTGAGAGCACAGGCAACCCATTTTCTAAATAATGGTTATCTCAGAGAAAGGAAACTCCATGAATATAAAAATATTTCCACTACATTTTCTGCTTGGCCATTGGGAGCTCAACCAGAGCTCATATGCCCATGAGATGTCAGTCCGGCTTCAGCTACGATGCATACAAGCACACACACCCACGCGCGCACACACAAAAATACAGAATGGAGGTATGCAGGGGAAACTGATCAGCCATGTGGAGCAGGAAGGGCATTCCAATGGGACTAATTAAAGAGATGGAACAGACTGCAGAAATCATTGGAGAGCACCACTCGTTCTCTAACATTATTTCTTTCTCCTCTCGCTCTTCCTTTTTCTCTTGCTCCTTTGTGTTCGGTTAATGAAAGCAATATCATAAATGGTTATAAGATCCAATGCTGCCAGTATTCATACTGGATCAGGCTAAGGATTCTGCAAACACACAATGGGATGCGAAAAAGTCCTTCACAATCGTGTTCAAGCAGTTGCCATGTGACTTGTTCTGATATAAGGAGAAAACTTTGTTTGTGTATGTGTATGTTGATAAGTATGTCACCATTGGCTGCTGAGTTTGATACTGATGAAGACTCAGGCGAATTAGCTCTATTGATCCAAGCCCCTTTTTCCCAAGCAGTCAAACGCATAACTTCTTCAGCTCTCATTCTTACTGTTTCCCTGCTCGTTTCTATCCATTTCTGCATCTCACACCCACTCGTTTTAGAGGCAGACAGACCAACAACCAGCCATAATGAAGTGGCACTGCAACATCACAAACACTACTGTGTGTCTGAATTAGCCAGAGAGGAAGTTGGCAGCTTCTCTGCTTTGTTTCCTAATTATTTACTTCTCGCAGAGCATAGGTGATGGCAGGAGGAAGATAGTGAACGGAGGAGGGAGAGAGGAAAGTACACACGCGTACTGGGGAAGACGAGACGACATAAATGAGAGAAGGGAAGAATTGACAATCAGTTTTATTCATGAACCTGATCAGCTGCAGCATCTGTGCTCACATGGATGTCACATGTCAAAATAACATCCACTTGACTTTCCAGCAAAACATTGCATTGTAACAAGAAGATCAATGTTAGTAATTTAATCTGTTTGCAGTTTTGAATGTGTGCATTCTGGTGAGTCTACATGTGTGCCTGTGTGTGTGTGATACCCTCCAACCATGGAAAGCCTTGGCCTAGCCTGTCTAGCTTTGCGGCTTCTCTCAGCTCTAAAAAAGCCCGGCTGCATGGCCGGATGATTCACACACCAAGCTCAGAACTCAAGCCAGGGCTTAACACACAGATTCTCAAAAACACTCACACATGTGCAGATAAACTATGTGTCCAAACATAGTGCATGTGCACAGAAAAAGCACATCAACTCGTGCTCATATACAGTTAGGTGTGTGTGCGCGTGCGACTGTGTGTATGTGTAATCTCATCTGTGCTGAGTTAATCTGCTCACACCCACAAACCTGGAAAGTTTGCTTTACTTGCATCATCCCTTATCTGTTCAAGAATATTTCACAAAAAAAATCTTGTTTTTCCCTGGAGTGCATTTTCTGCTTTATAAGAAAACTACATCACCACCATGAAATTCATTTAGAGAGAAACTTGAACAAACTTTTTTGAGCTGCTAAATTTTGTTTCCTCTTACTGTATTGTGTTTGATTCCATTTGCTATTATGAGTCCATGTGTAAGCTTTTGGTGCTATGATATTACTATAATATCACATTTTATTATAGTTTTTGGAGCAATTTTCCTCTATTTGACTCGACTAAGACTAAATTGTGAAAATGATACAACAGACATTTAGCCACTGTTCAAATTCTATGTAGTCTCGTATATTTGCTATAAGCTTCTTGTCCTTGTTGTTATTGCCTTGCTCTGCACAAAGATTACACAAACCCAGCAACAAAATAGTTTCCCCTTGCGGAAAAAAGACACGTTTGTTTGTTAGCTGTGGATGTTTATGTCATGCTTGGTTTTCCAAAAAATAAAGAATACATAAATGCATTGACTTCTTTCAACATAAGCTACAACATTAAGGAGTGAAGGTGTGTTTGAGTGTTTGCTTTTTATTGTTTGCAATACCCGCAGAGTAATATAACACAGAGAATTGATTTTCAATACAGCATTGCAGAATGATGATAAAATAAAAAGATCCTTGTCAAGAATTTGGTTGAATGTTAACATGGCAGTAAAAGACGTTCAACTTTATGGTAGGATTCTCTCTGTCTGTATGTTACCGCAATGTTGCTTATTGCACCAAAGGACTGCATTGATTTTAGGAATTTCTTTTAAAACTTGAAAACAGCAACTTACCACTAAAGTAAACCCCTTATTTAACTTTTGCATGCGGTAGTTGGAGAACCAGTTTCTCAGTTCCATATAAAGTAGATAGACCGACCAATATCTTCTCTTTCGTGCATTTCCTGTGACTTCTGTATTCTGCTGAGAGTCGTGAGGGCCTGAGCTGTCATGGGCTGAGAGGCGGGGTGCCCCCCAGACAGGTCCCCAGGCTGCCCCACACCCACATGTATGCAAATGCTGAAATAGGTGAAAGGAAGGATGTGCTGTATTTGTATGTCACGAACCTGAAAACAAAAAAAACAATCATGGAGTGTGTATTCTCTGACTGTGTGTTTGCTTTTTATCTTTCCTGACAGAATGCGGGAACGGGGTCTTTCCCTTTGTGGAGTAGGTGTGTGGAGTCTACTGCTGTCCCTTTGTCTGGCCTCTTTCACTCATGCACACCGGAGCCACACAGGTAAGTCAGCGTACGTTTGTGCATCTGTTTGCATATGTGTGTAGAAAATTGAGAAATGAGTGTGTAATCACATCAACCACATTTTGGATCTAGTCAAAACTCCCATTGCAGGAACCCTCTGATTACACACGAGTATGTGTGGCAAAGTTGCTGTCGGGCATCCTAAGGTAAAAATAATGAGGTCAGATCCTCAACGAAATATGGGAAGGTTGCCAAGACAAACATGCAATGAAGTTCTGCCTAAGAAAACAGGATAGAAGTAATCCAGCGAAAGAATCCTCTCAGCTCTGGATGCTCCGGTGTCTTTGCTGTCCTATCATAGTGAGGCGACTCAGAAAATGTCAGAGAAAGGAGAAAGCTTTGGGGACTGATAATTCCTGGTCACTGGATATCCTTCCTGTCCACACTGGGTAGCTACACCATTGCCTGATGGAGCCCAGAGGCCCTTTACTTGCTGGCTCCTCTGTGAACACCTGCTTTATGTTTAATAGGAAGCACACCATGCCGATCACCATATTTCAGAAAGAGCTTTACTGTTAAGTCCCGGAGAATATGCTGGTCATCTATATGCAGTATTTGCAAAGAGGATTATAAAAATACTATATAGGATTATAAAATATTTCTTTTTTATTTAAATAGCTTAAGGTTTTTTTTTTTATTATTGATGATTCTAGAGTTGTTGAAAGCAAAAATATGTCAAGAGGTCTGACTTAAAGTGGACACTCATTAGTTGTGTATAACATTTTAATGTCAGCTATCTAATAAAAACCATAATAGCCATCTCAACGTTTGACAGTTTAAAGTTTTTTTTCGTACTTTTAAAGCTAAATTAGCAGATAAAAATCAAATGACTGGTGAAGCCAGTGACAGCTTCATCTGTGCGAAAAACATTACTTTGAATGTAATCGGTTGTTGATATTTATCCAAAAAGCCATGCCGATCTTCTTCAAGACTTGTTATTGCAAACACTAAAGCGGCCAATTTCTATCACTTTCCAAAGCTTTTGCCTTAAATATTTCGGAGGTTTATTTTTAGTCTGATGAGATCTGCATTTATAAAATAAGGGAAATTTTAGAAAAAAGAGCAGCACTCTCAAAATGCTTTCATAGTATCTTTATGTTTACTCATTAAAATTTGTTGCTTTCCAGGAGCAACTTCAGACTTCTTTCACTGCCTGACAACACAAATGGAAAAACAGAATCAGAGCCGCTTTAATGCGAGTTTGGCTCAATTGATGCATATGTTATCACAGAGAGCAAAAGGCAAGCAAACAGATGTGAATTGCTTAACAACTAAAATACAAGCCAGATGAATAACCATCTCCATGAATTACACCGCTGACAACTTTACCCTAAGGTGAAATAAACTCTTAAACTGCCTCTGATAAGTTTGGCTAAGACAAGATTCTTGATATTTGCAGATCTATCTGCTGAATCATTAGTATGCTCCAAGGAGCCATAGAATCCAAGAGAAACATTAACTCAAAGTGGGTTTTATGAGCTGACAGACAAATGACTATTACTACAGAGTTAATGTGTTTTCCGATCTGCTACTTAGACGGGATCAGAATACTTCTATTATTTCCTGACATACTGTATCTTTTTAGCAGCTGGAGGAGCTACCAGAGATCAAGCTATCACAACTCACGCTATCACAAAAGTAATATTTTTTTTGTTTAAATTCCAAATGAATTCTGCTTTGTTTTTTTACATAAAGACACCACTGTTCCTTGTCTCAATGTAATGCCATGCTGCTGTCCTATTCGATGGTACTTGGACATCACACTTATTGCATCAAGGAGTGGACAAACTCCAGAAGTATAATCCCAACAGAGTGAGACATAAGGCTAGTTTTGGCCACAAGAGTATTTAACTTTGGGTATTTGAATTGTCTCCAGCTCAATGTAGGACTACTAATGTTACCAATATAACAAGGTTATATTTTGGCCACTTTTCTTCAGGGAAATGTTTTTACTAAGCATAAATGATTGTCATGCTCTACTACAGGTATGTGAGAGAGAAAATAGTGTTCTTAAGACATTTGCAGTACAAGTATTTGAAACTGATTCAGTTTAGATAAGAATAAAACTAAGAAGTGATGATAGTAGAGTTATGGTTGGTTAAACTGCATAAAGTGGGCAGAAATGGCTTAAAAATCTCCCAATCTGCCTTTGGCTTCCTCATCTTACATCCTGCGCAAAAGCTGCTTCTCATCTCAGCTGGTTGTGTTTGTTCACCATGTGCAGATTCTCCATCATCCAGGTTGTTATGATCCAGTAACTCAGAGCTTATTTGTCATGGTGTTTGTTTTTGGTATGTTGTATGTAATGTCATGGGAAATGTTACAGTGAATGTTATAGTGAATTATAAACAGATAGACTAGTTTAATGTTACGTCTCACTTTCAACTTGGGAGAATTTCAAATACATTCTTCAAACTGCTGGAGAGAATGAGAAAAAGGAGGCCACAGCTGTGGGAAGAAAGGTTTCATCCTTCATCAGGACTGCACACCAGCACCCTCTGTGCTTTTGTTAAAGCAGTTGATATCATTTGGTTTTATATTTAGTTAGAAATGCAGCTCGGTACTTATTGATAAGTTATAGCACCATGCAACATTTGTTTTTTTCCCCTAAAATCAGGTGTGCACTGACTTAAACCCGTTTATTGCCTGTCCCTGAAGCAAAAGAAAATGAAAGACAACTGACAGAAGAAGAGGGACCGTGTCACTCTGATCAGTGGAAGTCCAAACAGTAGTTGCAGAAAATGGAACTAATATCTAAAAGAGACTAAAAGCAGGGTAAGATTTGTGTCTGACTGAAGAAGAAAATACTAGTCAGACCAAGTCTGTTAAAAATCTATTAAAAAGAACTCTAATAAGAGAGGCACCAGATCTTCGACCTTCGGAACAGCAATTGAGAATTTCTCACGATGATATCACTTCTCTGAAACAACAAGGTTCTTTGTATGAGCTAATGTGTCTGAAAAGTGAACGTGCGTCCTTGCTGAAATGTGAACAGCTATAAGGATGGCTTTGTGTATGTGTCTGGTGTCTGTTTGTGTGTAAGATTGACTTCCCTGCTCTCTGGCTGTCAGACATTATCACCTGCTCTCAAAGAGAGATTCTCAACAAGGGCAAGGGCAAACATTTTCATAAAAGGAGGGATGGTGAGGTGACATAGAGAGGAGGAGAAGACTCCCTCTCTCAGTGAGATGCCTCATCATAGTTTTCTTAGTAAAATGCTGAGTTCTGCACAAAGTAAACAGCAGGTGAGAGAGATAAATAACTAGAAAGACAAGAGGAATTTTCCCCCAGTTTGGTGTGTGTGCCTCTAGTGACGGATTGTAGAGTACGGTGGCATAGTGGTGTGTATGCTAGCAGTGACGCGTCAAAGCAAGAGGGTGCCCGGTTCCCTTTGTGTGCCCTGTGTGGACTTTGCATGGTCTCCGTGTTGGTTCTCTCAAGGTACTCCGACTTCCTCCCACGTCCAAAAACATGCACTTTAGGTTAATTGCTGATTTTTAATTGTCCATAGGAGTTAATATGTGTGGTTTTTCGTTTCTATGTGGTCCTTTGATGGTCTGGAAACCTGTCTAAGGTGAACCCCCACGATGCATGGATGGATGATTGTAGAGTAAGTTGTAATCAGAGAGTTTCAACATTATCCTCTTGCAGTTTGTCTGTTGAGCAAAACAGAGCAGTAATCAGATAATTACTAAATACAATCTCTGAGCTTGCCTCAAGGTTAATGCAATCACTCATACTACCCACAGTTTTGTGCATATTCTTTACGAGCCTTCAATTAGGCACATATACACACCCGCAATTGCAACCACATATTGATTAGATCAATTAAATTGATTATATCAATATCTGGCTCGAAAATTTCATCATAGATTAGTTAGGGCTTCATTACGATGCACAGCGTGTGCTGTCCCAGTGTCACCTATACAGCGGGCGCAGTAAGTCAGGCTTGTGCAGCCATTTGATGAACTGATTAGGAGGAATAGAAAATGGCTAAAATTGTAGGGGCAGAGACTGGAAATATAAGGAAAAGCAGACTAACATTTTCTCATATTAAGATAGAGGTAGAACCTTAAATTTGTACACCAGTTTTTGACCTTAATAGCACAAGATATTTGCAATTTAAAAATAATGATTGATGAAACAATGTGGTTGGCCAGATGAGGAAAAAACTGTGGTTGAATTGATCTGCTTTTGTGGAATTTCTTCTTCAAGTATGCTGATGTATGATCATTGCTGTTTCAGTTGTCCTTAACTTCAACAGTCTTCTAAACTGTGAGACTGTACCACGGTTTATAAACCAGAGGGGCTTCCGTCTCAGAACAGCTTCTAGTGAATCACGTTAGTGGCAGAATTAAAGAAAAACGAAACTGTGTGGTTGCTTGATCTGCTTGATCTTTTGTCTTAAGAAATAAAACCATTAAAGCATAAGTCAAGCACAAATACATGTATTTGTAGGCATCACTGAATCCTAATACTGGTTGAAAAAAACAAAAAACGAAAAGCAAACCCTAAATATTATATTGCACAAGTGTAACTCATCTAAGGCAGGTGGCTCAGGGATTCTGTATAAAAATTATGTTATTCAGGTCTCTATATACACATCTCTAACAGAAAACGTGACTACAGAGCTTTAATATTTGTGGTATATCACAGTCCTCACATAATGAAGTGATCTTATTTGGAGGCTAAGTTTAAGTTGAATGTTTCAGTGACTTGTGCCGATAGTCGTGTGGAAACAGCTTGGCTTGGACTTCGAGGCAATGTGGAACAGCGATTACGCTGATCACTTCAACACACACTGTCAACTCATTGATTTTTAGTCCATAGGTTGCAGTCTCCATACATCTCCTCTGATTAGAGACCAGTGAGGACTTAACATGCTCTGAAAGGAACTGGGGCTGGAATGGAAGGGAAATATACATGAGGACAAAGATTTTACAAGCCACTATGATAGCTACCCCACTCCAAAGGGCTTCGTGGAACATGCATGTTCATTCAAGCCTGCAGTGGATACAGACAAACACACAAATAACTACATGCATGTGTGGTCAAAGAGGCTCTCTAATGTGACATGTGGAGACAGGCTGTCTGCCTTCTTTAGTGGCCGGTCTACAGTAAAGCTGCACTCCAGTCCCGCTATACCACATAGCTCCGTACGGCTTGTGAAAACGTCAAGTTGAAAATTGTAAATCTGAAATTTCTCCTGCTGACAAATATTCCACAAAACTGTTGTCTCCCTGCTGGAGAGTTGCAGAGCATATTTATGCAGTATTTGTACATGGAAGAGAAATACGTGGATTTGAAATCAACAAAATCAAGAAATTAGTGGTTTGGGAACAGATAATCGAAATGGAAAATTTGATGAAGCGATTGTGAAAATTTCCCGTTCCAGACAAGTTTAACCTACATGACACCATTTACTGGCTGCCTGGTTAACATTTAGACACAATATGTTATCATGGAACCATGCAGCTTTCTGGTTGGTTTTAGAAAATAATATGATCTTTTAGGTTAGAACTTACTCAGCCATAAGAACTTTGTTCTTTGAAAATGTTCTTTTAAAATGGTCATGCAGGCAATTATATGATATATTTGCATGAACAAATAGTAAAAGGGCATTAATCTTTAAAGAGACTATGTTTCTGTCTCTTATTGCAGGCATGTAAAATATTCATCCCCTTATTTTATTTTATATGCTCTTAACTGATATAGCTTCCCATTAGCGGTTTGTGGTCCTGAATCCCTGCCAAAATTGTCACGTTTAACTCTTTTAGATAGCTTGCACCCATGTTTGGTTGATACCTATCTATCTTTGGTTTTAGATTAATTCATGCCTGCTGAGAAGCGTCATAATCATCGTATAGCTGCACAAATATAAGTGAAACATAGTTACTGAAGCAGGTGTAAAAGACAGGTCTAGTGGGTCTAGTCAAAGTAAGAAATGTAAGGTATGAAGAGAGAAATAGCTAATCAAACCCAGTAGTTCAACAAAGGTGTCACCTTTAACAGCTGTTATTTGCTTTGATTTCACTTTTTTAAAAATGATGATGATAAATGAGCAAATGTAAAATGAAGTTGTGTCATGTATGGGTAATAATGGAACATCATGAACAGTCATGAAATTCTTTGACCTCTTCGACCTGGAATGTTGCAAAAAATGTCATTAAGAAATGTAACAAAAATGGTTGATAAATAAGATACATTTACATTTATGCATTTAACAGACGCTTTTATCCAAAGCGACTTACAAAAAGAGTGTTTAACATCCAACTACATCACCAGTTACACGCTTACCTTACCTTTAGTGCAGTATACTACAGGAGGACTTAACATTAAGGATTTAACATTCAACAATGACATAGATTACATCAGTACCATACATCGAGTGCTACATGCTATTAGGAAATGAGAGCATTTAAAGCTTTCAGGACAAGAGATCCTCTCGGAAGAGCTGGGGCTCCAAGGATTTCTTGAAGGAGGAAAGAGATTCTGATCCTCTCACAGTGCTTGTAAGCTCGTTCCACAAGCATGGAAGAGTCAAGATTCACCTGTTGGCCATGTTAGCTGGTGCTCCTTGGAGGAACGGAGTGGGCGAGCGGTGACATGTGGCTTTAAGAGGGTGTTGAGGTAGATGGGCTCAGATCCATCAAACACTCTGCAGGCCAACATCAGTGATTTGAATTTGATGCAAACAGCTAAGGGAAGCCAATGGAGTTCGGTGAATAGGGCTGTGACGTGCTCTCTTTGGCTGGTTGAAACAATCCATCCGCAAATTATCCATACCACTTATTCTCAGTGGGGTCATGGGGGGACTTGAGACCATCCCACCTGACTGTAAGGAGATGGATTGATGTGGTTGTCTTTTGCTTGTAAGTGTTGAGTAAATTAGATCTCATTTACTTTGTAAATCTTGATAATTCCGCACTCTCACATTCCAAGGAATTATTGCAATTTCAAGTCAGAATTCAAAGGGGTAGTGTCAATTTATATATTTTTGAATTACAATTACATCGCATTTCATACTGATTTTGAGATACCCTTTTGTTTAAACATATTTTCTTCTGTCTGTCCATTTGTGCATCATTATCGAAGGTTAGATAGCCTCACGCTCGCTTTTTATTTTCTTCCCCTGGTTCCGCTTTGTTTGGAGTTGTTTACAAATTCCAAGTAAGTGAATTTGCATATACTAACCTTCACCAATCAGTGTGTCCTTGGTAACTCATGCTTTGTTTTATCCATGTAGTTATTATTGTGCCCCTAGTATATTGGATAACTGGCTCTCGGGCCTTCTGTGGTCAAATGCCGTGGTTATTTCTCCTCAGATATGATTCCTTTACATATTCAAAGGATGTGATTATGAGGAATTTCATTCTCAGCCTGTCAGGATTGGCTTTCAGTTTCCTAAAATACTAAAAAAGAAAATCAACAAATTAAAGAATATATCATTTTAAAAATGTTCTACCTAGTGCAACAATTGAATAGCTATAAATTAAGGAATATGATAAAAGCAAGATACAGTTTGCCTGGATGTTCTATCATTCAGAACGTCTGCCTGAAGAGCAGCATTTACAGGTAAAAATACATGGGCTGCATGGATATGACTGAGTTACTGAAGACCAGATAATGAAACATCTGAAGATTCATAAATGTGTTCTGATATGTAACATTATTAAACAATACATACCATTTTATTTTTGCTAATGAATAAATGACTTGGATATTTAATGTGTGTAGACTGACCACTAACCAAAAGTACCATTAAACTAATAGAGTCAGTTTTGCTTTTTGGAAAGAAACACTTCAGCGTAGAGGTAGGGGTGAGGACAATAGGGAGAAAAGTGCAGCTAAGCCCGATTATAAAAACTAAATTTGATAAATTCAAAATACTACTGAGATAACCGAAAGCTAAATCAAAGCCCGAAACAAACATGAATGATGAAAACCAAGGCGGCAGGGAATGGACAACAACTGACAGAAAGTCAGGGAAAAAAAGTGGAAACTTAAGTGAGGAGGAAAGTGAATAGTGAAGAGAGCTGAGGATAAGAAGCACAGGTGAAGGGAGATGAGCAGACAGGACGGAAAGTCAACAAGTAAGAATGGCAAAGCTCAGAGAACAGAGACTCAGAGCAATGGCCGGCTCATAACAGAACTAGGAAGAGCGGATGGCAAAACAAGCACAAGATAAACCACAAATCCCCAGAATAACAAAAAAATGACAAACTGGAAAACACAAACCAAGGTAACATCCACAAAGACAAGATATCATGACAGCAAAGCCACTCGCAGGACACAGCACTGACAGCGCCGCTGAATTATACACGTCATGTCACTGAAAAAAAACCTGCTCTTTTGGACAGCCCAGTGTGTCTCATAAAAAAGAAATCACAGATCGAGCTACCAATTGTCTACATTTTGAATCCACCCTTGGTGCTCGTTATTTTAGTGACCCCACAAAGCTCTCTCATGTTATAACTCAAAGGCTGCTGGCAACTGGCTGGAGTTACACTGCCCATGTGGCTCAGACTGTTCAAATATGTCCAGCAAAAAAAACAAAAACAATCTATATGTCTAAAGACATATGGAGCGTGGCAAAGGGTGAGTGGACATAAGTAGAACATACAGAAGCTTGCATACAGAACAGCAGACCTTTTGATTCTCTGAATGTCCTAAATCTTTAAAAGGGAAAACTAAAAGAGGCCTTGGTGAGATCCCTGTCCTGTAGTTGTGGCTTTAGAGTCAAGGAAAAAGTTCAGCTCTGAAAGTTGAAGCGTGTGTGTGTGTAGAAGCTCTGGTCTCTGACTAATTGGTGTAAATGGAAAGTTTCCTTTGACTGCACAAGATTACCACATAGGGCTCTCTTATTGCATTCATTAGTGTAAATCGTTACCTGTTGGCCTGCAGTATAGCCGCAGTCTGGTGCATCTGTAGGATTTCTTCGGAAAAAAGCAAAGCCTCTATTGACCCTCTAACTTTGGTTAAGCCACTGGATGGAACTAAGAGTGTTAGCTAAGCTTTATTTATCTAATTGTAATTGAGACTTCAGGGTCTAAATTGGGCTTAGAACAACATTATGGATTGAAAAAATTGACAGTAAAGCAGCCAGTATTTGTATTATCAAAATAGAAACGAGTGCGCTCGATATTCTTTATTATGCATAATAAAATAATACCCTTTTCATGAGGTCCATGTGTCTGCTGCTCTTTTGGGTTTTGGAGTCTCTCTCTCTCTCCCCTGTGTTGTTTCTCCGGCACTCTTCTCTTGGCCTCAGTTTTATTTTCTCTCTTTCCTCCTCTTACAAACTTTTACTTTATTTCACAGGTATTAAACCAGGAAATTTCAATCAGGTAGCGCAGCGTGAATTTCTGCAGGGGCAGAAGAAAAATAGTGAACTTTTATTTAATGCAGCCGCTCTTTCTTTTCTCCTCTCCAGCTCCATCTCATCTCGTTTCTTCCACGGCTGAACTCAACCTTGGCTCTTTATAGTTTATGATTCAATTTCCAATTTGTCCTCTGGAGGCATTTGCCTGGTGGGTGGTGTAGCGCTTTTGTTCTTATGTGTTTGTACAATATTCGCCTCTGGTATTCATTGAAACACAGGCTTGAATTTCCAGTTACATGTCTCCTGCACTTTTGGCTTTATTTTACATGAAAGTCACAGTAAGATTGGAATAGCTGTTTCAGCTGAGGAGCCCTGGAATATTTACAGCCGCTGCACACAATGTGCTTTAATGGTGTCAAAGATAAGCAGATGGACTTCCTACTTTGTGGCATTATCGCACTTCACAGACAAGCAACTTTGTCCAAAAAAGTACTTTGGGAATTAAACTATATATCTTTTTTAACATCAACAGAGGACAACATAAAAGAGATATCACACAAAACAACATCTTAAACAACTTAAATCAACAGTAAACTACAAATTCCACTAAATTGTGTGTGAAAACATATTAAGTTTTACATTTACCCAATCAGAGTGCCCAGTTGCCTTTGTACTACCTCTGAACGCATTTGCAATGTATTTTAAAAGCTATACAAGGCAGGAAAAAAGTGCAGGAAATTTCAAAGGCATGTGTGTTGTGTTCAAGTGTATCTGTGGAACACAAACAGCAGCAGGACACTCCAAATGCTGTCATAAAAATGATCCATATTTGTTATAATTCATGTGTCCCACACCCCCCGAACCCCCATCCATGTAAATAACTCACAATTTACAGTCGCAAGGGTTTCCACGAGTCACATCACACGTTTGGAAAGGAAACAGATGGCTCGGTGTTGTTACATTTTGATGTATGGAAATGTCTTAGACTTTCAGGAAAGGTGTTTTCCATCTCTGGCAGCTTTCCATATAGATTTTTTTTTCTAAGCCCACAAACATTTTGGTTTAATCCCATGACTGTTTTTTGCGTATTGCAGTCCAGCAATGACCTTCTTTATCTCTTTTTAAGATGCATGATCATGACTGAAATGTGATTACAAAGTGAGGTTTAGGTTCTGCTCGCTGGATAAGCAGCCCACACAAGCAGAATATAGTTTTTACAGTATCAAAGAATTGCTGATTTGCTTGAAATGAAGTGCATAAGGACATATTCTAGATAGGATATTCATATATGCTGCAATTGTAGAGATGCATGTTCATCTTTCAAAGCAATCTAGTATAGGAGAAAAGAAATTCCTGAGATTTGTACAGATTGATAATAGACCAGGACTGTCAGAGGAAAGTAACTCGGAAGAATGTGTGCCGTATCAGACAGCTTATCAGTTGGAATTGAATTCACCCAGGCACACAGCACTTTTAGTCTCATTTCACTCTTGTTAAATAATCATCTATGTTTAATGATGTTTTTATTAATTCTCTCTGTCTTGTTTTGCTTACAATTTTACCTTTAGAAATCCAGTTGACTCACAGTTACTGTCAGAAATACAAGATAAAACATCTGGCAACTGGATTGAAATTCAGCAATGGTGTTAGAGACTTGTTGAACTTAGTTAAAAAAAATACATTTCTACATATTTTAGTTGTTTTAATATGTTCTTAAGGATGCCAAACCACTAACTTGTGAATGTAAAGGTGTCCCCTGCCATGCATGCTAGACAGTGTAAGCACTGTATTTCTGGAAATCAGACATACTGAACAAAAATCCTTTGATGTTGTGTGAAACATTGAAGACTTGACTGGATTAACTGTGGCTTTATATTGGCTTGTGTATTTGATGTACGTTGATGTCGTGAGAAGAGTGTATGTGATTGTCATCTTGGGTGAATCAGTGCTCTCTGTGGAGAGCGGTTTCCGTATTCTTTGCAGCAGTTTCAGCGCCATGCACTGATGGATGGGCTGATCTTTACTTTATGTGCTGTGATCAATGCAGATGCAAGGAAAGAGAGCGTGATAGAGAGATGGAGAGAATAAGAGTGTTAATGTGCTGTGTTGGCAAATCTCTCTTATAATGTCTCTTTCATTGTGTCCCTCCTTTCCCTTAGTCCTTTTTTGCATTAATCCTCCCCTCTCTCAATGGGTTTCTCACTTTGTTGATCCTGTCAGTATGTGCATATGCTGCACTCTCACTGGCGTCATTGCCTGAACTAATGGGACACAATTTTTTCATGCGTTGCACATGCTGAACGTGGCAAGTTTTAGCAGATTAGATTTTAGATTAAATACACAAAATTGAGCTTGCGAGACGGTGTGTATGTGTGGATTGGTGGTTATGTGTGTATATTGTGCATTCCTTTTTCAGCGCTGGAAAGAGGACACGAATATCATGTTTATCTGAATGTTTGGGCAGGCCTCTCATGTAGCCTAAATGTGTTTAAGAGGCTTTCATTTTTAGTCTTTTGCTGTTGTGAGTTAAATAAAACAGCAGTAATGCAGCTTCACTAATCCTCTCACACGACTAATCCTAACAGAACACCACTGTAAATACTCTGTGGGCTGCATTAAAGCACCAATCACTCAATCCCTAGCTGAGTGTACCGTGCTTATTTTGGTTCAGATTAATAGAAACTCCAGCTCCTTTTCATCTTTGAGTAGGATACCTAAAATAATAGTGGACCTCTTGCACATGCTCTAACTGTTTTTGAGTGTGTGCAGCTCTTTTTAAAAGTGTGTTGTTACTCATATGCATACTGTACTGACAATGAATCAATGATAGACTCTGCCTGCTTTTGATAGAGCGATCTCAGAATTGGATGTGAGATCAACTATGTGTAGTTTACGGCTTTTAAATGCAGGTCATGATTCCGTAGACACCATGCACCTTAAACTTGTGTGGGGTGTTTTTAACTGCACTGAAGATTTTAAAAAGTTTGCAAGTAAGCCTACATGAAGTTAATAAAATGTCCAAAAAGAAGATAAAGACTGTTTAGATTATTGATTTACCGACTAAAGTAATCCATTTTTATTTCTTCAATATCAAATACTAAAAGCAAAGATTCACATCTTGCGACCACATACAGTAGATACATATCACTTAATTACTGAATTGTGATCAAGAAATTAACTATATAATTGCCTTTTATCTATTAATCAAAATACTTTACAAATAAGTACAGAGACATAGATATCAATATTACCAAATTGCTTAGGAAATGTGTTTTATACATTCAAGAAAAAGAGCCCCTTCATATTCTCAGTCAAATAATTGCATGTGTGACAAAGTATGAATAGCTAAAATAATCATTGATAAACCTCTATTCTAAGTCAGATTTGGACGTGTGAATAATAGCAATGATTTTAAAACTAAAGTGTTGCCAGATATAAAACCACAACCTCCCACAGTTTTTCCTGAAGCTTGAATAATGCAAAAGATGAAATAATACAAAGGCTATTAAAAAGGAAAAAAGAAATCATGAAATGTGTATCAAATAAATAACTTTAAAGTACTTTTTGTTTCTTTCCAAAGTTGAACTCTGAAACGGAGTTCCTTAATGTCTCTCCCGGCACATCGGAGGTGAAATACACAAGCCGCCTGAGGCAAACAGAATATTTGCAGTGCTGCAGTAACTATGCAGCTATATCCTTTTACAAGAGATAATTTAATCAATGAGAATGAGAAGGAAAGATGTGGGGTGTGAGAATATGCAAAAAGAATCACCTGGAAGGCAACATGATGCGTCATCTTAAGCTTGTTCAGACTCACACAGATCTTTATTTCCCTTCTTAGCCCTCCACATAGAACAGTTTTCAGGGAACAGGGATTCTTGGGGAGCATGCAGACCTACAGGCCCTGAAGACCAGGTTTGGGGAATTCAAGCAAAGACCCAGTGACCACTGACCAGTGCTTTGTTGGCATTTTATAGCTCAACCAACTTTCAATAAAAACTGTAGGGAGATGTATAGTTACACACACACACAAGTGGAAAAGACCTAAACAGGTGAGTGAAAACACCTTTGTGGGTATGAGGGTTTTGAGTCTTTCCTGTTCCTGTGTGGAATTGTACCTCTGCAGGAACTGGATGGAGCCATGTGTCAGTGTTTTTTTTAAATTATTTGTTTTTGTGCAAATTGCAAAGTTATTCTTTCCTGAACAGTCGTTCATTGCAGACATTTTCCCTTTTCAAATCTGGATAAGCACAGATAAAGCCTGCTTTAACAATGGCTTCAACCCACCAGGTGCCCCAGTAAACCATAATAGTGTGACAGTGAGCCTCCAGGCAAAACACGCGGATGTTGAAACTTCGTGAAAAGCAAGACTGTTAATGTCAGTCCTGGTGTGCTATAGAGAAATGTTACCTATGACAAAAGTCCAGAGATGTAGCAAAACCAAAAAGACAGAATAAGGCACTGCTGGTCCCTGTTAATACATGTATGAGCTTATACTTCAATAAACAGTTTCACTGAGTTCACATTGACTTATCACAAGGTTGGAATAATATGGTTCAGTTTCCTTTTATATCTCAGTGTTTCTTGATTGCAAACCACCATGTCAGCACTATAAATACAAATATGCACTTCTTGCACTGACATGTGAAGCTGTATGCAATGAAAAGTGTTTTTTTGTGTCTGACAAGATTGTAGATTGGAAGTGCATTCACTCAAACTTGGCAGAAATAAGAAGATTTGGAGTGTCCCTGCACTACTCCAACACGGCGAGGGCTTTATCTCTACTTGAGGTGGTTGCAGGCACACTTGATTCTTTTTTTGGGGGGGATGTTAAATTGATTAAATGGTTTATCTTCATTATCTTTTCACACTGGGTGGAATTTCTTAGCATTTTATGTGGAATGTAAAATGTCCAGTCTCACTGAAGTCAAGTTAGTAAAATGGGCAAATTTAAAAGATACTAAATCTGCTCAGGTTAATAAATGTGAAAATTGTAGCATGACCTCTTAAATGTAATAGAATAAATATAAGATATTCTATAGCATCATAGGTGGATAGGCTGATTAACAAGTCAAATTGGGATTATTTCTGTTTGCATCTATATCTACACAAAATACAAGATGAGGCCTATTAACTTTAGCATCATTGTTTTTGCTGAAGTTTCCACCAAGTTGTTTATAATTCAATTAACTAATAGCAAAACTTGGGCTTTTGAAAAAGTATCTTTTTTTCTTTTGTATTTTCCTTCTTTTATTATTTACTTCCCACAGAGTCCTAATGGAAACTAATCCTCTCTCCAACACAAACTTTCCTCATCTCACACAGTATTAACAGTCAAAGCAGGCTGCACTGTTTCTCTGCCTGTCTTTTCTTTCCTTTGCCTTCATCTCCACTCTCTTGCTCTTCTCATCTTTCCACCTCTGGCTCTGCTGTGAGCCAAACTCACACACACCAGGGTTTCCCTTTCATTTGTTCGTGACTGATAGGATGTGAGCAAAAGAGAGGGGAAGGAGTTGGGAGATGTAATGATCTCTCTTGATGAATGTGGTATGGGAGAAAGTGCTGACCCACCAGAAAACAAGCTTTAAGAGAGGATGAGCTCAGTTCACCAATCAAGGAGCTTGTCAGATCACCTGTCTGTGTTCAACAACCAATGAACGTGTTTGAATTATGAACATTGTCTTGAAATTGAAATTAATGACATAATTATGTTCCAAGACCATCATAATGAACAGTTGTTTTTGTTTAAACTGTCGTGTGTTCATTAAAATTTCAATAGCTTTTCCTTATGAGAGGTTATGCAGTGATGTGTCTGTATTTTCAATAATAGAAGTTGAATTAGTTTTATTAATGCCAGTGCCTTTAAAGAAGGTAGACACTATTTATTTTCAAGCTGCAGATTCAATACATCATAGTTTGTTTGTATTGTTTTGGTTTCTTAATGGAGCATTAGAGTATAAATAATGAATGTGTATTTTTAGTTGAAACAAAGTGTTTTTGCCCTATATTGGGTGAAGGAAAATAGTGACATCTTTAACTGTAAGACAAGACTAGATTTTCTCATGAGATAGATACAAAGACAGACAAGAAAACTCTGGTGTTGCATTCATTCTTTTCTTCTGGGTACTGTATGTGGTGAGATGGGGTCTTTGAGAGTTCTTCTAGGATTTTGGGAGTCTCAGGGGAGTTTTACTTAACAAGGTAGTTTGAGCCTAAACTTAGAATATTCAGATTCACAAAGACGGCTCAGTGTTTACAAGTTTGTCCACATTTTCATGGTAACTTGTGCTGAATGCTTAGCTGCGTGCTCAGAGGGCGATCTTAGGAATGTGGGATTTAGACTAGTTTTTAAAGAGTAGTGGCCCCTCAGTAATTATTTTTAATTTGATTCAGAACACCCTGCCAAAAAATTCCCTTTGATTTAGCTCAAAACTACAACAATCCCCTCAGAGGAGCAATTAATGGAATGCATTATGAGCAGCACTTTCAGTCATTTGCATGAAGCAAAAACATGCTCAAAATCAACATAACTGTTTATTCATTCTTGAATCACGTTCAGTTAATCCACCCTGGTCATTTAACTAATCTTACTTGGTTGGGTTTATTCAGTAGCATCACTTGGTTAGGGCTGTAAAACAGTCATGGTGAGGAATGAAATGTTTTTACAGCAGTCACTTTCATGGACGCTATTTTTTTAAGGATGGAGAGGCTGAAACAACGCAAGCAGTTTAAGATTCTTCTCATTTACTGATTTTTTTTTTAATACATGAGCAACTGCTGTTTATTGTAATATTCAGAATAGTCTTGCTTTAGAATGCCTTTTTTTACTTTAAGATCTGTAATGTTAAGTGGTTATATGATAAAGAAAGGCATTCCCCTTACATCAGTCCCCCTGACCAAACGTGGTGGAATGTGGTACATTTTTTAAATGGAAAGAATGCCAATTATGTAACAAAATCCCTCTTTTATGGGAGAGCACACAGAGCCTGAGAAAGACGTGCTGGGTTAACGCTGGGTTAACAATGTAATAACACAAAGATCAGCTAGAAGGGATTTACACATTTTTCACCCAGTCAATGCGAAAGAAACATTTATAACGCTGATCTTTCCTTGTAGTCAACCCCTCAGATTAACTTTTTTCCAAAAACATTTCTTCAGTTCTTTTTCTTTTTTTTTAAGTGTGGGCTTTAAGAAATTTACAGACAAATGTGGCATTGGATGTTATGAGTTGACCGATAGTGTGTGGTGCAACTTGTGGGATTGTCTGGTATTTCAGAGAGAGTAAACAGCCTGATAGCGAGCCATTAATCTCGATCTGTAAAACGACAAGCTACAGAGTCATATAAACAACAATCATAACTCACGCACATACAAACACACAGCAGCCTACTGTGCTAAAATACACCGCTTGACGTTTACGAGTGTCCGTCTTCATTCCTTCGTCGGGGCTAGAATTCAGACAGAATGAAATCCTCATCAACATGGCTACTCAGCTATAGATCTCTCTGAGGCTGACAAAGAGAAATCTGGAGGAGGAGGAACATTTGGACTGAATGCTGTCATTGTGATTCTTTCTTTGTACTCACCTGGCAGAATCACTCAAAGGGAGAAAAGAAATCTGGAAGAGGAAGAGAAAGGAAAAGAGACACCATCTTTAGTAATACAAAGAGAAAAAGCCTTGCATATCATTAAGCTCCCCTGGAATAATATACATTGGAAAATTATGTGAAAGAGGGAGGAAAAAACATACAAATTCTCATGTATGCTATAAGGTTTCCAACCTGTAAGCAAGAAATTAAGATAAGCCAGGATAGCCAGAGGGCTCATGAGAAGACACCATTAGTCAGCAGCAAGCAATTAACACAGGTGTTTAAAAAATAAGGATGTCATACACACACTCACACACACTAACATGCCGGCTGCCCCAGGTTAATGGTTGAGTGGTAACACCGTGTTAATTCATCTGAACATATTAACAATTTATATCCAATTCACTACCCTAATATCTTGCCCGGAGCACAAATTAGTACAAATCGTCTGCAGTGGGGTGGCAGCGATGGTGCTGATGTGGCCGCTAAGGTGGCAGGACATGCCATGCGTCACCCGGCTCATCCCGTTGCATGCACTAATATCTTGTAGGATTTAGCAGGACACCGGCGATGCTGGTGGTGGGGAGAGATAATACTCTTGTCTGGGCTGCATTAAAACTGCATGGGAAACCTGTGGCAAAGAACCGGGGGCACGGTCTGTGGATCCGGGAGACAATCCGGAAAAAGCCGGTTCCGGTTGGGATGGTAACTGCAGAGATCTGAGGTGTTGACCAGGCCACTCATCGCACCCTTAATCAAACTGCAGTCATGTGGTTTGGGTGAGAAGAAGCTAGCTGCGAGACAGAGGCAAGGAGGGGGGTGGGGGTCGGTAGGGGGGGGGCGGAAAGACATCATTAGTGTTCCCCAAGACTGAAATCATTTTGTGTTGCCGTTCTCTGTTCAGGCTGAACAGCAATAGCTAAAGTCAGTCATTTAGAAATACTTCAAAAGAAGTGCTCTCTGTTCAGAAAATGTAAATCTAGATGAGCCAGATCCCACAGAGCCTTCCACGCTTATACACTTCTTTTGGTCACAACTAAAAAGGGATGCTTGTTGCTGTGAGCTTTCCAACCACGGTCATTCATTCACTAACTGAAGGATGTTGTGTGAGGACGATAATGATGTCGAACCCAAATCAGGGATTACCTTGAGGAAAAGAAAAAGATCAACTCTCAAAGCTCTTCTGCCTTGACTCATGAAGAATAAACAATGTTTTAGCAAACGGTCATTAATGATGTGGTCCGGTGACTGTGCCCTCAAGTGAGAGAGAAAAGGACAGAATCAAAGCTAGCGTATTTTTGTCTAGAAGCTAATTTGATGTAGTTTTGTTGTGCTCTGGAGATGAGGGGTGGTGAAGTAAGCCACACACAACTGAGATACCAGCATTTACTGCAGCCCTATTTTCAAATAACTGACTCCTTAATTTGAACATTTACAGTTCTTTTAAGTGCTAAACACACATCAGTAGGAATATTTTCTTTAGGCTACCCAAGTAGAAAATATACTTTATGTTTGCACTTTTTGTCCATACTTTATTTTCCCTTTTTCCTGGAAAAACCCAAAAATAAAATGAAATACCAGTCTGACAAGAGGAAAGTGTTTTTTCACTTAAGGCGATTCAGGAGATATGCATTATGAAAGCCTTACAACCATTTCAAGTGGCTTTCAAGCAGTAGGCTGTTGACTTGGCAAAATGGTGCAAACAATCTTTTGCAGTGAACTTATTGCAGAGAAAAGTATAAAACAGGTGTCCCTCCAGCCTCTTACACCAACAAATGTTCTATTTTTCCGGTACATTGCTTCAGTCATTTCATGTACAAACTGAGCCGCACAGAGCCAAGACAACAAAGTCATTAAATGTTCACACGTACCATCACTGTCTTTTCCTCCTTCCTCTTATCACATGTTGCTCCTGCTACTTTCATTCGTCCACAGAGAGACAGACAAACATGTCCATTCACACTTTCCCCTCTCAGCTTCTACTCAGCAGTTAACTTAAAAAATGACAAGAGAACAAATAAGAAGCTATGCAGGAAAATATTCAAACTCAACCAAGAAAAGCCCACAGCTGCACATTTTCCAACAGTGTGGCCTTTTGCTGTGATAATACTAACCAGCACACCACCATGCAGCTGCCTAAAAAAACAAAAGCAAGCTCTTACGCCTCACACTGTCTGCCCTTCCTAAAAGCCAGACACGCTTTTCTCCTAATGTGTCTCTCTGTAAGTGTGTCAGACAGTAGATCATAATATACAGTTCGACACAAGTAAATATGTCATATATATTCATTTATGAATGTTTTGTTTCACTCCGTACGATATACCGTGTTTCTAAATTTTTAAACAGTATATTTGCTTGTTTCAATATGCAGTTTTGTCTCTCATATGTGCTTGCTAATATGGACAAATCACAGGTATTTTGTCGGGATAATGGAGAGGTCTTGGTAACCAAAGTAGTTATTTATTCTTATTTATGCATTTTTTTAAAACACCCCCTCCTTCTTGTTCCTGCCAAAGTTTTCAGTCAAATTCCAGGCGCTACATTTCTGCGGTGATTTAAGCTTGAATGCATGAAAACTGTTTACAAATTACCAGCTTCTGTGCCTTTATTTCATTCTCCGTAGAGACATTTTCCTTCAGTTCCTGTTATGAACCACTTATAATCTTCTTGGGGTGACCATTATACAGAGGATCTGTGGCAGAAGATGAGAGGAGATGTGGGCTTGAGTTGAACTCATACAGAAAGTATTCAGACATGGAACAGAATAGATAACAACACTGAGAAAAGACAGTTGTGGTTGAGTATACCTCCCTCCTAACTCTCTGTGCTGATTTACTTGGCAGACTCTGAAACAGATTTTTAATTTGCTCTGTGTTTATGATTTAGAACAAATTGTGGCACCTCAGAGGCCAATGTAATCTAATCATTAACACAAATCCATGTATTCAGATGCACTGACAGGCATACACATGCACTGCGGAATGTACGTTGTAATCCAATTATGTTAGCTGAGCTAAGTTTCCCATTCAAATTAGATTTACTTTGTAATGCCAGGCTTATTGTCGCTCAGGTGAATACGTGAGGTAGAGCTACAGGTTTGCCAGTGGGACAGGTCATGGGCAGCACTTCAGCATTAAAGCTTGAGTAGGGAGGCAGCAAACACATCTCGTGCTTCGCTGCACATAATGGTGGACAGAAACGTGTTAGAAGGTCACTGTCGTGTCTGTCTGTCTGTTCCAGCTGAACATTTTAAATTATTATTCAATGATACGCTGAGTCCCTCTATTATTGTCAATATTCCTTTTCGTTTGGAGTAGCATCCAGAAAAAATAAAACATCTGGTGCTGAGGATATATTTAGCAGCTCAGACCAAAAATTCTCATCGTAAATTTAATAAGTAGGATAAACTGATACCCTAATAACCTGCAAATACTTTTATGCTATCAAATAAACTCCACTTGTGGTTGCATAGGAGAGTTTTAATGTTGATGACACTCATCAATTTAGCTTGTAAAAAGTTTTTACTCATCATACAGTGTACTATCTGAATCCTGGTTACGCAATAACAGTAGGCAAAAGATATTCTTATGCATTAAAGTGATTGTGGAAGCCCCGCATGACTAACACACTTGCTCTGTTTCTGGTGCTCTGCTCCGGTCCACTCCCTGAGCATAAAAAGTCACAGCACAGATATGTGAGTCAGAATTTATTTCTGTATAATGTACAGCATGGAGCTGTGGTTTTCTAGGAGTCAGACCTATGCAAATAAGTAACGAGTAGTTGTCCTAGTTTTTAAAAAAGTGTCCAGATCCTGAACTACCAAGGTTAAACTCATTAACACGTTAACAGCTGTTCATAAATGCGTTTGTTGGGCTGGTGATTTTCATCTCTACAGCTCCCTGCAAAAGTATATACTTTTTTTTTACAAGCATGTAAATTTGACAGTTTATGAGAGAAAGCTGGTGGTGAGAATGGCCTTTGAAAGAGGCATCCCACTGGGAACAATCGAGCTATTTCAGTGCTTTGAGTATCAGCAAAACAATACACAGGCATGCACGCATCTCTCTTGGTTGTTTATGGCAATCTGTCCATCTGTTAGTCTGTCAGTTTCACATCGTCTTTTGAAAATGGGGTTAACGGCCACTGTTGTGTTAAGAGACGCAGGGATAACAATCATTGGGCCAAGAGGAAAGACTGGATGGACCTAAGAGAGGCAGAGACATCAACAGTAAGGAAAAGGGTCACGGAAGGAGGACACATTATGGAACGTGTAAAAATTCTCTGATTTATGGCCTATGATTGAGGATAATGGTTTGCTACCCTGCTGAGTTTGCAGTGCCGAGCCAAAAGCAAGAAAGAGCAGAGAAAAAAATGGAGCACTGGAGTGTCAGAGGGAGAAGAAAAAACGAGAGGTCGTTTATGTCGCAGCATCAGGATGAGATAAGATACAAGTTAGGGAATGAGGAGGAGAGGGAGAAAGGAGGATCAGGAATGAAAGCAGAAATTAAGTTTTAATGTCAATTTACAAAAATAAATAATTTGCCATATTAAAATCATGCAGATATAATTGCCCATTCAAATTAGATTAAAATAAGACAAAGTTAAACCATTTTTTATTTTTACTTCATGAAACTTTGTGAACGTCTTATCAACATTAAGGCTATCTAATTCACAAAGATCGGACACGAGGTGTGTGCTTGAGTATGTTTACAACAGCAGTGGCAACGACATCTTAGTTTTACACACCAATGCACAGACACACAATACCAGTAGAAGCCTGTCTAGTCCTCTACCTCCTCCCCCTAGTCTGCTTAGGAGAGAATCCTCAACAGACCAGCCCAAATTGAAAATGCAGATCCAGTTTTTTAAAGCAGAGCCCTACTTACTATATCACATTCTACAGCGAAGATAATACACTCTCCACAAAACCTGAATAATGTTGTTGCAAAGCATTGTATGTCCCCAAAAGCATACAGTACCTTCTCAAAAGCCACTCAATATAGAGTGTTTTATTGTTTAAAGATAGAAATATTTTCCACTCTTTCCAGCTGTAAGTCAGAGGAGTTCCCAGTGTCAGTCTGACACAATGCTGCCAGTTTTCGTTTTTGTCAAGTATTATAACACAAAGGTTATACGGTGATGCAACAAGGACATGAATGGACGGGATATAAATGAGCTACTGAGTATGTTAACTTTTATTGAGCAGAAAGAGGATTAGAGCAACACCCCGATCTTAGGCAAGAGGGACGCCTCCTACTGTGTGAAAATAATCACTTCTTTTTTTCTTTTTTTAGTGAGGCTTTAGTGTTGGAGATGGTCAATTTAAATGTTTTATTCAAAACTTATAGCGGCAATGACTCAGCTACTAAATAAATTCTGTGTCAAGAAGGGCCTAAATGATCGCCGTTTCATTCTGACATCGAGCTCCAGCACATGTTGGGAAAAAAGATTAACTGCCATCTATTAACCTTAATATGTGTAATCAAATCATTCGTCTCATAAAATCCTCACCCCCACCTTCTCATTATTACCCTGTAACTGCTGAGCTCAGCCTACTGCTGTTCTTACTAATGCGTAGCCAATTACGACTGTAGGTGCTGGGCCAGAAATTGGCCAAGAGGTGTGTGCCTGACTGTGAGGGAGCTGGGTTTAGATGTTCCCTCTGTGTGTGTTGATGGTCTGCCAATGCCAAGCTTATCAGAGGAAAAACAGTTACAACAGAGGAAGAGGACAAGAGACCAAAAGAAAGGTGAAATGATGCTGCTACTATAACTAGTAATACAAATAATTATATTAATACTATTAATAATGGTTATTATTATTAGCATTAGTGTTTTTAGAAGTAATCAGAAGTTAAAGCATCAGAGATTTTGTGTATGATTAAATTTTCTTGGAATATCTCCCATAGACAATAGATGGCTCTGTCATGGAAATTTCTGTCCATGAAAGGAATCTGTTCAATACTTTTCAGTTTTGGCCTTATGGACAGCCAGATAAAATCAATTTCAGTTAATCATCAGTACTTTTCCCCCTAAAATGGCTGTAAAAACCAAAAATAAAAGGAAATCAAACAGGTTTATTTCAGACAGACACACATTAGAGCCTGATGTGTGCTTTGATTTGAACTTGAGTGGGATTTATGGGACGGCTGCTTTGTCTTCTCTCATTAACAGTAAAAGTAACGAACTTTCACATCTTTGTTAGTTGGCTTAACATTTTCATAAGGAGCCTTTTAGTTCAGCAAGCGTCGTGTTTAAATGCTCTTTAGACAGCGCAGCGTCATTGTTTTCCGCTTTGGTTTAGTTGCCACGCAGCCTGTACCCTTTGTTGTATTGTAGGCGCACTCTTTGTAATGGAAATAACAGTAACTTCCAATGACTGTTTGAAAAGATGAAATACACACAGATACACACAAATAACCCAGAACTGTGGCTTTGACTATCATAAGACTGAACACGTATACATATATGTACCACAAGCACACATATGTAGCCACAGTCAAACATCCCTAAAAATAATTTCTTCATGGAAACTATTGCAGAGAGGTTCAAGGACACAAACAAAAACATATGCGCCCACACACTGTATATTTGCATGCAGGACTCCTGACAAACCTTATTGTTTGTCCTTGACATTTTCATGTATTTGATGAAAGGCTGGTATGAAAGGGCCATATGTTGACATCACAAATCTTCAAATGTGGAGTGGTTTCTTTGTTCCCTCTCTCATGAGTGACTCAAGAGACTTCTTAGCTTTGGGTCGACCTGTTGTTAATTAACCACACTGCTGCTAGTTTGAAATGTGTGTGTGTGTGTCTGTGTACATATATATGTACAAAGTGGCTGCGACAGAAGAGAAGAAGAGAATGCTTTCCACATCTAACCTTTGTTTGTGTTGCAATGATGCAGAAAAAATGACGCATAAAACAAGGCAGTTTGTTCTGGTACAAATATGGGATGTTAATACAATAAACAAATGTTTTCAGAACATAACATCAGAGGATAGTCATTGCTATATCTCTGGAGGCAAGTAATAAAAACTTGGAATTTGAATTTCGCTGTATATTGAGTGTTTTCATCTTTTGAGAAAACCAATTTAGCAACCTTGCTTAATGCTACCGTATTACTGTGACAGAGAAAGTTGTCAATACTGGTTTTATGACCAACGTTTTAAAAGAAACCACATTAGATTAAGGGATTTTATAAAAACATGGACGGACAAATACCATGGTAAACATCACCGTTGAACACTGAACAGAGTGCGCTTGTGCTTCTTTTCTTCAACAGTGCACGTGAAGGCAGGAACGTGTGAAGTGATCGCTGCCCATCGCTGCTGCAACAAAAACAAGATCGAGGAGAGATCTCAGACTGTCAAATGCTCCTGCTTCCCCGGCCAGGTTGCTGGCACCACCCGAGCAATGCCCTCCTGTGTTGATGGTATGTACTCCTGAATGCTTTCGCATTCGCCTGATGAATCCCGCCCTCTGAGCAGCCCTGTAGAAAATTGCCATTTATGGTCGTTACTGTCTTCTCACCTTACGTTTTTCTGTGAGTGGTTATGGAACAGAGCGCTAGTTTAGTTATTTCATGCCGAGCACCGAGGCTGCGCTTGCATTATGACTGTGAAAGAAATATTGTACGAGTGCATACAGTGCTGCCTGACATTTACACTGCATAAGGAGCAGCCTATTTATGTACGCCACATGTGTTTGGGTAGTTAAATAACAGTAAGTAGGTGGATTCAACAAAAGTCCAGTGTCCTTTGTCGGTTTCACTAACTTCGACAGCCTGATTTATTTTCAACACAGACTCAGTCTATAATGTTTTTGTAATGATTTCAGAGGAATTACGAACATGATGGATGGCATAAGGTTACGCTGTCAACACAGTCAATTGAAAAATAATGGAATGCCTGCAAAAAAAAAATCAACCTGGTAAGGTACAAGAAACAGAAATGTGTATTGTTCTGGGAAGAAAAATAATGTGTATTTCTCAAGAATGACCTGTCATTTAACAGAAACAGCAAAAGAAATATTGAAACCAGATTAAGTTGATATGGACGTATTATTAATTGGTATTTCTGGTTAGTTTAAACAGGTGGTGTGGTGGCTAGCACCATTGCCTCACAGCAACAGGGTTCTGGGTTCGAGTCCCGGGGGACCCAGGACCTTCTCTATTTGCATGTTTTCCCTGTGTCTGCGTGGTTTCTCTCCGGGTTCTCCGGCTTCCTCCTACAGTCCAAAAATCTGCATATTAGGTTGATTGGACATTCCAGGGGCCACACAGACACACACAAGGACAAACAACCACGCACACCGTGCGTGGTTGTGTGGCCCTGCGATGGACTGCGATGGACTGTCAGAACGTCCAGGGTGTACCCCGCCTCTCGCCCACTGACTACCCCATCAGGGAATAAGCGGTTATGATAATGGATGGATGGTCAGTTTAAACAGAACAAAGAAAAATAATCAAACTGGCATCACCGGAAAGACTCTCTAATTCATTAGCAATGGACTGAGGTGTGTTTGAACATTAAATATTTAAATATTTAAAAATTGTGATTATCATGAGCAGTATTGCTTCCTATGTGAACGTGAAGGTAGCATGGATGCAGATATCCAAGTATTACAATCTAAAAAAAGCGAAAAAATTTCCAGATCTGTTTAAGTCTTTAAACTCTAATGTTGCACATATAAAACAGTTTCCAACAAATTAGCATCTTGCACATGTAAAAAATCCACCCTTGGTGAAATCAGAGGCTCTTGTCCCCGTGATTTTATTGTTCTCCTCCCTTTAGTTTTGAGCTAGAATTTAATCATGGATACCTCAGTCAGCCGCTGGACCTGTTAGTCATGTTGTGTAAAATGTGTATTCACTCATTTTACAACAGAGAAAAACAGACAGAGAAGTAAAAATTAAAGTTCACTTTTGAAAAAATGGATTAACATTTGGATTTCTTAAATTAGTTAGGCTACAACATGTCAGCAGCATTTGAATATTAATCAAGAATCCTATGCAGATACACCAGTAACAAACAAAAAAAGAAAAACTTTAGATGTCGCCGTGTGGAGTTAGTTTGATTATCATATTTTTTGATGATTTTATGTGTTCCAGCGTTGTCTATGAAATACAAAAGATCACAAATTCCTATGAATATAAAATGCAAATTATCTGTTAATTGCTGATTAAATTCACATGACTCCAGTGGCTAAGAAACCCACGTTCATGAAAATTTGGGAAAAACAAGTCACAAAATAGAACCCCACAGATTTCTCATTATCTCTTGGAAAATGTTTCCAGGCAAAGTTTGCTGACCTCGTAGGTTAATTGGACACTAAAAACCATGGTAAAACACGATTATTTCATTTGTTTACAGTATAGTTTGGACATAAAATTTCTCACAAATTAGCAACCCTGTTTAGGGAACGTGACGGGTGCACAGGCTACTAAAGCTCATACAAACTTAATACTTTAGCAAGCATCCATTAGGTAGGAAAGCTTTCAACCTTTGAGGTCACATAAGTATTTTTCCTCATCCATGATGGGTAAAGGACAGGATGCAACCTGGACAGGTTTCCAGTCCAGTGGAGAGACCACCTTGCAAAGCCCCGCTCACACCTATGACTAATTTAAAACCCTCAATTAACCTCTGTAAGTCTCTCAACTGTGGGAGAAAACCTGGGCAAAAACCCATGGGATGCCAGAAAACTACCAAACAAAATGAGTATTGCTGTTCAAGCCCAGACACTTCATACTGTGAAGCCACAGCAGCAAATCTTTAGACTTAAAAGTCTCAACCATTTAGCGTTTTGCCCAAATTCATATGTGCATTGTGCAACTTCAGAAGGAGAAGATAAGAACCTGCAGCACACATCATCAGATTTGTGCTGAGAGATGAGTGAAACTGTAACATCCCTTAAATTAGCTAAATAAACATAAAGTCAGCATTTACCTTTTGAAGTCTTGAAGTTGGTTTTGTTGATTTTTAGGTTCCACTGGCTCTCTAAGGTCACAAGCACTGCCACAAGTCAAAATATTTAATTCAATTTAGGGCTCTCAGCGTTTTATGTCAGTTGGGGTTGATTTAAATGTTTGCTGAACTCTTTGTTTGAGAGAAAATTTGAATATAAGTATAGAAATGTGTTGCATTTGACACATATAGAAATGATCAATTAAAATACAATATTGAAAAGACACTCACAAACATTTGGACAAATGCACAACTCTCTTTCTCCAGCCTCCATTGTAGCCCAGAAGTGGTGGTGTCAGATGCATCCATGTATGGAGGGCGAAGAATGCAAGGTTCTGCCAGACCTCACTGGATGGAGCTGCAGCACAGGCAACAAAGTCAAAACCACAAAGGTGGGTGTCCACACAATATTCCTCCCACACACACTCCTGCCATCCCTTTAGCACCAACATGGTCACGCCCACCACTGAAGGAACCAGCCTCACCTCCTATCATATTGGCACACATTTCTCTCCCCTCTCACAATGTATGCTGTCTTAATTGCCTCTGCTCCATAGCCTACTTCTTTCTCGTCTCATCCAACATCGCTTTTTTACTATCCAGTTTTTTCTTCTCTTCTTTCTCCATCTTGGATCTGACATCAAACATTCTCTGCAGGAAAAATAAGGCCAATGAGAACAAGGCAAACAACACACATGCACACGCACACACACACACAATTACTGAGCATGAATATCACAATTCCCACCACTCTCACTTGCCCTGTTTCACTGCGCCTCGCTGGCATGCCATCTGACTCGATGCAA
Organism: Menidia menidia; assembly: GCA_907169785.1. Classification (NCBI taxonomy): domain Eukaryota; kingdom Metazoa; phylum Chordata; class Actinopteri; order Atheriniformes; family Atherinopsidae; genus Menidia; species Menidia menidia. The sequence goes on along the minus strand of CAJRST010041110.1, from coordinate 9,300,143 downwards.
AAAGAACTCGTCACATTGGATACACCAGAGCTGAAAATGTCCTCGAATAGCTGTTATGCTCCGATTCTTCCAAGATACGGTTCCTGCAGCATGTGAAAGCCCTTTGCTCTGGATTTATTTGCTCTAAATTTGTGTCCCTTATACATCCCTACCTGTTGGCTTGTCTTCAGTGGTTTGACCTATGCTGGCTTTGTAGCTTTCATAGGAGGGACATTTTACCAGGACACATCTTTTGTCACAATATTTTTTCCTTTGTAACCTCCATTCCTCTCTATGCCTTCTACCCTTCCATTATTCATGGCTAGGTGAAGACCTCTGCTTCCAAATAAATATGATAAGAGGATAAAAGGTGTGGTCAGAGCACAGCATCTCCACAGTTAAAACAGAGGGGTTGGAAGTGATTAAGACATTGCATCTTTCTTTTTCACAGAATATTCAGTCTGGTGTAAGCAACAATGCCATTCCTGTCCCTTCTTTTTTGTGTGGTCAAAACTCATCTCAAAAAGAATGTTGCACTCCACATCCCCTCTTTCTCCCCAAAAGCTTTTCCCCTCATTTCCACCATGAAACACTTTTTTGCTGTGTCTGCTTACCCTTAAACGTGAGTTAAACAGATCATAACTTTGCTGGATTGAAGGTTCCCCTCTAAATTTTATAACACAGAGATATATAGACAAAAGGGAAATGAGAGGTCTTAATTTCTGAAAGAGGCACACTGATCAGCTACAGAATAGTTGTATTTTTCTGAATATATGTGAAAGCCATTGGAAGGGACCCTCTTTCATTTGATCTCACGCATTCAGATTTATCTACACATTTATAATTTCCAGGACAAGATCTAAGCAAACCAGTTTCAGACAGGCATCCCTTTATCATTGACTCTGTCATGGCTTAAAAGAGCACAAATATTTGCTGTCTCTTACATTGAGGTCTTTGATCAATGATCTGCGTGCACTTGTGTTTCTGTTGTGTTTGTGTCTACGATATGTGAGAGCGTGAGCTGATGTGTTTGCCTGATGATGAAAAAGAGTGACTTTTTTTTCTCTCATCTGGTGTTCTATGCTGAGGTCAAGATGCACAGGCATTCAGATCAATAGCATCGAACGTTCTCTTATAGTCCCATTAAGACCTACTCGTAAATTGAAATTGACGATGGAGCAAGAGAGAGGAAGAGGATGGGCGGGGGGAGTAGTAAAGAGGAAGAAAAGGCAAGTGGAGATGAACTAGGGAGAAATATAACACATTGAAAGTCGAGTGGGAAGAAGATAAAAGAACACACAAACAGATATTTCAAAACCATTTTATTCTAACCGTTACCTCACAAGACACAAGACAAAACACAAATAAAGGAAAGTGCCTTCACCATCTGTCCTTCTGTCCCTGACTTGAAGCAGAGGAGAGGATGGGAGCAGGAGGGCAAAGAGAGACAGGGAGGATATGGAAGACAGCTAGATCAATGCCAGATAACATCACACACAAGAACAGACAGACATGGCCACACCGCCAAACCAGTCTAACATGTCCTAGTCTTCAGGACAGGGACAGCCTGGTGTGTATATACGCAAGGAGTTACATTAACAAAACTGATGTCTGTGCCTAAGACGTACACATAATTCAGGTCCTATGTCAGCCAGTGTACTACACACATCATGAAAAAAATGTATGCATAAATAAATATAATCTACTGTCATAAAATAGTCATTCAGGGGCATTCACGCTATTTACAGAGCTTTGAATTCATTTTATTATTTGCCTTGTGAGCTACTAATCCTTGCTGTCACATTTCTATGCATATAAAGAGAAGATGGTTCTCAATTTTCATAAGTTTATTCTGTGTCAATGTTGATTTTTAAAATAAATAAAAGATTCAAGTGAGAAACTTGTAAATACGTTTTAGGATTTACACTTGTTTATAATCACATAAACAAACATTAGCGTAGTTGGCTAAAGCCTTTGGAATATTGAAAAATGAAAATATTGCATATTTAAGGTTCCTACTGTATTTAATAGATATAACATTGCAGTACCTCTTGTGTACTTTGTAGAGTAAAAACTAATCACCAAGATATGCAGCCTAATGGGCACAGAAAGTTCCACCTACAGGGAATGAGCGCCTTAGGGGACTCTGACATTGCATCTTAAAACTTAGCAGGCACAGAACGCACCAGTGTATGTGCATAGTGAACTGGTATGACAACAAACGCCTGCAGATTCTTTGATCGGGCACAGGAGTGGATGCCTGAAGGCGATGAGAATGGTCCCAAGAAGGGGTTGCCTGGAGCCATCATGAGCAGATACAGCAGAATAGTTTCAGCTGACAGCTCGGAGCAAACACAGCTCCAAGCTCTTTTACTGGTGGCTGGCCTTCATATTATTTGGCTGGCATGTGGCTTGCTGGTTGAACAACAGAAGAGAGAGAGGAAGGAGCATGGGCCGAAGCAAAGGGGAAACAACCACTGATTACCAAAAAGACAGAAAGACATGAGAATCTCTGAGAGACTGGTTTATATGCTGCAACACTGGTCCAGGCTGTCTCTGTTTGTCTCAGAAAGCTTGAAATAAACCAAATGAGAGTATACAAATAAAGAAATGAGAGAGATGGACTCTTGAGATAAAGACCGTGTGATTGGGAGACTGCCACAACAAATACATGTAATGGCTGAGCGGGGGAGCGGTAGGGGGGGGGGGATTGAGGGGCTGTGGGCTGACTCATGTTCCACCAACAAGAATTTCTGCCTGTTAATTCCAAACAGTAGCCAGCAATGCCCGCAATGTATTATTTAAACCTTTTTTATTGACACCCTCTGCAGCCTTTTTTCTTCATCTTTACTGTTCAAGCACGGCCTGCTCTCTGTCCGTTTTGACCAAATCCTGTTCTCCCTGTTCTAGGTGACCCGATAGTCCAGCCCACCTTGAGATGAGCAGCACAAAACGGTGGTGAAAGTACTTATACAGCACAATGGACCTATCAAGTTATGAGGATATGCACTCAGATGGATTTCTGTGAGAAACCTGTAATTGTTTCATTTTTCTGAGGATAAGCAAAGCGCCACTGGCTGAAGAGACAGGACTCTAGCACTGCTTCCCATCACCTTATACGCAGCTGACTCTCCTGGATCTGTTCAAACAGAGGACTGCATCACACACATCCATTATTGCAACTACAAATATGAAGAATGAACTATGACCTAAGCACCACTCCATTATAGAAAGCAACTTATTTAGAGCAACATCTATTCTTTATCCCAAGTTTATTTTCCGGCTGACTTGTGTTCTGTATACATACTGGGAGACAAATGGATCTTTTTTCTTTTCTTTTTTTTTTCTTAATTTCGTTGGATTCTAGCGTGACATATGTTATCACAAAAAAGGGAGCTGATCCAGGATACCCTCCTCATATATTCCGATGACATTCAAATTTAACTGTGCCACATATAAGTCCCTTAATACTGTCAGAATATTTTTCAAATCTGAGTTGTTGTTTTTTTTCATTTCACCTCAATAAAAATATATTACCTTGAACAGTTTGTGGCTTACCACATGCCATTTTTTTAAAATCCAGAGACAGTTTGTCATTCTTGTTTTGCTCTTGCCTTTTGACAAAGGATCTTTACAGGGGTGAAGTTAGACTAATACTGAATAGATGTTATGGTATATTGAAACATGTAAACGTGAAAAAAATGGTCCATTGAATCCAGCGCAGGGAGGGGGTGGGGGGGTGGGGGTAAAAATAAAATGATGCTCTAATGGTTTTAATATCTGTGTTTTTAAAAACGCCTGTTAACCAATATTGAGTACATGTGTCAGTATTATATGAAATGAATAAAATCTTTCAAAAGAAAAGGAGCCTCTGTTGTTTGCTTCACCCTCTTGATGGATAGACACATGGTTAGTTATACAGAT
>CAJRST010041110.1:9206130-9296230 GCA_907169785.1 Menidia menidia | reverse complement strand
ATAGATAGATAGATAGATAGATAGATAGATAGATAGATAGATAGATAAGATAAGATAAGCTGGACAATGGGTGCATTGTTGATCTCATAAATGTGATTTTATTTCCCCAGGAACTCTAAGATCACAGAAAATCAAAACAATACATATGCACTGTTTGTTTAGTTGTCTCCGGAAGATGTCATCAGTAATAACTAATTAATTTGCAGCGTACTTAGTACACTAATCTAATCATGTTTTGTTTGTTCGCACAAGCCAGAAGCATTGAAAAGTGTTTTTGTTTAAGACAAAGAAGCTTAAATGCCTTTTTTTCTCAGGGGTCATCTTTGTTGTGTGACTGACAACTCATTAATCAACCACTTATTGTTGAGAAAACCTTTTTCCTAGTCTTTTTTTAAGTGAGTGTGTTCTTTTTTCCACTGAATTTCTGAACAGGTGAGATGTGAAAAGGATATCTGTATGCGGCACACAGAAGCAAAGACTTGAAAGACAAACGGGGCTGTGAACAGGATTTACTGCAGAAGGTTGAGACAGCATTTTCGGGTTTTTTTTAAGACATTACACAAGTGAGTCTCTCCACATTGATTAATATTTAATTTTTCAATTACAAGTTTGCTATAAACAGAATTTACAATTAAATTTGACGTTTGGGAGTCAAATTAATGACACACAGCTGTTACTTCTTCCTCTACTTCATACCATTATATCAAAAGCTGTTAGACAACACACAAAGCCCATCATTTTTGATAGCTTTTCCAAGTTGATCTACATTGATTTCAGGTTGGACAGTGTAAAGCAATTTTTCCCACAATACTCAGTTCTTGACAGTGAAAGACCACAGTCTTCTACAAAGATATAGTTTACTTGTTGCCACACCAAGCAGTCAGCATCTTTGTTTATTGTTGTGTTGTGCTTCAAGTTGTTAATTATGTGACATTTAACAGAATCAGTACCACTTCCAGAGAAATGGGAATTAACACCTATTAGATGTTGTGTACATCAGATTTAAGAACATTGCCTTTACACTTTAGCTGGGTAAATAACATCAGGAGTCTTTGGGCTTTCACAGAACTCTCCCAGGCTGGTGGTTTGGTGAACTTAAGGATTCATTTAGAAAAGTTCTTAGAAACTTAGAAAATTCATGAAGATTTTGTTGACAGTTCAATAAAAAAAAGATGTATTATATATTTATCTATAACTGTATTATATATGTATATGTTGTATTATGAAATAAAATTCCTCATTTAATCTTTAAAATGCATTTTTTTGCATGTAGCATAACAATGAACTTCCATTCACCAGATATCCACATGTGGACATGCAAAAATGTCCACATAGATGTATACATGCTACTTCAGAGTTATATTTCTGGAGATTCAATAAACTTTTTTCTCGCTTTGGGAGAAGTGGTGCAGGCATCATTATAAAGTCATGCTATTTCTCTCTTTGAACAGCAAACCAAGGGGTCAACATCCCTTCATGCACCCAGATACCATTAAATATTTTCAAAGACAAATCTGTCTCAACTCTGAGTCAACTGTAAAAATGTGGTCCAATGATGCTTGTCACATTTGAAGAGAAGTGGTTTCAGCCCTAACCATAACACATTTCTACACTTTCCAAAAAATATTTATTTTCTGATGCGAACCAGAAAATGGAAATTATTCATATTTACCGAGGCAACTAGCACAGTGTCATCATGTCTGACTGATTCTTTTCCTTAAGTGGAATGAGGTGAAAAATTCTGTTAGTCTCACATGTTTTTTTTCATCTTTCAAACCAACACACATTCGTTTACAAGGTGAAAAGCTGCACTTTTGTTTGTGCAATCGATCCCAATGCATCAAATTAATGTTTTTGCAATCAGGAGCACATGGACAGAAATAAGTGGATGCTATAACCTTCAGAGGAAAATACAACATAATCCATTGTAATAAACCATCAACTCTAGCTGCTTAATGAGAATTTGTTAGAATGTAGTGAAGCCAGAAATGTGATCTAGTACAAAAAAAATGGGGAGGAATGGAAGTTTAAAGGTAGAACAGATCCAAAATAGTACAGCGTACCAAGTAAAGATTCAATCTGAACAGTGTGTGAAGCTCTTCAGCAGGAGAAAACTGATGCTCAGTTGAAGACTGCCTTTACTCCAAACCAGATAATGAAGTAGAAGAGAACTGTTTGTTTTTAAGACATGTATTTATATTCACCCTATAATACACATACCATCTGTGCTGGTGTGATTTCATAGCTCGTTTTTTCTGAAACTTGTCTCTCATTTGGCTAATCTTCCAGTGAATCCTCTGAGAGGCCACAGCCTTTCACTGAGCCATAGCATACATGTGTGAGAGAGAGCCATGACCCAGGCTTTCCCTGAGCCTGAATGTGTCGTTAGTGCATGTCATTAAAAGATTACACAGAAATAAACCCTTCATAAAGATTCTCACACAGACGCTCACAGGAGGAGAGAAAGAAGAGGTGAGTCCAATGATTACAGAGTGTAATGTGTGAAAGGGCTTCCGACATCAGCGTATGACAGCTTCAATTTTGGAGTGGTCCCCTCATCTGCTTGCGAGCTGTTTCCTGAGCTGCATATGACTGCTGCCATGAGTCTCCCATGTGAGGCTTTCCAGAGCCACTCTAACTCCACCCTGATCCGCCGTAGTTACACAAATTATTTTAAACCAGGTCTGAAGCGGGGTATCAGGTGCGGTGCCAGCAGTGTCCTTATAGCCATCTGACAGTTGCAATCATCAGCACTTCTGCAAAGCACAAATCTCATCATTTGTGACTATCCTCTGGAAATCCAGATGATGGTGAGATTACACAGTGTGTGTTCTGGTTAGTGGTAGTGATGAAATAGCCATTGCTAACAACAGATGCCTGAGCAGATGTTACAGCCGGCTAAAGCATGAGATAAGCTAACCTATTTTGATACATCACCCGAAGGATGATGATTACAGGAAGGTGATGGATTGAGGGCTGAATGGTGGTTTCAAGTATAGTTCCATAACAATCAAACAACCAATTGAGTGTAAAAGGTTAAACAGATGCCATAATGAATTAGGGGAGGCAATTCTCCATTTATTGAGATACGTTAGTCAGGCTACCCAAAGGCCTTAAAAGCAGATTGAGTGATGAAATTGATTTTTAAACATTGGCTGGAGAAATCAAGACAATACAGAACTCCTTTAACTTCTATTGGAAGGGAAAATAACAGGATATTTTCTAAGATAGTTTGTTGACAGCTGGAAGCGTCCACATCCCACTGGCATTAACAGGGATGGGCTTTGTTTCAAGCGTGGCAATGTAGCTCCTCCACTTCATTGGATTCTGAGAAACCCTGGCGCTACTCATATGCCTTTCAGAAACAGACATGAACATGAAACAGCCAAATACAAGACACACTTGACCAGTTTCACACCATTTATTTATTTATTTGTTGCTTCATTATCCTCCCTTTGTAATAATTTGTTAATTTTATTCTTTGGTCACACATGTTTAGTCTATGCTGTTGTGATTTCATTTGTCTAACCATCATCATTTTCCACCAGGTTTGATCAAAGTCAACATCAATGATTATTTCTTTTTCAGCATTGTTCTGCCAAAATTATTTTTTGCTGTTGTGACCCAGAAATCAGGTGAAACAGCAATAAAATAGCCATAGTAACTTTTTTTGTTTTATGTCGGCACTTTGAGATTGTTCTGCTGTGTGATCCAAGGTAAAATAAATCAATAAAAACAAATAGGTCATTATCTAATTGATATTTGTCAAAGACAGAAAATTATAATAGAATAAAAATGATTATAAGCTCTGGTAGACACATCCTACTATTGAACTATTTAAAAACAACATAAACCTCACACTGAAGTCATGAATTGAATAATTATGTGAAAAGAAAAAGCCTATATGGATTGCTCCCAAACATTAAGCATGAGTGGCTCATCGTGCAAAACTCCTCCAGTTTAGTTCCACTGAGCCTGGCACCCAAGCATATGAGAGGTTGGCAAATAAAAAGGCAGAAGAGTGGGAAGACAGAAATTTCAGAGGAGGAGCCTTTAGACGCTAGTGCAAAGTGATGACCTAAAAATAATGTGGTCTCTGTTGTGAGACTCAGAGAACAGAGCAGAGCGGAGCAGGTTCAGGATGAAAAAGATCAGAGTGACATATTAACTCAACTAAGCATGTGCATGTGTCTTTTTGTGTTCAAGGTGGATCATGTGCAGGAAAGAAAGTGTGTGTGGGGCCGATAAGCAGCACTTGCCCAAGGGGTTCTTTACATGCCGGTCTCAGGCTTTCATTTTCCTCAAACACACTTCCTGCTATCCGCACTCGCACACACAAAGGCAGATAACCTCCAACCTTAACTGTGTCATTCATGCCATGGGAAGCCTGAAAGGAGGTGTATGTCTCCATTTCTATTCCAGTCGCTCCTGAATGAGCGTCAAACGTGAGTCACAGTGATTAAGGGTGCAGAGATGACTCACGCGGATAAGATGACCTCTCATTTATACTTGCTGCATAAATGGTATGTGTGCAAATCTGCATGTGTGGCGTCGATTAATTCATTTCATGACATCTGAACTCCTGTTGACAGATTATGTTCTCAAATAAAGCATTACTTATAAAAGCCAACAATACACTTTCCATGTTTTATCATGTCAAGCACAGGTATTTTAAAGATATGGGGAATTGTCAACTTTTGTGCTCAACAGATAAATCTGACCCAATGGCCACTGTTGATGCATGCTTGTTTTAGGATTATTTTGAGTTTGACAAGCATCAGAAATAAAAAGTTATCTAATTAAAATATACATAATATGCTCTGTGGTATCCATCTGAATTGAATTGTCTCCCTTTTTATGGAGTTTGCATACTTCTCAATGAACGCATTCTGGATTCACATCCCTAAATGGTTGAACTACCTGATTTATTTTCCCATGAAAATCTGTTTTGATGACATGTCATGGTGAATATGAACTACATCATAGAGATTATCCAGGTCTTTAACAGCTAGCAATTTGAGTTTATAAAAATAAAGAAAAAAATCTATATATCTACTGTACTTTCCAGTATCTACAATGAGTTGTTCTGATCTGGCCATTATCAGCATCATAGAAAATTGACTTCTCGTTATTTTCAGTAACAGTCAATCTTCTTTACATCGACTCGCTTTTGAACATTGATATTTTGATCATTCTGGGTCACTCCTGAAGTTTTTAAGCAGCTTTCTTTGAGCTCACGTCTCAAAGAAAATGATATTTGAAAGATGTTGGTCCACAAGGGGCTCTCCGTGTCAAAGATTTTAACAAGTTAATGCCTTCTTAAACGCGTTATTGACCCAAACTTTCCCCTTTACATCAGAAGCAGATCTGTATGAAAAAACTTAGCTAGATATGAGCAAAGTAATGACCTGTTAAACCAGACTTTTTGATACTTCGGTTATGAGTCAAACAGTCAGAAAAGGTACCACGTACTTCATTGTTACTAATATGGTGGCAAGATTGAAAATGAAGGTGTATTTTCAATGTCTAACCATAAAAATTTCTAGAATCTATAACAATATCTATCTCACCATTACTCATCAATACCTTTTTAACTTCCCTTAGGTCAGTTTAAATTTGTGATTTTGTACAATTATGCTTTGAAATTAAGACAAATAAGACTATGAAATTGTGAGCCGCTATGGCAGAAAGTCTGCCATGCCCCTCACTATTAGGTAAACAAAGAGAAAGCTCTCTGATCTCTTTGAATGGCTGGGAGGGTGGAGAAGCAGAATATTGCGGGAAATTACTTGCCTAATACTGGTAATTGTGAATATTCAAAGCTGCTGTTAATCGGTCTGCAGAGAGGGAGATGTGGAAAAAAAGTCCCTGTCTGCGATGAGATTTAGTAAGACAGAGTGGAGGGGTGTCAGCGACGTGATGAATATTCAGTTGTTGACATTTAGTAGGGAGCACTGAGGATGTCAGGGTGGGATGATGCCAAGTTGGAGTAAGAGCATTACGGAGCATGAAGAAGATAGTGGAGGACGAGGAGAAGTGTTGGGCGATTACTGGCGGGATACAAGAATGCCGATTGAGAAAGATCTCTCTCTCACACACAGCGGGCACAGGGGAGTTGGTTTGGGTCGATTTCGAGAACAGAGACCACGACTGTCGACGCTGTAATTAATGAGACTTGCTGTTGATGATTGTTATAGTCAGTTTGGTTTTTGCAGGCGGCTTGACAGTCTTGAAACTAGATCTGGGTCACGTTGTCACAGTCTACTCATTAGACCCGTTCAGTTCCTATGCTGCGCCATCAGCTGTTTATCTAGCCCTTGCAACGGTGCGGATGTTTTCTTCTCCTGACTTCAGAGGCTTCGCTCACATTCAGATGCTCATCATTAAGACTGATAGACAACAGCGTTCAATTTATTGAGGTATAAAGGGCAGAAGGTTTAAGATGAAGAGACAGAAAGAGTGAACTGAACAAAGTTAGGAGAAAGGAAACAAGGAAACTGTGTCATTATGTTGTTTATTTACACATGCTGTTTATTCATTTAATGACCTATTTTGCATAATTACAGTCACACAGAGTTTCTGCCAGAAACTCAGGAGAGTTTCTGTTACAAACTTCAGCTCAGCTGGTGAGGACATCAGAGTTAGTCGCTGAAAAAGCTGTACTAACGTGAATTAAAATGTAGCCATGCCACACTAAAGCCATTCAGAAGCACCAATGCTGTGTTTAGCTTCTATGCTTGTCCTACTAAATAGATGGTAATTCTCTTTATTTGAACAAGGGCATCTTTACATTCTAACCACAGCTGAAGCACTTCTGCTTTTTTTTTAACTTATCTCATTCACTTCTGTTTGTTCACACAATGTTTGTGATTCTGATTTTGTTACGAGTAAAACTGAAATTCAAGGACGATATTTCAGTGTGCAACATGCACATTTTTATCTGACTATAAGTGGCATGGGAGAAAGGGTCCTAAATTGAAGGAAACATGTTCTTACCAAATCGATATCAACTATTTTTTTCCTGTAATCAAACTAAGCATCATGACAACAACACTGACTATTTAGAAAGCGTAGCCCTCACTCGATCTGCTGTTTAGTGATTTCTGGTGGTAATTATGCCCCACCAACATGATCAGTTTTACATGTAGACATGTACACAGTATTCCAAAACTTTCAGCTTCTTTTTGCACTGGGGCTCCAAGTGCATGTGCACTTTGTTCAGGAAAGCGCATGTGTACTTTGTTCAATAAACTGTAAACCTGTCCTAAAAGAACGGCGGTCTGCAGAACTGTACACACTTGACTGCCCCTCAGTGAACACTCTCTGAGCACTACACCCCGACTAATGAATACATTCCACAACACTTTAGAGTCTCTGCAGATAATGAAGTCTATTTGCATAATTAAAGAGGATGAATCAAAAGGTAATTTACAGTACCTTCTTGTCCCCAGCTAAAACGGAGTCTGAATAGAAAGCAAGGTGGGGAGGACAGGAGCTTCCCACTTTAATATCTTACTCCAGAGAATCTTTTAAAATTGTGAGCAAAGCGGGGTTTATAAAGCAAGCTTCAGAGATAGAGGAGGAACCCTTGTTTTTTTGCATGTCATACATAATACCAATGTCATCACACAAGAGATATTGACACAGGCAATTACACAGACAAAGCCCAACTGTGAAACCTGATGGAAGCAGGAGGAGCAATGCTTCAAACACATGAACACAAAAACAGCTCACCAATGTCCTTAAGTCAAGTTTTCCCACCTAACTCTCGTCTCATTTCTCTCTCCATCCACCCATTTCTCCATCTATCCCCCTCCAAAGCCTGCAGTCAGCAGTCAGGTATAGAATTCCATTACAGCCTAGTGATGCAGCACTTCAAAGGAGGGAAAGCTGCATGTGTGTAACAGCAGCAATGTGTGTAAGTGTGCAGTACAGTGTAAGTTGAGTTTTTTTTTTTTTTTTTTTGCAACATAGAGGAAATCTCATCATCAAACACACAAAACTGATGTCCCCTGCCAATATCTATCCTGCAGTGTGTGCAAACTGTTACCATTTTCTTCTTAATGTGGAATGTGCTGTAAGCAACTTGGGTTCATGGCACCAAATTTTTGGCACTAACAGTAGATGATAAGGTAGTTCCCCATGCAAATATGCCATTACATGCTCATTTTTAGTCAATTAAAATAAAGCAGTGTAAGCTATATGCATGACCATAACCTATAATTGCAGTTACTTTGTAGAAGTTTGCATAGGAGAGAATCCAATCTTTTGTATCTCCGTTTGCATCCTACGTAATGGTGCATTTACATATGGTCAATCTTTTTTTTTTGTGCTCTCACAATGCTATTTCTTCATCCCCAAGCATTTCTCCATCTAAAGTTATTTCAAATCTTGGATGGTGTAGAGATGGGATCTATCAGCAGCACATTGCATCAGAAAAGACACAAAAGAACGAGCAGATGGGTTACACTGATCCATAAAGAATATATGAAAAATATACGAAAAAATATATTTTGTATGTCGCTCTGGCTCAACATAAGATAACAAGACTTAGAAGTCATCCATAAGGGTGTGAAAACTGAAAGCTATGCATCTTCTATTTTATCCTTTAAAGACAACTTGGTTGATTGGCCAGATGTTAACTGTGAGTCATGCATTTGCCGAACACAGCTCAACACTTCACAGACGATACAAACACCCTGTGAAGAAGACTAATTCTTTTTTAAACTACATTAACATTGTGATAATTACAGACAGCTGGAAACAACAGGCTTCGAAAATACAAAACAACAAAGAAAACACAGTCTGACCCTGTCAACCGGAAAACATTTATAAAAGAAAAAAAAGTTTTAGCTCCAATGGAGTTTCCTTTCTCTTCAATTAGATTTTCCTGCATCTCACTGGTAAATAATTCACAGGCAGAGCCATCAACAGACAGGGATGGCAGTATAAATGTTTTAGAGTGTGCGTGGGGAGGGCAATGAGTGATGTTTGAGATGCTGGTGTAGTTTTTAACGTTGTTTCCTGTGCTTTCAAACATGTCCTGCTCTGTCTGTCTCGCTCTGATGACTAGCTGAAGTAGATGAGGTCCTCTTTCCATGTTTTCTTGAATGTAAATGGAGGAAGTCAGCTTCAATGTGCATCAACTAAAAGAGCAGAAACCAGGCTGTTGAAAATAGTTACAATGTGAGATGGACATTTATAAGATGTGGAAAAAATGTGCAAGACACTCAGTACAATGGCTTTTTTCCCTCACACATGATGAGGAGATATTTGTGGCATGTATATTTTTATGTGTGTAAACCCCATTTGTCAAGGTCTTCCTGCTCAATAACATGAAGCTTGGATAGAGTAAATAGAGTTCTTTTTAATTATTGATTATTTATTTTGGAAACAGTTTAAGACCATCTTGAGATTAACTATTTCCACAATAAATTACATGAAGGTGTTGAATCCCCAAACTGTGAGATCCGTCAGCAGAGCCAAGCGTATGATTAGGTGCTGAGAGAAGAGTTAAGTTCTTATGTTTTTTCCATTAAGTGCATGGCCTCACTGGTCAGCACAAAAGATGGAGAGCTACGATACTCTACAACGTCATTTTACTAGGCAAAGAAAAGATGAAATGCAACTCTAGTTACAAGGCCAGACGGCAGAGGCAAACAGGCTCCAGTTCACGCATTGACAGGAACAACATTGACCAACACCATTTTTGTCTGATCAGCTGTGGTTTTACAAAGCTCGCAAAGAGAGATTTTCTGAAAAGCTAGACACATCTCACTTAACAAACACATAAGGATGAGACAAAGAAAATACATTTGGTCTCAAGACATGTTTATGTCTCAAACCAATACCAAAAGCTGATATGTGTTTCCTTAAAAATCTAACTACAAGGTAAAACAGAGACATGACAGGGAGAGCATTGTGGTTTTTGTGGTAACTTGAAAAATTTTACCCGATATTTTGGAGGACACAGAAGGAGAGGACCATTCTCAGTCTCACCGTAAACTATTTTTTACCTAAAATTAGTTCTAATTAGTGAATAGGCTTGTTATGTCATCAAATGTAAAGTTTAAGGCAGACTGGAAAAGATCCTGATTTACAACTTTTTGTTTTTCCACGATTAAAAGCTGATAGTTGCTACCCTGTATCATAGAATCAAGAAATGTAACTCCAACTGGAAATCATAAATGTCTTATGATTTGACTCATCGGAAATTATTTCAGTCCAATTAAATCCATGAGATGATCTTTCTAAAGTACATCACCTGCAATGCTGCCAAATTAAAGAAAGATTACACATTGAATCCATGATTGATGGTTTTCTGTGGGTTGCTGGAGCGTGATCAGAGGTTTTTGTAGCTCATAATAAGTTACTCGAGCATTTTTCATTTGAATTGAGATTTGAGATTGAGTATAGGTTCCAGTAAAAAGTGAAGTAGAAGCTGTACCCTTGACAACTTGTTGGGAATTATTTTGCTCCATCAGATCTTGAGATGAGATTGAGGTATTTTCTACCACATACCTGGTATGGGTCCAAGGTTTCAGCAGAATTAATCATAAAGCTATGCTGGAGAAAAGTACATAGGTATTAAAAGTTTTTCTAACTAATATCTCAGCAATTAACTTAAGTACAAAACTAAACAATTATTTGACTGTGGTTGAAATCTGTTTTGGCTGAGAACTGTAGCAGTACGTTTTTAACTTCGATTCACACAACTTTGATTGTTTGACCCAAAAGCAACATACACGAGTATTATGGGTAAATGGAATATGTTATCGTGATAACGTCTTGCCCAGGAAGATCAATTTCCTCATTCTACAGTCTGACTGACACTTGCCCTGTGCCCTGGATGTTGGAGACAAATCTTTGTTTCAGCTGACAGAAGCCCAGAGGAGAGGATACACGAGAAGAAAGAGGGAGGAGAGGGAGGAGAAGTGACAGATTTCACATATATCAGGCCAAATATTCACGGGTTTACCTGCACTTTAGGCTTTGCAGGTGAACCAGCAACAACTTACATAGAGATTCTCCAGAGAAGGACAGGCCCTCAAACTGGCAAATAGTGCTGTCAGTCTACGTATTGATGTGGTGAAATTAGAGCAGCCAGTTAGCAGGCTACTTTAATTAGTTGGAGCCATGAGGTACAGGCACAAATGGGTGCAATTTGCAGTTTCCCCCAAGAATTTAACATCTTTATGTGTGCTATTGAAAGAACATCACTAAAACATAACATGAAGATGGGTTGTGGAAAAGATTTTAAACCCTTTTTAATGGCTGGATCATAAATTATCATTAAGGCTAGCATTCATAGCTTGACAAGCATTAACAGAAGCATTTAGAGTTAATCTTTGAACTGTTAATGTATACAGATGACTGTTTCGTTCAGGACGGGGAGAAGATGTTTGTGTAAATCAAAATTTTTTTAAAGCCTAGAAAAACAACAGTTAATAATGACGAACATGTCTGGGTGTGTTAATAACTGTCAGTGACTGTAGATCGAAGACATTGATTAGAGCAGCTATCTCACCTCACTGCACGCCAGCTGTCCATCAAATGGAGGTGAAGGGTATCTGATACAGAATAAAACGAGTCAACAAAACAAGTCTGAGACACAAAGAAACGGTCACACGTGATCATGTACAAGAGACACAAGGTTGTGCAGTTAAGACACACACCATGCCTCACTGTGGAATCACCATTTCCCATATGAAAACACTTTTAATCAAGGGCGCATATAAAATGTGCCGTTCACCTCCTGTGTATTTATATAGTGAAAGTGTGGTGTGCGTGTTCAGTTGCTGCCTCTGCATTTATCCACATTGGCCTCATCTTGTTGACATCTCATTTTCGCCCATCAGTTCGTCTCTCACAGACTGAGCGAAGCTGTCAGACAGCGCACAAACATTTGTCCTTCGTAAGTTTCCTGTGTGACTACGGTGACCTTTGAATTGTGATGGGCTGCCTTTGCGTTCTGACTTCCCGTTTCTTGCACTAGTATTCGCTTAATATACACAGAGAACAGTCGCACAAACTACCTGTCTGCTCTCTCAACATGTGGGTCGGTGTGATAGCGCAGAGGTAACCCTGATCCCCTCACTGCATCCATCATGAAAATCCTTTTTTTTAACTTGTCCCTTGAGCTGTGAAAGATTGCCGCATAGTCCCCAGGCCTTAGACTTAAAAGCAGTCTCTGTACATACACACACACACACAACATACACATATATGTATTTTCGCTATTAAGGATCTTCCTTTTCAGCCAGATTGACTTTAAAGGTATTTTGATACTTGTTCCCAGATCATGTGACCTTAAACCTTTAATGCATCAGATGAAACTGAGGATTTTGTAAAAGCAACTTTTAGAACTTTAAATTTATCCTAATTGTTGTTCTTAGCAGGAAACCTGTGCCTAGTTCAGCCACATCCTCACAGCACAGTATATAAGAGAAGTGTCCTGTTAGGTGGACTTAATGTTGCCAATTAAATGTATTAATCAAGAGGTAATTATATGGAAATTACAGATGAGCAATCAGTGATTAATAACTTCATGTTGTACAAGGAGGTCAGGGATTGGTAAAGCTACAGCGGGGGCCTCAGATTAACCGCTTTGATTGGTTCAGTAAAAACAGAGCCAGTCATGTGTGCAATGACTAGAGTTAAATAAATGGGCTCATAACTTCCCTAAAGTTCCTCCTTTTTTCTCCATCCCACCAGCCCCTTTTCTTCATTTGTATGCAAAGTCCAATCCCTTAGGCTCCCTTTCCTTCTCTTTAATTTTCAGCCATCTTTTTTTAATCAATTTTCTTTTATCTCTGGGAAGTTATTTTAATACTCCTACATCTTATTTCATTCTCAGCAAGACTGTGTGGGGATATCAATTATTCAATGGAGAGGGAGCTGAGGAATATGTTAATATTGATTAAGCTTTCGCCACACCTAAGAAGATTACACTCTCTTATCACTGTGCTAGAGTGCCGCATTAGCCAGGCAAATTAAAGGACATAGAGATACACTGTGTTAGATATACAAGGAAGTAGCAGCATTTGTGTGTTTTCCATGTTTAGATCGGAGATTAAAAGCCTATTTAGGTTACATGAGGAGCAGTGAAAAGATGGCATGTCTTGCATTCATAATAACTTGTGCATTGCTTTGAAGCTTAACCCCCTAAATGCACCAAAGAAAGTAAACTTACAGATTAGCCTCAAGAGCAGAGGATGTTAAATGCATTCTACCAGGCTAAATGGGGGTTAAAATCCAGGCAGTATGTCTGACTTCCAGTTCTGCCACTTGTCTCAAATGATTTTGTTTTCAATGTATTTGTTTTATCTCAACAATCCCAGCGTTTGTGTTTCAGGTGCTATTTTATTACCATCAGCTACAGCAATGGTTTTGGGCAGATATCCTGGCATTTGTATCTCATATCCCGAGAGTCCTGTAGGGTAGCCAGGAGCTGTATATTTGTCAGAGTACAAAGCAGCCAGTCACACGGCCAAGGGGGAAAGGGACTGGAACAGAGGTGGGCGTTCAGGGGACAGGATGTCATTGTGTGTTCCAGCAGAGCTTTGAGATATGCAAGTGTTATAGATGAGGGAGCCTTTAGAAGTCAAAGGGCTGTTTGTGCGCTGGGGTTTCCATCCTAACCCAACATACGACATCATCCATACATGCAAACAAATGTTTTTCCAATAGTTATGACAGCAGAATTGGGAGATGTTTCATAAAGATTCAGAAAAAAAATCACTGTAGCGTCACCAAGTCTGTCAGTCTGCAGATGGTGTTCCAGTGACTACATGCTCACGATTTGTTGCTGCTTTCTTCATAAGGACACGAATAAAAAAGACAGAATGGGAGAAGGACATGAGAAAGATAGATATGTGAAGATACATAAGGAGGTGGAGGAGAGGAGAGCCCCCTGCTCTGCATTAATTCTCTGTTTGCCAGTCAGAGCATGCTCTTTCCTATGAGATTAGACTGATAAAATAGATGTGTGTATGAGCAGGACCCACACACACCTCTCTTATATGATTTTCTTTGTGTGTGTGTATGTATATGCTTTTGTCTTTGTGTGTACACACACCCTTCCCTGTGAGATTAGGCTGATTTGTCAGTGATGCAGGAGTTCATCTATGATTAATAGCCCAGTGTGCAGAAAACAATGTTATTCTGTATTAGTTACCTGTGGGACATGTTGTACGGCTGCTTGTGCGTTTCAGAGCATGGGTGTGAAACAGCAAAGGTATCAATCCCAACATCTAGTTCTAAACACATTTATGTTGTTACATTTGCATTGGGGGACAAGTTAACTATGTGATGGTCCAGGAGAGTATTGTAGGCGTGTTTTATTCATAAGGACACCCGTGCATCAGTGTTTTTTTGGATCAGATGCAGACAATTATAGACAAGTCTCAGCAATAAGCTTTGTAAGCACACCAGTAATGCAGAAATAACAAGCCAAAATTAACAGTTAATGTATATTGAAAATATTTTAGAATGAACACAGATGTTTGAAAGAATTCTCCTTATTTATTTTTATTTACAGATGGGTTAAACCGGCAGCAGAATTATGTTTTTACAGTTTATTCCACATTACAGCTGACAGGTAAATGGTTTCATTTGTAATGGTTGTAATTGTGTAATTTTATTGCACCCTAATTCTCTGCTGTGTCCCACAGACATATGACCTTCAGTTTTGGGATTTTCATTGTATTTGTGATGGTCTGTCATTATGTGCATTAATTTGAAGCTTTCATGAATTCTGTTCATTTTTGCTTTAGGTTTGTGATTCACATCTGCTTTCATTGATTACCACATTGTGTTTTGTTGGATTTTATTGTCAGTATTACTCTGAAGTGTTTTTTTTCTTTGTTCACTCTGGCCACCTTATATTGCGTTACTCCTGTTCTTTTGTGGGGTTTTTTCATGTTTTGTTCTTGCCCTGAATCTGTTCTGCTTAGTGAAACTAGACAGAAATATCTGTCTAACAGCATTTTTTTAATGTAACACACACATAAAATTATAATCATTCTTTACAGAGGTTATGGAAGACATGTTTTTTTTCATTTTTCTAGTGCTTTAGTACTGGTAAAAAAGAAGACTGTCGGATTCACTCTTAATTATTACTATTTAGAAATCATGTGACAATTATGACATTTGGCAAAATTGCCAAAGCAGCTCCAAACGAAATAATTTCACAACAAAACTTTTGTTCCTCTACTGACAAATGAATTCTACTTTTTAATTAAAAAAAAAAGTATTGGCCTCTATTAAAGTTATTCTAAAAATCTAGAAACAATTCACAGATGATGTGGTGCCTATACAAACCAGCAGAGATTGTTATGATTTATGTTTTTAGATGAGTGAGAGAGACTTAGGTTTTTAGGTCTGATTAACCATTATGTTGCACCAAATTCAGAAAAGTAAAGTCAGAAGCAAACAGGCTGAAAGGATTTGATCTCTCAGATCCTGACCCATCTAATTCCCTGAGCCTTTGCACTATTTAAGTGTAAGTTTATCTGTGCATGTGAGGCCAACTGATATAGATACTAGAAGTAGATGGGATAACCATAGGAAGCAGAGCCTGTGAAGTCTAGAAAAGAGGATCAATACAAAATGTACTTTGTGAAGACTGAGAGCTGAGGAACTGTGCAGCCAATTAGATAAAAAAAAGATTGGTCAGAGAGAGAGAGCATGTAATAGTAGAGACCCCCTGATGAAGATCCATTATTTACACTATGTACAATGAATCGATCTGATCACACTCAGACTCACAATGTTGTTACTGAATATGTGCAGTGTTTATACTGAGCTTATCAGTTGCATAATCATGTAGAATTCGGAGATTAAAGAATATCTGTTATATATCAAGGGCAGTAGTAATTCATACACTTACCCTAACACAATCCAAAAGCAGTTGTATCCTGAATGGTTTTCTTTTCTATAGATTAAAATAAGAAAATTTGTCAAAGTCTCAATAGTTATTAATTGCAGGTGTTTATGTATGTGTGTATTTTGGGACCAGGGGAAGGTTAAACATTGTTTGAACAGATGAAGTGGAGTGGTGTACAACTACAGATATCTGAATGTTCACCTTGACAGTGAACTTTAAAGGCAACACTGTTTACAAGAATGGATGAATTAAACTATTCTAGAAAAAGACTCCCACAGTTTTTGAAACAAGATGTTGCGTGCCGTTCATAAGGCTGTGATGGTGATATCAATCTGCTTTGCAGCCGTCTGTTGAAGCAGCAGCATCAGAAACATTGACTCAAGGGATCCTAAACTGATAAAGTAAGCTATCTTTTTTCTGGGGACGGGTCTGGAACCCCCTGGAACTAAAGAGGAATGTGGAATAAAGTGACGAAACAGAAATGAGCAGTCACTACATGGTGTTTAGATAACAAAAAATAATCAATTTGTTATTTGCATAAAAATAAACAATATGGTATATTGTATTACTCTGTTATCAACAAACACATCTTCATAAGGTTTTTTATAGGTTAAAATGTTTAAAATTATATTAATAATTGATAATCAAAAAACTAAATAATCTCTGTACTTTGGTGTGAGCTCTTTTTCATTTTTGCTGGACATAAAATTCTATCTTCATGAAAATGATGAATAGATATTCATGTTTTTGTAATCAAGCCTTTTTTTCCTTGTTATTTTATCCGCTGTAAAACATATTTTCCACTGTATATGCATAAACACACCCAGTTTACAATCCCATTTACAGCCAAACACATACAATTTTACTCTGCTTCCGCCTCATGTCACCACGTCATCCACGTTTCCTGAAGCAAGGCTTGACTCAAAGCCCTCTGTCACTTTCATCATAAGAGAATATCTATCAAAACGACTAACTTCTCTCTTTTCAACTTCTGCTCCTTTCGGCAGATGCATTCATTTTTCAGAGCCAGCATGAATATTTCAGGGCTGAGTGACAGATCCAGTGAAGAATGAAAAGAGAGAAGAAGTAGGGGGGTGGTGGTTAGGGAGGTCTAGGGAGGTATGGGTAATCACATTTGGTTTTGCAGATCTCATAAATGACTTAAGCCCTGCAGATTTCAATCGGACTACCATAGCCTTCGTCATCTTCATTGATTTTTATCTGCGAGAGCTTCCTTTGCATTTTCATCTCCTCTCTTGTCAGCGTGATTTCTTCCAAGTTCATGATGTACGTGAAAATTTCGATGGGACCAAACTTTGCTGTCCTGCAGTTGGTGTAATGCCTGCGAGGGCTAGGCAGCAAATGATCTATTCTAACCTGGAGCTCCCAATTTATCAGCCGACTGGCACGTTTGCAAACTATCAGCAACATGTGAACCCAAAAGCCGGAAAAAATCAGTTAAAGGAGCAAACAGGCTGATATGAATTTGGTCTAAATACAGCCTAAATCAGCCTGCATGGATATTCATACTATGTCCCTGAACTTATCCTTTGGAGACACTTTTTTGAGAAAGTGATCTCCAATCATGAAAGATCTGGAAATGCTGCAAAAAAGAAGAAAAATTTAAGGTCAGCAAACATTGCGTGTTTTGTGTTTCCTTATCCTGCCTTTGGACTATAATTGATTTATTCCTTTTTCTGATATCCCAGCTGTACCAGGAATAGCAGGCAGGTAGGATATCTGAGAGGCTATAATCTATATTGTTGTGCTTTTACAAATACAGTCAAGGAGATAAGAGCAATACCCCTGCTTTCTTGGAAATGGAGGTCTCACAAACACCCATCTTATATAAAATTCATTTCCCTGCAAGTACAAGGAATAATCTCTCCCATTTTACACTGCAATGAACGAAGCTGTGTCTGGGGGAAAGTAAATATACCTGTTTTTTGGATGTTTGACAGTGTGTGTGGGGGGCCCATAGCGTTTTACATATATTTGGCCCTGGAGGTTTTCACGGTGGAAAACGATTTCAAAGGTGGTTTACACTCTCCATTAAAACAGACAAATACGAACATACTCTTTTTAACCCAGTAGTCAAGTTCTTTCTATGAAAAAGCAATGGCTAATGCTGCACTTTATTGAATGCAAAATAGTTGATCAAAGCTTAAAAAATAACTTTAAATTGATTCGTCAATTGCTTTTTTCCAGTCCTGTTTTATCCTCGTCAAGGTCGGAGGGAGCTGGAGTCTGTCCAAGCTACCATCGAATTAGAAGCAGGGTGCACCCTGGACATGTGGTCAGCCCATCTAAGGGCTGACATGGAGACAAATAAGACAAACAACCGTGCATCCTCACCTGTGACCTATATGGTCAATCTAGAATCACAGATTAACCTGCACTGGGAAGAAGGCCAAGTACACATAGAGAACACCTGCAGGAAGGATTAAAACATGCAAACTCCCCACATAATGGACCAATCTAGCCAGCAACAGTTGTGCTGTGAAATGACAATGCCAAACAAAACACTACATGTTTGTCTGAAATCTAAATTTGTTTGGTTGAAATATCAAATGTGCACTCGTAGATAATCTTTTAAACTTGTTTGTGTGCCTCATTTAAAGTACCACTGGGCAGAATTACTAATAAAGGCCAATGATAGTACAGTAGCTTTGACAATTTTATAAAAGAGGTAAGTATGAAAGTGTAACAATCACATTTAACAAGCCCTGTGGGCACCCAAACACAACAATAAAAACCTCCCTGATTACATTACAAATGAGCAAGCAACCAGAATAACAGTAAGGCAACAAGAGTAATTAAAAAATGGTTACATAACATCACTTGATTTGTCACGGCAAAGCAATCAATGCAGATTCAGCAACACTGACGAAACCAATTAAGATCCTTTACTTTAGTTTAAGCTATTTTATTTGCACCATTAATAGGAAAAGCCCCATATATTAAATATTACTTATGCAAAGTAAAGGGAAAAAAATCACCATTTGACAATGCAGTGAAGAGCTCACAGATATCGTATATCTGACCTGAACTACTTCCGTTTTCTCATGTGTAAGAGCCAGTATGTATCTTACCCAGCCTAAGCGGGAATAAGCGGGAATAAAAGTCCAACAGGAGAAACTACTCAACTGTAATGTTCCAGCAAGAGTTTACAAAAGACTGTTCCAACTCTCAGTGGTTGAACTTCAGATATAGAAAATGTACGTATCCAACATAAATCGTGATTTCTTTTGTTTTTAGCTGCAGAAGCTGTACAAGTTAGGTCTATTTTTCCATAGTCCTCTTCTCACTCTTATGACAAACTGAATGAAATCTGCCCATCATTATTGGGATGTTAATGATAATGAATGATAACAAATGAAAATCTGTAAGAATCTGTAAAAGGCTGTGCACAAGCTTTACTATGACTAATACTTTGTATGTATTCCGCTTGGTCTGAGTAGTTACTCACTTGCCCTGTCCATAGCCCAGATATTCTTATCGCTTCAAACCAGATAAGGTGTTACAGGGGTCAGAAACGTGCTATAATGCAAACATTTAAAAAGGAGGGAAATGTGACAATATTCTATCAATGTATTTTTTCTTCATCTGATTGACTCTTCTGTGTATGACCTCATTGACTTATAATGAGTGCACATTTGCCAGCACTGACTGGCATTAATAAATGAATTGACAAGCTCCGATGCATACAACATCGTGGGTTGAAAAATTTGGGACTGCTCTCAAGTGGAATTGGTTCCCAATTCCCATGTTTTGAAACTGGATCTCTGTCAACTATGAGTCTCAGCTCCTATTCAGTCCATTAATCTTTATGGATAATTTGCTTTTTAATTTTATTTCTCCTTGATTTGTAAAGCTTGCTGTTTTTATGTTTGTGCGGTTTGTGAAAGGTCTTTGTGAATCTGACATGTCTGATTTGTGAGGCTGTCTTTAAATTAAATATATTTTACTTGAATACTAATTTCTTTTAGGGAAATTCAAATAACACTGTCAACAGAAGCACAGTCACTGATTTTAAGAACAGTCGAGAATTAACACCGCTGTCTCCATGGTAACTGTGAGGGGATTCAGCTGTTTTTTTTTTTTTTTACCAGGCAAAGACCTGTTTTTGACATCATGCCCTGTGTAGTTAACCCTTGATCTTTGAAACACACACGCAGACGCACATTCAGATATATAATGACACACACCCCCCACACACAGGTGTGCACACAGTCCATGTACGTTCACGTAGTGGAAGCTGGCAGCTGAGTAGACCATGAGCCATCATTAAGCCTTTGAGATGTAGCATGCAGCGCTGCTGTATCCCCAAAGGCCCTGGCTGAGGTTAACCAGGCTCTTCACACTCAGATTTCCACTTGCAGAAAGGGGGAAAGGAAAACTCTAGTTTTCCTGAAGTCGTTTGATTAATCTGACCAATGCATTGTCAATCCAACAAAATTGCTTTTGGGGGTTTTCAAGCAATGAGCAGATAATGATAAATACATTTATAAAACCAGATGTTACTCATTCTTTGTCTTCTTTTGAAATAACCGAATATTACTTTTTCAACCTATATTTACAGGGTTTGGGAAATACAGGTCTGCACAGCAGGAATGTTTAGAAAGCTGAATGTGCCCCTCTGAACATCCTATTTGGCTGAAACTTTCTATCCTGAGCTGCTTTGGTTGTTTGATGATAAAAAGGTTACCTCCAGCTTTTTGTTCAAGCTGAGCTCATTGACTAAAAGTGGCATGTAATCTTGGAGAGGATTAGCATATATTAGCATGAGGTTGGGGATATGACCAGGGACTGGAGCAAATTTGGAGTCTAGAAGCAAAAGGACCCAACTAAAAGGAATTTAAAGCGTCATCACTTTTTTTTCCCCAAAATGGCATTCTTTCTGATGTCAAGGGTGATATCTGAAATATCACATTCTTTACTTCACAAGAATAAACCCAGTGTTTAGTCGATGGCACTGAGCACTAGTGAAAATTCATAATTAGTTTTGCCCCAGCAGTCTACTAATTTAAAAGAATAGTTGATAGCATGCGAAAGTACAAGGCACTGCACAGATCGTGTTGTCATGGTAATCTGGTTTCACTGTCTTCCAGCTGTCGTTGTGCTCATGTTCTGCTGAAAAAAAAAAGATGTTGTCAGCACCACTGTGGATTCACGTGTTAGTGATCAGTCAGTTACTTCACGGAATACATATTTTGTCCTTAATTCAATTGTGAAAAACCTTTCGTATGCAGTTTCTGTCAAAAATTGATAGTTTGGACTAATAATTTCTTTTAATTTTTATTCTGGGGCTGAATTATTGTTCAAAATAAATCTTTAATGAAAGGAAAAACAAAATTTCTTCAAGAAAATGCGTGTAATCTAGAAAATTGTGCTTTGATTTAAAATTAATTCCTCTTATTAACCATAACTGGCTGCAGCTGGTTTTTGCTTCAACTTAAAAAATCTTTTTTTTTTTACAGCACTCACTTGATTGACCCACTTGCAATGTCGAGTAATCTACAGACATGAGTGCAGTGATGATTGCACATTAACTCAAGTCAAGATCTTTTTCTCAACAGCCACAGTTGTCAAGATTATCAGGGGAGTCAACTACTGGGACAGGCAACATATTGGAGGCTGCAACCACCTGCCCAAGGTGTTAAAAAAAATAATTATAGCATCAGCCAAATCAATTTTGATGGTCAGAAACAATTTGGAAAATGTGAACGAATAGGTTTGACATGATGGCCAAAAATAAAACCCCAGCCAAAAAATCTAAACAAAAAATTCCTAGTGATCAGATTCTAGTTCTGTAAGTCAATCTTGATTAATGAGTCTTCTGGACAATTATTTTAGGAATGGAGAATATGCATGCAGCCCCAAGTGCATTGTATCATTTGTTTCTTGCCATCATGATACTGGCAACATGTCGGCCTTTTATTGTTGCAGGCTGAACCATTATGTTAACTAGTGGATTAAATAATGATCCAACGAATACAGAGTAGGTTAGCACTAAGAATTATGCAGCATAACCCCAAACTATAAGCGAGCTTTTGGAATGCCCTTCACAAAATCCAGACCTCTAGCCTCTCAGAAAAAATGTTGTTAAGGGAGCAACAAGATTACACAAATACTAATCCTGCCAAGAAGAACTGCCGAGCATCCTTTCAGGATTTTGCCAGAACTTTGGTCCTGGCAACTCAATGTACTTGCTTGCATACTATGTCTAGTGAAGGCCCAGAGTCAAGAGTTGAGTTTAAGCTACAACTGCATTATACGTTTAAATGGTTGAGTGCAGTGGAACTGTGTTGAAGTCTGACATAGTCATAGCATTCATGTCCAAGACGTATATATTCATAACGTATGTGACCTTTGGACATGAAGTGTAGTTGGCTTCCGGGACAAATAGGACGGACCTAATCGCAATCATTCAGATGACAGCATTTGTCCTCAGTGTGATGCATCAGATTGCACACTTTGGGAAAAAAAACAAAGCCCATGAGGTCCTTCAAAAATGAGCCATGTCTTCAATCTTTTCCTTCGGTAGAAAGACCTCCCCGTCTTGCCATCTTTCATATATTTAGACACGCTGTCAGGAAAAATTTGACTCAAAGTCCAGACTCATGTCAACACTATTAGGTGCTAGAATGCAGAGCAGCCATTAAATATGTCTCACTAATACATTGAAGCTCTGGTGGACTGCTGAATAATACTATGGCCATTGAAGTGACAGTGGGTGACCATTGTGAGCTGCCAGTCAGGCCAGCAGCTGTTTTGGGCAAATCAACAGGGAATTCAGCTGGAGCTCAATTTAGTCAAAGAACTACACTGAAGCGACTCAGGTGCCTCAAAATACCAGCACACCTCAAGGCATTTTCAGTAAAATAATGAGAATGAGGAACATTTCGCTGGGAAGATAAGGACCCAACCTTTGTCTGTCTCCTTCTCATTTGTGTTCTACACTATGAGAAGGGTCAGAACAAAAATCTTATTAAAACAAAGTTGGTAATAATGTCTGATTTTATCCCTTAGTTTTGTAAAATATCACTAAGAGCTCACATGATTTGGAGAAGAAGAAGGAAAAATCCACAAGACATGCTGATATTGTCTTATTTGCCAATGATCTAATTGGCCTTATTATTTTCTGAATAATTAGCAAACACTTAAGCACCGAGTTTGTTTCATACATAGCTTTTGGTTTATTGCAAGTTATTTCTTTGACTGTAATGCAGCGAAGAAGCATTTATTGTCGACATACAGCTCAATTTATACTCACATCAGATATTTGCCTATCACATACATCCCTTGTGTCTTTTTTTCCACTGTCAGAGGTGTTAATTCTGGGACTCTTCGAACTGGAAGGCATGTCTCTGAGGAAAAACTGTCAAAGTATAGACACGAGATGTGGGTCATCTGTGCTTCTTTTTCACTCTAAATTTGTCTGCATTGGGGAGTAACTCTGTGAGCTTTACGATAATACAGACCATTCTCAAATGAAAAAAGAAAAAAAAAACAGATAGAGTTAGTGCAATTATTGTCTGTCAGTCAATGGGCTGCCATTTTACAATAATACCTAATGTAAATGTCAGGACCAAGCCAGATGCCTAAGTAGAGACACATGCACTTCTATAAAAAGACATATTTTTCTCTGGGTGGATAATATTAAGCTGACAACTTTATCACAGCGTAACCTCAGAGGATAGGCTTATGCTTTCAGAGCCAACCCCAAAGCAAACCCCCACCCCCTCCAATGCCTTGTTATTAAAGGCTGTAATTCAAGAGCTTTATACATTAAATTAGCGTCATTTTAGTGGTGTACAAAGTCACACCCATAACACAAAAACAGTTACCTTAAATGTATCATTTTGGGTGATGGGGTAAAACAGATTTTCTAAAAACAAAAAACACAGCTTCTTATGTCTCTTTTTGTGCATCATGACGACTGGGAGCCTTAGCTAAAAGCACAAAGTATAAAATGTTAATGAACTTTGAGAGTTTTACAGCCCAGAGCGCACAGTTCTTTTTAGGTTTGACTGTTTGGGTATGGGCATGTGTTTGATATCAGCCACCATTTTAATGTCACCAGGGGTTTGTTCAGTATCTAAGAACCACACTGAAAGCAGAGAGTTAAAATCGGAAAACTTGTATTAGGTACCAGATATTGACAGGATTAGAAAAGCTCTCTCATTTGGCAGAAATACATGGAGCAGTCAGATGAGTAAGTATCTATGGTGAGGTAAATGGTCCAACCATGTCCAAGTGGTTATGTAGGCGCTCCCTTGATTTAACTATCAGGGAATGTTACCTGAGGGTCACAAAAACTATTCCATCCAAGACTGAAGAGTCAGATGGTCATCTAGGATGAATTTTCCAAAGAAACACGGAGAAAGCTGACTAGAATAAGACAACAGGGAAAACAGGAAATACCCGTGAGTAGCGTTACAATCATGGAAACCTTTCTGAGGTGAGACCAGCTTATGTTTAAAGTTAGGGGTATCATTATTTGTGTGTCCAACTAAAGCGGAACTAATAAAAAGAAGAAAAACTGAAAATGAACAAAATTTACGCAAAAATACAAACTGTAACATACTGTATGTTTTGTTGCAACATTCATCATAGAGCTGGAAAAGTGTTTTAACTGCACATAAGAAGTTCATGTAAAATAAAAATTCTGCAATTTGCAGCTTAACACAAAGAGATTGTTAATATTATTCAACATTAGATCAAAATTATTTTTTTATGCTGAGAGGTTAAAGCCAGGTGAGCAAAAGGGCAGCAGATAATGATAATTTCTGTTACTTTGAATGTGTGTATTCACGGGCTGCTTTGTCTTTCTGAATCCTTTTAAACTATTGCAGTACACGATGTTCTTTAGAAACTCAGTAGTTCTCCATGTCAAGCTGTTTATAATCTCCTTATCAATCATATTTTGCTGCTGGCACGCACACAGGAGAGGGTGATGAAAGGCATAGAAAGATGAGGTGCTGATGAAAAAGAGTGCGAAGAAGATTATCACCCCTCTGTATCAGTGTGATGAGTTTCTTTTTCCCCAGGATATTCATATATGAATACATACATCCCCGGTCTAATAATGACTATCTGGACAGATAAAGCAGTGGGGGCTTTGATGAATCTAAGTGGGATGAACAGCACAGATCCATAAGGGATCGTAATGTCAGTCTTTTTATTGAAAGAATTTCTTGCAGATTTCTTTATACAAGATGGATAAGATTTGTATATCATAATGATGAATAATGACATAGCAACACTCACATGCAGTAATCACAGTCATATGTAGCAACTAGATGGCTGGAGTGCAGATACTTGATGACCTGCTGAGGTGAGAGAAGAGACAACAATGACCTTTTTTTTAACAAGCAAAAGAGAAAGACTCTGCTTGCAGTGTGTGTATGTGTGTGTATGCTTGTATGAGCTTCATTGTTTTGCAAGTAAGGCCTCTTACCATCAGTTAGCTGCCTAGTGCTGACAGTGCTCCGCTGCTGATCCACAGCAGAGCGATCTGGGACCTGCTTTGACATTTCCAATGTTACTCATTAATTCACAGTTGGCAGCCCTGGTGAAATGGACACTTAAACGAGCAACACACTCTAGTCAGGAATCCGCTTGAAATGCACAGTTCATATCGTATGATGTCATTTATAGAGGCCTGAAATTTGAGCTCACTTTGGTGCATATATTTTGCTTTGTCATAAATTCTAGGCCATAAATGTGCACAATCTATTCCTCTTATTATCCTTCATGAAAGGAGATTACTTAGTGGAGACCCTGTAATTGAGATGCTCTGAAAATCTTTTATCAAAAGATGAAAAAATAAATCTCTGCACATGAATATGGTTAAGATGAGCATGGGTTTCTTGTGTCGGAAATATTAAAGGTTTCGCCTCTTTGTTGCTAAATCCAGATTTGTCCCACAGGGTCTTCCCTCTGAGTCTTAGGAGTCAGGCTAGTGGGATGAGATTGGGAGGTCTTGATAATAACTGCTAGCATTGCTGTGATTACAGTAGTATTATGTGTCATACATAGAGATTGGTGGCTTTTAAAGCTGATGATGTGCACTACATCTGATTTTCTTGTCCAGCTAATTCTTCTGCCTTGAATGAATATTTATACTCTACTTATGTGCCTTAGCAAAAGCATCTTGAACAAATGCTGTGTAATCCAAATTATGTTTCATATCAAGAAATAGAGAAATGAATCGTATATAATTGATCCAGATATTTACCAGTGGGAACCTTGCTAAATTTCTTTTAAGCCACAAATTTACTTTTAATTCCTTTTTGTGCGAACAATCACAAATATATTAAAATGATGGGAGATTAAAGCCAACAACATAGAGTTAAAAAGTACTACCAGGACCTGGTCTGGCCATGCAGCGTTCTTTTTTTTTTTCTTTCAGATTATTTTTGGGAGGTTCACCAAAGCTTAACGATGTAACCCCTGCAAATGTAGGATTTGTTGCAAGACTTTTGTGCAGTATTAATGCAGATCAGCTTTAGATGGGTGTGGCCACTATGTCAAACTGATTCTGAAATAGTGTAATCGTACTACACAAAAGAAAGTGTTCAAATATCTCTGGGCACTCTCTGGTAAATCCATCACTTAGTATTCATATAGTTTTTTCCGGAGGGCATCTGAATCTGAGTGCATTATGTGTGGCTCAATGTGTTTTGTGCATCTATCATTCTGCTGTGCTGACTTATGCAGCCCCTCTGCTTTCTGTGCCACACACATGCGCGCATGACTTTTTGTGAGTTACTCAACAGAGTTTTGAATCCAAAACTGATTGTGGAGACAAGAGTCATAAATCCCTGTCCCCCTGGGTCCACATCAGAATGGGGTAAATAACCACAGGCCATTATATTATGTGTGTTTTTACTGTGTGTACATCTGGATGTGTGTTGGTGTTTCTAAGCTTGCATAGCAATTGTAATAAATGTATGTGCATCAGTCTTTGTTTAAATGGCAGGAGAATCATACAATTTAATTTTACTTCTCAACTGTATCTGTGTACATTCTCACATTCTCCAGAAAGCTCCATAATAATTACAAAGGTATAGTCTTACTGAATGAAAGGGTTCTCTTCTAGTCTAGTAATAAGAAGCTGCCCATGTGGCAACACGGGTGAGGGTTTGATGAGTGAATCGTAGTGTGCATTTGTGTGTGTGTACAAGAGAAATGTGTTAGAGACACGACTTAGAATGAAATCTGGACATGAAATTTATGCAAGCATGCTTATATTTTACGAGATTGCAGTCTTCTGCTTGTCAGGTGAAAGAAGTTGCTCTAGATACAAATTTTTTCTCTCCATTTGCATTCATTTTCTTCCACTTGGCTGGTTCAACTGACAAACGGGACAGACATGATGGAGATAAATGTCAATTTGAATGAACAAAGTAATTAAGCTGCGCTCTTTGCACCATTAGCTGATTACCTCCATGGTCATTGGCCACTGGATGCAATCATACGCTTTCCATAATGTCAAATGCCATATTTTCAATGTTAAGGGCTCTCATATACAAAGTGGTTACAACACTAATTACAGCTTTTAAATTTATATAAGGCAGCATATGTATGTGTGTGTTTAACAGTCAATTATATAAATTCTACCTGAGAGTTTGGAGGGTCACTGAAAAGATTATAGCTATCGCTGTCATTTTCATCCAGCGAAGATCTATTGTACATAAAGCATCCAGGACCATGGGAGCACTTGTATTTAATATTATGACTGTGTGAGAGCAGTTCAAGCTCAATCTAATGATAATTTGATCCTTACATTAAGAAGGAATATGATAAT
Source organism: Menidia menidia (assembly GCA_907169785.1). NCBI lineage: Eukaryota > Metazoa > Chordata > Actinopteri > Atheriniformes > Atherinopsidae > Menidia > Menidia menidia. Next base: position 9,268,529 of record CAJRST010041110.1, on the reverse strand, counting down.
TTGCATTGATTATGATTACATAAAGACAAATAATAATAACGATTTTAGGGCATCTTGAATAAAACAGGTTTCATCTTCTGCTGTCAATGTGCACAGCATGAAATTTGAAAAACTATCAAAACATTGTATAACACAATTCTAAATCCTAAAAATAAATCTGAAAGAGTTTATGCAATAACATAACTGTTCTGTGAAGGCTGTTGCTGTTAGCCTCAGGGAAGAAAATACAACAGATATATACCGTCTTAAAATCAAAAGCTGCTGGTCTTGATAACCATTTTTTCAACCAACAAAATAGCATGTCGATAACATACATAGACATCTAGCCAGAAGCTGTACCTTCTGAAATGAATACATATTTGTAGTTTTTAGGATTCATGAATAAAACCTGAAAAATGTTTTTTTTAGCAAAATAGAAATCTCTTGAGGGATGTTTGGAGAATTAATCATGCATTCTCTATTTTAAACTGTTCAGGGTTGCATTAAGTCAGTCCCAGCTGCCACTCGGAGAATGGCAGTGTACGTTCAGGTAACCAGTCACCGACAGGGTCAGTGACTCAGTCCTTCTCTTTCATTTTTTACATTATTACATTTAATTTTATTCATTCATCACTCTGAACATACAGACAAGATAGATTTTAGAAAATCTTATTTTTAAAGAATTTACAAAACAAAGTAAGTCAAAGCATCAGTCCAAGAAATTTTTCAGTAACCCTGCAGCTTCAAATCATCCTGATCTAATTTCATCTATATTAATCTCCATCTTTAACCAAACCTTCAGGCCAGTCTCACAATATTCAGAAATCTGGGCAGGGACAGAAAAAATAAAGCAATCCTATTTGCTCCTCATATGTGTCATGGCAGCCAGAGAGGGATATTTTAATAATGTGAGCCTTTTTCATTAACGTTGAAGTTGAAGGTGGGTTAGAACTTCAGAAACTTGCATCACATCATCAGGTAGATTAATAAAAAGCTGGGACACACACACATGCTCATGCACAAATGTGTACATATACTTCTGAAAACCTATCTTCTTAAAACTTGAGAACAGGAAGGTAGTAAGATCAAAAGAAACATGGAATATTGCAAACTGGTTAATACATACAAATCAATCCATCTATTCTGTGCCCACATTAAAAAAGAGATGAGGCAACTTCTCTTGAGGGAAGTTTGGGAATTGGACAACATGGTCAGGAAAAACATATGGCATTTGGATTAGTTGGCCAACTTCACAGACAATAATGAACCAGAGAGAGTGATACCATTCATCATCTTTTTCTTGTTGGCATCTGGTGTATTAATTGATTTTACCACAAACAGGAAAAAAAAGTTGCCAAGACAGCTAACAGCACTTAGTTAAATGTCCTGCAGTATCATGATGCTCACTTTCATATTTGGGATTGTTAGCTGAGGATATAAGGCGAAAACTTCGGAGTTCTCATGCCTAGACATTGCCCTAGGGTATTCCTAGTTACAACTTATCACTTATTGTGGGTATCAGAAGACACTTAAGCTGAATTCTTAGGTAGAAGCTGCACGCCAAGGTAAAGCACTCGCTCTTTTTGCACTTATTCTAAACTATTCTGAGTTTTAGAGTTTGTAAACCAAATATAGACGAGGTTGTCTATCTATCCATCATCTATACCACTTATTCCTAGTACAGGGGCATTAGGCATGGTACACCCTAGACAGGATGCCAGCCCAACACAGGGCCACACATTGACATTGATTTATTCAATTAACTTAACATGCTTGTTTTTGGATGGTCAGAGGAAGCTGGAATTCCTGGAGGAAACCAATTAAGACACAGGGAGAACATTCAAACTCCCCACAGAAATGCCCCCAGTCCCTTTTGCTCTGAGGCAACGGTGCTAAACACCACACCACCGTGCCAGCCAAGTGCATTCCATGCCCACTTAAAATACGGGCACGAATAGAGACTTTGATTAAGATCACATAACAAGTAAACAGCCTTATGAAAGCACAAAAGTGTTCACCTGGACTTGCGGAAATCCTCTGTTAAATGACAGCAGCAGTGGAAAACTGACATGGAGACAGTCACCCGACAAGTTCTAAATTTAATGGCTGGGTTTGTAGGGAGCTGTGCTTTCTGTCAAGCATCTCATGAAATTGTTTTAGAAAAAAGTTTGATGAGGAAGAGAGCAGACAGAAGCAAAGAGTGGAAAGAAAAGAGCTCTTTTCAGGTCAGCTCCCAGTTTCCAGCAGGTTACTGCATTAATTAGACAAGGCTGTGTGGATGTGTGTGTATATGTGTGTGTGTGTGAAAGAAAAGAAAAAGGGAGTCATAGATAAGATAGAGAAAAATATAGAAATACAGAAGAAAAGATTGTGTGCTGTTGCTGTCTGGATATTTGTTTAAATGTCCATTTGAGTATGCTGAAGCGCACATTTAATTGGACAAGAATCAGTGGGTGCTGTGAGCAGAATGGCATACTCTCCCTGTCTCCCATTCTGTGAGACTCTCGTCATAAATCCAGGGAAGGATTTACTTGACAACAGCAGTTGACCTTTTTCTTAATTTAGTCCATATTTTGCCCCTTTTGAATACTGATCAGACTTTTAGGAAACTAAACACAAATACAGATGTGCTTAACCCTGTAGCCCTACAGTACATCTAAGCTTTTGTTAATCATGGTATATATCGATAATAACACCACTAAGAACAGCCAACGATTCTTTTCCTTGAGGGAAGATTTGTTGGCCCCGACAGACTAAGCTTCCATCTCCTGGTCTCAGGGGTGGTATGCAGAAACTAAGCTTAAGGTGTGGCAACCATTCAACATTCAATTCTGTTGGGCAATGTAAATTCGCTAGTAAATAAAGTTAAGCCTAACCCAAACCGGACGGAACTACACGGACAGCAGGTTGTGTGTTCTGACCGAGACATGGCAAACCAGCCTCATACTGGAGGCTAATTTGGAACTAACAGAATTCCCTGCTTTAAGAGTCAACAGACAGACAAATGCATGTCGGAAAAGCAAAGGTGAGGGTCTGATATTATATTTGAAGAACAGAAGGTGCACCCCTGCTCATCTAACAGTGAAAGTGACTTCATGCTGCTTTGATCTAGAACCCAGACCCTATTATCTTCCGAGGGAGTTCACACACACACACACACACACACATATGTGATAGTGGTGTCTGTTTACATGCCAGCAGGGGCTGATGTAGAGGCTATCCACTCAACCATCGAAGGTTTACAGACTTAGCACCATGGGGCATTTTTAACACCTTTTTTTACCATTTAGACTTAACACTGGCCCCCAACCCCCCCAGCATCCTTGACCTCTCATCCACCACCCATTGACGGCTCTTCCTCCACAGTGTTTCAGGATAAGAGATGTCCATTTCAGCCTCTAAACAGCAGACGTCCATACCACTCTGACCTGTTTCTTGTCCAGAAGTTCTTGGATGACACAGCGATAATCAGCAACAGTGTGTCTCACCAGAACCAGCTGCAGACAAACACCTCAAAGACCAAGGAGATGGCACTGGATCACAGGACCCCGACAAAGCCTGTACTCAGAAATGGAGTGGAGGTGGAGGTTGTATCGTATTACAAGTAACCCAGTCTGCAGCTGGAGGGATACCAAGATGTATTTCCTGAGGAGGCTGGCAGCTTTTAACCATCAAAGAAAACTACTGCAGATATTGTCTTCAATGCTGTGGTTTAATGGGGAGTTACGTCCCAGAGACGGACACTAACTGACCAAACAGACTGGACAGACTGATCAGATAAGCTGGCTCTGTGGTTGAGATGGTGTTGGAGTAACTGAAGGAGCTGCCTTCCATCATTGATTAGGTCAGCCCCCCTCTGTACGCCCCCATACAGCACAGAGGAGCATATTTAGCAGTACGCTGCTATAATATAATATAAACACCATTTCAAAGTTTTTTAGCTCGAAAGAAAAAGTCAGAATGGTAATAGTATCATAGCTCATCATGATGACAGATTGGTCAGGAATGACAAATTCTAATAACTTATTATTGGAATATTTCGGATTATATTACATCAGCGGCATGAAATACCATTCGGTTAAATTTTTCACACTTGGAAAAATCTAAGTGCACAATGCATTTCTGGTGTCTTTTCTGACACCAATAAAAACATTAATGACCTCATAGATAAAAAAAGTTTTACTAAAAGTCACACTTGCATGTACCACCACAGATTTTAGCATTTTTTTCACATCTCTATCTGTCATCTGTCGTAAGTCCACTCTTCCTGAGGCGTTTGGATGGTTTATCTCTTCATATGACATTTAAACAAGAAACTAATGTGAATATATGCAGACAAGCACGGGTAGAATGTACTGATTTAGTCAAAGAGAAAAATGTGTGTCTTTACAAGTGCTGACAACGATATGCATGCAGCCACTGAAGATAAAATCAGACCACGGGCTGCGTATCCTCTGTGTGTGTGCGAAACAGGGGAGCTTGCAGGGAGCATCTGGCAACAGTTTCTCGACCCGCCTCAAATTAATCTGATTTTATGGCACCTCATTACACCGCCTATCATTGATAATCAAAACCGGTGTGAGAGGTACCACACACACTCATGTACACATATGAACACATGCACACCCTGGGTAGTAAAGGTATACAGATGGATGATCATTTGAGAAAACAGAGGGAGAGTTTGAAGAAATTGAACCACCTGTATATCCCCAATGTCTGCAACATCATTAATCTAAGTCATTTATGCTTGTCAGCCACTCATGGAAAGCATGTATATTTTAGTGTGTGTGTCCGATCTTAGGCCCTGCAACCATTACTGAGACCCATCAGTGCTTGAAAGCCTCCCTGTAATTCCATCCAGATACTGCATAGCAATAATATTCAAAACATACATTATTCCATCTATCTGCTCTCCCCGAGGATCAACTCCATCTCCTGCCAACACACATACAAACACATACACATACAAGACAGCTACCTTTATCAGGATTTTGTATTTATTGCAAACAGCCTCACCCAATACCAAACCTGACCTTAATCTGACCTCAATTTACACTTTGGCCCTAAACTAAACCATGTTCCCAGAAATTACATCCGGTCTCATTTCGAACAGGCTTTGCACCCCGTAATGATTACTGGTCCCAATAAAGTCAGATAAGGTCCTAATGAAGTAACGAAAACAAGAACATGCAAACACACACTAAGTTGTACCTGAATCTACTTAACAGCCCCAGATAGCATGTTATTGAGACATTAGTTAGAGTTATATGGACCCAACTGACTGCTGCCGCACGATGTAGAGCATTATAGGGCCCATAACGGAACTACACCACGGTCTTCTGATGCAGTCCTGAATGCACTCATGTGCACACATCCCTACACACAAATAAGACCATTAGCCTTTGCTGCATCACCTCACTAAGCAAAGAGCGGAAACAAATGGCAGACCATTAGAGTTTCATTACGAGGAGTTGGCTCGAGTGGAAGGTGGAACAGGGTTAGAGGGGGAGGGAGACAGACAGACTGAAAGAAAGAGAGAGATACACAACGAGAAACCTGATGAGAAAAAAGGGAAGAGAGGGATAGTCTGTGAAACAAGAGAGATGGAGAGAAATGGGGAAGGTGAGAGGCTGCAGAGCTATTTAGTATGGCACAGGATCTGTGAATATGAAAGTTGTTGTCCATGACCTCCTCTTCTTATTTGCCAAGCAAAAGTCAATTCCATTGCCTCAGGCCGTGTAATATATGTGCCACCTGTTTACACAGATGCACACAGTTATGGGAGAAACGCAACTGCGTGCAAATATAAATCTCAGGACAAGTGTTCTCACTCTTCTTTAGCGCTGTCTACCCCTCACAGGCACATACAAACATACAACGGCAAACCACTTCTTATGTACATAAATATGAATTAACACTATTGCACTCTTCCTGTTTCTACCTCACTCTCAGAAACATAAACACACACACACATACACGTTCATGTCCAAGGTTAATAGTAGCTGTCATGGGCAGGGTGAGCAGTAATGGAACACACAAATGCCCCAGGGAGAAAGCAAGCTGGAGATGGACAGAATGTGGAAATGATGAAGAGAAGAGAAAGAGAAAGGTGTAAAGGGGCGGGAAGAGGGAGGATGGAGGTGTGTTTTGCACGAAGCAATGAGGTGTTGGGGTAAACTATTCCTGTGAATCAATTACCCCCAATGCAAATGGGGAGATTATTTATATCTCCATTAGGGCTAAATTATTCATGCTCTCCTTGCATTTGTATGTGTTTATGTGCATTTGTGCGGAGGATGGGATGAACCTGCATGTAAAGAAGTGTGTGGACAAATTGAGCAACAAGCTATTTACAACTTTCATCAGCCATACTTGTTCCTCATTAGTAAACACTTTTAAATCAATATGCCACCCAGTCTCTCACTTGCCTCTGAGAGATCTCTGCTGTGTCTCACATTCTTATTTCTGCAAGCCATCAATGTCAGTAGAAACCTTCCAACGCAGCTGGAAAAATATTGAGGTGAAATGCATGTATTATAATAAAGCAACGTTTTGATTATGTGTTTGATTCAGTATAACGCTGTGAATATTATACAATTAAAAGTATTGCATTGGAAAAAAATGTTGGACATGTTCAACAAGTAACTGAGGGAAAAAGTTATAGACACATATAAAGACTACCATCTAGTAGATATATTTGAGTTTGTCTAGATTTGAGAAAGTTGAGAAAGTTAATTATTACAGAAACTACTGACAAAGAAGAGTAAGTGCCTGTTTATTTAATTTTGTGCTTATGTAACAACTAAATTGTACCTGTGGGTCATCTGTCTGTGATTCCTGGCTGGATCTCTCACATGAGACCCATTCAAGAATTGAGAAGTACCAACCCTCCTTGGTCAATCAAGGACTCATTGTCTGGGGAGAAGTTCTGACCACTCCCCCTCAAGCCTTGGTTTCTGTCTGACTCCCAAGGGGTGGTCTCCACCCGGATCAATCAATTACACAGAACAGTGACATGTGCTTGTGCATGACAAAGAGGGATATACACTGAGCGGCAGGCTTCGTTTGCAGCATCTCTCGTGAGAAGACGTTATCAGGTAAAGATGTGCTTGTCTACCAAAGCGTGTCCACCGAACAGGGCCACTGCACAGGGTCTACCTTTCTCTCTTTGCAATGTGTCGCAACCCCGTCCCCATCCCCAATCCAAGCGGTTCTACTTTCACAAACGGAAGTGTAACTTCAGTAATTGTTGCTCGGTATATCACACATTAGCATCCAAAACCAGTCACTTCTCTGTAGGTCTATGGAACTGCCAGTCTGTAGTGAACAAATCATACTTCATTTCTGTATTTGCAAACCATCTTTCACTGGACATCCTTGCCCTTACAGAGACCTGAATAGACCCTTGGAGAGAAAAAAAAACAAGAACATTAGATTGGGAAAAACAGTAAATACAACCTGGGTCAAGATTGGCAACAGTGTACTTGTCACATTAAGATATGCCACATAACAATTTAACCCAGTTTTGAAGCTCAGGAAGAAAGCGTGGCCTGGTTCGGTTGAGGCCCATTAAAAGATGACTCCAAGACTGATGGACATTGACACCACACATGCCATGCAAGTGCAAGCTTAAACATTTTGGACTAAATCAAAATTGTGTTGAAGTGTAAATAAGTCATGAAACTATGCGGTTACCATATGTACCTCCCTGCTATCAGCCCATAGTTGCACAAAATGGCGTTGGTCATTTTTCTCTATAGAGGGAAGTTTTTAAGTAATTGTGCGGTGCTTTGTTGCTGTGTGGCAGAAAACACAGTTGGGCAATTAATGTTCAGAGCACAACCATGACAAAGGGGAAATAATTGTTAAAGAGAGAAAGGGAGGCATACAGACATCAAAACAAGTTTAGGAAATAGCGAATAGATTATCTGAATTAAGCTCCACTGTCTTCGAGGCATCATGGATAAATATTTCATCATTTAAGTTCCGAACTCTGAATGTTTATCTTTGATGTACAAAAGGAGATAGTGAGCTTTTTAACTCTGGAAACAACAAGGACCAGAACAAAACCAAAATAAATGTAATATCTTACAAAAACCCAGAACGGTAATTTCCATACTAACTCTTCAGGTGGTTGAATAGTAAAAAGAAAAGAAATTTCACGAGTGCTTTCTTTTCCATCTAATGAAAATGACACTGTGTGACAGTAGCTTTTATATCCTTCAATGTTCAAGAGCTCTGAATCTCTTTGAAATGGCTGTGCCTCATTAACTTAAACGTGCAAACGTCAGCGTATAAGTGATATGGTAGACAGTCAAAAATGACAGAAACGTTTTCCTTTACTGTGAAAGTTTATGGATTTAACATAAGACAGAAAGATAAAAAACTATGGTGTTAGTCATCAACCATTTTTACCTGCAAGAGTAGGCATGAGAGGCAGCTGGGAAGAGCCAGTTGAAGCAAATTATATTAAACTCCATACATAAATTACTTTACTTGACCTAGGGAGGAGGTACAACCTAAGGCAGCCTGAGAAAATGCACAAGACACAGTTTTCTGTAAAAGCATGAGTCTGGTTCAAAGCCGCTCAAATCTGGTCCTGAAACAAGAAAAAACTTTTAAAGCACTGGATATCAAGGGTTAAATTGCTGTCTAAGGCAGCTTACCAATATTAAATATAACATATGTATAGATATAAAAAAATAAAGCCAAAGTGCCAACACTGTGTCAATGTAAAAACCAACAGATGACAATGAACTAAATAACTTACAGACACTGACATGCACAGTAAAAAAGAACAAGAATAGAAAAGAAAACTCAAAGAAAACCTTTATAGCCTGAAACTCCCTGACGACCAGAAAGATAAAAAATTTTTGTAAAGATTACGGGTGAATTATTTTAATAACCACACAACATTCTTTTCAAACTAATAAGCTGTGAACTGTAAGACTGGTCCATTAGTTTATTACACAGAGGATCTTACCTGCACAGTACAGGCAGGTTGGTACTTGTTTTTTTATCTGGGCACCCACCTTTGTTTGCTCATCCTTGGCTTCAAAGTGGTGTTTTCTGATGCAAGTACATATTCATTATCACTGAGGCCTCTCATTATACTTTCTGTCTTCCACAGCAGGCCATTGCCTATTACAGATCGCAATAGTAAGACAGAAACCTTATGGTCAAACCACCCTCTTAGCCCTGCTATTAACTTTATAAAAGTGGTTAATTCCAATTTTTAGTTTTAAAAAAACGGAATTGGATACAATAAAACCAAAGCTATCCCTTTGACGTAAAAATAAACATAATAACAGTCTCATAATATTACTTTGTTCTACTGGTTCCTTCAAAAATCGCAAAAGTCGCATCATTCTGTACATATCATCAGATGAAAAAACAAAAATTCTTTCTTCTTGTTTTCCAGTACTTACATCCTGGTTTTTGAAACAGAAAGAATCTGAAAGACGAAGCTGGATGTTGAATTACGGTTTGTTACATCCTTTTCATGTCGGAAGGCGTTTCAAGTTCAAGGAGTTTAAGTGTCAGTCTCTTGCTTCTGTTTTTCTTTGTTCACCATTACAGAAGTTTCAAAAAAGTTGAGTGAAGATAGTTTTTTGTTATTTTCTGATCAAGTGAGTGGCACCTAAAGAAATAGAGTAAACCAGCTTTCGAATCAAGCATTTATGAATCCATTAAGTTATGGTCAAAGTTCTTGGGATTTTACAAAAAAAGTTCAACCTTAACCGAGACGATGGTCATCACTGAAACACATAAGTGTTTTTGAATGGTTAGCTGTTACCTATGCCAGCGATACCATGGTGTCTCACTGAATGGACCTGCTATTGCTTCAATGACACAGTCCTACTCATACAGGCACACACCGACATTTTCGACTGCAGTAGGTAAACAAAGTTAATGGGGAACCAGGGACACAGTCTAAACAGGGTGTTGAACTGAGGACGTTTTTGCTTGAGCAGCAATGGTGGTGTGGAAATACAGTCCTTGTTTTCCTGCATTGTTTTCGAACCGCAGAGCAGCTTTACAGGCCACTTGGGCCCAATGAGGTTGCTGCATTGGCAAAGGTTACTTGATCCACTTAACAGGGTTGATATACGTGAAAGAGTTACTAAACATTACTTATATCATCAAAATATGTTATGCAATTTTTGGCAGTGTTTTAATGCTGGAAATAGACCTCAGTTAAGATTTACAGCCATTTAATGTATTTTGAATATATTTCACAAGAGTAAATGAGAGGATGGTAGCATCTTAAAGCACTTCCAAAATTAAACGTGTCTCTCAGGTGGAAGAGATACACCATGCGCTTGTTTTAGCCCACTCCCTTCGTCATATACCACTTGTATCTCTTATTATGATTCAAATAAAGATATAGACGTTGTGTACTTTATTCACGAAAAACACGTCTGCAGTTAACTGTGTGACATATAAATGCAACTATTCATTTTATCATATTTCAATTGCCAGATTGGAAAATTGCAGGTATAGCGCATAATAGAGCAAATATAAAAACCTATAGTGTTAGAAATTACAGCTCAGATTTACAGTCAATAGGCAATTTCCAGACCATGTCTGAGGCATTGTAGAAAACAGGATGAATGGAGCGAAACCATTAGTCAGATTTTTTTCTTCTTTTTGTTCTGGCAAGCACTCCAGGTGCACCCACTCTCCCCATAAAAAAGCCACTAGCTCACAGTGTCTCCAAGAAATTATTAAATGCAGATTTGACTGACAAAATGCTAATACAACCTACGTAAGCCCACAGCCTCGAAATATATACTGGTTTAACTGGGCTTCTCATTATTTGCATCATGTGCTCAATTACGCTAAAGATTAAGCTACGAAAGTGAGGCTAGACAGTAAGTGAGACTATAGGGGGTGGAATACCAATTCTCCATGGCAGAGAGATCTTTAAGCTTTCCTTTGAGAAGGAAAGGGTTCTTCCTGTGTAACAGGAGTCTCCAATTCCTGAAAGTTTTGGTTGATTCACGCCAATGTGCCATTTGGAGTTTAGTGCAGAGCTTTTAAATAGATCAATTTTATCAGAAATTTGAGAGATCATTCCCTTTAGTAACTTCAAAGGAAGAATAAAGCAACTTAATATAATTAATGGTTAGAACTAAAGCTGAATTAAGACCTGAAGTTGAGGTCAGACGTCAAATCCCTCTCATGTATTAATCACTAAAAATAGTGTTCTTCCAGATAGATATAATCACTATCAGTGTAATAATCTAGCTATTTTCAATTGAAGAGATTAACATCATCTTCAGCTGGGCGTGAACATGGATGGGAAACTTCTTAAAGAATATTTCTACTTGTGGAGTCAGAGAAATAGGTCAGTAGCATATTCTGTGTTGGTTCTTCAGCGAAGGGATTGAATTGTTTGGTGGTCCATCATTTTTTAAATATGAAGTGGGAACAGTTGTAAGACATGAAAGAGTTCAGAAACCTTGCAGAGTAACATGGTTTTTCAGGTTTCCACAGTTGATTGTGGGGTCATACAGAGGTCTAGTAAATGACTATGTAGCCCTGTTGTGAAGTAGTGAAATTCTGTAGCAAGCACAGCTCTTTTTCCACATCACTGCTCAGCCTGTCAGAGCCTGGAAAGGCGGCCTCCACTTTCCTCTCTTTTGCCACTGCCAGCGTGAAGACGCAGCTTTCCTAGCCACATTGAAAGGATGTTGCTTATTCAACCATTGTCTTCCTATGATGCAGGGCCCTCCAAGGATCGGTGACACAAGAGAATTATCTAATTTCACGCCTTTTTCACATGCTGGAGGTCAGCACAAAGAAAGAATGCATATAAACAGGGGATGAAGATTATCCAGTAAGTCAAAATGAAATTCTCACAATATGATGTTTTATCACAACACAAGGAACATCAGAAGCATAATTGGAAAAAGGTAAATTGGAAAACATCCAACAAGAAGAGTTCTTTCATCAATATACATTTCCATCCTTCTCAGCAATCATCAAAAATCAATCACCTTGACCAAAATCATGTCAAATCATTTCATTCATTTAGTTCCTGCATAAATCTTGATCAAACTTTAACCATTTGTTTGATTAATTTAAAGAATAATTTGTTAATGATTTGTGATTGTCTTAGGAGTAATGACAATATATCTACATTTGTCATAAGAAGGACTAGTCAGAACATCCTCCTACCCAACATCAACATTTCTTTCTCCTTTTTTCAATTAGCATCTATTAAAACAAATATTTCCTGTAAATTTATTTTAGTTTTTGCAAATTTCAGGCAGTATTCTGCTATGTGAACTATTGGCTGGTGCCTCTACTAATTCCTTTTCTTCCTTGCCTAACATCCCAATAACCCTACATAACCCCACAGCTTGACAAAGAGACACCAGGAAATCCTCCCCAGGCTTACCCTGATCCCACAGACTTTCACCCTTCCCTAAACAGCTCAGATAGAGGTCTTTATTACAAAGGAGGAGTGGGCTAAGAAAAGCGGAGGAGGAGCTGTGAAGACTTGTCGTGAGCTAATTACAGAAGTACAATTACAGAACAAAAGGAAAATGCTCACCAAGTAAAATAGTTTTGCCTGAAAATACTTTCAGAATGAAGAACTTATTCCAGGACCATTTGGTGAAAGTATCAACAACTGTTGGTAGGTCTGGAGCTGGAACATTTCTGGAATCTACCTGTGCATGTGGAATATCAGCTGCTTATGATTTGCATCATATATTTACCTCTGCATTTGTTTGGAAGCTATGCCTTAACCAGCATGGTTTGCTTTATCTAAAAAAAAAGGATTTTTCCTTCAGTCAGGACAGTTTGAAAAAATTTACAAGATACTTTGCTGTTTCTGATATTCTCTGTGATTTTGTCAGCTGACGGTGTTTTTCATTAGTTCAACAACATTTTATAAGAGCATTATGACAAAGTGGTTTAATCAGCCATGAGGGGAATTTGTTGCCACAATTTCTTAGTTATTTCGCTTTCAGACGAAAAAACAGTTGTTATGTTAGCGCTGAAAATACGTCCCCCCCTGCCTGTCCTCTGCATCCTTATGGGGATTAAGAGTTTTTACATCCACATAAATCAAGCATTGAACTCAGAGTGATGGAGGGTATCCATGACACTCTGATATGGAAGCACAGACCTGTTAGGGATGGCATTAAATACTGGCAGATTTCCTGGAATGATAAACCTGGTTTGATGGCATTTATGGACATCAGTTTGGAATGAGCAGCTGTTTCCAGCATCTGGACTAATGTTAACAGCACAAAACAAGTCACTCTGTCATTTAGAAGTATGAACGCGACTAACTAACTGGACTTTAGTAAGAATAACAGGTTTCATGACTGCGACTTGCTTGCTGTGTTTAACAACATGGGGCTTTGTTGGGTCATTAAATGCTTCATGGTGCTTTTTTCTCCCATATTTCCAGTATAATTCAAGTTTTCTCATGGCCGGCTCTTTAAACATTGATACTGGCACTGTAACTGAATTTTGTGATAAGGATTTATGTTCAGTCATAAAGAACACATTCTATTTCAATTCTATTTACGTTGTTTGTGGCTAGTAAGCAGTTCCTACTAGTGAAGAGGCTTGTTTCAAATGTACACAGTATATAATATTTATACATAACATCAATTGTTATGACAGTTTTCTTCCTTCTTATGATATAGTTTTACACCTGTGACTGAGGTTACAGTAAATCAACACACCCCACTAAGAAACCACATGAGGAGAGGTTAGTAGGGTGCGAGCTGTGACATTTTTTGTAATATATATCAGGAAGCCATCTGGCCTCCGTTAAATCTTGGCATAACTTCGGTAGATGGACCTCAGTGCAATGCTGAAGTGACTGGGAATGTTTTTTAAAAGACTTTAACAGATACAATGTTACAGATTTCACTATTTCAGATCAACACAATGGACCACAGATGCTCTGAACATCAGAACGTTGCATTAGTAAATTGGGCAGCCAGAATGTACAGATTCAATTTTGTGCCTGTTCTAAATATTTTATTTAAAGCCAAAACCCTTAACTTGAGAGCTTGTTGTTTGATTCATCCTCCAGATTGCATGAATGTCTGCTAAATATGGCTTAGCGATGAATGAGGTATATAAAGTGTGACACTATGTCGATTTCTGACTTAAAGAAAGCAATGGGCTTGGTGACAAAGAAACTTATGCATGAACTGACTAAACTCTCTATAGACTGTGCATTACGCAAGTATTGCACCATCAACTATAGTTATTATTTTTTTTCTTTTTACTATTAAAATAGTCATTCAGGATTTAATCCATGAAAGTGTTTGTTGTGTAGGGAAAACTCCTCATTAAAGAATAAGTATAAGCAATTTATGCAGAGAATCCAACCCTAGCAAATGCTAAATTCTTTTATCTATATTTCATATTTGTACTTGCCAAAAATTATCATATTTTGCACATTTTTTAGATGTTAAAATCATTTTTTAGATATCTCAGCAGCTGTCAGCAGATAAATTCAGCTAAATCCTAAGAAATTTATATAACATATGTAACCACATATATCTAGCACCTGTACACCCAATCTAATGCAGCACTGGGTAATTTAAGAAACCAACTAAAGCAGGGAGTCAGCAGTATTTCATCAGAAGGCAAATTACTTTTCTCACTTGAAATCACAAAAAGAAACCTTGAATACAAATAGCTCTGTGATTGAGAGAGGCTCAGCAATAAAGTGAAGTTATAAGCAAGCTCATGTAATCACCACTGGCATGATTTTTTCGTTCTATTTCTCTTATGCCACTACAAGATTCGTAGACACGGATGTGATCAGTAGAAAGATAAATGGTACTCTCAGTAGGCATTTCCTACACAAGCAAGCACATGAATAAATACACAGGCAGAGTCTCATGCATACACATACACACAAACAAAATGACAGTTTCTTGATAATCCTGAATGCATATGAAGGGGCACGCAAACGCTTGTATGGACATTGATAATAGGGGTAGAGATGGGGACAAGAAAGCAAAAATAAGACAGACAGGGGGGAAAGTAGGGCTAACAATGAAGTGAGGGGGGAGAGGAAAGAGCTGGGCTTTATCTAATCTCAGTAGAAGTGTCGATAGTGCAGAAAGTTCATCAAGCTGGATCAGTGACTAAGCTTTGAGTTTTACTTTAACTGTTCAACTCCTCTGGTTGTGTAGCACGCATGTGTTTTTGTGAATGTGTGTGTTGAAGCCGTTAAAGATAGTGCAAAGAAGCAGGTGCAGATTGCTGCTGGGAGAAATGTATTTAATCAAGTCAGAACAAAGGAATTGTGTAATTTTCTCCTGAGGGAAGCGAGAGCACGGGCTCCCTCTTAAAGAAAACAGCCAACTTTCTCAAAGTAACTATACTGTGGTGTTTGGTTGTATAACAGAGACATGTACTTTCTTGACAAAAATAAGTCTGTTTGTGGTTCTTATTATTTTACTTCTGTAGAAGTTGAGTGGGGGTAAATTCCATTGAACATCAACAATAGTGTTTCCAAATGCTGGAACCTGACAAATACAAAAGTCGCAGGAGCAGAAACACTGTTAATTTAATGTGGCTAATCTTCCAGATTAGGTAAATAAGACTAAATTGAAAATGTATTTATGTTCTCATAATCTTTTCAGCTTCTCTGGGGTTTTCTGGAAATGGATTCTTCTTTCAAAGGAGCTTGCAGCTTTTTGTCTTATGATTGAGGTCAGTTCCTGTTTTGTGGAAACTCAAGTATACCAACAGGGTATGTATCTCCCCCCTTTACCAATAATTAATTATTTGTATGCTTGCAGATCCAGCACATCAATTATTCTCTGTTCTTTTGAAAATATTAACTGTCATCTCACATCCACCTGTTGCACCAACAGATGTTTTATAAAACCTGCTCATTTTTTACTTTGTACAGTTCATTTATTTTTAGAATTTGGCCAATTTGTCCCATTGATGGATTCAAGATGCTTGAAGAGGTCATTCTAAATACAACAGCATCCATTTTAATGCATCTCACGGTCTTGTATGCAAATATAAGAAAATAACTGCTTAAACCTTCTTTTCAACCCAGTATGTAGCGCTTTCAAAGCTTGACTACTTTATTTGATATTCAAAGCCAGATCTTTTAACTAAAAGTATCTGAGGGAACCATGGAAACAATGGATGAGTCAGTCCATTCGAGAGATACTATTCACCATACTCTCACCCAGTTCCCAATATATAAAATCCCATAAAAGGCACATAGGTTAATTGTATCACAGCCGTCCCATATCTTTACCTTGACTTTTCCTGAAAAAAAAAAGATGGAAAGGCTGTGGGTAAACAAAGAAAATGGGAATGGGAATGTGTAGACCATTGCAAAAATTCGGCAGAAATATTATAGATTCAACAACTGTCATCTATTCTTAAACTTTTTTCCATCTTTGCCTGTCTCTTACCCTCAGCGATGTTAGATTTTTTATAGCGTGAGCACCTTGTGTGGTCAATTTGACTGGAAAAGCGTTATATATGTACACGTTCACACTGTCAGAGTCAAATGTATTGTAGATAAAGGATTCTTTAACCCTGAATTTCTGCAAGCTTTTTGACATCCTCACTCCAACAAAAACAGACCTTTTACTCATGATAATTAACTCAGACCTACTTGAATTCTTTTTCTACCAGTGTTCTCAAGGCAGAGGTACTAACCCTTTCATTGCGACAGCTAACGTTACATAAATGATTATCTTTGTCACATATTCCTGTTGCTATGCTTAAATACTGTTAAATACAGTAACAACAGGCTCCAATCAATCCCATATTGTTTTGTAATTAATGATAGATTCATTGACCAGTTGACTAAACTTATCTCCCCGACACCTTTGTGTTCTGTGAATACCTGTGCAGAATAACAACCCTGACAGGATGCAGAGCCTCACTTGTGTGCCACCTGGGTAGAACTGAGTCTAGCTTGCAGTCATTCCTGCTAAATAATGGCAATGATCTGTTACAGATTACCAGACGTTGCTTTTAGCTTCAGGTTCTGCCTGTGAATGAGTTTTCTTTTCTTTGTGTTGAATATGTTATAGAGACAAAATGGAAAAAACAAAAAAGTTCAGTTACCAAAAGCTTTAGAGAACAAGGAATGACAAAAAGGTCAAATTTTGTCCAACACCACATACAATTTCTTCTCTATTTCTACATTTTTCATTCCACATATGTATTACACGTATTCTTTGAGGCCTTATAATGGAGTACTGAAACTGCAATTACCTAAAACAAATACACAATGTGTGAGTGACTCTTTAAAGAAACATATATGCTGATAAATGCATCTAAAATAAAGCAAATGTATTCAAATGAAAATAAATCATGATATATTAATAGCATGTCCAATTTTATATTGTCATTTTATTGTGATTCTTAATATATGGGTTCAATATTGTTCAATAATTCATCAATATATGTATTATTATCACTCAATTAGATATTTTTGTCTCTCTGTATTAAAAATCATTTCAATGTGCATCTATTATTTTGAGATTTTTTTAATTTCTCAATAATTTCTTCTGCAAATTTTCTTGCAATATTATGTCCATGCCAATTTGTCTCCATATTTTCATTTTGCAGTTTTCTGTCTCCTTCTTTTCATTACATAGATGAGGGAGACTGTCAAAGTTCAGCTTTTCAACCACTGGTTGATAACGAGGTGAAGATATCTTTTTCTGACAACATTGATTTTTTTCTGGCAACAATGATAACATAGAACAGTGGCAATTTTAAGACACTGCCAAAGTTTATCTATTTATGTTGTGCTTTTCTTTAATGACAGTTAGGACTTGTAACTCACTGCTCTTTTCACCAAGCTGCGACCCAAACTCACTGCAGGTCGTCCACACTTCTGATCTTCCACACTTCTGGCCTCATTTAGAACACATCCCCTCGCTGGTTCTTTTTGCCTCACAGTCACTGTTGTGAGTGCACATTTGTTCATCAGTCCAAGAAACAAGAAAAAATAAACATAACAGATGATGTGTATCCTTTTCAGGCCAACATAAAGAGGAATACATTTCTTCAGATTCAAGTGGAGTAGACTTGGAGCACATAATTACCCAGTTTTAAGCAAAAACAGATATGTTACAATGTGTCAAGACTACTTTAGGGTAATGGTTGTTCCATCAACAGAGAGGAAGTGAGAGGTTAGAGAGGAATGCCCGATAAATGAGAAATTGCTTCTTTTTTTTCTCCAAAGAACTTGTGGAAAATCACGCAAATCCATTGCTTGGAATTAAATGAATATTTGTAAAAACATGCACAAATCTTCTTTACTTCATTTCACATAATGACTCCCAATAGCCAAATGCTTGAAACAATGAAAATTATTTTTTTTAAATTGAATAAACTGATTAATGATAAACTGTAAGTGTGATTTTTTTGGATGGCTCTGCTGACCATTTCAGCTGTGCACTTTTATTCCTGACTCCAGATCTCCATCCCGAAGGGACCAACACTATAAATGCATCTCTCTCCAGGGAAGAGCCTCCAACAAAAGTCTCCCCGGAGAGAGCTAAAGAAACAAAGAAATGCACACACTGTACGGAGCAAAACCATAACAGAGGACATATTTACATAGAGTTCAAGTATAAGCAGCAAGAATACACATAGGCTAAATGTAAAGTCAAATGAAGTTAATATCTCTTACTAAATCATTTCCTTATATTTCTTTCATATTATTTTATGTTTTGTAATTAAAATATCAATCTAATTTGTTTGCATTGTTGTTATCTTATGCTCTTTTTTCTTCTCCTTTTGCAGGTGTGTATGACGTGGCTTTATCACTCTGTGTCTTAAAATGAGCTAAAGTTAACTTCTTGGACAAGGGACCATTTTTTGCCATCTACTACAAGATGACATTCATAGTGATTTAAGTAAATGCCCAACTTTGGATTTCATGCAGGATCATTTCTGCATCAGACACTCAGTGTGCATTGTGACTCAATGCTGTGATTTCTGTAGTTTAGACAGTGCAGTGAAAATGAATACCTTTCATATATTTATGCTACATTTTAAGAAACACCAACACATTCTCTACTGGAAAATTCTTTAGACTTGAGCTGTTTCTGATCATTTACCATTTACATGGTTTCATACTGAATCACTTAGCCTAGCTCATCCAATAGGGTTAATCTCATACAGAGAGCACTGATTTCTGTTGACTCCAATATTATACTTCATTAATTAAATAATTTTGATAGTGTTCTTGAAATGCTCTTGAAATAGAGCAACTTAGAGGAGCGTAAACGTTTCTTATTCAAGCATGAACATTTAGTGTCACTGTGTTTTGTTTTCCCTTTTACCTTAAGTCAAAATTCCAATGCTGCATTCACAGAAACTCTGACATGTGTGACTTCAACACAAGTGGTATGTCAGTTGCTCCACTGCAGCTGTCATATGTCCGACTGGCTAAAAACAAAAGGAATTTTAATCTTTCCAAGGTAAACACCAGCATCAGCTCCATGCTCATGTTGACTTACACCCTTAAAATTGCCTATTTCACACAAGCTCAAAGAAATTCATACCCTCAAACATAAAGAGTTATATATAAACTACCGTGTGATTTTTTTCCCGGGGTTGTATGCTCATTACTTCACAAGAGAGAGAACGTGGAATCAAACCAGTTTGTATAATCCTGTGCCAACCTGTTCCCTTAGACCTGACTGCTAGTTGATTACAGCCCATTCGTTACTACCAGGAGCAGGCTATGACGCTGACAGCTCAGATTGGACCCCTAATAAATTCTCAGAGGAGCACAGACTGTAATATGCACTGCGTTTGGCAAATTGATATTACAGGCCATTTCTCTCCATTGTTATTTTACTAGCATCCAATTAGAAAAACTATGATGGTGTTATGGCACACTCATTATATACAAATACTGCAAAGTCAGCCAAGGAAGAAGTTTCCTTATTCTATTGTGAGAGGGAAATTTTCTATGACCCATAATTCATATTTCTCACCTAACGTGACATCTACTGCAATATTCATTAGGAGGAAGCACCAATTTATTTCTCAAGTATAACCAATTAGGTATAAAGCCACCAGGCAGAACATATTTTTCCTCTGATTTATTAGAAATTGTAGAAACTGTTGAAAGAACAATTAACTGTGCTTGAACATCTTTCCATTTCTTGGTGAGTATCTGTGACGGTATACTTTATTTTAGTGAAAATGCACCAAATTCATATAAGACACAATGAAATTCTTATGTGGAAAAGACAGATGACCATTAAAATCTGATTTGACAATTTTCCCTGGTGTGATCTTTTTCTTCTTTTATAATTGCTTTTAGCACCATTCCAACCCAGTTTTCTAAAGATAGAAAGCTGCCTCTGGAACCATTTACAGTAAAGACAAGCAGTAGTTAATGCTGTTTGCCAGTTATATTCCTTTACCTCCCACTCTCATTGTTTCAAAAGAACTGCATGACATAAGAACATATGAGTTCCCTTCTCAGGAGTGTTAAGCCTTGAGACTGGCACACTGATCTAATGTAATTTATTCACTCTATCACACTGGCTCCAAAGTAGGAAATTAACATCTTTTAATTTCCCATATTAAATTTCACATGTTCAACCTTGAAGTTAATGAAATACATCAGACATGAGTGAGCTATCCCACTTTCTTTTGCTGGTGAAGCACTGTGGGGGGTACGCTAGAACTACCCAAACCCATGCATACACCCACACACTCACACTGATAGACTGCACGAACTGCATGCATGCTGTTACTTTAGACAAGTAATAATTGCATCCAGGGGCATCATGTGAGATGCTGATCTAAAAGAGTCTACTTGGAAGGTTCAAATACTGCTGTCCCAAGAGACATGTTTCCAAAACTATAAAATGGCCGTTGCTCACTGGTTTTCAAAGTCGAAGTGACCAAAAATCAATAAATAATTCAGTTTAGCTGTTTTAGATACCACTGGTGTAAACACGCAAAGTAAGAACAGAAATGTAAAATTGTTCTTTTTTTTAACATTCCAAGCATTCCAAGTGGGAAATTGCAAAATTCCCAAATATAGATTTAAAGAAGTGAAACATTTGCTTACAAAACCAAACATTTCCAATAAATAACATTTTTTAAATGTTTTTTAAGTTTGTACAGCTTTCCATTTAAAGTTAATGAAATTAAAATCATTTATATTGCCTTTATGTTTTTAACCTGCTATTAACACATTTCTTAGCATCACCACAATCGCTGAAAACATTATTTTTATTATATAGCTTTTTTTAAAAACGTTTCACAACCTCACTTTTCAAATCCTTTGCCTGAAAGGATCTGCTAACTAATTCACTACGGAAATAATAATGTAATCATCAACTGTCATAAGACATGGAAAAGCAGGAGGGCCCAAACGCAAAATGTTCAAGGTGGAGGTGGGGACATGTGGTGTATAAAAGCCGCACAGATAAAAGATTTACCAAGGACTGCTGCCTACCCTGTAAAAAAGAATAAAAACTAAACTCAAATAGAACCAAACACTGACAAAATTATTGATTTTTCAGAAGAAAAACTCACAGATAGGAAGACGCTGGAAGAACAGAAACGACTTACATGCAATGGTGGTATTGGAAAAAGAAAACCTGGAAAAACCTTGAAATATACCGAGGAAGGTGATAATAAAGAAGGATTGGCAGTGGTAGGTGCCAAATCTGCGGACCTGGTGTAGCACAGAATCGAGATTGAACTCAATAAAAAACACAATACACCAGATATCAAATACAAGATACGATAAAAC
This sequence comes from Menidia menidia, assembly GCA_907169785.1. Classification (NCBI taxonomy): domain Eukaryota; kingdom Metazoa; phylum Chordata; class Actinopteri; order Atheriniformes; family Atherinopsidae; genus Menidia; species Menidia menidia. The sequence continues at coordinate 9,246,781 of CAJRST010041110.1, read as the reverse complement.
AGCAAGGAAGGAAACTGATGATGAAGATGAAGATAAATACTGGTCAGAAAATTAGTATCACAGCACAGAAACTTAATAACCAACACACAAAAACATGGACCATAACATCAGCAGTTCATAACTGTAAGGGAGCACAGGCTGAATACAAAGACTACAGTGAGTGTTATCAGCACTGGATTTCCATTCTGTTATAACACCTCCAGATAGGAGTTTTGTTTACCATAACACTACCATCCATTATACTTTTGCCTGAGATTTTGACGCCGCTTGCTGTGACTTTAGATACGCTGTTGTCAGTGTAACTCACAAGTTTGTTTTTACAGTCTCAACCTCAGGGCCTACCTCAGGTTCGTCGCTTGCAATACAGGCAACACCTTTGATACCAGTCATGCTGCAGACAACAGCCACATTAACAACAACAAAAAAGTAGTAACAATTTGTTATTTTAAAAAGATGGTGCAAGAACATAGATATTTTTATGATGTCCATGCAAAACACCTCTATTCAAATAATCAAATATTTAACAGTTATTTTGTCGAAAAAGTTCAATAATGTGTAAATAAAAATCATCACCAGAAAATCAATTCCCAGGATTAGTGCCTAAATATAAACGATACCAATGTTTAGTCTCTATATTCAATGATATAGACAAAATATGATGAGGAACTAATTGTTCCCATTTTGCAACCATGAAACATTTGCAAAATTGACATTATTCTAAACAATGAATTACAGCTAACAAGTCCCTCCCATTCCTCAACACAATTTCCATAACTGGCACATCATATTAAGTAATCACCACTCTCTGCAGGGGTTAAGACATTAGTGCAAATGTAAGTCTCTAATTCATGGTATTAACCTGTGAACCTGTATAAGCTGTGGGTAATGTGCAGCCTCCAGCATCCAATATGGTCTCTGTGTGGAGAACTCCGCTGACCTCCAGTAACAGGCCTATTAATGACTTATCTCCAGCTGAGGCAGCCACGAGTGCAGACCTCCGCTTGCACACCCACCCATGAATATTTTGCAGGTGGATCTGAAATACACAAACAAATTTACGTAAACATCTATATAGTCGCATGCGAATATGAGCTTTCCCTGGTTTTTCACGGTTTTAAAATCCTTACCAGTCGGTTTCAATCAAAGATACCGTGATATATTAGGGACATATTCTGATATACTAAAAGGTATGATGATACAAGTTTCTCAGAAATAAGATGATGACTTCAGTCCACAGTTAGTTAAATCGCACGGTTTCTAACGATTTTCCCTTGCTAATATTCTTGAGATTACTTTGATAAATTAATTGATTTAACTGAGATAAAATACATGATCATGTGATTATTTCTTTAAAAACTCAGATTTCTTCAAGACTAGAACATATTAGTGGTTATTATTGAGCTCATTTCACCATAAAATTAACAGACTAAAAATGGCTGTTCCAATTAAAACCCTTGTGAGAGATTAGATCATTAATCAACTAAGAAACAAAGTGATGGAATTAGATTCAAACCTTTAAAGAAAACATGTTTACCAAGAAAAATGGATGGATGCACCATATCCTGTCACTTTACTCTAACTCGCTGTTATTTGCATAAAGACTAGCCCTCTCTGGAGTTTCAACAGCCTTGTTTCAGGGCTGCTCATTATGCAAAAACTGCACTCCTAGAAGTCACAGATGGACTGTAGAGCTGAGCTCAGTGGTACTTTGTCTCCCCCCTTAATATTTCTGCACAAACAGTGGGCTGTTAATCAGTGGTGGATAGTCCTCTTTTCTGCAACACTCTTATTCTTTTCCTCCTGCTTAGACTGCTGTTCACAGTTTCTACTTTTGAAGGTGTGTACAGTACCTTTCCACTGAAGTCCATTAAGCCCCAGCTTTCTGTCACTGCTGTTTGTTGCTAAATCACTTATAATGCCCATAGTCAAAGCTCTGCCACTATTATGAGACAGCTTTACTTCTTTTACTTCTGCTCTGGCACGTATGTTAAGGCAGGCATTACTTTTTTCAGGAGGTTGTATCCTCAGATTTAAGCCTGTCTATCTTTCTTTGACAAAAATGTGTTCCTTCACTGCACATACAGGGCTTGCTGGACTTAGACCTTTCTATTATCTTACTCTTCTCTGTCTGCCAAAATCTATAATGTCACACCAGACAGCCAGCCGCCTCATAAGACCAACATCACAGCCAAAGTGCCATCCTGTCAATTTACTCTGTACAACATTCATCGATCCATTTCTCACAAAGGCACAGCTCTTTGTCTCGAATCTCACCATCTACATTCTAGACAACTACAGCTCCCTGCTGGCAGAGTTCCCAGAGTGTTCCATCCTCTCCTCTCTCCAATTATCCTAAACTGTATGAATTCCAAATGTTGTGGAGGAAAATGTTTAAGTAATATTTTGACCAGGCCACCACAAAAAGAGCAATGAAGAAAGAGTGCAAAGGCAAGCAACTGAAAAAACAATGTTTTGGGGCACAACCAAATAAGATGGAAAAAATCACACAAATCAAAAGAAAATTTGGATATCAAAATGTAATTAGCATATTTATATGAGCAAAGGAGATCCTGTGTAGAGAAAAAAAGAGAACAAGTCAGAGTGTTGGGCTGCTCTGACTTTTTGTGTTGTGTCAAAATAAGCACAACATATTTGACCTGATTTCACATGATTGCTTTCAAATGTATGAGTATACAACAACAATATTAGTCACACTTCAGAGAGAGAATCAATTTAAGAGAAAAAAGCCAAGAACATTTTGTTAGATCGATCTAAACATTTTACATTTGGTTGGAAACAATGAGCCAAATCATTAAGCTATACCGGTCTGGAGATGTCACCTAAAGAGTTGTGATATACCATGAGGGAGTTTTATCTGGATCTCTTCTGGTGGATTATTTGGATTTCTACTGAAGTTGGAATTCATTAACCATAGAAATACATATAAACACCTTTTAATGTATACTTAAACTGAATGGTGGAGTCAAATTGAAGTAAATTTATTTATCGAAAAGATCTGTCATACTGTTTAAAATTGCAGATTCTGACTGAGCTGGTGAGATTCTAGCAGTACTTTAGTCACCTGCACCCTAAGCCGAACCTTTGCACCAACACACTTGTTTGGATTGCTCTGGTAAACTGCGTTGGGAACTGTTGAACTGTCTAAGTTTAAGACATCGGTCACTGAACTCTCAACAGGGCCACAAGTTAGGCTGTTACCACAGCCCAATTTACATGAGATTGTTGTTTGTTGCTTCCAACTTTTAACAATCACTGCTGTGCAGGTGTCCTTTCAGTTACGTCTACAGTGACTTGTCAGATAACATCAAGGTTAAATTTAATAGAACTTGTCCTCTGAGCCCCACTCCTCATCTTCCACCCCAAGCATTAAACACATAGGGGACAGCCATAATAGCAAACACTACAGAGGGCATTTGTGCCTTGGATGCGTATGTCATCGCGAGCCATCACTCTGCAATAGCCTGAAGGTGACCAGTTGGCATATTTTCCATTGTGATTCATCCTGATACTTGCCACTGGCCTGCTCTGGCCCATCACAGTGCAGCATCAAGGCCAATGTGACACTAACTAAAACATTTGTTAGATAAAGAGAAATGAATAATAGCGAAACAAAACATAGAGTACTGACACATTCCTAAAAAACGCACACACGCTTTAACAAAAACATGCACACATCAACATTACTTCTAGTTTAAACCCCACCTCATGGTTAATCCAACACATAAAACATACAAGGCATAGCTTTCTGTTGTGTTTGACCAGAAAAGTTGGCCACCCAGAAAGCAATTGATAAAAAGATACATTATTAAGTTTCCCTACAATATCTCAGGAGTTTTCCGAACACACCAGATGCACATGCTGTGTGCTGACACTTCACTGAAACAATAAAACCTCGTTCCTTCAGCTGGCAACTGGATTCTCAGTAGGGTAGAGAGGTGTCTCCTGAAATTGTGAATACAGATTTGAGGCAGAACACAGGCTCATTCAGACATGTGCATGGGACACATACATGCATGTACCTGGGAACAAAAGCATAAGCAGAAAAATAACCAAAAAACACTCCCTGCTTCTTAAATAGCCCACAAATGCAAGTCAATTGTTAATGTTTGATACCTCCTTTTGGCTTTGATAGGCTTTTAAAGGAGATAGTATTTTATATGATAAGACTCACTGTCCCACATCCTCAAATTTTCTTTCCTAGTTGTTTAGACGTACGTTATTCAAATGTATACGTCAATAATTCTCTAAACAAGTCAAAATGCACACACAGATATGCACACCAATGTTGCTGGACCAAATGCATCCTATACTTCAAACCACTCTAAAGGGATATGTAGCTCTTTTGGCAAGGTCACTTACACACATACACACGGACACACAAAAAAAACGTTCTTTGTATCTGTGTTGTTCTGTGTTGTTATCTGCATTAGCCTGAAGGAGCAGGGGAACTTTTTTTCCCTTTATTTAACTAGGAAATAAAAACCCTTGAGATTTCAAACCACTTTTTCATTACCTTTTCTGACCACAGTAGAAGGCAGTTCAGGTCAAACATATTTGTACGTAAGATTTCCTAAAAAGGAATTATAAGACATCATGGGTTGATAATTTAAAATAGTAATTCACCAAAGTCTGTATTCTGTGATATTTAAAGCTAAGCCCTTAAATACATTGATCAGTGGGACAGTTTTGGAGAACAGTTTGACAGGAAACTGAGAATAGAGGGTGCAGAAACTACCCTTTACTGAGCCCTGTAGACAGTAATAATACTATAAATTTGCTGTGTTCTGTGTTGTCAGCTATTTTTATGACACTTCAGGTTTAAGTGTCATGATACAGGTTAATCTATGGCTTTTAATTTTTCTTTAAGGAGCATGTGGAACCTCTCATCTGTGGTTCCACATGCAAACAAAGATACAAATACTGTTTGACCTGACAAGCAGATAGCTCTCAAAGTAAAAAGTGTATATATTTTATGACAAATCTGCTGCTGAGATGAAAGTTGAAAAAAAAGCGAGTGAATGGTTTGAATTAAAAGCTTTAATTGAAAATTAATTACAATTCATTGGAGTTGAATTAGCCTCCACTCGCTCTTGTGCCATGTACCGTGAACAGCAAGGAAATTACATGCAGAATAACAAGGATTTAGCCCTGTCTTCACCATCATAATGACAGGATTCATTAAAGCAATCAGCAATGAGTGCGTGTGTGTGCGCGCGTGTGTGTGTGTGGGTGTGTGTGGGTGTGTGTGTTTGTGTCAAACAGTGAATGAGGGAAATCTCAGTTTATATTGTTATCCACCTATACTTATACTCTTTTGCCAGTTCTTCAGAGAAAACATTTTATATGTATCGATATTGTAATATTCAAATATTTTAAAATATTACAAGAATTATTTAATAGTTTTAGGTCCTTTTCATGATCGTATCAAGTATGAAATGATATGACTGATCATGCAAACACTTTACGGATTTTTTTAGTTTTGCTTTTAACTTCAAGGTCATTTGTTCCTTTGTGTCTTTTCATTCAGTGGAAATGGAACTTCAAAGATAAAGGCTAATTCAAACCAATTACATTCCAGTTCATTCTAGTACAATTATAATCTATATCAATTACAATTAATACAATTCCAACTTAGTCCAGTTCTTACAAAGCTGCCCATTCACATAAACCAAGAGATTGCACTTCAAACTCCCATTCTGGGTAAAAAAGAAAAAAACAAATCCCTTTTGAGAAGAAGAAACCTCTGTCAGAAACAAACTCAGGAAGGTTGATTCTGTCTCAACTCAGATCTGTTTTAATATGTGAATCACAGACAAATCCAGTCAAGAGCAACTCTAAGTTTCCTCCTTGTAGTATCAGAAAACAAAAAACCATAACCATATTCATTACATATCTACCTTTTTTTTTTTTCATCAAATGCTCAGGTTGGGGTGTCTGTCTGAATTCAGAAGCAGAAATTTCAGTCATCCAGTTCTTGCTGTTTGAGACATGCTTCGAATCATACCAACTGATGAACTTCATGAAAGAAACAAATGCTGCTTTTGCTTTGAGCTTTACAGTGACTGTAGAAAACACATGCATTTAATGTATCGTAGAGCAATTCTTAGCTCAAAGTGCCAGAAAAATAGTCAATTACTTTGTCTAATGAACTGACTAAAATTCACATAATCCATAATGTAAGGAAAGTTGAAGATAGAAGATGGTTTGATTAATTAAATATTGAATTCATAATGAAGGTGTTGTGTTGCTCTATACTTTGCTTTTGAATAATTTACCATTTATCGCCATCTGTGTGTTAAACAATTCAGAAACAGCACATGATGATTTTGCTCGTATTCTTCAGTGATGCATGTCATTGTCTGTGACAAGCTAATACATAACAGAATTCAATTTTATTCAATATTAAACAGGCTTGCATAATGAGTCTGTATGAACATTAATAACTAAGATGGTTTGACAGCAATGTCCAAATACTGAATGTTAAATGATGCACTCTGTGGATTAGAATGATTCGCTTAATTGCTCTAAACATCTAAATAAACTTCAGCTGTTAAAATCTTGGACACTTTGATTGGCAAAGTGTGTATGCAGACACTGCAGACTGAACGACAACATTGTGCACAGGCTGTGGTGTCCAATAATGGGAAGCTATCACATGAGGTTATGTTCGGTTTGACAGGGGAAGCCCAGTGGGAGAAAGATCAAAGTGGAGGATCTAGAAGGATATGACAAATACTGCTTAATCAAACAAATACAATGGAGAGTGGAGTTTTTCATGGAATAAAGAAACTCGACCAGCAAAGAGGGAAAACTAGCTGATGTAATGAGGTGGATAAAGTGAGCTAGTTTCATAATTTAGTGTAGCAATGGTCTCAGTGCAGTTTCATAGTCTGATTCTTTCATTTAATTAGATTACAATATAGAAAGCATTATACTGTAAAGAAATATCCTGCAAAGTGACAGAGCACAGACAAAAAACAGGATTGCGTCCCAAACAAATGCAAAGCTTCCACTGAAATGTTGGGGATTAATAATTGCTAGTGTTTATACTGGGCCTGGGCCTGCATTAATGACACATTCTGCTTTATTATAGTAGCAGCGAAAACAAAGTATCCCCATGACACTCATTATTCTGTTTTATGTGGTATTAATGTGTGTGTGCAGGTGTGTACGTGGGAGTTGTGTGTGTCTTACCCACATTCATTCATACGTATACCACTATAAAACAGATCTGAATATTGTAGAATGTAGTTGGATCAGTGATTCCCAAATATACAGGCTGCACTTTCCGTCTAAAAGACTGAAAATGTGCTATACATTCACTAGCAAAAATGCTCAGGTGGCTAAAAAGTATTCAAAAGAACCTTCCATCTGTTCAGGGTAATGTATTGATTTGATGTTTCTATGCATCAAGAGGGAAGGGATGATGTGGAAGAAACTCATATGAAAAAGTCAATTAGAGTAAAAAAATGAAAAGTTCAATTTAACTTTTCCTGATCGGAAAACATATATATGTGGAAGACTGTTGAAATATATGTTTGACCTGTCAAAATATTCACACAGCAGCATATTGATGAAGACATGTCGCAATACCCACAGAAAAATCAGCAAGAGATGCTAAAATTTGGATGGACTACATGGACTCCTCCAATTAACATAGGGAAGACTTTTGGCTTCACTTTTCCACATCTGCTCGAGGTGTTTATCTGACAGCATCCATCTTCTGCTCACTGCCACCGCTTTGATTGGATGGCCAGCAGCTACTTACCAGTCAGTAATTTGAACTTTAACTGGATCTTTGTCATTTTCAGTGATGTTTTCCACAATTTGTTATGTTATTTTTCCTACATTGTTCATTTTTTTAGGTGGACTTAAATACTTCTTATTTGCCCATGTCTCACCAGGGGTTTTAACCAGTTCCTTCTATTTTGACTGGAAAAGCTCTGGCTCCGACACTGATAACCTGAAAAAGAGTAAAAAGGCAAAACACTCATTTCACCAGAATAACTACATTATTGTGACATTCAAATTGAAGAGTCAATGTAGCACTTGGTCTGTTTTACTCAAAACGATGAAAACAACATTAGCTGTAACACGGATGAGAAGTGAAAGCAGCTGTGGCCACACATGAGTTCAGTGTTTCTCTAATTTTCCTTCTGTTAAATGTTTTTGCACTCACAGTGCTGCAAAATCTTTAAAAGGTATTTGCAGCTACTTTTTTTAACATTGTCTAATTTTCTTTAGTCATTTTGTGTTTGTATAACTTCTGTATATAAATCTTCTATGTATTTCCATTTGCAAACACGGCATTAATATTTGGACATAGCAGTCTGTATAGCAGAGACTTCATAAACACTAACTGTTTAAAATGGAGTTAATTTACTGGTAGAGCAAGAAAAACACCATAATCTGTTGTTTTTTCCTGTGCTGTGCTCCTTCAACATATTCATAATAGAATGGAGAGAATGTCAAAACATAGTTGGAGGGAAATTTAATAAAACATAATGTCATAATGCTACTGTTGTGCCTCTGGATGTGGAGGATCAAAACAGCCCCTTTAAAAGCTTATTTCAGAAGAACCTTTGGCAGCACCTCACTGGCACTAAACTAGCCGTGGTTCTGGGCCCAAAAAGGGGCATCCGTACCTAAAGGTCACAAGTACTTTTATGTTGTTCTATATTCTGTATCTGGAACCACTCTTTTTTCGATCATACTTCTTCTGTTTGCCATATTTAAGGATCAATCAAAATCAATAAAAAATCTGTGAAAGAAGTAATTGTTGACTTTTCTCCACCCCTCTTCAAGTTGATTACATCACTGTTTAGAATGTGGCAGGTTGTGACTCAGTTTTTTTTTCCACATCTTCTTGCCATGAAGATTTGAAGGATGGCATTTATATCTGTGCATAATGGCAAAGGGGAACAGGGCATCGGCTTTGCCTATTCTGCAAGAAACACAAAAAATGCCTTTGATCTGAAATGTTGCTCAATTTTTTTTTATGATTCTGTTTTCCTTTTTGTTTCCCTTTTTCCATAAAGGAATGTGTTAGCCATTGAATTGCAGGGTTATTTGTATTCAGCCCAGGCATTGCTCAGGTTAGTTTCATAGTCAACACTAAATTCCAACCCTTAGTCCTACCACTTGGCTCTTTTCCTCTTTTGTGCAGAGTTAGTGTTTTTTGTTTCTCAGAGGAATTTAGAAGTTGTCATCAAACAGTGTAAATGACTCCCAATGCCCCAGTTAAAGGCTAAATGACGACTGAACCTGAAACATTCAAGGGGGCAATAACAGTAGTAAAACCTTTTTTTTAAAAACAGGTAATGAGGGAAAATATTTGGCCCAGGAGGAGCAACTAGGATTTGACCAGGTTTTGGTCAGTGCAAGTTAGTCATGCTCGTTTTTCGTCCCACTCTTTGTTTTTAGCAAACTGCTGTAAACATACATTTCCCCGTGGAGCAAATTGGGATAAGAATATAACATAACAACGGAAAACTCGACGGAGTTGAAATCAGGAGGCATAAGTGTCACAAGGAAAAGAATTAGATCACAATATGATAGGTTTCATCGTGTTCCATTTGCAGCACAGAAGAAATTAAACTACCCATCATGCACATAAAGAACCCAGACAGGGGGAAATTCTTTGATGACTCCTTTTGTGTTTATGCCAATATTACACATACGCAGATATATCCAATGTCTCAGTGAGTAAAATATGTCTCAAAGGTGAGAAGAAACAAATATGACATCAATAAATGCAACGATTAACACTTACACTGACAGATTAACACACTCTGCAATCTTTCAGAGACTTTCATGAAAAGCTAAGCGGAAAAAGCTCCAGAACAAATGATGGAAGCATCTGTATTCTCATACGCTACCCATATAGGACATTTTAGAAACATTTTTAGGATTGCATATGTGTGAAAATAGCATATGAGTTGATTATGTCAGGTACTTGTGTGGTGCAGCTATTCAGACTAGAAAAAAATCCTCATTACATGTACCATTGCTTAGATAGTGGGAAGGATGTGTGGGAACAATGTCAGCACTGTCCAAGAGAAAAATAATAAACCAAGAAGGGAACAGCGTTTGTTTTTGTCACATAACACGTGATTTCACTTAGTTAAAGACCGTGAGAAAAGGGGTTCAGATTGATACAGTATTTTGAGTAGTTTGCATATTTTGTTAGGATCTGGCTCAAGCCAACACAGAGAAGTTGGGTTTTTATAATAAGTGTTTCACCAAAATACAAAATTTATGCAGAATAAAAACTAGAGCTGGTCAATTCCAAAATCCCACAGGTTAAGTATTAAAATGGTTGTACTGAATGAAGAATCAGAAGTCTGGGGTCTTCATTAAGTTCATCATGAGAGGTCAGGCTGACTGCATTTAAGTACACAGAGCAAGTTATTGGACTGAGATCCAGTCTAATGATTAAAGCATATCTAAATATGCTCTCAGAAGTTTTGCTATTCCTCAACAAAAAAAGTCTTGGGAGTCAGGTATGCATGCACGCTATAACCTTTTCCCTTTGAAATCAGGATCCTTTAGAGTTGGTGTGCCATCACTAAAACTCCTGAACCGACGTAGACAAGAGCAGTTCAGAATAATGAGAGGTGTCATGCCCTTACATGAAACTCTATAAAGAGAGATTTCATCATGCAGTGCAGCAAACACACTGCTTTTCACAGTCCATCATCATCATTGAGCAGTCGGATCAGAATTTTTAAAACTGTACACCATTTGAGTGGCAAGCAGCAGGTATTAACAACATCCAGCCACCCAGGGCAGCATGTTTGTTTTCACTCATTTACATGTCACATCATCAATAAAGCCCTATTGCTATTTGTGTCAGCAAACTGTCTCACACTATCCTAAATGGTTCCAAGGAAGGAAGTCTACAGACCAAACAAGCAACAATTATACTTTGGATGAATATATCTTTCAAATCCCCTTTGTAGGGCAGAGGTAGTAAAGGGGTAATGCATTAGCAGCACTTCAGGTGTGGAGGAAGAAAACGGTTATGCACCACTAGGAAGCATGGGATATATTGCATTATGTGCTAGTGTTCCGCCTTTAAGTGAGAATTATTTAAAGATATTGGCCCAATTTGTTCTATCTAATGCGAGGCTGAATGGTTTGTTTGCAATTAGAGTGTGACTTAAACACACGCTTGCATAACAAATTCCCTTAATTTCATGTTGCTTGATATGCACAGACAGTTATCACTTATTCCACACTGTATGCATACAAAGAATTCAGGCAGACAACTAATAAACTGACTGTCAATGTATTAATTACTTGCAAAGTTGCATAACTATCAAGGTTTTAAGATTTTTTCCTGTGACAACAAGAAGGTTAAAATATTAGTCTCATGTTTCATCACATTCAGGTATTGTGAGGTGGATAAAGTTTGAAGTGAAGGGAAAGAACATTTGCATATAAATGTATATGTGTGGTGTTTCTACATTAGTATTTTTCAACTGTTTTAATAATTGACTCGGGAAAAGATGGAATCCTCATGTCTATAACTCAAATTCCATTTTATGTCTGTTGGCAGACAAATAGTTACAATGGTTACTGGTTTTTGGAGATAAGAATCATCTGCAGTGTGTCATTTGTTCTAAATTCATATTATCAAATTATATCCTGGCATATTTTAGTTCCCTATGTTTTGTATTATTCAACAGTAAGATTATACTCTAAAATACTGAGGGGACTGGTTAAAATGTGTTTGTCTCAGGAGTCACGTTGAGGCTAAAAGCAAAGATATTGAAATATTGTGCAAAAAGTAAAGTACCAATCTTAGTCATAGGGGAACAATACTTTATTTTTAAATGAATTTGAGTGTAAGAAGCATTAGCTGCAGAAGTATATGTGGTAACAAGCCTGTTAGGAAGGCGGGTGACAAATGAGCCAGAGCACATTGTCCTGGCATTAGAGAAGAGCAGAGGTGTGAAAATGTCACCACAAATAGCCTCTGGTCACCAAATGTCACCCTTCCACTCCATACCCCTCTTTTTCTCTTAACTCCCTTTGTGTTTTTGCCTTTCCCTAATCTGCTCTCTTTTTTTATTTGCACTTCTTTCCACCCACCCACGTCTTTTTTTTCACACACACACTGCTCTTTCATTGGTCCACTTCTGCTATCCTCTCACCATTCAACACAGCTGTTGTATTCATCATTTAATCAAAAGGGAACTGAGGAGAGGAAGAAAAGGGGGCAGAAGCTGACTTTTCTTTACTCGTACTGTACGGCCTTGTGTAGTATTCCTCAATACCCATTTCATCCCCTGATTAAAAACATCCATACATGTTTTTTTGGGTCACAGGCTCAACAGAACTGCTCAGTTTTTTATCTTAACAACAATATACTCAATCAAACTTTGTGAAGAGAGCTGCCAGGGCGAGCAAGGATAAAGACCAAAGATGAATCGCACCTCATGTGGTTGTAACGACAACAAGTGACAAGTTATAAAGAAGCTCTTTTTCCAGTATGCTACCAGGTCCAGTTAAGTCAAGCTCTGATTATTGTAACGGGCTATGGTGAAATCTACAGACTAATGTTCCTCTTTACTTCCACCACAGTAAGTAGCTGAAGCATTGGGCTTTGACAGGAGGCTGGCAATGCCAAAAAGTGAATTTACAGCCTTACTGAGTGTATGTAGCCCTACACCCTGTACCGCATTTCTGAGATGTTTCTTCCCTTCTATCATTACCAGTGGGTCAAAGGGCAGCATTTAAACTTCTGAGGACTTATGTGAATCCCAATGAACATACAGCATAAATAGAGACATGATCTATATATCAGCCATATTATCTAAATGCCTAAGAATAACTTCATAAACACTTTAGCATGTTTAAATGTTTTTAGCAGATAAAAAAGATAACGAAGTAGACCTTGACAATAGTAATCCTGTGTCCAAACACCTTTGAGTAATTTTCTTCTTTAAATGAAAATGAATGTATCTGGACTAAAAAGGCGATGGAAATTTGTTGTGATAATGATTTGCGGATCCAAAGCGAAACTCAGGAATCCAAAACACCACTGCATTGATGGAAAAAAGTACTTTGTAATGATGATATTGGAAAACTCAGAAGACATTAATTTAAGATTGCTCTGATTAATTAACTTACAGAGACAAACCAGCCTGTCTGACACTGAAGGAAGAATACATTGATGTGAAAGTCATCCCTCGCTGCTCATGTCCATTTTTTAAGTTTTTCTACATTTGCCATTAAGTGCCTTGTTTGAATATGAAATATTGATATCATAAACTTAAGGTAATGAGGCAGGCCAATGAAGTAATAATCATATTACTGTATCTTTTGCATTCTCATTCAACGGTGCAGTGCAGAGAGCAATGAAAAGAGATATATAGATAGTTAAAAGCAAAGGGCGAGAAATTAGTATCCTGATGTGAAATGGAGAGGAATGAGGAATGGTGGAATATAGTGAAAGCATATTTCAGCAAAGTTGACAGGGAGTGGTAATGGGCTCCTACTTGACAGTCGTAAAGCTTTCAGAAGTAGTTGTTGAGTAAAAACTTGCGATGATCTGTTGTAGCTGTGCTTGGGTTTGTACGTTTAAATTATCCAAGTGAAAAGCGATTAATTTTTGCAGTTTTGGTCATTTTAACACAATTACCGATTATATTAAAAACCTTCACCAGGAGCATCATTTAGTATAGTTCATATACATTAAAACAGCAGATACATCAAAGCAATAGATTTTCTATATATGCATACTTTTTTACTTGACATTTGAGGCCATTTATCCTCCACTTTCCTGTGCATTGGCCATCTACAGATATTGATTTGTTGTATTCACCTGGGTTATTTGCTTCAAGAGTCTCAAAGTGACTGATCAGCAGTTGATGGACAATTTAGGAACATACTGACTCAAAAGTGTCAGCTATTGATAAAATGGGTCGATCATGTAGATAGCAACTGGGAGAGGTTGCTTATTGGCATGAAAGCTATTGAGAACTGATGGATTAGGCTGTTAAAGCATTGGTTTTATAGGAAAGGGCAGCAGGTATAGGCAAGTGCAAAAAATATATTTGAATTAAAGAACAGATCTGAAAGGAAAATACAGAACCTCTCTCTTATTGTTGCAAAAATGTTGAAAGAATCGGTGGCAATTATGTATTATTCATGAAATTGTGTGCATCTCTTTGAATATAATAAATTGTAAAAAAAAGAAAAAAAAAGTAATGATTATTGTAAATCAAATGATCCAAAAACATCTATATTGCAGTGCCTTAAATTAAATTCTTTAGAACTGGTATATCCATCCATTTCCATTTCAATTTAATTACTTCTTGCAAAACTTTCCTGTAAATAATGACATTTCTTACCAGGAAAGTGTTTAGTAAAGTGATTTCACAAAAGCCTTGATCATAAAATAATCTTAGAGTTTTTTTTTGTTTTTTTTTACGTATTAGTCTTCTACAAGATCATAAAGGCTTTGGACCATTTTCTTTGATATATTTCCCACTACACTGGGTTTAATTCCAGTTTCAGATGAAGTTGATAATTATAGAAGCAATCAATATGAGGACAAGACAGACAGTAGACAGGAGTCAACCATTGGGGTATTGACATGCCAAGTGTCACCTTGTACACATTTAGTTTTAGTTTACTGTGTGTGCGTGTGTGAGCATAAGAATGTATACAATCACTGTATAGTGTGCCTCTGTATCTCTTTGTCGTCGTCTGACAGCTAATTAGTTGTGCAGTCTCCAGAGTAAACTCACTAAGGGGAAAATGAGGATATCAGTGAATCCACCCGATTTAACTATTCAGCTGATACTGTGATGAAATACAGCATCTTAAAATCCAATGTTATATGTTTTCCGCACACTGAACAACAGAAATATGAGGTTCAATCAAATCTCCTATATTATTCTCTGCACAATGTCGGCACCAACAGCAATATACCTGCTGGAATTAGCCACATACATCATTAGAAACGTTCCTGCATAAATATTCACCTGCTAGCTAAATATTTTTGTGGAACCTGGTTTTTAGACCTGGCCAATACAATGGTGATGATCAGGTCTATTAGACTTTACAATCTATCAAAATGAAGGAATAAGCCCAACACACATGACGGAGCATGGTAGAATATAGCCAGCTAAAGAAACTGGATAGCTGTTAGTATGCAATCCCGGCAAAGCAGGCAATCTAAATTTTCAAATGAAATACAATAAATTAATAAAGAGGCCAATAACTTACGCAGACCTCAAACATAATACTGATAGGATTCCTAGAAAAAGGAACAATGTAAACTAAATGACCTGGCTATAGTGGTAAAGAATATGAGTAGTTCAGAGGTGAGGGTGAGTAGATGAAGGTGAGCTAACAAAAGAAAGAATGTGTAGTTCAAAGGGAATCTCAGACAGGATTAAGGGGTCCAGTCTTTTTTGCTTAGGACGGTCACTAACTGCATAATGACCAGGCTCTATCTACGATGAAGTCATGATAACAGCTGTTCCAATTTTGCTCCAGATAGATGGGAAATGAGCTTCAGCACCACTTTTATAATCTCCTTTGACATTACCACTGGCCCATCCTCTTTAAAAGACAGGATTATTTTTGTTTGATAATTCTGTGCAGCTGCCACTTTTACAATGATGCTAGCTCATTTTGTGTGATGATTACGAGGGTGAGGGTGAGCAGCCTGAGACAACATATTTCCCTTTTGTCATTTTTTTTTCTGAAACCTGATAATAAAGTAATATACTATATTTTTCTGTAAAAGGATATATGAGCAAGCCTTTGACTAATAATTTGATGAGATTGCATGAGACAAACAACAATTTCAATGGTGCATAGTTCCATCAGTGTGGTTGAGTTATCAAGTCAAACATGTGGGGAAAACACAACAGGAGATCTTTTCTCACAATTAGGCTAAAACCAAAACCAAGAAATGAAATAGAATTCATGAGACAAATATCTATGAAAGAAGAAGTGAACAACTATAGAGAACAAAAAGGATATATTCACATTTCCCTTTCCTAATATTTTTTTCTATTTTATTTACCATCACTGTTAAATCTCTAGTCAACCCCCCCATTTCTACCTTTTCCATCAGATAAAATTCCTTTAAACATTTTATAAGAGATTTTTTAAGAGATCATTCTGTTATCCCACCAGTTTACCAGTTTGATTCCTGTGGCTCTGTTGACCAGAAGGCCCCAATTAACTTAGTCTCTGATAGTTATATGATGTGATTGTGTGTCTGAAAGCTGGTACCAACTGTTTATGCTCTCTGGAAATTGATGCACATTTTGAACCACTTTCATTCAACAGGAAATAGTAAAGACTTTTACACCTGCAAGATAAATCTATAAAACATGTTCAGCTGACTTTAAAGATATTGAGAACTGGAAAATTGGTAATGCCCCGAGAATGTGTACGTCTCTAATAGATCATCATTACCTCAGGCACACACACAGCTATACACATGTGAGATACTTGCATTCTAGGACAGAAATTATGAGCCAAGAGAGAGCTATTAGGTGCATTTTCCCACCACCGCCTATCTCATCAAATATGATGTGGTCACAGAAAGACAATCTGCAGCAGCAGGAGATGACCACTGAGGGAGCAAAAAGCACAGGCATTGAGAAAATTAAACAGGATGCTTAGTGAAACACTGGGGCCAATGTGGGAGAGGGAGGAAAGGGTAAAGACCGAGAAAAAGAGGGCATGGGAGAAGATATTGTAAGGAGAAAAAAGGAAAAGCGCAAGCAATGAGTGAGAGCAAAGCAATCTTTGGAGCAGAGGGTGAAACCTTAAATTTACCATTCTGTCTGATCTGAACCATCCTATGAGTCAAACCAAAAAAAGCTTTGAGATGCTTCATGGACGTTAACCTCGACTCAGCATCCATCCACACTCCTCCTCTGCCTCATCCCTCTTTCCTTTCCAACCCACATTTAAGTGAGCACTCCAAACATGCTGACATCAAAAACATGATAAGTGGCATTTACATTTATTTTTGCTTCTTTAGCACATGCAGAATGTGTGCCAAACCTCAGAAAATGTATGTGGCAGCAAAAAAGCTGCATTATCATTCATCATTCAATATCTTTCCATTTTTATCTAATACATATGCACAAAAACAAAGTACAAATGATAACACATAGGTGGGTAACGTCCCTCCATCTTCAATTCACGCTTATTCTAATTCAGGGTTGCGCGGGTGCTGGAGCCCGTCACAGCTGATGCAGGGTAAAAGGTTTGCCTGATTTTAAAAAAAAATGAAAAAAAAAAAAAAAAATTGGAAAAGATTTTTAAACTTTATGGTAACTTTCCATTGTAATGGTGGGATTCCTACAACTGACAAAACTACAATATTTCAGAAATACCGACCTCATAAATGTATATTTATTCATTATCTTATTATTGTCGAGTTTTCATGCTCTGTTCACATTTGTAAACTGCAGCGATTCCGTAGTCATTTTTATACCCAATAGAATGTGTTCACTGTACACAAACTGCCATTGTTACATTAATATCTCTTCCCGGTATGAAGTTGGTCTTATAATAAGACAGTGGTAGACATTAACACCTTTACCATCTTCTAATAATGTGGCTGAGACCAGTAAAGATAGGTTTTTAATAATCAGCCAATGTGTGAAACTTTTGTCAGTTTAAAAAACTATGATAATACGCAATAATATATGAATATAGAGTCAGATTTATTATTTTCAGACTTTTTCACAGTATAAACAAAACAAAAAACAACAATTTTCCCGACCGATTGGACACAATTGATCTCACATACATGTCCTCAGGCTTTCTGTCGAAGTGGCAGAATGCAAGTTGGTTCCTACTAAACTTGACTGACATTCTCGGTAGTTTAATCAATATGGCACACCAAGATACTCAGCATGAAATGAAACCAGCCTTGTGGTGAAGTGTGAGTCTTGAGCATTTGGTCGCTCTCTGGATACTACAGTGTTTGGAGAATGAAGAGCGAGACATCATCGATTCTGCAAGGAGTGCTAAATCAAAGTCTAGTACTTTACATAAACAGAGCATTTATTGTATTTATCCCATTGTATAGGTGGAAGGCTTATTTGTAAATGGTGTCAAACTTTTTAAATGATAACTTTTTTCTGAAGAAGAAGAAAAACAAGTGTGATCTTGCTAGTATTAAATATAAATAAATGAATAATGGATGGATATATATCCATCCATTTTCTGAACCGCTTATTCCCAAATGGGGTTGCGGGGGGACAGGAGCCTAACCCAGTAGTCAATGGGCGAGAGGCGGGGTACACCCTGGATGGTCCGCCAGTCTACTGCAGGGCCACACAGAATCGAACTACCACACTCACTTCTAAGGGCAATATGGAATGTCCGGAAAGAACCCACACAGACATAAGGAGAACATGCAAACTCCACACAGAAAGGTGGAATCATGATGGTCGCTCTGGGGACTTGAACCCGGGACCTTCTTGCGGTGAGGCAGTAGTGCTATCCACCATGCCTAGATATATGTGAAATGATGGGTAAAACATGAAGATTTCAACCGTTGGGTTATTCCACTGCTTTATGATCAACAACTACCATTTGAGCTTTTAAGCATAAGATCATCTTTAATTTATGTAAGTCTGACTTATCAGGAGAGACAGACTTCCCAAGAATAGAAAAGTCACTATGGGGTCACTTAAATTGATGTATTTTTAAGCTGGAAACATTTTTCCAAGGGTAGCTTCATTCATTGAAATGTATCTCATTGTCTTATTAAAAAGCTCAATATTCAAATACTTCATGATATCCAAAATATATTACATTTTTCCTTGAAGCCTAAAAAACACGTCCATTTGAAAAAAGAAAAAAATTCAGATTTGAATTAGTAAAGTGTTGGTAACATCAAATGTCCTGCAGTTTTTTGGATTTTGCAAAATAATTATAGTATATGAATAATTGTGTTTTATAAACGTTCAGGTCAGCGTCTAAAGATCTGAAGTAAAACTGATGTGATTTTGTTAATAAAGCATCAGATATAAAGACATATAATAAATGACAAATATATTTGCTTAAGTGTTTTGCATCTGGATCATCACTACTTAAAGAATGTACTAAATGAAAAAGACCACAGAATTGCAAATAAGTACATATTTAATTTCTTAAATAACAATTAAATCTGTGAATATATGACATTCAATGTGCCACAGTCAAAATATGGAGGGAGTCTTGTACAGTGCCGGAATGGAAAGTGTTTCATGTCTTGGTGGAGTTCCATAGTCTGAATGTTAACATCAAGCCACTTATATAATCCCTTTTTTACTTGGAACAGGATCTGAGTCCTGCATCAGTCCTCTGGAGAGCAAATTGCCATACATATTTTCCTCTTTAGTACTGCTATAAATTCGTGTAGGCTTTGAAGTGAATTTTGTACTGTTATGTCACCGAACTGAGGCTGCATTTCAAGTATTTTATTCTTTTACTCACCCACAGAATAAATGCAGTAATTTATGACACAGTAATGGTTTGCTGTAGCATAACTCTTTGCATTTATGATTGCTAAATCAGTTCAGGCATCAGCCATGGTTACTGAATGAAGGGAGCAACCAACAGCTCAATTAGACATACTGCCGAAAATATCACTCTGCCCACTTCTTATCTGCACAGTTGGCGGCCATTCCTCTCAGGACACTCCTGTGTCAGCAGAGCAGTGCAGGAGGCTGAGTGAAGAGCTGAGAGCACAGAAGCTGGGCCGTATGGGTGATAAAGAACTGACAGAGATATGGAATCATGACTACGACCAGGGCAAGTTAAAACACTTGGGTTTTTATATCTGTCAATACCAGCAAATGCTATCAATCTGTCTACATTTAGAGTGTTTTAAAGAATCAGCACAGATAAACAAGTAAAACAGACGTACGAGAGGAAACACAAACTTGACCATGACAATGGTAAATGGGTATGAACTGTTTATCTCATGTGTGAACACTGCTCGTTTGTCATTTAAACAACTCATTTCTAGTTTGAATTTGAAAAGTACACTGACACTGGGTCACTGCTGAGAAAAGAGATGTACAAAATGCAGTATAGAACCCATCTGTATTTGTCTGTTGTGGAAGGTGATGCAAGGATTTCCACGGCATGACTTTGGACTGTACGGTTAATATGTCTTCATGAAAATCACCCCCTACTTCATGAAGGTCCTGATGAAATTGTTACATGCTCACCTCACTGAGCAAATAAGAAACTTTCTGACCAACCACAGTTTGATTTTTGTCTTCAGGCTAGTGCTCAAAACCTCATCATGTAACTCCTTCATCATCGGTATGATGCAACTAGCTTGGGTAGGATCATTGTCATTAGTTTTTCCAGCGCTCAGCATAATTCACTGGCCGCTGTCAAAATTAGGACTGATGCCTCAACAGCAACTCGGAATTTTCACCCCCCTACAATAAGAGCATTTGTGATACTGAAGGCATGTGTGTCTGATGACGTGGTCACAGGAACACCACAGGAAACTGTACTTTCATTATTGCTTTCCTCCTTCCCACTTCAGACTTCCACTTTCAGATTCGACTCATCTTCAGGGAGCAGATTGACCTCTTTGTGGTAGGAGTTGGAAACAATCACCTGAATTAGATAGACAAATGAGAAGGCTGAATTTCGGAAGGAAAATGTGTAAGCCATAGGGCTTGGCAGGGAAGGTGGAGGTGATGAATGACAAAGAATACCTGGGTGTTCACACTGACAACACACTGAAGTGGAAATTCAGCACTGAGGCTCATCTGAGAAGCTGTTCAGTTGTTTTTACTGTTTGCAGAAAGATGTTGTATCTTCTTAGAAATCTGGTAAAGGGTGAAATCTGCTATCTGCCATCTGTTGGGGCAGCTGCATCAGAGCCAGTGTTTCGAACTCATAAAGAAAGCTTATTTTCTGCTTGAGACCTCCCTGGAGCAACTGGAACTGATTTAACAAAATAAGAATATCTTGCAACTAACCAGGCATGCGGGACAACTTTGCACTTATTTGATCTAAGAATTAAAGATGTTCGACCATAAGTCTTTTCTGCTGCTCTTCAGAAAAACAACGGCCCAAAGCAATAACTGTATAATATTACTTTTTTACAACTATTAATCACGCATGACATTTTTTCTTATTTGATTTACGTACTGTACAAAGTACATTTGCATTACAGAAAAATTATGTACTTTTGTGTGATCCAACCCCTCAGTATTATTTTATATTGCAACAATAGTCAACCGGTTAATCAACAGAACTCTTTTCAATTGAAGTACAATACTGCTCTTTAATTGACCTCGGTTTGTTTTATTCCTCATTCCACTTTTCATGAACATTGACACTATTTTACAAGTTAAACACCAAAACATTTATTCTATGCAGGCTTTTTTTTCCTGCACCAACACTTTGCAGCAGTATTTTATGTAGTGATTGAGCGTGACCATAAGGTAGGCAGGGAGCTGTAAATGTATAGCTTTTCCATTATAGACGAGAGCCTCAGAGAGACAGAGAGAAGCAGCGTAGCGCATGTCCTTGATTTACTGGCATCGATCCCTATCTCCGCTCTTGCTTCTTTTATTTTCTATGTGTAAAAGAGTGTCACTGAGCACTGTGTATGTTGGGGGAGGCTGCCCTTTGGCTATGCAGGGCTCAGGCAGATAAGGTTATCAGAACACACCTACCTTATATGACTGGCAAGCTAACAGGGGGCCACTGCGCCTTAGGATGAATTTCCACAAATACATCCGGACATACACATAGACACCGATATAAACATGGCCGCTCCAAGTGTTTGACCTTAAATTAAGTTCAATCTCTTGTTTATCCCCGTCACAAATGGAAGCTATATCTGCATGAAACACCATAGAGACGTCAAACCGCCATTGCAGACTTCAAAAGAAGCGGCTTATTATTTTCAGCTAGTGAGCAATCTCTTTTGATAACAACACTCCCAAGAGAGGCAGAGACAAAAAAAAAGTGGGAGGAATAGTGAAGAAAACAACGGAAGAAAAAGAGAGAGGGGGAAACAGGGATGGAAAATACGGGTTTAGAAAAGTGGGGGTACCTCTGCTTCCCTGAGATAGTTAGACCTGTGAAGTGAAAAAAGCACAGAGAGCTGCAGAGAGACTTCCAGAGCTTAGTAAACTAACACTGGGATGAGAAATGCAGGCACAGAAACAAGATGGAGGAAGAGATGTGGGGAGAAGCAGACATGGAGGTGCAGAAGAGTGATTGAGCAGGAGACGGATAGGCCCTGGATACTTGATTGACTCAAAGACTGATAGACTGACACTGCCAGAACCAGGCAGAAAAACATGCAGCCAGACAGAGGGTGAAACAATGGACACAAATGCACTCAAAAACAAAGTACGCTCCCCACTGAGTTTACTACTGTGGGCTTCTCAAGTAAAGATGAAACAAACAGGATGGAGAAAAAAACCGAGATGTGATCAAAACATCCTTTATCAATGATTCACACAATTTTTACACACATAATTTTTAAATAAAATGGTACAACTAATTATTCCTCTGAAAGGAAAAAGATTACAATTACAACCCCTGAAATAGAAAATATTGAAATATCTGTGTTCTCTTGTTTAAAACTGTTTGTTAGTGGATCTCATAGAAGCTGATGACACAATGGAGGCAATAATTAGACTTCTGTAAAGAATAGGGTCCTTGAAAATTCTTAGACCTGAAGTGACAGGGGGCTCTTTCCCAGCCTTCAGAATCTGTAATGCTTCAAACACAAAGGTATAAAAATTGGGAAAACATCTAAATCAACCTCACCCCCATTGTGGTCCTCTCCTGATAATTCAACCAATTCAACCCACAAAGATAGTGTTGGGCTGATTTCAAACAGCCCAAAACTATCACTGTGGGTTGAAATTTGTTATGACTACTACATATTAGTCATAAAGAATTGATATGCAGAATAGTGGCATGCTGGTCAGTAATTCTACAGGAGATGAGAAAACTGGAAAGTTGTACCAGAGCATCAATGCAACCAGGTTATTGGCAATCAAGACACATCCTCTGAAAAACAGCTGCGGTAGCAAACACTTCCATTTAATCATCTTAGCACAGACTTTATCAATCAAACCATCCCAGTTTTTCCCCTGAAACAACTAATTAATTACACCGGATCAATGACTTTGATCTAAAGAGATCATACCACATGAAAATAATTAACCATACTTATACCAACTAAATCTCTAATAAGAAAAAGGTATTTCATTGTGCTCCGGTCTGGAGCATTGTACATTTGCTCAGTGTGAATTATCTCCAGGCAATCTTTCAGTCTAGCCAGGCTGTTCGATAATATTTTCTAGTCTGCACAGATAAGTGCTAAAGGTCCAGTTCTTCAGTTAGGCCAAATCTCCCTTTATTGGAACAAAGAAATTAAACTGTCTAGCATCCTCTTGCAGCCATTTCCTTTTCTCTCTGAAGCTGGCCATGAAGCCTTGATATGGCTTTGGCCAAATCACATCCCCGAAATCTTTGAATACCTGAAAGGCCCCAGAGCTATGCTACCCATGGCTGTGGTCATCCCCTCCAGCCTAAGTGGTCTACAATCACAATCCTTATCACAGCCAAATAACCTGTGTGGGTTGTTTGTTTTTCTCCTTTCACGCTTCCTTAAACGTGGCAAAAGTTTACTTCTAGCTGCAGTACTCTCACTCAAAGCTGAATAAAAAGGAGCTTGCTCAAATAATGGGATTTAATACTCTGCTATATCTACCTCAGTGATTTTAAGTATTTGGAAACATCCCATTTTTGCATATGTAAATACCCAACTTCGTTAATTCTAAAGCCATGCAAGAGCTCTGTCAGCTCTCATGTTCCTCCCAATCTTACACAGGGGCAACAGTCATTGATGATAAGCAGTTCAGTACTTCTTGATGACACAAAATATGAAAACCTTCCACCTTTCCAAAGGAGTTTTCATAATGTGCTCCACAACTTTGGGCAGTCATCTGGGCCAGAAGTTTATTTTTAAAGTTCGACAGGTTAACTGAAATGTTTTATGTTCAAGTCATGAGGGGGGAGAAAAGTTTCCTATGGTCTGAAAGCCGTCATTGTGGACAAGATGGCATATTATCACTTGTCCAAGACAAAGAAACCCCACATGGTCTATCCCATAACTTACATAACAAAGGTTTTAAGCAGTGAAGTTACCTCATGGAGGTAAAATCCTGTTTTATTCCTATCCTAATTGGGATTAATATGCCAAGACCATCCCCTCACCTTTAGCAAACATTCCGGGTCTATCTATTGTGAAGTCAGTGGTGTAGTTACAATCTCCTCCTGTGATCTTTTTGCTTAACAAACTTGCTCAATAAACTTTCCAATGAAAACAACCAAAGACTGTTGAATGCTCAGCTACTGATGCAACATCTTCAGTCATTGTATTGACAACCCTGGCATGGCAGCGGGTCCCAGGAGTTGATGGAATTACTGCCGCATCAATCTTCAACACAGGAAGCAACTTCTGTGACCCAGATGGAGTCACCAATGATGTAGAAGTATTGTCACTTAAAACCAGGTTAGGGGTTACTGTCATGGCAAGTCCGTCTATACAGCCAAAAAAAACACAAGGAGCACAGAGACATCTGCCAAGTAAGACCTGCTCATTGCCTGCTCTTCTTCCATTTGCTGTTTGCGTGGGCATGTAAAATGTTAGTGATTAATATCATTACATTGAAAACATTTCAACCTACATGAGCATGTAGTGACCATGTAACCACCATCACCACATTAAATCCAAAGGACACCTAAAAAATTAGAGTCAGGGTCTCAAGAAAAGGAGCCCTTCAATTCATAGAGACTACAGGTTTGACTTTAGGATATTTGTAGCTCAGACCTATTGTTTTGACCTTGCACATAGATTATTCATACCCTTTAAGCACATTCTCCAACGTCCAAAATAAGGAAAGGATCGGTGACGTAAACTGCTGGTGCTAACAGTGGGGAAATCTAATTCCAGAATTTCTTTCTAACTCCTTTAGGACACTAAATTTTCCTGATTCATTCATTTGCTGACATGTAACAACACTACCCTCATGTATGAGGACACCGGAACTTTGGCTGTTATCATAAAAAATGAATGTAATATTTAATAACAGTGAGAACAGAAGAAATCAGAATTGTTTTTGTCAAGCCACTTTCAAATTTGGACCTCAGTAAAATACAAATCTGACAGTTTTCAAAGCAACTTTAGTCCAAATGACCATGTGGCATGTCATTCAACTTTATAACATTGTAATTAGACTTACGTCACGATTCTACACTGGAGGAAACGTGAAAGATTAAACACGAATCAAACAACTGACAGGCGGCATGCTATACATGTTGTTTTCTGTGCATAGAAGCTGCTTCAGGATCACAGGCTGTGCACGGTGGAGCCTGAATATAGTTGCATTTAAATTATAATGTGAACAACCAGGATCAAGATCTGCAGCATGAATATAGCATTATCTCAGGAGACACCATCACTTCAGCACAAGGTCACAGCTCAAAGATAAAAAACAAGTCTTCTAACACTACCTGCATAGAAAAAAACAATGAAGAACACTTACCTGATAGCATATGTAAGACAGTTCATAAATATGGAACATTATCCAAACCATGTCAATCTTCACCCTTACTCTATCACACTCCCACCAGAAATTATATAAAATTGTCATTAATTCTAGATTTACTGCATTTCGAGCAATAAGTGACTGTTTCATTGTTAAACACTACACTGAATAAATGCATCTGATTATTTAATCGACCTTTATTTCAAATCTGGATTACATTTTCATCACCTTTAACCCAAAATGAGTCTCATATGTGAGTAACACATATTCTTAATGAAAGGATAAGGAGACCCTCACACATGCAAACCCATCGCTTCAATCTATGAGCACAGAGAAAAAAATAGGATTGTAAAAAAAATGAAGAGTATGGGTGAAGGATGACTTGGGATACAGTATGGGGGATAAAGGAGGGGACAAGAGTAAGTAAATGAAGCTGGGAAGCAGCAGGAGATCAGCGAGGGATGAGTACAAGCAGCAGAAAGGATGGTGATGAGATAGATACATAAAGCTTGGAAGGGCGTAGGGATACATTTGGGGCGATGAGATGAGGGAAAAGATATAAGGGGAAAAATAGAGTAATGTGAAGGCCACAGAAAGGCCACATGGAGGCATGGAGGGAAAGACAGATTGGTCCTACTTGAGTAGACCCGCAGGAAAAGATGGATCTATGTGATGCATGATGGGAGCCAGGCCAATAAGACAACCAATCACAGGCCTTAGTCTAAATGGGATAACCAATCATGGGCTTTGGCCAGCATCATCACTCCACATTTCACATAACCCTCAACACACTCTGTCCATCATTTAGTCTACAAGTTGCCTTGTGTGTGTTAAAACCAACTGCTCTGACATCAGTGTGTGTACTTTAGATATCTGTATGTGAGATTCTTAATGTGGTGCTGGATTGTCTCTGCTGTTATATTAATTCCACACAGCAATGCGCTGAATGAGAACAACAGAGCAGCATGTTGTTCAGCTTAATTCAGCGGTTGTTCCAGATATCGTTAGGGCTATCTAAGACAAATGTCTCAAAACTCCTTTTCATTGATACTCACACAGGATGAAAAAGTCCATTTCAACTTGCAACGTAATCCAAAGTTTTAAAGTCCTTTTCCATGAATTCATTTTTTTATTTTTTTATTCTCTCTCTCCAACAGTTAAATGTAGAAAATGATATCCAAAAACTTAACATAATTGAAGATATTCCTGGTCCTAATAAAAAGTTAATTTGTTTTACATATTTAGTGCTTTGTATTTTTATGTGTGATGTTAGTCCACCAATCAAAGTTGTCATGTTTTGAAAAGACTGGTATGGACAAATGTGATCAAATAGCAAATTAACCAAAGGTTCAGAGAACTATTTCAGAATGGCATATAGGGGTCACATACAGAAAGGAAGTTCTAGATAAGCTAGCTTTTTCTAAAGGCACAATTCATTTTGGACTGTGAGTGTTTGTACTGATTTTTAGGAGGAGTGCAAATGTACGTGTTTTATATTGTGGTGGTGTGAATGTGAGGGGGACAACCTTTGAAAAGAGTGAGATGCACAGATTGCATGGCAGGGTATTCATGAGCAGTGTGAAGGTCAACATCAGGATGTGCTGTAATTGTGGTAGACGTTTTAATTAAGGATTTTTTTAGAAGGTTTTCGAGGAGTTACGGCCTGTGAACTTCAGACTGATCCCTTTGTCACTTAGATTCATATAGACTGACGTGTGTTTGTGGGAATTTGTGTCTAAGGTTTCCGTCTGATCATCCCTATCAACACTGGGAGATAGACAGATCAGGTTCTTTGGCACTGTTGTGACTAGCTTGTTTGTGCGCGTTTGGTTTTCATAAGACACAGCAGCTCCCATTTTAAGTCAGGGAACATTTTTGGAAAGGTTTGTTCTGCTATTTATAAGGCAGCGGGAAACTGTGGCACGAAGCCAGTTCAAAAAGAAGTGAATCTCTGACTTGACTTCACAGTGCGCTAACGCAGCAGCATAGATTTATGAAAAATATATGGCAGAAACATAAATTATTCCATCTTCATATGGATGTAATTATTTTGACAGCAAAGTAAAATAAGACCAATAGTTTGCATTCATGCAACTGATTCTGTGAAGTTCCACTTGGGCAAAGCTCTGCCTGAGGCACAGTTATAATATCATCCTCCCAGAGATTATATTCATCATCTGAAACCCATTCTAACACTAATTCCCAAACTGGACACTGTCTGCAGCTGCCTTTTGAAATATAGCCCCTGAAAAAAAGGAACAAATTAAAAAAAACCTTAACTATTTTTTGCATGTGATCTTTTTTATTCTTTAATTTTCTATATTTCCTCATTCATTGCTTTTAATAAAATGTTTTTACTTGATCTAAATAATTGTTTATTTTCATCTGCTTTAGTACAATGTTTTACTCAAAAGAAAACATTCCCTCTATTTGAATTGCTTTTTCTCAAACATCTTATACTAATGTGAAAAAATATCTGATGCCATAAATTATTTGTTTTGTTAAAAAAAACAATTAACGCTGTAGCTAAACTAGATTGTGAAGAAAAGTTCTTTCCTCCACCAACCTGAGGCAGAGGCGACAAGTCACCGCTCAAGTCCATGTTGCTTCCACAGCAACAGTCAACTTGTTCTCCTATTATACATTATACATCTACAACCAAGCCACAATTACCACATAATGGCACCAATATCCAGTATCCTCTTTCTGTGACAGTGCAAAAAATGTATCAGTGCCAGGAATTAGCAGTGTATACTGGCAGGTGAGAAGTCTTCTACTTGTATGAAACATAAAACAAGGCCTACAAACACAGGAACTTTCCATTTCATCAATCAAATCTGCCTGTACACGTGTCGATGCTGCAACAGCAGCAGGAGCTGGCATTCCTCTACATGGACTCTGCAAGGAGAGAGCGGGGACACCAAGTGTGCTGTCAGGGATGGAAGTCTGTCGATCTTGAATTGTTTCCATGTTTCCTTCTTGCATGAATTCACAAGAAGATTTTTTCTTTCTTTTTTTTCTCATATCCAAACCATGTATTTGTGAATATTGTATAGGAATGTTAATATTTAACTAATTCTTTAGGTGTATTATTCATTAAAGTAAACAGTATATGACTATGTTTTACTGCATGAATGGTGTATCACAGTAGTGCATTGATGCATTATAGTTCATGCTTTTACATGTGTCTTCACTCTGTAGCTCTGCAGGTCCGTGTTGCTGTTAACTCCAGACAGATCTCTGAACAGACATCCTCAGCATTTCAGTAACTGTTGAATGGTTAAAGTATTTTTTTTGTGTGTGAGTATGTTAGCATTTATTGTATGTGATGAATGCACTGTGTGTGACTCTGGATCTGTGGAGCAGCTTTGTTCTTAGTTCGTGTCTGCATTACGTGCTGTGGTATTGATTTCTGATGGCCAGGGGCTGGATGCTTATTGATCTAAGTCCTTCCATAAACATGTTGAGATGACTTATGGTGTGTGTGTGTGTGTATGTGTGCCTGGATGATGGAATGATTGATGGTAAAGGTGGGCAGATTCATTGAAATAGCAATGTAATTTCACCTCCATAAAATCAAGAAATACTGCAGCCATGTACAAACAAGCTCAACAATACACCTGGGAAATAAAAGCTTGGACCATTTAACCAAAACAGTATCTTTAAGAGCATTATTCAAAAGCCTAGGGCATCTTCACCCTTGACTGTGGTAGTGTAAGCACAAAGCTGGACAGGTTCCTCTGTCACAGCTTAAAGCCAGGGCAATGCGTTTATACAACCAATGTTTAATGCATGTGGTCTCATTGGTGACCTTCCCACTAGTAAACAGAGACATATGAAAAGAAAAACAAATGACAGATAAAATTGTAAGAGTTCAGATTGATAACCATTCATTATAATCTCTATAATCTCTAGATCTGGCAGTTGAAGCAAGCACGTTGGATTTACAGATACTAAAACTGACTTAGTGACAAAAACGCGAATAATCCCTTTAACATGGTCTTTTTGATTTTGTGTGATGACGCGATCCTTTCAAAAGAAGAAATGCATAGGAGCACAGCAAAAGTCTGACTATGCTTTAAGCAACCAGGAGTAGACACATTGTTGTTAACAGGCTGCTTTCCCATCACACTCTGACATGGTTAACCATGCAGATGTTAGGGTACAAATATAGGAGAAAATAATCTTATTCTAAGAAGCTGTGATGCTGTTATCATGGCAACTTCTTTCTGTGTATGCTGGCACCCTGCCAGAAGTGCGTGCATTCAGACATACAGGTCTGTGCCCATGTGGCAAGGTTTTTTTTGTGTATTCATCCATGTGCTAGTGTTTCATACCAAGGGAAATTATGCTTATTGCCTCGATGAAGGAGGTATGAATCATATCCTCCACTGTAATCATTTGCAGCAGTTTATGTCTGCAATAAATCTTCCTATCAAAACTGCACAGATTATCTTGCAAATCAGAATGTGACACCTGTTTGACTCTAGGCAGATAAGCTTCAGATAATAAGCTTATGCTCAACCAGGGATATTTCATTCTTAGATAATCATTTGTTGCGTCTGACATATTGTGTAGGGACTGCAAGTCTGTGACCGAGAGTCATTCTACGCTCTGGAGAAAAGAATCAATGTTAAATTGAGAGCGTTAATGAAAGTTTAAGCATCTGCCTCAGAATTCTATTGATCAGATGGCCTTATCAGCAATTCTGTACTTATCGAAGTAGAACTGTGATTCCCACACTCCAGGAAAGTCTGTTTAGATATAAACTCATGGATAATTGACAGACTGGATATCTATTAAGTGGATACCAAAACTGAACTGGCCTAACGTTGAAATATACCTATTATTTTCTCAGTTGCAAAAGAAAAAAGAATTTTAGCACAAGGTCACACTGGAAAAGTTAACATTCAAAATTAACCTCATACTAATTGATGTCTTCAAATAATACATGTACTAACCATAACCCAACTCCTTTGTCTTTAATTTTTTCCCCAGTCTGCCATCTGTGGATTACTAATGACCTCAAATCAACATAATATCTTACCTTACTACTTAGCTTATTCAAGCATCTCAAAAAGTACAATCTACTCTTCATGAACTCTTTGAGCATTTCCCTTTTTTCAAAAATGATGTCCTCCTCTATCATTTTCATTCGTGACTGGAATGAGCAGCTGAATGACTGCCTATTACTGTGATTACTAAACGATTAGGTTTGAACCCTTTAGAGTAATCTAACATTCGTGAAAATGCCAAATCAGGCTTCATATGATGTTTAATCCATAATATCATGGTTGCATAAACATACTAGAGATAATATGTGTTTAAGGTATTTAATATTGGCACATTTGGTACCGCTGGATAAGAAGATTTCTAATCCTACATTTCACATGAATAAACACAGCAAATATCGTGTCCTATCAGGTTATCCCAGGTCTTACACAACAGATGTTCGACTTTTGTGGCTGAAATAGGCTAAAATAGGCTAAAATAGGCTAAAATACTACCAATAGTACCATCACCGTAGTCCCACCATAGGACAGCAGAAATTATTTTAACTCCCTTACACCTCCCTGCTGATTGTTTGACATTCACACCAATGGCTTCTGACAGCAATAGGGTATAACCGGCCTGTAAGTCAATTGCTGGGTCACTATCATCAAGGGGTGTCAGTTCCATCATAACCAAGTCACTCAGAAATCCCACATAAAACATACACGCACATGTGCCCAAAGAGAGAGAGGAAGAGAGCAGACAAATTCATTCAATAACCATTTTGATCATCTCAGTAAAAATCTTAATATTTTTTCAGGGGAGCTGTTAACTGGTTGCTGTTTTAAAGCAGTATGCAGTGACTGTGTCATTCTTTTATTGAAAATTCAAATAATTCTTCAGAGTCATTCACAACGACTAAACTGATTCTATTGACATGTCTTTGATATGTTCAAAGCTCACAGCATATTTCCATATTTTCATGCAACCCTCTGTCTTGCTGTCTAATCCAATTAGCATTTCTCTGCTCTGCATCCAATCAGATTACCATCTTTGTTCCCTGTGGTAACACTGCAGCTTTGACCTGTTCTCCTGCAGTTAGGAGTGTACTTGGTGGTAGATGAGCCCTCAGAAGCCATGGTATATTCATCACCCTCTTTGAAGTCCATGAGCTGATGGATCGGATCCAAAGGGACTTGCTGTCTACAAACAGCACACCTCTTTGAGTCTGTTTGGTCTTCTTCCGCAGAGGAAAATGTAGCTCAAGTGGACATGCTGTCAGATTATGTTTTGAAAAACAAGCCACAGTCACAATGTCGTGCTGTCTCACTCCAGCACTTGTGTCTTCTCATTTCCGCTGTAGGCCCATCTCTCCCAGACGTACTACCGACTACACGATACGTCCATGATGTCTGATTGTGCTTTTTATTGAATGATTACGCAATAAACTTGAGAGTGTCATGCAGACTGTGAGCAAATCACTTTTCAATACTATTTGACTCTTTTGGTCAATACTATTTGACCAAAAGCAGATGAGTTTTATGTCATTGGAAAGCTCCGTTACACTTTGCTCCTCCCCTGTGTTACTGCAAAGGCAGATGAATTGTAAAGGATTAGTATCTGTTTGAGGATATATGTGGATGTCTACTATAGCCCTAAATCTCCACCTCCACTAAAAAGACACCATTGTAATATCAGAGAGTGACAGGTGGAGAAAATTAAAAATAGATTCCAGCTCTGCCCAATAAGGATTTGTATCTAATCAATTGGGGCGGCACGGTGGTGTGGTGGTTAGCACTGTCGCCTCCCAGCAAGAGGGTTCTGGGTTTGAATCCCGGGGGAACCAGGACCTTTCTGGGTGGAGTTTGCATGTTCTCCCTGTGTCTGCGTGGGTTCTCTCCGGGTTCTCCGGCTTCCTCCCACAGTCCAAAAACCTGCATGTTAGGCTGATTGGAGATTGGGGAAATTGCCCTTAGGAGTGAGTGTGAGTGGTTGTTGGTCCTTGTATGTCCTGTGTGTGGCCCTGCGATGGACTGGCGGACTGTCCAGGGTGTACCCTGCCTATCGCCTGTTGACCACTGGGATAGGCTCCAGTTCCCCCCGCGACCCCATCAGGGAATAAGCGGCATTGATAATGGATGGATGGATGGATGGATCTAATCAATTTTGCTTCCTTCTGAGCTCCTCCACAAAAATCACTCTTCTTTCTTTTGCATGTTTGAATTGTTGGCTCTTTTTTGGTTAACCTGTAAGAATAAAATGGCAGGTTCATTCTAACAGTTTCAGCCTGCACATGGAAACTTGCCCAAGCATGTGAGCCAGGAGAAAATGCAGAGCAAGCTGTACTGTACACAGAGCACTATATATCATCCCCAGCCCATTTTCCTGTAGTTTTATGGGGTTACAATAAAGCCTAGTTATTGTGGAACCAGATAGTCCCACAGCCCTCATCATAAACAAATTCCACCTTCACTCAGCTGATAAAGGCTTGGAGGAGGAAAAAGGAGAGGAGATAATAGGAATCGGATGTTAAAGTGTTGAGGGGGACCATGAAGAGCAGTTGTAAAAGAATGAAGAAGGTAATGGAGGTCAAAGACAGGAGAAAGGTATGTCTGGGGAATATTTAGCGGACATGGGGCAGTGCCACTGATCAATATAACAACAAGGAGAGAACAACCTGGACCTATTCGTGTCAATAAACTTTGAGAACATCTGAGTAAAATACATTACAGAGAGGATACAGCAGTATCAGGAACTGTTTGAAAAAAAATCGTTGTCTCAAATATGCACACACGTACACGGTCGCATGCCTCAATATGGCAAGCTTTCCTAGATGAGATACCAGCCCAGGTTTGTCTATTCCCAAGGCCTATGCATTACTTATAAAGGCTGTCTGCTACAGTAATACAATCAGCAGAGTTTCTCACAAAGAGTCTGACTTGGTTTGCTTTTAATCTATGCCCTACAGCTTCCTGCAAGCAAATACACAGACAGCTATTAGACAACCGTTCAAATGATCTACACACCAGAAACTTGAGCGCTAGGCTTGTGTTAAAATTTTTCTTTTTAAATTTATTAGAGGGCAGATCTTCTTCCCCCTGGCATCTACAAAAACAAAACTGTTATGTTTTCTTTAGCATATTTACCTATTTGATTTGCTTCAAGTCTTTATGAGAGTCTGAGTAGAAGCCATTCTGTATCAGCTCTTTAAACCTAAGCTCAATGATCTAAGCGGTGAAAGTTGAATGGCTAATGGACTGTTTTAAGCCACTTTTAATATTTTGTTCCTTATAAAATCTCATTTGAGAAGTGTTTCTCATTACATTTTCACAGCATCTCCTGTATGCATTAGTGTTTGCCTTAACAATGACAAGATCAGGATCAAATCCATTTATGTAAGATATGTAAACTCAGGATAGATAAATTTAGTCTGTTACATACTTTCTAGTCTACTTTTCTAGTCTTTTCAGCACTTTACCAAACACACCAATATTATTTTCTGATGTTGAACAAAACTAATTCAAACTAATCTTGTTGTTTTCATGGTGTTTTTTCATAACACAACCAGAAAACACTCATTGCCACTGATGTGATTCCACAGAATGTTAGGCCAAAAGCATTCACCAATAAACAAAGTTGGGCCAATAAACTGCAAATCCCTGGTTAGTAAGTCTCCAACTAAACATGAAAGATGAAAATAATCACCAAATACATGACGTAAAGTTTCCAAATAATATGGAAATGAGCAGGGTTCTCTGCTCTAAGATGCTGACAACATGTTCGCCAAAGATTCTTTCTGACAGATCTGTTTAAAGGAATCACACCAGGGAGCAGATAGATCTTCTAGAGTTCTTTTTAACTGAAAAAAAACTGCTCCAATGTGCAATCGCTGCAGATATCGTATCACATCAGGGCAATGTGATCAGGCCAGTGGGTCATGGAGAGACTCAATCTGGCAGTTGCAAAATTGTATCAGCGTTTTCCAGCCATCCATGCAGTTTATAAAAGTTTCATTCTATTTATTGTAAAATGCATTGGTGACAACCCTTGATCCTCTATCATCACGACTGTCAAGCCACTAAGCATTGTGAAGAACTTACAGTTGCTTGATCTGCACATAACATATATTCAAACAAACAGATAGTTGTATTCTATTCCGGATGGACTGTATATTTGAAGAATTGCATCAGAGCTACTCTGTGGTATATCAACAAAAGCGTAAGCAGTGCCGTATATGATCCCAGCCAGCTGAAAATGCATACCTACTGCTACACATTCAACTGCAAAGGTCAGCTTTGACTCATCAAATCTGCTTAATATTTGGAATGTTAAAATTGCCTGTGATTAAAGTTTCAGAATGAATTAAATGTGGGTCACCAAATTAGTTCAGTGTCACGCAGAGTCTCAGTTAGTCAAGCATTAGTCCCTTAGACATCAAATATCCATGCTCATGTCGTTTGAAGTTAATCTTTGAGTCAAGAGACTCTTAACTCTAAGATTAACTTCACACAGAGAAATCTGCAACTACCTACATGCTTTTAACCAGTAATGAAATAACTTAATTAGATAGATGCCTGACATTTACTTAATCACTTTTCTTTAGTAACTTTGACAGGAGATGGTTTGAGTGAGACTTTAAAAACCTACTTTGTGTGTTGTGAAGTGGATGTAAAATCACAGAAACACCAATTATTCACATTTGAGGATTATTTTTGCTCTTAAATGGGAAGCCAAGAGGAGACCAAAAGGATAAAACAAGAAATTCAGCTCTGAGACTGCAGATTAAGTTAGAGGTAAAGTTGTTATGCAATATTAATTAAACTTGCATCCAAACTGAGCTATTCTGGCTTTACCTGGAAATCTTGTAAGATCTTGGTCACACTGTACAGTAGCAGGTATCAGAGTAAAAATAGCATGTGGACGGACTGATTGATTTGCCTCATGCACTCACCTGTAAAAGATGCCCATCCTTTATTCAGGACCCTCAGATCATTCTTAATAGTTTAGAATGGGGGAATTGAATTAGCTCTACCCTCTCTTGCCCACAGCGAGAGATGTGGGACTGGATTCCATTACACAAACTCCATCTAACCCAGACTGTGGCCTATCTAAACCTCATTTCCCTGACAACAATCCATACATCAGCCACAGGCTAATAGTTTAATAGGTGGCCATAGATATAGGATCTAACCTATCTCTCTTTCCCACACAAAGTGACTACCTTTTCACCTCTATCCACCACTGTTTCTTCTTGTATTTATCACATATTCTGTGACTCTCACATCCTCCTTGATTTTTGCTTCTCCTGTTGTCTCCGTTTACCCAGTTTGATCACTTCTTAGTCAGCCTTTCTCACCCATTTTTCAATGCTGTCTTGGTGTCGCTCGTCTCTGCTCTAGAATGTAATTGTGAACATCAGTAATGGAGTGATCCGCGAATGAGAGGTGGGTGTTTAGCACAAGTGCTCTTCTCAAATGTGAATGCATTTCGTCCACTTCACTTACATTTAATTCGAAACATGATTTTTTTATATTATTTTGCCATATCCAGTCAGTTAAGTCTTAAATGAATAATAGTGTCTCTCTTCATTTATTTTTTGGGTCAAATTTCTAATGAAGGATTTTGTATTGTGAACGTATCTTTCCCCACTCTTCTTTTACAGGATTCCCATGATATCCTCCTACCTCTGCTTTTACCTGCTAACCTTAGACACCTCATTTTCTCCCCTTTTTTTCCTCTGAGAACATCAAAGGGCTGTCAAGGCTCTGCTTGACAGTAGAACGGTTCACCCTTGATGCTTACTAACAACCTAAGAGAGGAGAGTATGAAAGACCAAAAACAAATGAAGAAAAGCGAAACTAATAAGTTAGGACAGAGAAAGTCCATATGTACAAAAACACAAGAAAGCTCTGCAATCAGAATCTGGCTCTCAACCTTTTATATCAGAGATTCTTTTTTGTGCCAAAGAAGGAAAATCTTTTCCCAAATAACTGTAAATCAGTCAGCTAAGCTCCAAAATTAGACTCAGTGGGTTACAGTTTAATCTAGCAGCTGTCATTGTTGGAGATGGAAAAGGGATTGGATCCAAAAGGCGGACGCGGCACAAAGGCCCTAATGAGACTTGAAGTTTGACTAAGTTTATCCAATTTAAACAAAAACGGGCGTGGCTATGCGATATACCAAGAACCTACACCGGAAAAAAACTAAATCCAGGCATCAGGAACATGGCATGAGAGTAAGAAAAGAAGAAAAAAACATGGATGTGAATGGACATGAGAACATGGAGCACAGTAGGAACAAGGGCAGAATACTGAGGAGGATGTGACAAAGAGTGACCGGATCACAGAGCTTACAGAGAGAGGAGAGTGATCAGTGGATGCAGAGCAGGTGAGACAGGGGCACTGGTCAATGGAATGGAGCTGGTGACCAGGCTGGAAAAATACTTAGGAGGGAAGAATAGCAGAAGTGAAGCTGGCAGGGGTACTGAGGAGGAAACAGGGACGTAATGAAACCTTACTGGCGCTAGGGCACAAACTGAGAAAATAGAAAGAGGAATAAACTACCAACTGAGGGAACACGACTAAATTCAGAATAAACAAAGCAACAGGAAGAACTCAAACAGAAAGAAAAAGTCAAGAACAAAACACAAAGTCATTACACAATGTTGTATAAAGCAGCTCTTGATTTTTGACATACGTTTGAGAAATTAAGAGTCTCTGTTTTAAAACATATATCTAAATTTTACATTCAGGAATCAGTGTCAGAAACTAAATCTGCAAGTCAGGCTAGAACAATATTAGCAGCAAAGACCATTTCCATCTTATCAACTCAACTTGTGTATTTTTTTAATGAAATGTGTAATGACTGACGCATCAAAAAAGTAACATAAGAACTAAAGATGGAAAAAAGAGTTCATGGACAGAGCAGCGGGCATGATCCCTTTTATCTTGCTTTGAAGAAGATATTGTTTTTCTCATTTCCTCCTCTCCTTGCTTCCTTCTCTCTCCTCCCCCTGATGTCAGTGACTCCTCGTCAGGGAGCACATTAAAACTCAATTATACACACACACAAACACACGTATACAAACAAACACACAGCCCCCGACTACCGTCTCTCTATGTCATCTCTGGGCTTACTGCCAGCATCTCCTCCCCAGTCTCTCTCTGCACAGTGCCGTCCTCATCTCTCTCATTGTGATCCCGTGGCCTTGTTGGCCTGGCATTCAATTTAGCTGTCATCCAGATGCATTTGTCGCCGTGCACACACACAAAAGCACACACACACAGATGGATTTCCTGTCAGGACAGTTTGAGGCCAATCAGACTGTGGTATTGGAGCATGCCCAGATGAGGGTTAAAGGCCATCAAGGGACCCCGCACACAATAAAGTACTCTCTTTAATCCTAGACACACACAAACCCACAAACATTTACACAGACGTACACGAGTGCATACTTGAATCTATATAAATCCTTAACACAAAGTGTGTGCAGGAACAGTAAAACGTATTCATAACACCACAGCAGCATTCATCACCTGAGGTTTGAAATTTGAATGCATTAACCATGCATCTATTAAAAATGCAGAGAAGACCTCCTGCGTTAGTGTGGTTATACGTGCCTGTAGGCACCACAAGGGTGTCACAAAATATGGCTCAATCCAGTTTAGTCAGGATCTAAACAGTGTGTGCTCAGTTTCTAATGAATCAGCAGAGCCAACACAGAAAAAAGAAAGTGAGTGGCAGTCAAAAGAAAATAACAGGGGCAGAAAGTGAGTGACAAACAGTGAAAAAGGGACAGTCACAAATGGGGAGGTTAGAAGTAGAGAGGGCAAATCACAGCAGGAGATGGACAGCTGGGAAGACAGCCAGCACAGGGTGTTTATAAGATGAAATGACAATAAGAAAAATATAACGCAGACTTTTTAAAGTCAAGGTTACTTGTCACACAAGGACTGCTGCCACATAAAAAAGTTATCTATTCAAGAAGATCATGAGGAGAATAGGTAAACATGTCAAGTGTAAAATCTCATGTAATGTTTCCTAACTCATATTTATAAGTATAGAAATACTTTAAAAATTGATTCATTTCTGTTGTAGAATGTTTTTTGTAACAATCCTAACACGCAAAGACCAGATGAAGAACAAATCTGCATAAAACAATACCCTGACTCAATTAGAAGAATTAATATATTTCAAGAATAAAAAGTAGATTCCCAAAAAAAGCAACACATCTATCTACTATTAAGTTCTTTTTTAGATAAAATCATTTTCAAGGAGATGGGTAAGCTGACTTTGATAACTCTAAATATTTGATGCTAGAGAGACGAACAGGTTGAGACTGATATGAAATTTTAGTAGTAGGGAAGGTTTGGACAGCTTTTCTAAATCCCCACCATGAACAAAACATTAAACTTCAATTTCAGTTTCTTACCAGCCACAGCAGCTCTTAAGAAGCGTGGTCAACCTGCATTACTGAGACTTTTTTCTATTCACCCAAAGCATCACTGCTCACATCACTTTCCAGCATGAGCTGTCAGTGAAGATATCATTAATTGAGACCGCTTGCAGGTATTTACTTGTTTGTGCTGCATCATGGTTCTCTAAGCCCTAATACTGTGCATTAGAGAAAAGATTCCAGCTATGTAACAGCATCAAAAAAGGCTTTAATGAAACTGCTAGTTCAATAGAAAGGAAAAAGAAATGGATCAGGCACTATAAACTTTTACAAAAAAAAACTTGAACTAGTGGAAGAAATATAATTTAAAGTTGAAAACACATTCTCTCCAGGAATACAAATTTGTGTCAGTTCTAACAGTAAGGTAAAATACCACATAGGAATCTTGTACAACCTGCTCCTCCCAAATCTAGCAAACAAGTTATTCCACAGCTTATTGTTATTTCAATACATTATTGTTATAATTGTTAACTGAATATTCTTAAAAAATCATCTGAAAACCTTCTGTTTAGAGTTATTGGTTCCATATTTACTCTGAAGTTTTCAGTTAATAATACAGATTCAATGTTCAGTGCATGATCCAAAGGTGAACGAAGGGATGACCACTCAGAAATCTCCATCTAACCCTAACTCTAACTGAGTTAAGAACAACCAAATATGAATTTAAAGTATTTTATGATACCCTGTTTCTATTATGACAACTTTGACCAGTTCCCTTCATTAACTTTATGCGGTCGACAGGTAACAAGTGGACAAACAAGATGTTTCTGATCTTTGCACATATGAGGTACATTAAACAGCAAAACAAATATGTATTAATATTTCTAGCAACTAACAATTCAAGAATGTTAACAAGATGTTTTGTAAGATGACAAATATAAGACATTTAATAAGAAAACCCTTTGTACCACTGTAATAAGAAAGCATCTATGAATCTTT
The DNA here is from genome assembly GCA_907169785.1 of Menidia menidia. Classification (NCBI taxonomy): domain Eukaryota; kingdom Metazoa; phylum Chordata; class Actinopteri; order Atheriniformes; family Atherinopsidae; genus Menidia; species Menidia menidia. The sequence continues at coordinate 9,206,788 of CAJRST010041110.1, read as the reverse complement.
CTTTGAAATATGGCTGGATGCAGTGAAACAAAAATTGTCATCATTACTCAGGTCTTACAGTTAGACAAGAGTTCTGTTCAGGTCTAACTCCTACACAAGCATTGCATATTGATATACTGTATCCAGTCATTTAGTGAAGTTCTTTTTCAACTTCTAAAGAAGCTCACAGATATATACTGAATAAACATTTTAATTGATATTTAATTTCTATTCAGTTGTCACTGCTTCACACTCCTTTTACGCTTCTTATGTCAAGTCTAATTACTGTTAGTACAATCCTGTATCAGAAGCCTCTGATTTGGAGGTCTGTTTAACAAATTTTTGCTATTAAACAAGTATTGTGTTTTCTCTTATTAATTCTCCAGGCGTATCCCTGTTTGTGCGTATGGTTTTACACATGCTTGTATATTTAAATGTATGTGTCCTGCAAATAAATGTTTACATGTCCAGGCACACTTGCCTCCATCCATCCCTTCCACCCTGCAAGCAGGCCAGAGGTGCTGGTTGTCAGTTGACCGCAGGCTATTTTAGGGCGCGGTATAATTTGCGGTGATTGATTGTGATAATTAATTTGCCGTAGGTAGATGATTGTGGTAATTAATTTGCTGCGGAGTGATGATTAAGGGTTGCTGATATCCCATTGTGATCAGCCCTGTTT
>CAJRST010041110.1:8974754-9206120 GCA_907169785.1 Menidia menidia | reverse complement strand
GATGGATGGATGGATGGATGGATGGATGGATGGATGGATGGATGGATTCACGCACATGCACACACCTTTCAAGACTTGATAAGGTTGTTATGATTAACAGAGTTTAAAATCACCCGCAATCTAAGAGAGCCATTTGACTCCCCCTTAAGCCTTCAACACACACATCACAGGGAGAAAGCTCAGCCCTTTGTTTTTAATGGAGCTCTCATTCTGGTTATTGATCGGGCGGACCACAGCTAGATTAATTTATTCTTCCAATCAAGCTTTAATTAATAGCAGGACACTTGTAAGACCCCCATTAAAAGTCATGCTCATTACTCACAGTAGGTGCCTGGAGGAAACCAATAATCAAAACATGACTGATGCTCCTTTGTATCCTTCTCTGAATATTGTTGGGCAAATCAAAGGAAATGTAGATTGTATCTTGGAGAAAATGTTGCAAATAATAAATTAGCAGATTTTAGAATTATTCATTTAAAAAAATTGAGATATAATCTAAGTGCGAGCACACCAAATGTGCAAAGAATGGGTACACCACGCCAAAACATACTTGTGTGCAGAAAACACATGCAGCTTAGAAGAAATAAATGGAGCTGAAGGGGGTCAGGGTGGGATGTAGAAATAAAAACAGAAAGCTAAGAGGCTCAAATGTAAAAGCTGGAAGATTTGCCAGACAGCATTCAGCAGATCATAAATCTCTTATGTTCCTGCTCAGAATGATTATGCTAGAAGTGGATATTGGAACTGAAGTTGGGACCATTAGCAGGCAGGAAGTAAATACTTAGACACAAAGAGATTGATAGTGAAAAAGAGGCTTCCTCTCACTGAGATGAGCCTTTAGTCCTTAATATGTGTATAGTGAGGAGGAGACGATGAGAGGATGGGGAACTTAACAATTAGCGTTTATAATGAGATCAGGGTTATCAGACGGCTCGCTGGTCATGGATGATGAAAAGAACACTAATTCAGTTTGTCTCTGTCTTTCTTCCGCCGGCCCTCGCTGCTTGCTAAGGGATGGAGTGAGGGAAGGCGGAAGGGTGGGGAAATGTCCATATTATAGATGTCCTATCAGACATGTGCTAAATTATCTCTGCTGAATAATTTCATTGCTAACATTAGTTGCAAGCTAAATCAAGCAGTAGACACAATGGCAATCTAATTCTTGCCAATCTAAAGATCTAACCAGTTTTATTCAATTGCATCCCATTTCCTCTTTCTTTCTTTCTTTGTCTATAAATACCCTGACGCCTGCCCTGCTGCACCTCAATAGGAGCTAAATTTGTGTAAACAGCCCTGACTGGGTCAGAGACAGATGAGCTGCAACGTAGAGGGTTGAGGGCGTGAGATGGATAGAGATACAGACAGAGAAGTAGACAGAAGAAGGTTCCTTCCTCTCTCTATAGAGCCTGTTGTGACAAATGAACGCAGAACAGTCATTTGTGAGCTAAAAGGAGCTAATGCACACAATAATGACACGAAACCACCAATCAACAGCGCATATGTAAGCACACTCACATGCAGTGATTCATTGTTTAGTCTTAAAGTTTCTTCTAAGTCTGAAGTGGACAGGTTTTCATTTGGGTGTTTTTTCCTGTTTTCAGGGATCTGTTGAAACTTGGTGCACCCACAATCCCAGTCTCATCCACGCAGCTCATCAATAAAGACTAATCATTTAGACTGATTAGAAGACATCCAAGTCTGAAAGGACCTCCACACGAGCCATCTATCAGAAACACACAAGCACTCACTCACATATACATTCCTATACTCACATCCTAACTCAAGCATCGGCACACAAACACATACACACACACAGGCTTCATCCATCATTCCTTGTAGCTGGTCTATCTGAGGTCTCAATGATTAGTTGTCCTGCCCAGCTGAATTATGATGTTAATAAGTCACCATTAGTTACCAGGTCCACACCCACTGCACACATGTGAGGGGGGACATAGACGCACACATACAAATCAAGCAACTCCAACTTGTAATTATTCTGGTCATCATTCAGACATGCAATCCCACTATTCAAAAAAATAATTTAATAATGATGTGAATATAATTTTCCTGAATGTATAAAAAACAGAAATGGTTTTACTTTGCAACAACATATCTCCATAAAGCATTATAGAGGCAGCATTCTTCATAATGGAATCTGGTTGAGGTGAACATGTTCAGGGACCGGATTTGGAGCACGATGTACCACTGGTGGGTCTCACTGAACGACATTAGTCATCCCATGGGCTGTTATTTGTGATTGGCCATGAATTGATGACAAAACAGTTCAATGTGATTGATTAGGAACACAATTTTTCGCAAAATTATTGTCTTTTTCTTACAAGAAGCTGCATTGTCCTCATGTTAAAGTAAAAAGAATGAGTTATAGAGTGCAAAAATACAATGACAAGTTATGTAATGACCACAATTATGTAGTAACGCAGCGTTATATGTTGGTGGCATTGGTTTGTAGCACACAAAGCATGTTTTGAGGAAATGTTCTCACTTTCTGTTTGGTATTACAACAAAGGAGATTTCAAAATCACTGTTACTTTTCTCACAAACCTCCCAAACACATCTAGATAAACTTGCATAGTGGTATCAAACGCTTTGTGTCTTAGGGTACCAAAAGGTCACTCTAATCCTCTTCTCAACATCGATATATGCTGATTTAAACCTCTTTTGAACTGCGATGGGCAGAGAAGAATGTACCACGTGAAGTCTCCCTTTTTGTTTTAGAAATGTCTTTTTTTATAGGTAAAAGCAAAATTCCGTTCACTCTTTTGAGGCAACAATGGAATATAAACGACAGGATTGGCTTTGGACAGACTAACTTAAAGCTGTGTTTAGCATTGACACCACAGCAAAAGGCTTCTGGATTCAATGTATGAGACAGCTGAGGCCTTCCTTCTAAGCCTGGCTGTTTTTCCTGTACTTTGCTGTCTCTTGCATGCTCTGGTCGTATCTGTGTTTGGACTCAGTTGCGGAGGCAGAAACACCTGCGTGTCAACCTGAAGCTTGCAGAGCAATGAATCCCCTCTGGGACAAATACTTTTCCACCATTGTCTTTTGTTCTAGCCCTTTTTTGCTCTGAGTGAATTTTTCTCAGATTACATCAAGAGTTGCATTTAGCTCCTTTACCTAAAACAGTTCTCTCCTGTTCACAAAATTGTCTGAATATAATAAAACAATTTCCTGGAGCTTCTCCAGGATCCAAGCTCATTTGGCTCACAGTTTTCCTGATTAGTTAAACAGTAAATAGGTTGAATTTTCTTGTCCATAATGTACACTTCCTAGTAACAGTTTTGCACTCGAAGATTCACTCATTCTCACTCTCACAGTCATAAAGCAACTCTTAATCTGTGCTTTATTTTCCTCTCACACTCCCCACAGACAAAGATAACACTTTAGTTTCTTAAGAACGTTTTTGAGTTCTCAGATCACATCCCACAGATTTTTACTGATATGTGAGTTTGAGTAACAGCCTCAGTGTTTTACTGACGATGAAACCTAAAAACTTTACTTGACCGCATTTTGGGATTATATTACTGTAATGCTATATATTTTTCATGAATATTTTATTGAGTTTAAACCTCTCCCTGAACATAAAAGTTTGCCTTCTCCATTTTCTTCTTCATTTCAACTTCGTTCTTATGCAAAAAACTGTGGAAAATTACTTTTTAGATTAAATGTGCATATTTAAAACACAAAACACAAAGATTTTAAAATGATGTTTGATCCTCCCCACTTTTAAAACGTAAATACAATGGACATTATGTACCACAAAAAAATCAAAATATTAAGAAGTTATAGCTCTAAAAATCAACTCAGTGAAATAAAACAACCAAAAGAAATTGAAAGTTTTTACTTGATTTTTTTTTTTTGCAATACAAAAGGTAAAAAGAAACTGAACAACAAAGAGCCTCCTTTGTGTGCCTTTGACTGGAGGGCTGGTTATGATGTCTGGAATAATGCTGTTACTTATATATTCTCATTCTGTGCTGTCAGCATAAAGGTGAAGAACAGCCTTCAGAAAGCGGTTTGAAGAAGGGGACACACAGAAGAACTATAGCTACATCTCAATGTCCTGAAACAAGAGAGGTGTAGAGATGCCAACAACTCTAAATAATGATGCCTGAAGATATACTGAAAGACTACACTTATCCTCCTGCTGAGGAGTTGTTTATCTCAGACTCATTTTGAACTAATAGCCTCTGTCAATCATATCAAAATGAACACTTTGGCTTACTTCTCCAGTCTGTCAAATGTTCCTTTTCATGCAGGAAAGGGCCATGGGCTGGATCCTAGCCCAGGCCTCCCTCAAAATCCAGTGAGCCAAATGGCGGCCCCAGAGCATCGTTTCTGATCAGGCAGTTAGTTTCTTTGTTAAAGTATTTTTTGCAAACAGATGCCCAACTGTCGCAGAAAAAATCAAAAGCATTCAGATTCCACGGCAGCAAGCAAAACTCAGGCATCTGGTACGAGTCAACAAATCTATTATTTCACCTCCACTTTAGATAAACCACATAGTTAAAGTCATGTATTTTATAAAAAAGATGGTTAAAATATCACTCAAACTGACCCTGTGTATCGTATCATACTATGGTAACCATTTCTTTGACTGGTTGGTGTGTCCTCTCCCATCAGCTAAACATGCCGAACCCATCAACCAGTCATCCTCTAAAAAAACATTATTTCTAAAATAAGGCAGATGCCACAAAGAGAGGGAAAATGCTAATTTTGCTTCCATTCATGTGTAAAAGGGGTATGACTGTTTCATGTTTTTCCATTTGACAAAGTGGAATAGTTTCATCTATGAGCTGTTCACGGGAATTACTTTTTTCCATGTGATTATGGAGTCTTTTGTTCTGTTCCTTTGAAGGACAAGTTTTCTTTGGTGACATTTCAGTACTCAGATGGCCATGCAAGTTTCGTATTTTTAAGTGGATAAACCAGGAGCATTGACATTTCTTATCACCGAATCATGTTGAAACGTCTATACATGCCACGCAGAAATAAACAGCCATTCACGCAGATATTTCCTGCAAAGGTAAATTCAGAATCTCCACAGTGTGTGGAGACCAGAGGGCACAGAGAAAACATGGAAGACATGGACGGGGACAACATTAAAGCTATGGAATATGAACCAGAAACGCTACTGATTAAAGATGACACACCTATGCAGCCCTCATTTCATTTTAAAGCTAAGAAAATAGACTTTCATTTCCACTGTTTGCTTTACTGTGTTTTTCTGCGTTTTCTCTGACTGGAAGAGATGCATTTATAGCACTATTTCAATTTAAAATAATAATCAGATTATGCTATTCAAATTCAAATCAACCTTGTCAGTTTCTATGACATAGAAACAAGGAGCTCTCAATATGTTCATGGCTTTGTGGAAGTCATATGTTTTTTCTCCAGCTTCTCCATTTTGTTTTTCATGATTATGCTGATTGTAATTGATGACAGCCATCCTTCCCAGGTCTAACACGTTTTGACTGTTGCCAACTTTGTGAAAAATGTTCACATGTGGGAAATATTTTGTAATGAGAATTTCCCTATTCTTTTCTCACTATTACTGGTGTGAAACAACAAGCTAATGGAATGCTTCAAAATAGCATAAATATTAAAATATTTTCACACTGATTGTCAATTTGTGAGACACATTCACATAATATTTAACACCTTCATCTCAAACTAAGATACTAAAAGTCAAGTGTCTTCTTTCACCTCTTACTTTCCCTTCAAGAATTTGACATTTAGATTTAATTTCATCAAGAATTTTCTAAGGAAAGACACTCCCCTTCACTTTACGGTTATAAGAATTGTCGTGCATAAATAGTTCTTCGAAGCAAAATACACTTTATGTCACACAGAGTATTAATTTAATAATTCATTTTCCATTCCTAATTCATTCCATTCAGGGAGCCTGGGGTGTATCCCTCCCACATCCAGGGCTCCTTTTTAGTTTATTGGGGCCCTCAGAGCTCATCTCAAAATTAAGAAAATAAATAAATAAATGGACTCTGCTTTAAAAGATATATTTCTCACATCTTATTTGTGTAACTGGTACATCTCATTCTGTATATGCTGCATTCAATGTAAACCGGAAGAAAGATTTTTTCTCCAGATGATGATTTTTCTCTTAGTCCTTTTGGCAACTTCTGGGACTTTTTCTGTTTGCTTTTTCTCTGAATTATAAATGTGTCCTAGAAAAGATTTTAGATGTTTTTATCATCACATATTGAATTATAGGTATTATCGAATAAATCCATACTTTGAAACAACATTGAAGATGAATGAACAATTCTGACCATATATTCTCAGCCATTTCAAACAAACCATGTAAACGATTCCCAAACCTAACCACTTTTGACTCATAAACTTAGCAGCAGCTGTTGGGATCTTACTGGAAAATTAAGTAATCTTGGAAGTGCCACTGAAGAATAACTATGTGGAAAAGGAATTGGCAGAGGAGTTAGCCTTGTGATTTCAAGGTAAAATGAAAAGTTTAGTCACAGCAAATTATTCTTTTATAGAGTTAAGGATGGTGTCTTTTTACTTCCTTTTGAATCTTCCTTTGTCTACCAGTTTTTTCCAAACCAAATTTCAGGAGCATTTTGTGCTGCAATCGTGCTATTGGAGCACTCGTTAGTTCTTGTGAACTCACACTGACTTTCTTCAGAATGAAAAGACGGGGCGTTGGTTTTGAAATACAACGCTTTTTCTGTCAGCCAGTGGTTACAGCACATTAAGAGCTCAGGCTCTTATGTTTTGAGTGACTTGTTTTTTTTTTTCAGTTTTCAAACCAGTACTTCACTTGTGATGCAGCGCTGAGTTATAAACACTTACGAAAGAGATTTAGAATTCTAGGACTGTGGACACAAATTTTGATAATCTTTTAATCTCATTTTCACAGCTCCTGCTTTTTCACTTTGCTGAGTTTACATCTATTGCTCACATTGATGTATATATGATTTCCGCACAGTGTTCAAGCAACACATTTACAAACATGAAATAGATATTTAAATAAAGAAAGAGTCTTAAAACCAATTGAGCATTTATTCAGCCTCTACTAAAGACTGACAGATAAACTGAGTGTAGATAAGCATGAGGCAGTGCAGAATAAACTAAAGCAGAAGTGTCAGCTACAGTATGTATTAACAAGAAAATGTGACACATGTGTGTAGTATTTTGATTCTTTTAAATCAGTTTATGCTTCAAAAATGTGAATTGAGCAATACACCATAATCTTTCAAACTCCCAAAAGTTAACTTGTTTCAACTTAAAAATTAAGTGTGTAAGCTATTCACTTATGTCATCTTGTTATAAATTGTCCTCTGGTCAAGCCTTTACCATTTTTCAATGTGACACAGGCATTATAACTATGTCACTGGTTTTAATTCAAACTATGCTGCTTTTACAATGATTCAGTAAAGGGCTAACAATGGATTTTTTTGTGAAGCGCTTGTAAATAGCTTGTGTGTAGACTTGTTTATCTGTTCACCCTGTTCTTTGTAACAATTAGTTACAATTAGTTTTCTCATCCCCACTTCAATTAGTTTTCTCATCCCCACTTCAATTAGTTTTCTCATCCCCATCCAAATGCTATGTGAGCTGAGAATTCAAACCTGTGCATGATGATCCAGAACAAGATTTATATATATCTAAACTAAACATGTAGATTACAGAATAACTAATAACATTAGTTTTGCCCAACTTAAAGATATTGTTGTTTCATTCCATTTGTTGTCTGGGTACACATTTAGTCAATAGATTGTTTCTGCATGTCTATAGTAGTTCACTCAGACATTTTCCAGTTAATGCCAGCCTACCTTGGGAGGGACATCCATCCATCCATTTTCGTAACTGCTAATTCCTTAAGCGGGGTCGCGGGGGGACAGGAGCCTAACCCAGTAGTCCATGTGCGAGAGGCAGGGTACTCCCTGGACGGCATTTCAATAAATATATTATTCAGAATCATATATTTGCATCCATATTCCGTCAATAGTTGAGTCACCGGGGGCATTCAATCCTTTTTTCAGGCGTTATTGACCAGTACAAAGAGTGTTTTATAGCAGATTGGCAGTATCATCAACAAGTATTCATTCCTGACCAACAAACGCTACTTGAAGTCATTTTAACATATTGCTTTTTAAGTGGAGATTCATATCAGTGATTTCTTTTTTTACTCATACCCAGGAGTTATTACTGACAATAGTAATCCATGAATGATATTATAGACAATATGTCCTGGTGGTTGTTGCTTCAAGCAAATTTCAGGCAGGCATTTAAGTGGGCCATCTGCTCTTGAGTCCCACCATAATGACCAGTTTATAAAGGCCCTGTGTGAAAATTTGGCTCTATGAATGCAGCAGCAGACAATGAGCTGAATGCCATCTGGGAATCACTACAAGCCTGAACCGATCAGATCATTTTCAATGCACACTCCCTGGAAACAATCTGAAGAGGTTCTTAAAAACATCCGTGCCACATACCGGGAAAGACGTGTGCACAGGAAGAATCTATTACCTTTAGTTTCATATTTGGCACCAAAGGATTCATTTTTCTCTTTGTCAGGCAAAGTGCAACCCTGAAATATCTTCGTGTGTGCATAGTTTTCTCATCTAACATCACAAAAGACCATACTTTATTCAGCCCCACTGTCTCTCTCCAACACACAAACCCTCATGGGGAGGTTTCCACTCGACGGAGCATGAATATGTCTGAGTTTGAGCAAGGTGTGAAGCCTAAGCTGTGAGAGCCTGGGTGAAATGGGATTGTCACTCTGAAATAAGCTGGGATCACATTATTATGCTTTGATACAGCAATGGCAAGTTCAGCTGACATAGTCATGCACACAGATATGCTCACACATGCAAAGATTCACTGTAGGAATAAGCACAGACAGAACTGAATTTCCCTGCCTGCTGAAGTATGAGAAGATACACAATACGAAGCTTTGGTTTTTAGAGTTAGCAGAGGTCAATGCTGACACCTCACTTCGGGAGGAAAATGGAGAGCACTGTGTGTGTAGAGGAGCACAGCAGGGCTGACCATTTCCTCCTCTGCTGTAACTTCATTAAAGAAATATAAAATGGCAGGCCATTAGGCCAAACGCATTCACCCGCCTTTTATTGTGAAATGCTTTTAGAACAATCTAATTCACCACAAATTGTAAGGCTCTCCAACACTCCACATTCTCACACTCAGACACACACACACCTCTGTAGTCTTTCAAATATGACTCTGTGATCTCAGTAAGGATTGTAGCAGGTGGAAATGAGTATTACTGCATTTCCAGAGTGATAAAGAGACTCTTCTTACATGGCCATCTGCCCTCCTGAACTCTAATTAAACAATAAAACGGAGGGAATGGGGGGTTAAAGACCAACAGGGATTACTAAACAGTGCAATTTAAACTTCACACTCATTTTTCCTTTCTATGCCTCTCCCCTAACAGCATCCATGTTCTAATTTCTCCCTTCGCCATGAGTTCTTCCATCTCCTCTCCTCCTCTGTGTGATTTATAAGGGATGAGAGGAAGTCATTCTCTGTGTGTGGTTATTAGTATTGATCTGAGAGCCATTCAACAGTCGTTTCCTGCTGATTCCCCTCCCTCCCTTTCTTACTTTATATCCTTTAATAGTGCCCCCCCACCCTACCTATCCATCATGGCTCACTAGCTGCTCTACAGTGACTTGTTAACTTAGTGCTTTGTCTGCTGTGTTTGACTGATTTACTGGTTATTGTGGTCTTAATACTGCCCCACACACTCTGAACATATACAACTAACCAACCAAGGAAACAATAAATTAACACTCAAGCGCATGCCTGTGTATTTTATTGACCAATAAAGAGCACACGTACACATACCCACTTCATTCCTGCTGTTTGCTCACCATGCAGTCACTCACACACATCTATTATTGAAACTTTCACAATTTATTGTCCTTTGACTCTTCAGGGGGAAACAGGTGATTATTTTCTTTGTTTTGTTGCTGAGTCTGTTGTTTGCAGAACTCACTAGTAATAAATTTTGCTTTTGTCCAAGTCAGTTAATTGTCTTCAATAAAATTATATCAGTTTTAATCACATTTCATGACTTAACCATCTCAAACATAATTCCGTATGCACTCCCATGTGCATGTTTAAATGCCCAGAGAGGTAGAGCAAGGCTCCTGGTAAAATTACACAGTATTTGTATTTTAAAATGTAATACCCAGCCCAGCATTAATGCCACTTCTCATCTCTCAGACACACACACATGTGAGTCATGTCAAAATCCTGTACAGATTGGAAACAGATCATCAACCAGATTAAAAATAATTCCCTCCGTGCTGTTTTTTTCAGCACTTCCTTTTTCAACAGCCTAACCCCTTTCCTCTCTGGTCAACCATTGATACCGGCCTCAGCCACAGCACACTTTCAGTTTAACCAATGTAAAGGTGTAACTCTAACCTCAGCCCTAAGCTTTAGGCTCAATCCTACCTCCAGTTCAATAAACTGTCTTCGTTAGCCCTTTTAGTGGCATTGGCATGTTTATTCTCTGTGACCATGTATATTACTCTTGGCTAATGGAGGAGACATCAGCAATGAAGACACTAGGTCCTAATGGTTTGTGGAACAGATGTAAACAAGGTCAAAAGTAACACCAAAACAATTCATGAGATGAAGTAAATGAAAAAAGGAACACGTTCACTGTAACCAGTTAACAAAGGGGCAGTAACAAACAAGGCAATTTGTAAGAGAAAGCAAGAGCTTTGCTTTTAGAGGGATATGATAGCATTGTGGGTATTATCTACAGTTCAGTATAGCTTGTTCTCCTATTTCTGTGTACCTTATGCCACAGAGGTGAATCAGGGGGACAGTTTAAAAAAATAAAATCTACCGAGAAATGGAGGTCAGCCTCTCAGGGGCTGACACATTGACAATAACCCTAACAAAACACAACCAACAGGGACAAGAGCCAAACACAGGCTGTGTGTATGATTCCTTTCACCCTACTCAGTAATCACTGAACGGAAAGTAAGAAAACAGTGGTCATACAATCAGGACACTACTTTTGGAGAAGATTTTAGAAATTCTATCTGTAACAATGTGCACCAGGAAATGGTGAAGGGTCTGGTCAATTTGTTCCCTATGCTCCATTGTTGGCTAACTGAGTCTGAAGCAGAAAAAGTGGGGGGAAAACAGTCATCAATACAGAAACTGTGATTGCACATATGGTTTGATTGTTATACTGATTAAATGCAACTTAAATATCTCATTTTAATAGACAGAAATCCAAACAAACAAAATACAAACATTGTTCCAATTATTGATCTATGTTGTATTTGGATTACTTTACAAGACCCCTGATGAGTAAGAATCTTCCCCAGCATATTTTATTATTCAAACTTTTTCAGACACAATCTGGACAAAAGTAACTTTTCTTGTCTATATGATCAAATTCAAAAAAGAGAGGAGCCTGTCAGCAGTTTAAGATTCTGTTATCAATTCAGGATAAGAAAAAACTATCAGAGCCTAAAAACATCACAATTCTTTTCCTCTATCATTCGCTCCCTTACACTTGGATGTCAATATCAAGTAATGATATTGAAATATATTCATTCTTGTTACTCAAGACATGTCATTCTAGTCACTCAATGTTCCGTTCTGCTTTCTGTATGTGCTGTATGCGATATACGCTGTAACTTGGAATACATTACCAGTTCAGCAGCTCATTTATAAGTACACACATTGACATTCACTGAGGTAGTCGTGTGAAAAATCCAATTGAGATCAAACTGGCTTCTGTTTGGAAACAGCAAGTGTGAGAAAGAGTTTGAATCTCTGTCGCATTTTTTGCGCCCTTTGCATCCTGACAGGCATTGTCACAGCACGTGGCATCAGTCCTCAGGATTGATGACACATCTGCGTTGGGGCCTCTTGTGTTCACAGTAGCCTGCAGTATCAGAGTAAAATGCTGAGTTACATATCTTACTTTTCTTGGTCTTTCCATCTCTCTTCTTCACCACCCAGCTCTCCCCCGCCCCCTGTGTGGATGAGAATGATATTCAGTTGCACGTTAATCTATCCTGGATATTAATTACAGTCTCCATTAACATTTAATAAATACCTCCCAGGTGGGCTTGCTGCTGAGTGAACTGAGAGCCTTATCAAATATTAGGCCTTTAATTGGCCTTTCACTCCAATGAATGGCTTTTTAATTAGCGTGCAGTTATCACCTCTCCACCAACCACAGAGCCAGACTGATCAGCACTTGCAGATTTGCCAGTTTTGCTGAGTGAGGGCATCTTAATGACCTGAGGTAGGCATATCTTTGCACAACACTCCTTTTCCCATGGCCAAGAAAGGACAAATGCAGTCTGTGGGTTTGAAGCCACAGCCATACACTAAGTGATTGTCTGGTCATATCATGCAGGTCTATGTCGGTATAATCTGCTCATTTTTACTATAGGACAGAGGCAGCAAGGGGTGTTGGTGTGCTCTAAAGTACACACTTAAGTCAAAACAGCCACTGTCACTTGTATGAATCAATACCACATGTCATGCTATAATGTGAAAAGGAAAACTGTAGAGGAGCAGGTGGAGAATAACCAAACCAGGAGAGGCTAGATAATTAGATTCCCTTGGTCATTTTGTCAGTCCATGGGGACTAAGGCTTCTAAAATACTTGGAACACACAATTTTCCTAACAATTTAGAGCACTCAAAAACATAGGCAAAGTGCTGCTATACTGTGATGCTATACTGTGATACTGTAAAGTGATGCTATTTAAACTTTGAATCAGATCTTAAAGTGGTGTATAAAATAAGTCAATGGTTTTTATTAGGATCACACGTTAGTACACGCTTGTTTTCTTACTTCATCTTTCTCTCAAAGGATGTCAAACAAAGCTTTTTTTTCAATGGAATGTTAAAGATACTTCCTCCCTCTGGGAATGCTGGTTGCGAAGCAACGCTCTAATGTGAAAATTGTTAAATCCAGACGTCACTTATTACACATTTATACACCGAAGCTCAAATAGACGTATTAACACGAATGTAACACAGCAAGTGACATAAACACTTCAAATTACAGAGACATAGATACCAACTTAAAGCTTCGGATGGTAAAACAGGAACCCATCTTCCCACTCTCTGACACCTACACAAACACACATCAGTCAAATGCATCACACAGAGACACCAGTCTGCCTTCTGTTTCCAGCTGTTTTAATTATGTTGCACGGAATGGAAACAAATGAAGAAATATACTCAGCAAATGAACATCCGCACTTTCCTTTTGGTTTGGTTTGATTTGAATCTTGGACATGGGGCCTGTGGCAGAATATGAGTGTCTGCAGGGTAGGGCGCATAAAGAGAACAGAAGAGTATGAGAAAAATAACTAATTCTGTAATCTGTGTAATTAACATGTTAGCAAATAAAGCAACAGGGAGACATTTGATTTTGCCACAAACAGCACTGCCGTCCTGTATTGATGAGATCGGTAGATGATGAGTACCAAGGATAATCTAAGATTTGAGTCTCGATTGAACAGTGGAATTCAATTTCAACTTGTCTCTGTTACTGTTTTCATTTGAAAGAAGCATCACTGCCTGAGACTGGTATTGCATGTAGATGGAACTGGTTTGGGCCTCATTGCTCTCACACATATTATATATTTTTGCTTCTGTGGAAGATGCAGCTTTTAACCTAATTTTATTCATTTTGGCGATCAGTGTATATAATGATTTTGTCTCTGCACACACAAATAAATGCAACATTTATTCATTCATTTTCATTCTTATTGTATATGTACAATCAATAGCAGACCACTTGAGCATTTTTCATGATACCAATACTCTTGAAGCATTTGCAATATCCCTGATTCTTAACATACAATACTGCTTCTTTGTTTTCTTTTTAACTAGACATTTGAACAATAAGAAAATCTTCCAGCCCACAGGTTTTATAGACTCAAGGCCAAAGACCGCAATTATTGCAGTCACCTTTATTCGTGTTGTTATCATTATCCTAAGTGCATCGGTGGTGTATTGTCAGACGTACAGTGGGTGGTTCTATCTGGTGTGATGTTTCAGACACACACCTCACAGAGACCAGATCCACACCAGTTTTAACACAGGCCACTGACCTTAAGACGATTGTCCAAACTCTGAAAAAAGAAGAAGTCTGCTGAGCCTTTCTCACTCTCATTTGCTAAAGCGACTATGTGTTATCTCATGCCCAAGAACAAAGAGTCTTTGGGCTGAGGGAAGTCTGCATTTTGTGACAGAAATCAAGCAAAAGTTCTGCTCAAATTTAAGACCTAAAAGCAGTCGGAGATTTCAGAATGATAAGAGCTCCCTCTAGTGGCTGGCTCTCACACCTTTATATCCACCTGGTTTATCAGAATTCCCAACAAATCTCAAACAAGAACTCTGAGTGGTTAATTCATTGAATTATTTGAAGTATTAAAAGCTGATACCTGCTTCTTTCTGTGACTGAGCTGCTATGATCTCAAGCAAACGGAACATTATCTTGTGAAGTGAGTCGTTTTTATTAGCTCGTTTTTCTATTTTATAATCCCATTATTGACCTCCTTCATTTATTCCATTGCTTTGTGTCTCATGCTCTGATTACACCAACAAACACACATACAATCTGCCCTTCTCCTGCAATCATTTGTTTCCTCCAGTCGCTCTTATGTGGCTTCAATGCAGTCTGAGAATATATCTCTTCTGTCAGTCAGACGTACTGTCTTTTCCATTCATTACATTAAAGAAAGGGAAATGTCAGTGTATGTGTGTGTGTGTGTGTGTGTGTGCCATTTTTCTCTACGGGAGGGTGCTGTGGAATACACACACACACACAAAAATAAATTATTTATACTTCTATCGGCTTTAATGGACCCATCAATTACATTATTTCCTCAATCTATAAGTCTTCTGCAAATAGTCTTTTCCCTCAAGCAATAAAAGCATCAGATAGCATCATATATATACATATATTATACATATATATATGTAAACACATTTTATTAGAGAGGCTTTATATGACATGATATTGCACCCTTCTGTCCTCTTAAGGTAAGTATAATGACATCCCTGATATTAAGTGTGAGTTGAGCATTTATTATGCCAAATCCAGCTTCTGTGCAGGAAAATAAAGCTTTCTACCTACAGCATGAGCTCACTTTGCAGCTTTCCTTTGACCTCTGTCTCCCTCTCCTCCTGACTATTTTGCCGCCCCACTCACTTCCCCCCCCCCAATGTTTGGCTGTCCTGCTGCCCTGCTCTTTCCACCTTCGCTCTGTATTTTCATATATAATGCATGTTGAACAAACAGACATGGCAGAGTCATTCCAACGTACAGCCGTCCCCCGGTTGGGCTTTCGGTCACCCTGAAAGAGAGCAGGGTCACGCCTGTAGCCTATAGGCCTGCTCATTTAAACCAGAAAAGTTTTTACCATCTTTCATTCTTTATGTGGTAGTCTCCACTTACGCTGTGTCAGACTGTACAGAGCAATGTTTGATGCATACAAATGTGTCCCTTGTGCTTCAGTCTGCTAAAGAGTGCGAAAGAGAGAGTGATTTCCCTCATCACTGACTTTACTTGTAAATCTAATTTTTCTCTTAAGGCAAGGGGAGGATAAGCAGCTCTGCTGGTTCCCTCTTGAACTCTGTACATGGAACAGTAAACACACTTAAACATACACATTCTCTTGTGGAAAAAAAAAAGAAATCCCAATTTTCCAGGTGCAGAGGTCTGTGGAATGGAGTTGGAGCAACTCATACGGAAACTGCATTATTCTCCATCAGCAATGTGAGTGGGAGCTATTATACCATCCACACATGCAAGTGGAGTTTACCACTTGACAGAGGATGTGATGGGGCCTGAAAAGCAGAAAATGTGAGTGGGATTGTGTGCGTTCAAAGGCATCCAAAGTTCAATGTCTCATTCTGTATGGAGTGTGCTTTACTTGTGATGCCGTAATTTGATTTAAACTAAATACACAAGAATCTGATGTTGCATTAAGAGCTGAAAGCTTCTTGAATTTTTAATATTCTTAAAATCACCGTATATATTCTGTGTATGTTCCTAAAATCGAGACCAAATAGCCGTCAAACTGATCTCATGATAAAATCAGAAGTTGGATAAATGGTGCATTCCTCGCTTTTACTGCCATCTCACCAGGGTGGTAAAGATAAATAGCAGGAATAAATGATCATTCGCTCAGCTCTCTCCACCAAGTCTAGGCAGACAGAAAACTGGATTTATTCAGACAGCTAGTACACACAGTGACTCAGAGTGTATACTCAGTGTGGATGAAATGGGCTCCTGAGAATTTTCCTTTCACACAAAGCAAATACCTGTCCTGGAATAAGGTATTGATTTGTCATTTCCTATGGCTGAAGCTCAGTAAATAGGCTAACCAGACACGCAAAAGCATTGTCTCCTGATAATTGTTACACAAGTAACAAGAGGATTTAAACTTGGATGCACCTCACATCCAACATCATCCTCAACTTATACCCATCTAAAAAAAACATGACTTCTATTCGTGATAATTAGCTTTTTTTTGTCATTCAAAAACCATCAAATATTTACTCCCATCTTGCCAGCACTGAAGCAATACAAAACTGAATAACATCAACATGAACGTTCAAGCTCCACGTTTTTAGAGAGCACGCCTGAGTGAAGCCTATCACTTTACAGTTTAACATTCATGTTGAATAAGAGCAGGAGGTGGGTTTGCTTCTTTGTTGCAGACTTTGAGTTAATTTTTCATTTTTCTCTAATATGTGAAATTGCGGCAAATTACCAGGTTGTACAGTATTCAGTCAACACCAATCTTTGTAGATCCTATAAATATTTATTTGTGACTGGAGTTACACCTGAAGTAAGATCTTCCTCAAGCACCAAATTTAAATGCATTTCAAAACCAAAAGCTCAGACAGAGACTGGTCCCCCAATAGGACAAAACACCCACACATTACCTGACTGTTGTAATGTATGCACTGTAGAGAGGAGGGCAAAGACCTTGACACAGGAGAAACTAAAGAGCCACTTCACAAGATCATTACAATCAGAAGACTTCTGAAAGACAAGGATCACTCTTTTGAGCACAATAATGTATACATTTTAGACAAAGAGGTCACATAGTTTGAGAGAGGAGGTGAAGAAGCTATTTACATCAATCTTGGGGGGGGGGGGGGGGTCTTTGAACTGTGGAGATTGTTTCCCGCACAACCCATATATGGGTTCAGTCAATTTGGACCACCTTTCAACCATTGTGTTGCATACAGACAGACATCTAGTCCAAATTCATATTAAAACCTTTGGAGTTTTCATTTTCTGTTTGTGCATGCTTAGCATATCTAGATGCTCCAGCTTCACTCCCACCATCAAAAATTATTGTTCTGTTAAATGATGTCGGTACTGCTACCCCTTCATGGAATGCACTGTGGCATCTTGGCTACGCTCTAAAATATACTGATTATAATTAATAGCTGCGGAAAATGAAAGGATGGAAGTGTTTTGTACAAAAGGGCCACCGTAAAATAAAATAACCCTGATGGATTTCTGCTCGTCAATGCATGCAGTGTTCGAGTGGTGCCGCCAGGTGGCATCAAGCCGCCGCGGTTTTCTGCAGTAAAATCCTCCATCCGCTAGATGGCAGCAAACTGAAAGGGACCATTTTATGCAGAAGCCACAGAAGGAAACGACAGCAGGAAGGAGGGGGACAGGAAGTCCGACAGGAAAGTGTAGGAGATTTTAAATAGTTTCGCGATTAAAGCAGCTTCATTCTGATCGTATCGTGCATGTTACAGCTGTTTTTTTATTGTATGAGAGGACAATTATTCTGCAATTATAATAATTATTATTATAATTATTCTATTCTGCAAGTTGCATTAGCCTGTCCCTCCTGTAGGAGAGCAAGTTTGTTCATAATAGCAACAAAAGGAGGACAGCAGATTATTTTTAAACCTGAACACCCACAAAGTAAGCTTTCTTGTAAGGACGTTATTATTGTATAATTTGTTATTTTATGTTGGGGGTTTTTCAGATGCTGATCGTATCAGCCAAAGTGCACGTCACAACACTATTCTAGAAAATGATGTGGTGAAGTTGCGCTGTATCTATACATGCAATGTGTGAACTTAGTTCAACTTTGAAAATCTACGGCAGAAAACCAATGAGGCGGCTGTTTAAATCCAACTCCACCACAGCGATGTTACACTCATTTACTCCAAAACACCCATATGTGTTATGTTATATGTGGAACCACATCTATAGAACATGTAAAGAGGACAAAATTAAATAGAGTATATTGGTATTCTGGTATATTGTACATACACATTATCAAAGCACTTTTTCCTGATCTGTCTCCTCATCTTTCTAAAGTGTCATTTAAGTGGATCCTCCAGTCATGGCTGAGGAACCTGCATCAGAAGTCCAGCTGCTAAAACGCCAGAAGGCAAAACTTATAGAGATACTTAGTGCAGATGCAGATTTTGTTCTGCAGCACGCAGACGCTCGCTCTCTGCTGTCTCCTCACGGCTATCAACAAGTCAAATGTTGCCGGAATCCCAGTGAGAAGGTGACAGACCTTTTGGATCATATCATCCAGAGAGGGCCTGAAACAGCTCGTGGACTATTAGAGCTGCTGAAGGAAAGAGACCTGCTGGAGACTTTCCCACAGCTACATGATTTTAAAGATTTGCGAGTCGAAACTCCATGTTCAGGTAAAGAAAATCTAATTAAAAAAGAAAGAAACGTTTTAGTCTTTTCAGCAGTCTCATAGTATTAAATTTAAATGTTCTTTAAAAGGGGAGCAGGACATATCAAGAAAAAGAAGAAAAGATCCTGATTTACAGGTTATGGTTCCACCCAAACAGATCTGCAGCAATGGTAAGCCTCACACATACACACACAATGAAGTGTGTTCTTCCTAAAAGTGAAACCGTCCAATACAAAAGCTGCCGCTTCCTCTTTGCACAGACCGGGGTTTGGTCAGGGAGAAGCAGCTGATGTCCGTGGCCCGTCACATCGGCAAGTCTTGGAGGGAGATTGGCAGGCTGGCCCTGGGCATCCCGTCTGTGAAGCTGGAGCAGATTGAAGAGGACCACTCAATCCATGTGGAGCGAGTCTTTGCCATGCTGCGCTGCTGGCGAACACGCCAGAGAGAAAAAGCCACCGCTGCTCACCTGCACTCCCTCCTCAGCCAAGAAGACTTGGAGTTGCCCCCCGAGAGTCTTAAACCTCTCCTGGAGACTTCATCAGCTGATACATAGACTTTTACAGGATTACTGAATTCCTACTCACATGGAGAAGAATAGTACCTAAATTTTTCCTACTCCAAAAGACTATTGAGCCCCCCTGAGTGGGACTCTTTTTGTAGACATTTTACTCTGACGTTATGTTGTGGTTGCCACAAAAAATGTTTACTTGAAATGCTTTAAGCACAGCACCACTGGTGTCTTATAAACTTTTATAAAGGACAAATTATTAAAACAACAGAACTGTGAGCTTTAGTTTGAATATAAAAAAGGAAAATAAAAATTCCCTATTTTTTTACTCTATTTAATTTTGTCATCTTTACATGTCATATAGATGTGGTTCCACAGATAACATAACACATATGGGTGTTTTTGGAGTAAATGAGTCTAACATCGCTGTGGAGGAGTTGGATTTAAACAGCCGTCTCGTTGGTTTTCTGCCGTAGATTTTCAAAGTTGACCTAAGTTCACACATTGCATGTATAGATACAGAGCAACATCACCACATCATTTTCTAGAATAGTGTTGTGACGTGCACTTTGGCTGATACGATCAGCCCAGGATTCACCTTTGTGCCACTTTGGCTTAAAGCTTAACAAGAGAAGAGATGGAATTTTCCTTTGCAAGAAAGGAATTTTAATCCCTCCCTGGGCACAAATATTAAACATAAACCAAACACACTGATTTCAACATAAGAAATGTAATTATTTTATAAATATAGCATCAGAAATGTTTAGAGGAATAAAAAGAACAATATAGAACTGCAGAGTTGCACTAATAAAAAACTTTACTTGCCTGTATGGTAGATCATTTGTCCTTTGTACTTAGCAACCTTAGTTACTGCTCTAGCTTTATGACAGTTTTTTTCTGCTAGTCTTGGTTCTGAACTAATACGTTTTTCATGGAACTTGATTAAAGTAATAAAGTTTATCTTTCTACTGCGATACCAAAACTCATAAATCAGAAGTTAGTATTTTTCCCACCAATTCTCCCACTGTCCTGTGTCATTTTGGATGGTGTTCATTAACTTTTGGTTTGGGGCAAAGGTCATGCCCCTCCCACTGCATACTTTTAATTTTGTTCTGGTGCCATTTTCTGGTCTATTTATAAGTGCCGTCTGAAAACAGCAGCAGAGATTTACCCAGCTCTGTAACTGTGTGAACATGGCCCATATGTCTTCATCATCATGTAAGTACAGCGTGTATATCTGTCTCTTTACTTTGCACTGCAACCATTTCCTTACTGTGTGATGGTCTTACCTGTTTCAAACTTAGCAAATGGACTCAGTATGGAACCAACTCTCCATGACCTGAGTGAGCCTCTTGTTGACCATGCAGAGGGCCAGCTCTTCTTAAATGAAGCCTTCAAAATTATTGTGGAGGATGTGCTCTGCAAAGGCACAGATGTCAAGCAAAAGGTGTTTGATGAAGCACAAAATATCTCACTTAGTTTGCTGAAAAGGCCTACTTGCTGAACGTGTGTCTTTTGTGCAGGTGTGTGAGTGGAAAGACCCCGATGAGCTGGCTCTGCTGCTGGATCTCCAGCTGAGAGACTCCGGGGAGCCACAAGGCAGGCTCTTACAGAGAGTAAGAGATGTCGCCAAATACAGCGTAAAGACAAGTAAGACTCACAGAGACACCAAAAACTGTATTTTGGATGGATCATTTTTTTTATTTGACATGTCTTTTTGTTGTCATTTTCAGCTCATCCGCATTTCTTCAATCAGCAGTATGGTGGCGTTGACTATCATTCCTTGGCTGGACGTTTCCTTTCTGAGGCTCTCAACACCAACCTGTAAGAAATGAAAAAAAAGTGTATAGCAGTGAATATCCAAATATTTTCACTGGGGTTCATGCCGAAAATTATACTGTTAATTCATTTTTATATTTCCATTTGAAAAAGAAAAAAGAAAAAAAAAAGGAAATGATACTGTAAGAAATCATTAACATTCAACTCTTCTCTATGTGTTTCAATGCCAGACTGAATGCTCCACAGCACAGAGGATACCAGCAACACATCCATTTTAGGGGATGATTGTTGTGCTTCCTTTTTCTCAGGTTCTCCCATAATTGTGTTGCTCAAATATTATTTTTCTATTAAACACTGTTGACAAGGCCATCATTTTTGTGATTTCCTCCTCTAGGAACTCATCTGATTTTGACACTGAGGTTTATATCACTGGTCATGCAAAGTTATTCCTCATCTTAAAAATGTCAAGAAACTGGGAGTCATTTTATCTGGTTCATCCACCTTTCTTTTCTTACGACAGGCGGCATTGTTTTGGCCAAACTAGCAAAATCCCAATCATGACAGACTTCTGTCAGATGTACAGACAAGTCATTGTCATGAACTGGTTAACAATGCTGAGTTTTAGGCCCAGTGTCAGTTGTATATAGCAGCCGCTGGTCATCAATAGTATAAAGTATCACAGAGTGTCACACTGTTCGAACTATACTAGAAGTTAGCATGCTCGTAACACACAATATGTTAACTTTGAGGGATTTTGTGTGGGTTTTCTTTTTTTTTTAGGAGTGGAGCCCCTGTCGCCCTGGTCAGTGGCACCATGGCCAGTTCTAAAAATCCACAATCCTCCTACAACTGTATTTTCACAGATTGACAGATGTACAGAAACAGACTAACCAACACTAAAAGCATTGGAGTTTACAAGTCATTCTATGACTCAAGGCAAAAATAACTCGCAACATGAACACTTCTGTAATCAATAAATGACCCATTCTTTTTCTCGTCATTTTCAGCTTCACCTATGAAGTGGCACCAGTTTTTGTACTGATAGAGACTGAGGTTTTAAAGGCATTACGTCTGCTTGTGGGCTGGACAGAAGGTGATGGTTTATTCTGCCCTGGAGGGTCCAGCTCAAACATGTATGCCATGAACCTGGCACGCTACAGTTTCTTCCCACAAGTCAAACGTCAGGGGTTGTGCGGTCTCCCGCAACTGACTGTCTTTACATCAAAGGAGGTCATTATGATTATCTCATTCAGTAGACTAAATGTTTTTAGTTTACATTTGTAAGTTTTTTAAGACTGTTCCAGTTGTTCCACATGACTGAAGAGTGCATCCTCATGTTTTCTAGAGCCACTACTCTGTGCAGAAAGGGGCCGCATTTCTGGGCCTTGGGCTAGACAATGTCATCGTGGTGGAAGTGGACGATGGGTAAATGATTACGCATTCACCCATTGATGTCAATTTTAGATGATTCCTTCCTGGCTTTCCATGAATTAGAAACTTGTTTATAGCAATCACACTAAATGAGGGGTTTTTTTCCCTCTATGAATTGTTGTTTCTCTACAGAGGCAGAATGATTCCTGAGGACCTGGAAGAAAAAATAAAGCTGTCCAAATCTCAGGTCTAATCACTAAATATACATGTATATAAGGGATGTCCGGTTGAATTTGTTTATTTTAACCAAGTAAAACTTTGAAGGTCCAAAAGAGGAAACTGTGCTTTCTGTTTGATCCCTTCAGGGTGCAGTCCCATTCCTTGTCAGCTGCACCGCAGGCACCACGGTGCAGGGTGCCTTTGACCCACTGGACAGTATAGCTGATGTTTGTGAGAAACACAAACTCTGGATGCACATTGACGTGAGTAATACTGTGGGAGACTAATGTGAGATGGCAGGTGTTGATCTTTAGAGATTGTGTCTGTTGAAATGTAAATGTAAGTTGTGTCTTTTTATCCACTTATTTCAGGCTGCATGGGGAGGTAGTGTGCTCTTTTCCAAGCAACACAAGCATCTCATGAAAGGAGCTGAAAGGTATTAGCAAGCAAGAAATATGGACTGAGTAATACAAGGAAAACAATATATGACTTAGATTAGCAAACTCAAATGTCTGACAATAGACTTCAGTTTGCTGCATTGTGTTTGTGTGCGTATGTGTGTGTTTGCAGAGCTAATTCAGTTTCTTGGAATCCACATAAGATGCTGGTGGCTGGCCTGCAATGCTCTGTCTTGCTGCTGAAAGATACCACGGTTTGGTTTCACAGTTTAAGACTACATACTGACAAAATGACGGTTATGACAGGACCAGTTTACACTTTTAGTTTCAACTTGTAAAGATTTTTGAATGAATATCTTTCTGTGTTCCTCAGAACTTACTGAAGCAATGCCACGGTGCCAACGCCTCGTACCTTTTTCAGCAAGACAAATTCTACGATGTGAATCTGGACATCGGAGATAAGTCTGTCCAGTGCAGTCGGAAGGTGGATTGTGTGAAGTTTTGGTTAATGTGGAAAGCTATTGGCTCAAGTGGCTTGGAAGAGCGCGTTGACAAAGCTTTCCTCCATGTGAGGTAAATAGAGCATTGCTACGCCCTGCTGAATTCCTAATGGCCTTGCAGCTGCAGGGAACTTTTGAGTGTTGCAAGGACTTCATGGGCTTAAATGTCCTAATTGACTTCAGTTGTATACCACTTCATTTTATTTCAAAACACTAAAGCTGTCAGAGTTACCATACAAACTAAGTCTCACTTAAACTCTATTATACAAACACTGTTAATTTAGGTGAATGTGTCATTAGATTCCTGATCAAGTCCATTCCATCTGCCAGTGGTTTATGTACCACGGCATGGCGTGCCAACTGTCACATAATTCAGAAAGAAAAGAATTGTTCTGGACTTTTGAATCAGTGAGTTTGGCTCGAATTAGAATACATCCAGCTAATAATATCACATACAGCGCTGATGTGCTTCCACTGTTTGCAAAATGGCTCTAAGAGAGGGACAGAGAAGCAATGCAATGAATTCTGAGCATTAAACCATGTGGAAAACAGTTTTCCTTTAGGCTGCAGCTGCAGAGGTACTTAATTGCTGATGTTACATATTCTGTTCATATGCATTCCACTCAACCCACTAAGATTCTCAGAACAATTACATTATGGCCGGGTCATAACCAGGACGAATGTAGCACAAGTTAAATTGTATTACATATAATTGTTTATCAAAGGCTTGATCTATCCATCCGTCCATCCATTATCGTAACCGCTTATTCCCTAATGGGTTGAAGGGGAGGTTTGATCTATGAAGTGCTACATTTTTCTTGTGAATATCAGATTTAATTAGCCCTTTTCAGTGACTATGTCATTTATACTTTTATCATTAAAAATAAAAATATTAATAAAATGCCATTATTTCAATCATCTCAACGCTTCACTGACAAACTGATTGTGAATCTCTTAGCAACAGGCGGCACCTGAGGTTAATTGAATATAAAAACTTGCTTTTGCAGGTATTTGGTGGCGCAGATGAAAAAGAGGGATGGGTTCCTTCTTTTGAGAGAGGTAATGTCACGTCAAAAGCTTTTTTTTTTGGCATACACTATCCCTTCATTTTTTTATTTTGTCTTTGTTAACAGCCGCAGTTTGTAAATGTGTGCTTCTGGTTCATACCACCAAGTCTGAGAGGGAAGGAGGGAAGTGCAGATTATGAGAAAAGGCTGGCAAAAGTAAGTGTCTGTACCACATCAGTGAAGAGTGAAGATTGAGGAGTCAGAGTTTTCTAACTCCTTGAAATTGCATTTGTGTACATTCAAGTTAACTTTATTATCACTTTTATTAAAGGTGGCTCCGATCATTAAAGAACGAATGATGAAACAAGGCACCATGATGGTGGGCTATCAACCTCTTGGAAACAAAGTCAACTTCTTCCGCATGACTGCATTTTCTCCGCTCATTTCCAATAAAGACATGGACTTCTTTCTCAATGAAATCGAAAGGCTGGGAAAAGATTTGTAATCAAAATAACAGTTTTTCCCATGTAAACACATTGCCCATGATTAATTTTAAGATTGCATGCAATCAACCAATGACGGTTATCAGAATCAAAATGGTCTTTTTAGGTATAGTTCAGGAGCATTTCCAGAAATGCATGTACCTTCTTTTTCTGGCATTGTAGGTTTTTACTATTTCACCTCATGAAGTATTCATATAGATATTTTTTGTGAATGCCTTTCCTGTCATTATGTATCTATTCATCCATCCATTATCACAACCGCTTATTCCCAGTTGGGGTCGCGGGTCATTCTGTATCACCTTTCACAATTAATAAGAAGAATAAAATAAATCTACATTGCATTTGATCGGTCAGATGTTCATGGAGGTTTTGAGTTCAAATTTATATTCATTGTTGAGTAAAGAAGTATTTTAAAAACATCTGTTTGGCTTTGTTTTTTTTCAATAATTGTTTTAACCGACTGATCTTTTTTCTATATTAAATATTCTAGCTTTATAAATATTGTTAATGTATAAAAAATAAATTATTTCTTAAATTTGCGTTATTTCACTTAGGTCACATGGCTCGGTAAATGACCAATCAGAACTCTCCCTGGGGAGCACTTCCGGTGATAGTGTTTCCTGTCACTGTTTGTAAACTGAGAAAAAAATTGGAGTTGCGACAAGAAATAATAATCTCCAGTGGTCCTAAAATACAAAGGTAAGCAGTCTGTTTTGGGAGACTACTCTCGAAGGGCTTTCTGCCATTTTATAATCTGCTGCTCGCCGTTTCGTAGCAGCTGTAGCCGGCGAAGGAGGCGTTA
This sequence comes from Menidia menidia, assembly GCA_907169785.1. Taxonomy (NCBI): domain Eukaryota; kingdom Metazoa; phylum Chordata; class Actinopteri; order Atheriniformes; family Atherinopsidae; genus Menidia; species Menidia menidia. The sequence continues at coordinate 9,180,306 of CAJRST010041110.1, read as the reverse complement.
TTATGGGGTCGGCTCTGAGCCCGCACGCCCTGCCTGCCTGCCTGGCTGTTTTTGTGTTGTCTGGGACGGGGGGTGGGGGTTCAATTCAGCCATACAAGAGTTGTCCCATAACCCTTCTGTTGGCTAGCTAGCTGGTTTCTGCGTTTTGTTTTGTTTGGCTGGCACACGGCACACTATATTTACCACCCCTGATCACGTCTAACTGGCTTCCCAATGTCATGTGGTCCAGACGGACTTCCAGGGATCAGTTCTCCACGGATTTGTTTTTCCTCTCCAAGCGGTTAAAGTATTCGTGCCTTGCTAACATCGGCTCACGAGTTGGATAATGTTTGCAAAATCAGAAGAAAATACGATCCATATTGCAAACTATTTACCATTTTTAAGTTCGGTTTAAATACAAATGCGTTACTTTGACTCAAATTGTCTGAAGTCCCAGATGCCCGATCATGTGCGATCTATTGTTTTACCGCCTATTACTGGGGTCGCGAATTACTGGGGGGGCAAGCCTCTAGTTGGCCCTTTTGCCTCGTACATGTGCTAAAAACGTAAGATCCACGTATTATGCTTTATTTCTTTTCTCGTATAGTTTCTAGATTAAATGTTTTGTACTTTGATTCCATACCTAATTTAATTTATTTGTGTTCCAATGTGTTTAAGCGGAATACATGGTTTCTTTAGTAAATCATCAAAAACATGATCGAAGGATAAAGTGAAAAGATGGATCAAATAAAACCCATCACATAAAGAAAAGCTTCCTGAAAACTTGCACCTGTGGGTCTATTCACAGAAGTTAGAGAAACCCATGAAATAAAGACTTTGAGAACAGCAGTAACATACATGTAGCACCACTAGTTTAGCTTGTTGTCCAAGCCTGTGGTGGACTTTGTTAGGTTGTGCGTATTCTTCTGGAAATCTTAAGATAATTTAGTGGTATAATGGAAAGAAGTTGTTTTTTTTAATTGTGGGCTAAATAAAGAAGATACTTGGAATATTTTTTAGGGCCTTCTCCAGTACATCCAGTTACATTTAGCTGGTTTTGTTTAGTTTCAGATGGTTGTGGGTATGCTTTAGGGTTCCTATAGCTAGGACACTGGCATTTCTTTATGGACCCCGGAAGAGTGACAGAATCCTTCAGTTTTTAACCCCTGCCCCAAAACTAAAAAAACTAAAACTTAACCCAAACTTTAACCACATGCACAAATATTGCATATATTTGGTGTGGGGCCCAAATACAACATTTTAAGAAAATCATACAAATGTTGTAAACAATGTTTACAATTTTTTAGATATTTTCACTGCGCACTCTTTAAACCAGGAATATGAAGCTGTGGGGAGTCACTGCTGGACCCTTCACACTTCAGAACCCACCAGTTATCGTATATTGAATAATATATGGAATATTAGAGCAATCTGTTGAGCTATGTTTTACACCATTATAATTCTAGGTTTGGGATTACTGTAAGATTTATCTTAATATTTCTTAAATGCTATGTTGGTGTCTGTTTAGTCATAGCTAATTAAAGCTTTCAGTTCATTTCCAAACTGCATTTGATGCATTAGATTTTTCTATACTCGAACAATCAGTGGTGTATATGGCTTTTTGACAGTTTCGGAGTAAATAATGATGTTCCTGTAACAGGTTTGGCTTTAAGTTTGTCTTCATCTTTTCATGGTTTTCTTTTTTGCTTCCTTTGTTTTCCAGCAGTCATACAGGCTTGAGGTCAAATCACAGAGGCTTCTTTTCCTGATTTAAAAAAAAAAAAAGAAAGAAAGAAATCACCAAATGAAGGCCCTCAGCATCTGGTTATATATTCATATGCCTCTATTTTCAGGCTTTGGGCCCCTGATGATTAGGGGGGCTGTGGTCTCTTCTATCACCCTTCATCCTGAGTGAAGCCCCCTCTGTCCCCTCAAACACACACGCATTCAAACCAGAAGATGACACACCATTCCAACAGTTCAGTTCGAGACCATATGAAATGGGTCAGTGGAAGTCTCTCCATCTCCATTCTCACCATCATGGTCACATGAATCTGTCTCTCCCATTATTCAACCCTCCCTCCAAGATTCCCCTGACTCCTTGTCAGTCCCCCCCCTCCACACACACACACAGGCACACACCCTTATCTTCTGACATGTTACTTATTGTGTTGCCAGGCTGGGTTGCTGGGCTGTGAGGCGGTGCTGTCCAGCATGGCCCTGATGCAAGCCAACAACATCCCAGGCCAGAAGAAGATTATCTCAGCCCTGGGTCAGAGCCACAGAGGCAGCCCCGAGAGTAACCAAGCCCACTCGCACCACAGCCAAAACCACCATGGGCACCAGGGTCACCATGGACAAGCCAACCAAAGCCACGGGGGGCACCGCCCAGATGGGAGCTGTCCACCACTGGTGAGTGAGCTTAATACCACATCCTTATGGCCACCACTGGAGCACCGTCTTTTATCTTGTGTAAAGAAAACATTTTTCCTACTTTTAATGTGGAGATGTGGGATAAGATGAGCCTTTTCTTTAACTTAGGGGGTCCTCACGATACGAAAAAGAAGAGGTATAGGTTATATTACATCCACAGGTGGGACTTATTGGTTTAAAATTTTAGAATTGAGGTCAAACACATGGCCTCTTAATAAAGTTGTATGGGTGGCTTTGTTTGCCCGAGGTTAGGGCTAGGTTGGTCCATCTCAATGAGTAAGTTGCACCTCCAGAAACGGACCAGTTCATTGAATGAATCAAACCCAATGATAAATCTTGTGGGCATTTTGCAAAAACCTTTGAAAAGTAATACTGTTACAGTGATACTATTTCACAAATTGTCGGATCGAAGTTAATGGCAATCATATACATGTGAAGTAATGGTTAATAAAAAAAGACACTTTTTCTAATAAGATGTATATTTTATCTCCCTCAAAAGCTTATCCGCAAGGACGGGGAGTATCACTCATCAAGGATAATAGATGACAAGGAAGTGCGGGCAAATCAGAACATGCAACCCAAGAAGAAACACAAAAAATCTGGGTCGTCGCACAAAGTTAAAGAGAAAGTGGAGGTAAGGATAGTGTCAAAGCTACCAATCATAAAGAAAAAGATTTTGAACATCCAAAGATACCGGTGGCGTCAGAAATCAGTCTTATCTAATTGTGTCAATGTTGATAGCTCATGCTTCCAGCCATCGATATGGATGACGATAACTCCCTGAAAGTCCAGAAGAACTTCATCTGTGATCACTGCTATGGTGCTTTCCGGAGCAGCTACCACCTCAAGCGACATATTCTCACACATACGGGTGAGAACTCGAAGCTCATTTATTCACATCAGATTACAGAGTGGATCCCTGCAGGGATTTTTGTTCTGTCAGGAAAATCAGCAAAAACCCATCACCCCTGTTGTCACGTTAATTATTTTTTATATTAATTTGAAGTGTACAGACATTTTCATTTCTATTCATGTGTTTTCATTATATGTTTTATATATCTGTCTTTTCTGTGTATTTTTTTCTTTCCATTAATTTCCTCTTTGTAAAAATGACTTGTGTTTTGCTCCGTGTGATTTTAATGAAGCTGCGATAAGACGGGCATCTTCATAGAGTGCAGTATTAAAGCCGGAGAGCATGCCGGTGTATGCTGATGAGTGGTCCGCCCCTCTGCTTGCTTACAGGAGAGAAGCCATTTGCCTGTGACGCGTGTGACATGCGGTTCATCCAGCGCTACCACCTGGACAGACACAAGAGGGTCCACAGTGGAGAAAAGCCCTACCAGTGTGATCGATGCCATCAGGTCAGTCGGCTGCTTTTTCGGTACGCCTAAAATACCTGTGAATGTTCCCTGCTGACACGCCGCTTCCTGCCCCCCGCTGCAGAACTTTTCACGGACAGACAGACTGCTGAGACACCGGCGGCTGTGTACAGTTGGGATAGGCAAAGACGACAGCCAGTACTCCCAGGCTACACCTGCTCACACCGCCTCCTGGAGCCCCCTACAGCCTTCTAACAACCGCCTAACTGTCTGACCATCAGCCTCCGTACAGCAGGCTGCCCCTTAGTATCACCATTCACTGGAGTTCGACCTGAAAGTAGTTTCAGCTAAAGACAACCAAACTTTAGTTTGCTCCCGGCAGCTCCTTTACAGAGCTTGATACTGGAGGCTTTTTTTTTTTTCTTAATTAACTGTTACATTTATACTCAAACCAGAAGGGGATGGACTAATTTGGACAATTTAAGGCAATAAGTGAATTAACTCAACAGAGAAACGCACACATCTCCGGTGATCTGATAGGTTGCAGAGGTTTTATTTGGAGTCATCACCCTGAGATTGTTTTTGATATACTTTTGACTGCACGGACAGTCAGATTATAGGAGCACTTCCTCTCTCCTTAGACCTGCAGTCCACCCTACACCCCTCTATGTCATTGGACACACAAAATGTTGCAACCTGTTAGTGTAAAATCCTGTTTGTTTGTTTTTTTTTCTTCTGATGCCAGTCAGAAACTTGTTTCATTGGCATGGAAGAAGTCATTTGTGTTATCCTTTTAAAATATGTAGTTAATAATCAATGACTGAAGGTCAGTTGGATCTACACTGATTTAAAACGTAAATGCTTTTAGTAAGGAGTGAAATTCAAGCTAGTGACACATTTTTACCTCTTAAATGGATCCAAACTTAAGTTTGTACCTGATAATCTTCCAGCTGTAAAACCTGAAGAACAGCTGCACCCTGACAGAAATAGTTGCAATTGACTGAAAAACACTTCAAATTAATTTCTCTACTAATTACGGTATTAATAATCCAACTTCAACCTCGTTTTAAATGAATTTGATCCTGACTATTAGTATTCGACGTTGTGAGTAGTAATCACTAGAAAACCAATAGGTTTATAGGAGCCCATGTTTTTCTTAAGCTTGTGAATGGTGATCTACTTTAGACCAACTGGAAGAAGGAAAACACCTTTTTTGCAAACAGTATTTTGCAAAGTGCTTCCATGAAATATAAACTCATTGTATTATCTGTATGTTCCTAGAAATCACCAACTTATCTTTCGCTTTTAACTCATCAACTGATTCCACTGACTGTAAACGGCTTTTATCATAGTTTAGAAAGCACGTGGAGTTGGGTAAGCATGTTATCTGACCTGCAGCTCTTTGATTTTCAAACAACCTTTGTATGGATAATGCTTACCAGGCTGAGTCGGAAACATAGATCTCCCGTCGACTGCTTTTATTCAAAGTAAATGTCCCAGATGAGTCCGGTTAGTATAAAACACGTGAAATGCCTGATGAACAGATCTCTACTGCTGACCTCTGTCTGAATGAATGTGCCCTGATTTCGGTGCCATGTCATGTCTAGTCCCGTTTGCGTTGAGCATCTTCAGTGAAGATGGATCATTGGATGTTGCTGACAGCGAGCGTGTTAATGCCCGCTTCCAGTAATATCCGACTGTAAACACTGGATGGTGGAGGAACACACGAGATTTAACTTTTATTTAGTCTAAAATGTATTACGATAGACTGGTAGCTCTGTTTCTGTCAGGCTTTTAGATGATGTCAGGAGAGTTTGGGGTCCATTACCAACCGTCTATTGTTAATTAAGTTAATATATATTTAAATTGTTGTAGGTGTAGTAAATAGTATATTGGAACTAAACTCAGAAAGCAAATCAAAGGTTTTTACAAAGTTATAATCTTTAGTCACTTCATTTACTGCTACAGCTGAAGATACCACTGCAGGCTTGGTTCTCTGTTTGGTGAAGATTAAAAGCTGCCGTTTGTTTCTTTTTAGTATAACAGCCATGATTAGTTAGAACGTTATTTTCTTGCATGTATTTGTTGATAAGCTTGTATAGATTTTGTGTTGTTCTTTTTTTTTTTTATCTTTTTTTTAAGGCCTTAACCATTTTGTCCTGCTATGATTGAAGTCAGTTATGACTTAATCATTTTGTACTAAATGGAGTTTAAGGGTCACAATAAAGGTGTTTAAAAAAAAAAGTGAATGCTTAAGTTAGTTTTCAACAAAGGGTTTGGTAAGACTATTTTTTTGGTGTCATTCTTTTAAACCAAACTACAAACTCTGCTTTTCAACCTGGTGTGAGGGTTGTTTTTTTTAAGGAAGGGCTAACTGCTCCAAAAGCTTTGCAACCTGAAATTTGCCCAAATTCTACTGTTGTGTAAATGTTTTTCTTTTATTGTAGCTCACTAGGTATGTCAGCAGATGGCAGTCATGACCAAATGAGAACTGATTGTCTCTCCAGTCTGAGGGAGAAAATAAGAAAGGTTTTCCTCCCTTTCTGAACACAGCTACACTAAAATAATTCACATTAAACGTCAATGTTTTAAAACGGAGTTCATTACTCTGATCGCTGTTATCAGGCTGAGACAAAAAACTGTGTCTCTTAGCATGTCAGCTCACAAAACGTCATCACTTTATGATCATTCAGCGTGTTTTTACAACACCCTGAATACAAGGAGGTGGTGCAATCTAATTCACATTTGAACCTTTTACAGTTGTCTGAAACAGATGGTCTTTGCACTGGGTAAAACTAAGTGCTTCCTTTTTTCAGAGGCTTTTTATTGTTTGTGTGTTTTCAGAATGACTGAAGCCAAAAAAAGTATCACATTATGACCCTGATTGGTTTGGAGCGTTTCCAACATTTCATATGGATTTGATTTAACCTGAAAGAGTGGCATAGAGCTGTGCTTTTTTATGAGTTTGGACGTTCAGATTGGTTTTAAAAGTTGCTTAAAGTGACCCTTGAAGTGGGTGGCCATGGCTGATGGTCTCATATTTCATATGTCTCTGGACTGGTGGCGTGTTCAGGGTGTACCACACCTCTTGCTGAACGGCAGCACCTCCCACTTAAGAGCTGGATCATCCAGGTGTATAAAATGGATTTAGAGTTGCTTAAACTCCCCTGAAAAGGAACGTCTTAAACACAACTGTCATGGGGTTCATTTCTCTGAAATTTTCCTGTTCAGAAACAACATTATCAAGACGCTAATCAAACAGCTATTATCGCCGGTGTGGTGTTATCTGAAAATCACATTCTTCAGAGTGAAGAAAGGTATTCCTTTTGGTACATTACCCCCATAATTCTGCCTGTGTGGGTATTGGCACAATGGCTGTATGGTAGGGGGGACAGATCATACCCTTTAGCACCTTCCCCTTTGCTATTGACTTGTTCTTTAATTACAGCATTAAGATAGGTAGAATGAGATCAGCCTGAAGGCTGCAAGGAGTGTGTGCCTTCATCCCATGGGAGACATCCCCTCCCTCTGCAGCCTGATTTACAGCACCCACAGGCCCCTTGCACTCAACAATGGACCTTCTTAAGTGAGGTAGTGGGGAGGAGATCAGAGAGTGGAGATAACACTCCATCTTCATGCACAAAGTGCGGAAATCATCGAGGTTTGAACTCATCTCGGCAAGACGGAGTGATCATGGAGTCAGTCCAGAGGTAAAAGTGTGGGAGTGCCGCCTTGTCCTCCGTGTGGCGCCCTCCATCAAAGAGGAGGACTCAGCCAGACTGATAGTCCGGCCCTCTGCAGGCTCAACTCTCCTGTCATGGGGATACAAAAAATAGGTCCTCTAAACATTCTCCAACAACCAGTAAATCTCCGCCGCCTGTGCACACTGTGGTTCCATAAACATTTGGGTGGTTCAGAGGTTTGCAAAACAAGCGCTCAACTGCAGAAAACGTTCTGTAGAAGACAAATGTTTGGTCGCGCCTGATCAAACACATCACAGGCTCACTGCAAATGATTAAAACCCTCCCAACAATAGCTCCTACTATCTCCCTCTCCCCAAGGTGTGGGAGAGCCTTTTCATCTCAAGCTTTGATTAATAAAGGAAGCAGTGGTTGGTTGAAAGCAGCGATGTGCCCCCTCTAAGCATCCATCATGCCTGTGACAGCCCACCTCTCCGTGTTAATTAGCAGTGATATTTAAGCTGTCTGAGGTGTTCCATGGCCATCAGCATGATGGTTGTGCCGCTCATCATTAAAATTTCAATTCCTCATTCTAGGTTACTCCCATTTTTTTACGCAACACCATAGAAGCACGACCTCAAGCATTTGCACAGATGCAAAGATCAGAAGTTATAGAAATCTAAAGAGTGTTTATGTTAAAATAACGAAAATTTCTGTCCTTTAAACACTTTAAATGCACACTCTCTCTTATCTGTTGAACTAACTTTGTCGGCAGGATGGTAAAAATCTTAAATTGACTTATTACACACCCTTAAGAATCATTTGAAATTACATGCAAGAATTTTCCATAAATCCAAAGTTCTCGTCAAGCAACGAGAGGGGGAAATGTGAACGCATTACTTATTAATGATTACCAAATACAGCAATATTCTCTCACACTTGGGGCTATCATTCATAAATAAATCATTTATGTTGCTGAATCCTGGTCTGTGTTATACCCATGAGGTATCCAGAACCAAAATGAGAATTTTAAAGGTGTCAAATAAAAAGCATCTTAACTGAAGATAGTCATTTGGCACTAATGTATATATAAAAAAAGACAATATGGCTTCCAGATTGTGCTCAAAGACGGTGTCAGCTGGGTGCCAGACGATCACTGTTAGTGTGACCAAAATTTTGTAAATGTTTGGGAGGTATGCGAGGAGGAAGGCAAGCAGCCACCCACTCAACAAAATGTCCCAACTGGCAACATTCAGTGACTTCACGCCTCAAATTGTCCCATATTCAAATTTCTGTCCTCACTTTTCTAATTGGCGTAACTCAAGAAGATTAATTAGCACCTTCCTATCACTCCAAGGACTCAAAAGCTCGCACAGAGGATAAAAGGAGCAATAGCTATCACCTGTCTGACAGCTAACAAGGGAAACCTTTGAATTTGGCCTACTTTCATTTTGATGCACCAAGATAAAAAACAGAATAAAATTCTGTTTGACACTTTTCTGTGTTTTGATCAAGTGTTGCTATTTTGACTTGAATCTCATTTATTAGTCCGTTTCAGGGTGTTTTTCTGGCACAGCTCACTGGTAGCTTTGAATTTCACACAGCTTTTACTAAAGTGAAAAACAAAATTACTTTACCGTTGCCTTATGAGCATTCTCATACGGAAGTGCAAATGAGGTAAAGACAAATGTGAGAGACTAGAGTGTGGCAGACTTTGAAGCAATCCTTTCATCAAAAAAGGGTTGTGGTAGTCCAAAAACCTACCAATAAAGGTAATCCTCCATCTCGTGATTGCCCTCTGAAATTTATATAGAGATTTCCCATCAGGTTGGCTCTGAAATGACAGAACAAGAACAGTCTTCCAGTTCAATTTAGAACTGTAATAGCAGATCAAGTAACCACACTGACCATTTCCCTAACTGGATGTGACCCCTAATATCCTGTCAGTTGTTTCAGAAGATAATGATGTGTTTCAAGTCAGCCTATAATAAACCAAAGTATTTGGTTGGTTGTTTCTCCTGCCAGCCAAAAAAAAGGTTTGCTGCTCTCTGCAGACCAGAGAAATTTGCATCCTGCCACTTTACTATTCATTTATGTATATACAAGCTAGTTTGAAATAATTTATGGTAGATAAGCTTACAATTAAGTACATTTTTTTATATATATTTTGATGGTAACACATGTTCATCAGATGCAGGACAAACTGGTGGGATCACAGATGGATCTGTCTGTCAGCCTTTTGCTGTTCCCCCTTTTTCCGCCATCTGACTATTAAAAAGGAAAATCCTTCAACATCTATTAGATTTTGTACAGATGCTCAGTCTTTAACAATTTGGGGGATTACTTGACATTGTGTGTAATAGCCACTGCAATAGCTGTCTTTTAGAATTTGTCGATCGCTAACAGGAAAATATCACAATTTTTTACTTTCTCTGAGGACCATGAGTGACTTAACAGGGGTTGGACATTCAGCATCTTATGAGAAGACATATTTATCGAGTTTTTTTTAATGTACCAGAAACATGCAAAACAAAAGCAGCGAACATTTCCAGCAATGCAAAGATGCCCTGGTGTTTATGTAACCTGGACAATCACGGCCGTGGATGGGTGAAGTCAAAGGTTCAACGGCAGCATGATTCTACAAGAAAGACCTCATCATAATAATGAACTTTACCCTGGTATGTTTGTCTCAGCTCCTTTTAACGCACCGCCAAACTATCCATCAACCTCCGAGTTCAGAGGGATCATGTCTCCTTAAGATGTAAAACCTGTTTTCTCTCTCCTGCATAGCACATTGTCAGGGGCCAACCTGTGTAACCCCTGGTAATCAAGTTCACAAGAAGGTCTTTTTTTAAATTATACAATCCTAATTGACAAGGCAAGCCCACAGCTTCCCTCAGTCTTTTTATTTCCCAACAATTTTCCACTTGAACGGAGTACTTTGAGCTCGAGGTGAGAGTTAAGGGAGGGCTCTGATATCCAAGGGAGATGGCACATGAATTTACTTGAGCTTGATAGACAGAGCAGGGGCACCCGTGCTATTCACCCTGGGAGATTTCTATGGGTGAAGGCCGTTACAGGGCCACGTTCTGCCTTCCTCTCGATCTTGTGTGGATAGGCTGTCAGGCTGATGAAGAGATAGGCTGCAGACAGATGATGGGTCTGCACGAAAACTGAGGCTGCAGCGAGCAGATGGAGCAGATGTATTAGATCAGACGTGTGATAAAGGGATTTTTGGAATTTTTTGGTATCTTTTGAACCCCAAGTAAACCAAAAGTAACAGTCAGCGGAAAAAATCAAATCGGTGTAGGAAATATCGCAAATACATGAATAAATTAGATGGGTTTGGATGCACGATGCAGCCCAGTCAGAAAACACTCTTCAGCCTGAATATATTTATTTTTTCTTTTTTTGGTTAAAGGCATTTCTGCATCGACAGCTGGTGGTAGGACTCTCTTTCACTGCTACCTCTGCTTGCAAGAGTAGCTCTCGTGGTGTAAGGACTATTATACTCCACTGCCACCTCCCTTCAGGGATAAGATTTTACGATTGCAACCTGACACCGTTTCTGTGTCCTATAAGCGACAGAGCAGTAACTCACTTCAAAGGCGAGAGGCATCAAATCACAGTGCGCCCATAAATTAACCTGCCAAGTCTTGGCCAATGAGAAGGCGGCGTTAAATCTTGGCTGTCACGCTGGCGGCCAATGGAAAGACGAGGGCTGTAAATCTGTCAAGGCCGGTCTGTTAACGGTGTTGTGGTGTGGTTGGGGAATCCGCAGGGAGGGAGGGGAGAGAGTGAGAAAGAGTGGATGAGAGAACATGCAGAGGGTTTAGAGGTATGCACAGAGAAAAAGCTCAAGCGCACGCCAAAAAAAAAAAAAAAAAAACACAAGAAAAACTATTTACACACAATGCAGTAAAACAGCAGAGGGCAAGCTAAGGATTCTTTAAAAGCAAAATAGCAGTAGGAGGTGATGAAGACCAGCAAAAGACTCATGAAGGTTTACAGCCAACATGGCGGCGGTCTATTTGATGTCGACGGTCTACAGTGAAAATGACAGACGGCCAGTTTTTAGTGCTCTTTTGCATCATCATTACACCAAAAACTTTCCGTTGACTGATAACAGCATGTAACCTCTGGCTGTCAGGACTCAGCACTATCAGCAGCATATCATCAGGATTACAGCCTGCCCGTGCGGCTCCGAGCAGGGCCGGAGCATAGTCCAGCTGAGCCCCGTCCACCGACCAGATGTGGCACGGTTTTGCAAGTTGAGAGCACGCCGGAGCTGCCCCTGCAGCACGGCCAACGCCAACCTTTGTGCTCTGGGATTGTGTGATTGGAAAAACCCCATCCGCAAAGGAGCCAGGCTTCTCCCGATTCCTTTCTGCAATCCACCCCAGCCAGCTCTGAGCGTGCACGCATCCAGAGAGCTCGCACTATCACTCTTCTAGAGCACAGTCGCAGGAAAGAGCTACACACAGGAAAACTGTGGGGAAACAGCAGAAGGAAAACACATTAGGTGAAATATTTCCCTCACCGAGAATTTCCTCTGCGGTGCGCTTTCACTATCCTATTGAACCTGAACATTTTCATGTGATAAATCTTCTAAGTATCATGAAATAACTGTTATTGTGAAGGCGGTGCTACAGAGAAAAAAAAAAATCCTACATCTTTTTTCCCTTTTTTTTAACCAACTCTTAACGACATCCAATAAACCAAACACACTTGTGGTGACAGTTTTATTTCACACCAAAAAAAAAAAATTAAACATTATCATCAGAATTTACAGTCATCTTATGTCCTTACTATGAAAACTTTATTTTTTTCCTTCTTTAGACACATAAATAGCACAATGAGTTATGGCAGAGGAAGACTGTTGTGCAGTGGTGGAGGTGTTGTTTTTGGCTGGCTTTCCTTAGAGAGGCCATGATTCTCTTTTCTATGGGAATCCATAAACAGGCCTGGAGAGGGCAACCGGGGCCATAAAGCAGGCTGCTGAGGCAAAGAGAGCAGGCCCGGGCACATATCTCCCCTTCTCCGCATGAAAACACACACAACCACGTATGCTTACAGCTGCTTTCAATGACCTACTTTGAAATGTTTACATTTGCATTGCATCCCGCTTATTGTCGAGGTTTAGGAAATCCATGGTTAGGTGTTGGACACGTAAACTTCTTATTCCGCTTTGGGGGAAATCTGGATTTGGTATCACCTTGGTTTTGCTTTTGCGTTTTATGTTGCATGGATATGCTAATTGGATATCTTTGACAGAAGCCAGGTTCCTGTGGCATGCAAACAGCTTATCCGGGATTGTGAGTTTTCACTTCTGGTGTTATTAGGGACTGCGAGGGTGAGCTGGTGAACACTTGTGCGCACAAATTGTCAAAAAAAACCTTTCTTGACCAAGTACACTATGCTTTTTCTGGGTGTAATGTAAGCAGCATAGAAGTTATATGACCAAAACCACAAAAAGAGTCTAAATCAAGACGCTAATGTGTGTCTAATGTGCTGGATCTAACATGATCCAGATGAATTTATTTACTTTTAATTCCAGCTCCCCATTTATTCTAATAGAGTAGGTCATTAAGCCTGCTGCGAGTATCGCCCTATGCCCTGCTCAGCAAATATAATGTCCCTTCCTGCAATAAGTACCTCTTCTACTGTGCCGGCTCCAACATGATGTCATTGTTTTCCTCTGTGTTTGTGTCTCTTTAACTGGACAAGCTATTGGATGGGTGCAGGGGCCCATTCACTATGACATAAAGACTCTATAAGCTTACAGCTGATGATAATTTATTGACTCTGATTCACAAAGTCCACACACACATGAGAACAAGAGCGGTTCTTTCAGTGTATGCATCGATCAATTACAGGGTCTAACCCACACGTCTCTGACAATTTTACTGCATGTTATGTACAGCGTGTCAAGCCATGGCGTTTCTAACTGTTATACTCATTCCTGTATAATTAATATAAATTACCTGGCTGGTTTTTATGATGGTGCAACGATAATTAGAGGATGAAAGCAAGTCACTGAGCTGCCAAAGATGCTGCAGGGCTATCTAGATGAAAAGTGAGCGTCTGGACAGGCATCTCGGGTGGGATCTGTTTTAACCCTCTCTTCTCCCCGCTTTGCTCTTGCTGGGATTTCATTTAATTGCATTTACTGCTTTCTATCTCAGCGAGCCTCATCCTCTTTGACCTTCAGCCCCCACCCCCTTTTTTTTTTTTTTCTCCTGAAACCACACACCGAGACAAAAGCTCTCTTCATTAATCCAGCAAAAAGGTGTGAAAACTGTAAACCAGTGCCATGGTGGAGTTCATTTTTAATAATTACTGTTCTTCCCCCTTTTTGTCATGTGAAAAATTAGCAAGGAGTGGAATCATGGTCTTCATTCAGGCACCACAGACTCAGGAGGGGGACAAAAAAAACTGGACTAAATCCAAAGCAAATTAATATCTTTAGGACATTTTTCTCACAAAATTCTTTAGCCAGGAGCGGATGTTTGAGAAAAAAAAAAACTGTGGGGGAGTAACAACATTGACAAGCTCAGATTTCATGTCTGAAATCCGATAATATCCATCTCAATAAAATCTCAGTAAAATTCTCAATAAACTTCCAGTGACTAAAGACAACTAAAGCAAGTTAAATTACTCTCTAATTTCTCACATAAAACACTTTTTTTTAATATCAATTAGCAGTAATTTCATATCCTCAAACTCTGGTCAACTATACTCGGGTTTGAATAAATGTAGAGGTGAAAAATTAAGCATTACTAATAAATAAATCTAATTTGTTGGCCCATTTTCTAATAATAAAGTATTTTTGTAGAAAGGAAAATAGGTTGTTTTGACCATACATCAGCCCAATGATTGCTAATCCCTGACACACACACGAAAGTACACAATTCACGACACATGGAGGAGCTCTAAGAGAGACATGAATATGTTATCTCTCAACATTGCCTTATCACAGATCTCAGCACCATGTAAGTCAGGGGTGTCAAACTCCAGTCCTCCAATGCCGCTGTCCTGCAGTATTTAGACATGTTCCTGCTTCTGTAAACCTGATTCTGATTCAATTTGATCTCCTCCAGACATTGCCGGGCTTTGCACTGGTGTGCTAATGGCTCTTTGATGTGAATCAGGTGTTTTGAAACAGGGAAACCTGTAAAACCTGCAGGACAGCAGCCCCCCCGAGGACTGGAGTCTGACACCCCTGATGTAAGCTATAGATCTTTAGATGGGAAGTCGGGTTTGAACTGTTTTGCAGTTTTCTGTGGTGACCAGGAGATGGAGCACTTACACTTGAGTCTGAGCTTGAACAAAAACATCCCTGCTGCTAACTTAGAGTCGTCTGTTAGATGAAATCCAGAAAGGCGTGTAAACTTCCCAGTGAGAGTTAACAGAATATCTTGAGCATTTTCTCTCACAGAATCAGATAACAATTCTGTTAATAAGTTGGTTTCCTAGCCATTGATACTGAGGAATGTACATGGTCCAATTAAAAATCCACAAAAGAAATTATTCTTGAAACAGTTGATGACTAGAGAATTAATACTCCATACTACATACATAACAATGTAATGTCAACTTAAAGAAGCTTTATTGTTTCAATAATCTGGAAAAGATGAAACAATACTGTTCCAAATACAGCATTTTTCTCGTCACTGGAAACACATGGAATGTTCTTACAGACTGTATGATGTTAAATAGTGTCTCACATCTGTACACAAATACTGGAGGAAAAAAAAGCCGTGTGTCTTCACTGAAAAAAGGAAATAACCAGAACAAAATCCACTGCTGGAATGTGCATCATATCTTATTCTCATTTTGATCATACAATACAAGACAGGAAGGAGAAAATCATAGTAAATTAAAACTTTGTGAAGCAGAAGTCCTCGGTGTGACTGCATCAGTCCTGTGTACTCCTCGCAGTTTGGATTAAAAAAGTTGGAGGAAAGGGAGTAAAATGATCAGTGCTATGTGGTCTGAGCTGAACAGCAGATCCCTGGTAGGTCGGCGAAGGCGTGACTATCGAAGAAGTGACCACTTGATCTGTTCTTTGGCAGACTGAAGAACCTGTGCAAGAAAAACTGTTTTGTTCAGGCAGATCTGTGCAACAAATGCTCAACTGTAGTGGACAGTGAATAAACCCTTATGGGAATAAGTGCTAAAACAGAACTAAACTTGAAGGCCAAATGCAACAAAGGCCAAAAAAAGTAAAAATACGACAAAATGCTGACCAAGTGATAAAAACTGTGAGAAATATCTATAGTCTAATTAATCATCTTAATTCATTGAATGAAAGCTGCATCATAACCATAAAGCATGAGGACTGAGCACAGCCATTAATCATGGCCAGAGGAGGAATGGCGGTAGCCAGTCTCAGACCTCTTAAATGACAACATTAATCAAGGGGAGCTCCAACACACACAGATGAGCACACACACAAACCGGAGCCACTGGCTACCTACCACCTTAGTACTGAATAATTAGTAATCACACACACTGCCGCGCTTATAAGACAATGCCAAATATGACAGCTTAGATGCGAGTGACAAAGTATAAGAGGAAGATGACGCAATAACAATGCCCTTCTATTCTCAGACTCTGAAGTAAGGACTTAACAGTCAATAAACTAATGGGTCTTTGAAACTTTATAGTAGATGGAGGATCAATGTAAGTAAGCTTTTCTCACCTGGGTGACTGTCTGCTCTGTCAGAGGTACATCATCACCCTGCAAGAGCAAATAGGTTGTATTTACAGCTCACATTACTTACAGTACATTTTGCTGAATAGTTTGGAAAAGAGAGAAGACACGAGGAGCTTACTCTGAGGGCCACACGATGCACGACTTGCTGCGGGTCGCTCTCTAAAATCACCCTGCAGGCAGCACAAAAAGTCTCAATTAGTACACTGAAGGGAAAGGGCTTCTGGAGGACTCTGCTTTTGCTTTCAATCAAAAGACTAACTCAGTACTCGAGATTTTTATCGTGACAAATCTATACTTACCCTCCATCTACAATTTCATCCACAGCCAAGAAGAGCCCCTCCATATTCTCCAACAAAGCCCTCCTCTCAACATTTTTTCTGCAGCGTTCAGAAAAAGCACTCCTCAGTCTCACATTTTCAAACCCCACATTTTCTCTCATGACTGCAGTTGTGTTATCGTGTAAAGCATACCTCAACATCTGACTTAGAGAATCAAAGAGGCAATTGAGGACAGCCATAAGCATGAGCTGTTGGAAATAAAACATATTAGACACAACTAATGCAAACATGACTAATGAGCACATCGCAGTTGTAATACCTGTAAATAAATGTTTATATTCAAAGTAAGAAATGTTTGTATTTTATTTAGCAAATCATCCAATACTTGACTTTAGACCCAGATGGCATCAAGCTTCAATGCAAAATCCTAAAAGTAACTGCTGACCTCATTTTCATGTGAGCTTCCGATGACATAGAAGAAGAGGTCTATATTGCTCTTGTACACAACAGTGAGGCCCTCCAGCAATGCGATCTCACCTAAATTGACAAAGTGAGGAAAGACAATAATAAAACACAAAATTAAGAATTTCTGTCTTGTTTTTAGACCATCTTAAAGGCAACTGAATTGTCTTTATTTTACAAAGCAAAACTCACTGTCTGTCCTGTGTGTTTTGTTGAATATGTTCTTCTCAAATGCCTTCTGCTCTTTCACAGTCGGGTAAGTGTCGTCGTAATACTGAAGAAAGAGGCAAAGATAAGAGACGATCGTCTGAAATCTTAATTTATAGTCCACACTGTGGCTAAAAAGAATTGGAATTAGATGCTATGGATGCAAGATTCTTCTAAACTCATTATGAAGAGTTTAATTAAGTGGTTCAAATGTTTACCTAAACAACTGTCAAATATGATACTCCATGCATCATTTCTATTTCAGTTACATTTGCTAATTACTTAAAAGTTTCATTAATCCATCCATCCATCCATTATCGTTACCGCTTATTCCCTAATGGGGTCGCCGGGAGAAGTTTCATTAATCCCGTAGCGGAAGAATGCATTATATAACAAAAATCCATTCTTTATAGGTCTATATTTTTATTAATCAAATGTGACAATTCTAAATAAATACATGGCTTGAACTACATAATGTTGGCTGTGTAAAGTTTTACTGGTTCCATCTTTAGGTCTGAGTGTGAATAGTCAGAAACACCCAGTTATCCAGCAATTTGCAATAATACAAAATGCTGGTTTTGAGGACATTTCCAGAAAAAAAAGAAAAAAAATCGCTTTATACTCTATATTTGGAATTGGTTACCCAATTTAGTTTTTTGGTTATTTCATTTTTTGTTTGGGTTTTGTTTTTGTATAAGCTGTCCTAAAATCTGTAGGTGTGTTGTTAAGCACAGTCACTGAGCACAGATCCAATATAAAAGTGGGCAATGTCACACAGTGTTTTATTTATCACACTACGTTCTTACATAAAAAAAATAATACACGACTAATGTTTCCTTTATCTGGGGAAAATAAAAACTTTTAACCTGTTTTCAACTGTACCAAACAAATCTTACCTTGGCATAAAGCCTGTCTCCATCGTTATCCAGAATCAGTACCGCTTTCACGGTGTACAAGGACGGTTCCTGTCAAGACAGCAAAACTTAGCATTGGCATACATTAATATGTCAGAAGACAACTGAGCTAATCAAAACAAACTACAACGAGGCGATATGGGCCCGCACAACGTATTAAGACTAATCTAATTAAACCACAGTCGTAAATTCTAATAAAACTATGTTTTAACTTTAGAACGTATTATTAATCAGCTCGTAAAGAAGACAGGACACTTCCACATCATCACCAATCGCGTATGCGAGGTTGACTGTATGCTAACTGCTAAGCTAACACTTACTTTAGTTAGCCCCGGTCACGCTAACTTGGCAGTAAGCTAAACATTCATATTTCACCACCATTGGAGGGACACAATCCTCAATTCCTTATTGCATGAACCAACTATAAGTTCTAATGACACTGTACTGTAACAAGTAAAAAGAGTCGCTGGTATTACCAGTATGGGAGAATCCATCTTCTCTCTTGTTAGCGAACCTACAACCCGGCTAACATGACGTACAACGTAAGATCAATGAGGCTCTTTCTAATTGGCTGACGTGTTTCCTTACGCTCTGCGTGTATGTCAAAGATCAGTTCACTGCAAGGCATGAACAATTATGACATGAAAAGTGACATGAAAGACATTAAAAATGTATAGCATATGTAACATTTCCCAGTTTGTGGTGAAGACAGTAACTTTTCTTCTGAATTAGAACATTCCCAAAGATTTGGTCATTTCTGTAAATTACGGATGGTTTCTTTTACTCGAAACCATAAATAGTTCATCCCATTTCCTTTTTTGTACGCCTGTTGTTTGCCCTGACAAACAGAATATGACTATCCTTTGATGGGGTCGGCATTCGCAGAGCAGAGGGTATATTTGAAAATTCAAACATCCTCAATTGATAAAGATAGTTAAACATAAGATAACATGATGTTCAGACACTTTTTAGTGGTTGTTGTTATTTGTAGGACTGCAAGCTAACCAGAAATCCTTCATTTGAAGTCTTTTTAGTTTGTTCATACTCATCCCCGTCTTTTTTCAGGATCCTCCTACATTTAACCAACTCCAATTATCTTAGTTCCCACTTCTGGGAAACGTTTGGAAACCCAGGGTGATGGGGATTTCCCTCTATCTGTCCATAAATGACCTCATTTTCTGGTCTTACTGTAAGGTATGTTGGGATTTTGAATTTCAAATAATACTGGAAAGAAAATGTATGGAGTTATTATTCATCTGCACGACATGTGTGGTGAAGAGATACAAACTTACGTGGCGCACACTCAAACAAGATTCCAGGAAACCATAACATTTTGCAATACTACACTCAGTTTACACAATTCGGCCACTAAGATTTCAAAATTGCTCAGACTACAGAAAAAACAGCGTGGAGCCATGAATTCTATCATATTTAAAGGCTAAAGGATTATCAAATGTCACTGTCATGCAAAAAGCCCAACTTCAATTTTGAATTATATTTGATGGAGAAGCAACACCGTGATATGATGGAGTGAATCTGAATGATGAATTATGACACTAGTTAAAAATAGAAACAGCTGATGATGATTTATGTTGAATAGGTTGTCAATGTTCAAAATGTGCTCAAATTCTGTGAATGAAACTTAAATTCACCTTTTTTGATGGTGTCAAAAGGATTTTGTAATTCAACTGTTGAAAAAGCCTATAATATACTTTAATGGCTCACATTCAGCCAATAGTTCCTCAAATTTGAATGCTTTTGTTACAAGGATTCAACTAATTATATCAGCAACTTATAAAGTTAGTGGTAAAGTAGTTTGAAGCATGGACAGCACCCCTTTCCCCGTCTTAAACCAGCAACCACAGCAGTTAGCAGTTCCCTTCCTCAGAACCAAGTGCTCTCTTTATCAGCATAAAGCAGAGCTTCCGCTAAGCTACATCCTCCTTTCCCTGCCTTAACTCTTTGTGTCTATTACCAACCAGCCTCCACATGCAGTTCCATGAACACATTGGCCTAATCACATGTATATACACACCTAGATGATAACATTAATACGTCACAAACAGAACTAAAAAGAGCACCTACAGTGTTTTAAGTGCAGTTTAGAGTGCTTTAAAACTATTTTCACACGACATCTCTAATATGTAAATGTGTACGTTGTAAAAGGAAGGGGTAGTGGTAGTGGAAGGTGTTGGGGAAGCGGTGGAGGGGTGAAATCTATCAGAAAGACAAAAACACAGAAATGGAGTGTTCTTCTTGCAAAATGTTATCATAATTTGGACATCTTGAGATAACCACAGACCGTATTGAGACATTCATAAGAATGATGCTGCAGATTCAGGTTCCTCATTTTTGCCTTGTTCAGATACTGCAAGGTAGAATAATATTTTATTTCTGAATCTCTTTTATGCATGAAATCTCTTCTGAAGAGGTCTCTGCTTAGGCAGAAGAATGTCTGCCAGAATTTAATCTATTCCCAAGAAGTAAGTAGGTGCTCACTTGCATGCTTGAAGTATAAACATAAAACGACACCGTTATGGTATGATCAATGATTTTAGGCTAAAATATTTTTCAAAAGTGTACAGTAAGATGTGTTATGCTTAGCCTGGTAAAGTTCACAACCCGAAAACTCATTTGTCAGGCAATAATGTTGCTATTTCTTTGTAATTTTAGAGTTGCTGGAGGTCTGTACTCAAAATAAATTAGTCTACAATTTATTTTTAAGTATATAGATTACTCAATTTTATGCCCTATTTATTCACTGTTTGGCTTTTGTTACATTGCAGACGTTAGCAGGGAGAAATAAATAAAATATTATTTATTTCTTCTGCTTCAAATCCAGATTACTTCTAGTTATAATCAAAAAGAGAAATGTTTCCTTTGCCAGGAGCTGACCCTGAAAGTATTCCCGATTTGATACCACAACCCATTTCATTTGGTTGTAAAGTATTTGTTCCACTCATATCTAAATCCTCCTGGATCTTGGAAGAAAAACTGTTTCCCCATCTTCAATGGACAAATTAAATCCCTTGTCCCATCGCACACAAACGAGGCAGAGAACAGGGAGAAAACAATCATGTTTAACTAGTGGTTTCAGGTTAGGGGTCATGAAGAGAATTTTAGCCAAAGTGAGTCAACCGTAGGCGGATTCCAGCCAGTGTGTCGGCTCCGTTTTTTAAGTGAAGCTGTTTGTAGCACTGAAGTTCACCAGAAGTAAACAGTGACAGGCCTGAGAGGTTTAAGCAGGCTGGAAAGCAAAGATGTCAAAGACTAATTGAAGCAAACAAACAGAAACTAGGAGTGTGGGCGTTGACCTGGGAACTGTGTCCAGATTTAAAACCACTGCGGTCCCAGTAATAACAGGGTTCTCTTTGGCACGCTGTGGCAGTGGTTGAGTCAGGGGCTGGGTGCTAGGAACTCGGGTTGGGAAGTCCCTTCTTTGATTCCTGGTAGACATTCACCTTTCTTGACTTTGTCAGCCACCTACTTTTACCATGTGAAAACAATGACTGAAGAAACACTGATTTATTTCTTAGGAAGATCCCATTTTGTAATGTTCCGGTGGTTTTGACGACTGTCTCTTTCTGAAAGTATTAATCGCAGCTTTTAAATTTGGTTAGTGTTCTGTACAAATAATGTGTAACTCAAACTGTCATTTGTGTTCCTTTTTTATAATTTGAACTCGAAATGCAAGTGTGAGGGACTGTTTTATTAGTCCACGTACCATGAATGCAGGGTTTCTTTCAAGAGTCGTGTTTGTTAGTTAGATGCTTTAACTTATTTTCCAAATGTCACAAATGGTCAATTTTGCAGTTGTTAGAACAGTCAAAATAAGGTGAACAAAGATCAAGCTTTTTATTACCATATTGAAAAATGACCTCTTTATTATTTTAGATAGTAATTTTAGATACTTGATATTCAAGTATCAAGTATCTGATATAAAGTGTGTTTTTTATGCATTTCAACAATCCAATTATGTATTCATCTGGACTGAAATCACACTGAAATACAACGGAAAGCGATTGATTGAGACATCTGTTTTCTCCTTTGCAATTCACAGAAATGTAGTGTCGTTCTCTGTCCGCTTGAATATGCTTTGAATATGTTGCACAAGATGACTGTTTAATGCTCTCTCTTGTGTGTACAAATTTTAAACAAAACCTGCATTCGCCTACGTTTATTTTACAATGAAATCAATCTAATTTGATGAAAGTCTTAGCAAAGGTCACAACCGCAAACTCTAAATTACCAATGCATATTTTAATGTCAGCCATCTGAGTTATCATCAGTTGCTTTAAAATGTTAAACCTATTCGCTATGTTTAACATTATATACACAGTAGGGGGTATCTTACAGAGAATGAAGGTGTTGAATATTTCATGGGATCCTAATTACTTTAAGAAATCCCCACAGTCATCATGAGACAAACTCCTGCTGTTATCTTTTGCTGTCTACTACAATGAATATCTGTTTATTTAAATACCAATAAATATCAGCCTCGTCATCAATGGTTATGTTTTTCAAAAGTCATTTTTATTGGACAAAAAAAACAAACAGCGTAACTAAACACACGGCCTTTGTGAGTTCACTGTGTTCCACATCATGCAATGAGGGGATTTTTTTGTGAGGGATTTTAATGTTCACTTGCTATGTAAGACACGCTCCCCTCCATTCTCCCCCTGCTCCTCTCTCTCGCTTGGCAGTTGCTCTGCCAGATAGTGGAACAATGTACTCTTTCTTACCTGTTGGAGAGTGTGCATTCCATCTCTGCTGCTCCAAGTCTCAATCCTGCCTCCAAGCCACCCCTGTGTGAGCACAGCCCTCACTGCAACACTGGCTCTGACTCCAGGTGCTCCACATCACAGTCCTCATACCTTTCGTTTGGGAGGATTTAAAAGGACATTGTTTTTGTAGGTTTTTTTGGGTGGGAGACAGACACCCATTTGGCTAATTTTCGAAGATTTCTTGTTTTTGTTTTAAATGGTGACGTTATATTTATTGTCATTACAAAATTAGAATCAAAATTGCTTACAGTTTTTGGGAGATTTGTAAACATCTACCTACTTTACTGTGGAGTGACACAATGATTGCCAGGGTGTTTGCCAGACTGTCGGTTAGTGGTTTGTCATGTGGGCAAAAGGGAAATTTGGAGGTCGGGGTGCAAGTGTGCTATTAAGGATACAAGAGTGCAAAGGGAAAAAAAAGTGTGGGTGCCTTACAGGAAGATTGCGTTTGTCTGCGCAGAGCCATCCCATTTATGCCGGTGGCTGCATGTGTAGTTTAACAGAGGGAGACACAGCTGAATAGGAGAAAGGGCCAGAGGCCTCTGTTAAAACAGTACTGAGAAGATTTTTTAATCCAGGACTGTACATCACATCATTAGTTTTTTTTTCTTTTACTCATCATTTGTTGAAGATGCAAAAACTGTTACTCAGGTATGTTCATTTTTATATTTATTGGGCTTTGTCTTAAATAAATGCATGCAGAATCCCTCATAAAAACACTGGACCACAAGCTGTTAAGATAACTTCTTTCTTTGCCGATGAAACTTATACTAACACATTTTACTTATGTGAAAAATACATTAAATAAAACAACATTTCCCTTTATGTATTCACAGTGAGTACAACAAATAGGTATTCCAGAGATTTCAGAAAACCCACAATTTACATTTCTTGTAATTTACAGATCATTTACATAAAAAATGAATACAAATATAAAATGAATAGCAGACAGACATTAATGGGATTATTTGTCAGCCGCACCAACTGCTTGAAAATTATCTGGGATAAGCAGAACACTAATGTTCAGAGGCATCAAACCGCTCCAGGGATCTCCTTTCAAGATGTTGTCGTATACAATAACAACCGCCCAAAAACGGTGTAAAGTTACCTGTGAATGTGTTTAAGAATAGGTGTGGAGTTTTGTACTAGTTCTGTTTTTTAGCTGATACAAACAAATGTGTGTAAAGGTGAAAATGTAGTCTGATTTGCTGTTATTACTTTTAGTTCAAAGGAATAAAATTATTTAAACTGACTGCGGCTTTAAATCAGCACCATCATTTGTGAATTATTAGTGAATTGTATCACATCTGCTGAAAAATGTAGTAGCAGTAAAAAGTAGAGCAGCTTGATAGCGTTTTAATGTTGTATTCAGCCAGAAAATTTCCCAAAACAGGCATCAGTCCTCAGTCTGTCTTTAGGCTTGCTGTTTTCCCGCAGATTGTCTTATCAGGGTTTGGCATAGTTGCACCCTGGAACAGCTGATGGGAGGAGTCAAGTCAACTAAACTGAACCTTTTATGTGTTCCAAAAGAACCTTCGCAACACCCAAACAGTCACTTATTTTGCACCGCCAGGTTCACAGATATGTAATTTGCAAGGGATGTGTGTATGTGTGTGACAAGGCATGCTGTGACTTAGCAGTGAGCCCAAACACAAGGTATTGTGCATCTTCTTTCTGCTGTGTGTCAGTTTACTGGGCAGGTTATAGTAACAAGTCCTTTTCCGTCCCCCAGGTTTATTTTTTGCAGCATAATCCTGTCCTGAATGTGTTCAACGGCCAACTATGTTCTCCCCCTGAGGAGAACCTGTGAGGTAGGTCCATTGATGAGGTGGGAAAACAAACACACTTGCACAAAATTAAACCTAAAGTTGTGCTTTGACAGGCTTTTTGTTCCTTTTTAATGTATAAAATGGTTTGTTTCTCCCATACAAGATAGTGGCTCCCCCTGGAAGACTATGCGGAGGGGTGTCCATGCCATCTAATTTCCATGGAGTTAGGCCTCATGGAACTCCGCAGGACGCAGACATGGACATGGCTTGGCAGGAGTTGATGGCCATCACAGAGTTGCAGGTAACTGTGGCACCAACAACAATAAGAGGCGTAAACTGTAAAAAATAATTCTTGGTGGTATTTCATTATTCTAAATGCAAATGATATGAAAGTATATCCTCTGATGGCACAATTGAAGGTTCTACTAAGCCTAAAGAGAATCATATTTTTGATAAAGCTAAACAATTTGTTTGAAATCGATAAAGAGCAAAGTATCGGGTTCAGCGGTGCATGGACCAGGAAAGTTACCACAATGTGTCCAGCTTGTAATTTCCATTTGTTGAGAAAAGCTAGAGTATAACTTGCATTCATACATATAATTTGTTATCAATCTTTTAAAATATTTTTGTTGTTAGAACGGCAAATAAAGATTAGTAAGTATTCTTAATGGACACAATGTTGCCAATAAATTGTCAAAACCAATGTGAAGTATAATGAATTATTATAGTATTATAAGTATTATAAAGGTGAAAATGTTTCCATTTGTAGTTTTAGTGAAATGTAGACGATATCAAGTTTTAGAAATTAGTACTTGTCTCCTTTCTAGACAGACAAGCCCAAGTTCACTGTCCAGAATAAGATGATCTTAAATAGACATCTGACAGAAAGCAACTTTTGTTTCCATTGTCATTAACGTTTGCAAAGCAACTTCTGGGAAAGATTGATACAACACCAACAAATGCCGTCAGATTACATAATAATGGCCACAACCACTAAAGATAGATCTGCATTAGATGACAGTACCCGTAAATTAGAAATCGGATGGAAATTTTAAGCTTTGATGTTATGAGGCTGCCTGTGGTACAGAAAACATAGCACGGAGATGGTATGAATAATCCGTTTCTCCTATGAATAGCATATGGGATTTTGTTTTTAAAAAGTAGCTACAAAAAAAATGTCCAAATACCACTTACATTAGACTACTTTTGGCTTTTTCGTTGCTGCTGTTTTTTTAAAAACAAAACTCATTTGTGTTTTTTCGAAAGCAGTATTTACTGTTCTACTTTCTGCCGATACGGTGTGATCATGTCATTTCCAGAAAATGAAACATGTAACAGCAGCATGTCTTATAGAAAAAATGTATAATGTAAAACAGATACTCCTAATGTTTAGGCATTTAATCTGCCAGTGATCTTGCATTTTATCTATCTTGAGGCTTCAGTCTTTTAGTTCAGCATGTTCAAGTTTTCATGTTGTCGTGGTCACACAATGATTGATGTTGAAAATTAGCCGGAGTTATTGGTAATGTAGAAATTGTATTTTTACTATAAAAAAAACCTTACAGGAACATCTCAAATCTACAGAGACATATATCCTGCATTTGCATATCCTGCATTTTAAATCTAAAAAGGTGGAACAAGTTTAATTTTACTGAAACATATCTAAACCTGAATGCTGTAGAGCAAATAGCCGCTCAAATAACATAAGCCACAACGGTCTGTTTGAGTGATGGTTGGATGAGGGTTTGTGAGGGGGCACACACTGGATGCTGCTACTGGCCCCCTGCGCTGCACAATAGCCATCTGTTTCACAGTGAAATCTGATCACATCTTTGAGAGTCCTTCATGGGTTATGTGTGGCAAGATAAAGTGGGGGCAAGCTTTGCTCAATAACGAACCAGATGACTTGTGAAAAAAAAATACAATGTTCAACAAATTATGTCTACGTTCTGAGTGACCTATTCATTGCTTTTATTCCTTTTACTGCAGCTAGTGGGACACACACATTCTGCCTGACCCTCAAAGCTTTGTGTTTTTTGTTACAGGAGTTTCAAGTACCAAGCGAAGGCTCCTATGAATCAACACAGTACCAAAGCATGCAACCCATGGCCCCTTCGGGAGAGTATGTCATGACTCAGCCCCACACTGAACCTCTTCATGCTTCTTGTGAGCTGAGCAATGCTGAGGCTTATGAGCGATGCTACTCGGAGGAGGTACCCGCCTGCCAGCGCCTCGGCAACACCGAGGCCATGTACGGAACCGCCGACTCTCAGCTGGGTCAAAGAATACTTCCTGCCTCTTCTCACACGCAGCCGTCTCTCATGACCATGCCGGGTGCGGGTTCAGTGCACAGGAGGGCGAATTCTTGTCTCTCTCAGGGCTTAAGTCGCCATATGCTCTGGACTACACTTGGCCAAGGTATGCAGGCTCACACAACTGATGATCTAGAATCAGACTCTGGACTGTCTTTGGGATCCAGTCCACCTTTGGCATCCCCAGACAATCATGTTGGCGGCGCTCCAGGTTATCAGAATGTAGACATTGGCATGGCGTACAGTGATGGTGAACCAGACAGTCTGCCTGAGCATACAGAGCACATCCATTACTCCATGGACTACCAGAGTCAGGCTCAATCGTATTTACGCTCAGGTATACGTTCACCCTATTTTTCACCTCAGTCACAGCCTTGTGCATTGACGCCTCGGTCAGTAAAGCAGCAAGGGGCGGCTGATCTCTTCAACGTCGCAATGACCAGCAGAGGGAGCTCACAGCATCTCATGTATTCAAAACAAGGAGGAAGTTCCAGCCCCGCCTCTCTGAGCAGGGATGAGCGACGGGCCATGGCTTTGAAGATTCCCTTCCCCATGGAGAAGATCATCAATCTACCTGTGGACGACTTCAACGAGCTCCTCACGCAACACACTCTGACAGACACTCAACTTGCATTGGTCAGAGACATCAGACGACGGGGGAAGAACAAAGTGGCAGCTCAAAACTGCAGGAAGAGGAAGCTGGAGAGCATAATTCACCTGGAAAGAGATCTGAACCAGCTTCAAACTCAGAGGGAACGCCTGGCACAGGAGCGGCTGGAGTTCCAGCGCAGCTTGGCCTTTGCTAAATGCAGACTCTCAGACCTTTACACTGAAGTATTTTCCCACTTACGAGATGAAAATGGACAGCCTTATTCGATTGATGATTACTCTCTGCAACAAACCCCTGATGGTAAAATCTTTTTGGTACCTCATACAATGGAAAAGAGAGTTCAGTTCTAGAAAACTGTGGGTCAGCTACTGCCCTCAAGTGTACTGTCTTTGTGCCAAAGCGTTTCAAATCCACCTCCTGATTTATTTGGTTATGACTTAACCCATGAAAATTTGCCAAACATGTAGAAAAGAACACTTCATGCTCGTTCAACCAATTCAGACCACTGTTTTTAATATAAAATGCTTTATTAAAAAAAGTTTTAAAATAAACTGCACTGCAGTACTCAATTTAAAACACCCTCCAACATCAGCTAACCTGTGGGGAAAAAAAAAAAAAGAGAAAAAAAAGTTACAATCCAGGTTTCATGAACAATGTGAGGAAAGATTTTGGTTTATACCTGACAGCCATTGTCATAGAAATGAAGTCAGTTTGGAGACGACCTGGACCACGATCTGAAAAGCAGACGCATAACATGAGGGTAGAAAAATACACCTCAGCCATGTTAATTTGTGTTCACTGCATGCAGCATACGACGGACCTCCAAGCACAATTACACCATCAACATTGGTGCAAGTCATAACTTTGTTATTGTCATTACTGGGCTACACAACTCACTACCAGCTACAAGGTAAATATCAAGATATACCATCAGTAGTTGAGAAGTCTGGTCTTACCTACGGACAGCACTTAAGCCTTTTGGTAGCTGCTGCCTGCTAGCCTCAGGCCTCTTTTCTCACTCTCCCCTGCTTCAATGATCCTGGCGACGGTTTTGCTACTTCTCTCCCTCAGCTTCCATGGCTAGCCTCAAAGACTTTGCATGTAAGCTAGCATCCTCCAGATGATCTTTGCAGAAATCAGGGTAGAGTCTGTACCAAGTGTCGGGCTCTTTATGAGGACAGCACGTGTGCCACTTCTTACTGGTTAAGTTCTGATGACACTGGGAGATGGGCTTTTCCAGACTCTTCTTTTTTTCTTTTTTAAAAGGCCCTCATCCCAGTTTTGCAAAAGAACCTATAAGTGAACCCTCCCTTACCCAAACCACTAAAGACGCTAAGACTTGTTTTTAAAAAAAACTGAAAGGTGGTTTATTTCAGATTGATTTGATGCAGTTACAAATAAAAACCAGACTTAAAAAGATAAACATAAAACCCTCATTGGAATGCTTGCTTTCCAAAAACACATTTGATGAAAGAAAAAACAGAAGAAAGTTTAAATGAAGGCCCTCCATGATTTATCTACTGTACATCTCTTCTTGTAGCAGCTGTAACCTGCCACAACTGTTTGGCTGAGCAGATTTAGGAGGTAAACCTGCAGCTGCCCTGTCACTTCGCTTGCTCTCCTCTCCTTGCTCTCCTCTCCTAAGTACTCAGTCCTGTTGAACAATATGGAACAACATTGTTAACTGTGCACTGACTTTGTATGACCTGACATCCAGAGTGAATTATCTGCACTTAATGATTCCTTGCAATGAAACTCTGGTGTTTAAAATCACCAAATATAAAAGCTCAGGCATGCCTGTGGATACTTACCACTTCAAGTCTCAAAATCGTCCTGGACGGCCATAGCCACCAGGATTGTTTGATCCACCTCCATATCCACCTGGAAGCAAAGTTCAAACGTTTTATGAGACGTAAAGTCAGCATGAAGAAAGAAAGAAAAAAACAAAACATGCATACATTCCATCCTGAGTAATACTTACCAAAGTTCCTGCCACCTCCACCACCACCTCCACCACCAAAGTTGTTCTTCATTGGGCCAAAGTTAGAAGCCTGGGGGTCATAGTGGCCCATGTTGTTGTAGTTATTGCCACCGCCACCACCACCACCACCACAATTGCCTAAAATGAGATAGTCTTGTCAGATAACAGGTACTTTGAGTTAAGCATTTCGAACACGCTCGCAAATATTCTTACCATAACCGTTGCTGTCATAACCATTTCCTCCATAACCTCCACCACCACCACCACCCTGGTTGTAACCCTGGTTATAACCACGGTTTCCACCGTTGTTATATCCACCAGGACCACCTGGGCCTCCTCCATAGCCTAAATCAAATGACAAGAAACAAGTCGTGAGGACATCAGCAACTTTCTAAGGAAACGTTCTCCAACCAGAGCCTTATGTAAACTTACCACCGTCACCCCCGTTGCAATTGTAAGGACCATCTCCGTATCTGCCCCGGCCACCTGAATGGGAAGAGAAGTCTATACATTTGTTAATATTATTTTGTTAATTTAAAATAAAAAATAATGAATTTTTACAGTTGCCAGATAAAGATATACCTTGACTGAAACCTCTGTCGTACTCGTATGGTCTTCCCCCGCTGCTTCGTCCTCCTCTCATTCCCATTCCTGCACTCTGCATTTCCTGTTTGGTGAGGGCCTTCCTCACCTCACAGTTGTGCGAGTTGATTGTGTGGTATTTCTGGACTTTGAAGATAAATCGGAGAAAAAATTATTTTTAAAACAGGAACCCGGAACTCTGCCAGTTTGGGGGGGGGCGCTTTCTGTACTTACTGACAATCCTGTCAACTGAGTCGTGGTCATCAAAGGTAACGAAGGCAAAACCCCTCTTTTTCCCAGAATTGCGATCAGTCATGATATCAATAACCTCAATTTTTCCAAACTGTCCAAAATAATCCCTAAGATGAGACTCTTCTGTATCCTCTTTGATGCCCCCAACAAAGATCTTTTTCACAGTTATATGAGCGCCAGGGCGGTTGGAGTCCTAAGATACAAAAAATACATATTGAGAATACAAACTTTGAACAAATAGTAAAAAGAAAATAAAACGTGGCAGTGGAAACCATACAGGTTGACATACCTCTCTTGAAACTGCACGTTTAGGTTCAACCACTCTCCCATCCACCTTATGCGGGCGGGCAGACATGGCAGCATCAACCTCCTGAACTGATGAATATGTTACAAAGCCAAAGCCCCTGGATCGCTTGCTGTTGGGATCCCGCATCACCTGGCATTACAAGTGGAGGGTTAAATTGTCACGTTTCCACAAGGACTACATACATCTGTCGATCACGTTGTTTTATTATTTATCACTTTTAAAGTTACAATAAATAAATATACATACCACGCAATCTGTAAGACTCCCCCATTGCTCAAAATGAGCCCGCAAGCTTTCGTCTGTTGTCTCGAAGCTCAGGCCTCCAATGAACAGTTTGCGAAGCTGCTCGGGTTCACGTGGGACCTGCACAATAGAAGAAATACAACCATTTGAGACGAGCGAAAACGAGATATAAACACAAAATGCATGTCTCCTAATGAAGCTAAAATAATGCCAGCTTCACGCAAACAACAATAGATCCCAAAACCCATTCTGCACCGCACATCAAAAATCAGTGGAGGGTGGAGGAGGGAGACGTGGTCCGCCATTAACGCCCGCTGTCGAGTCAGATGATGTCTAAAAACAACCATTAGTAGCTTCCCTTACGCCCCTTGAGATTCATTCTACATGCAATTACAATTTATATATGTTGATTAATACCGGTGAGTGTTGAGTGAAAATGCGTCTCGTCTACAGCTGACCGCTTAAACAAAGAGACACGAGGCCCGTTTGCTATAAAATGGCGGCTCTACAATGCAGGACGGCTAATGCAGATGCAACAATAACGCACTCTGCGTTGAACATCGACTGCAGCGGACAATTTCACATTTTTTTAACACATTTAACGACCAACGTTAAGTCAACGGAATTATCTTTAGGATACTTACATCTTTCGACATCTTGCAGATGAATCCTTATGGAAACCTTATATGATTAGCTAAGAGCACCGATCTGCGTCAGACGGGGCTGGGATGCCGTTCAACAGTATTATAAATAGAGAAGGATACGCCTTTATCGTACGCCAATTGGTCAGCAGTTCCCGCTGGCGTCTGTCGTCAGCAGAAATTCCCTCATGATTGGACATTATTCTATCAATCACAACGAATATCCAATAATGTTCAAGAAAACGAAAATCGTCAACGATTAAACTATATCTGTGGTGAAAGTAATTTTCCATGATTTATGGTTAGAACATGGTTCCATCGGATTATAGAATTTAAAGTGGACATGGTTATCAGTAAATGCCATGTATCTACTCAATGGAGAGCACAGAAAACAAAGTAAATCTATGATATTCCAAGATCATTCAGGACTTTACCTTATGGGTGGAGCAAATTGATTGACTAACTCAAAATGTCCTTAAATGAAAAAATAATCAAACAAACAAAGAAAATGTTATTAATTTAAAGTCCATGACAAAAATTCTATCAGCAGGACGATACTGGCATTGGTAAATTGTCCAAAAAGTCTATCGATATTCATTGGTGTCATCCCAGAAATTGAATCGAACAGATGTAAAGGAATGTAATTACCACCTAAATAACATACGGAGTTTAAAATAAATAAAAACCACAGAAATATAAATAATAGCAAAAGAAATACATTTTTATTTGATATCTGAAGAAATTCTACATTGAGACCCTAAAGACAGAAATGTCAAACAAAAAATGTGAATTAACATTGAGAGATTCTTGGTGTTTATGCGTACAGACAAATCCCTCCCTATGCTTAAATGATGCAAGATACAAAACAAATAACCATCCATTGTTGTTTGGTTTTTCTTGTAGTGGGGGGTTGGTTTGGTCCTTTTATTATGAGGCCTTGAACGTATCATATGCACGACGTCATTTAATAGTTAATCAGCGATTAAGGTGCTTCCTAGACACGTATAATTCGCTTGAATTCCACCAAATATATTGCAAAAATTAAAGAATTAGGTTAAAATCATCAAGAATCAAGGATGCTTCCCATCCTTACATATGTGGGTTATCAGCTGACTGGTTGGGGGGGCGGGTATGTTCATTGTGCGCGTTTAACGCGCGCTTTTTGCGCACATCACCTTTATGTGATTCCGGCTAGATGCTAAGGTAGCTTCAGCGTTGGCTTCACAGACTGCTAATCCACAATAGACCGGAGGTATTGCTGCCTTCAACGCCTCAAAACCGGCGGTCTATTAATCCAAAGGGTAAGCAAGTCTTTTTAATCTACGAGGCTGCAGGTATGGAGTGATAGTTTAATGTTAGAATGAAGAGTCTGATCAAGCGTTAGCTTTTTGGCTATTAGTTAGCACAGCACAACAACGAATCTTCATTGCTATGTGCACTGCATGCGCTCTCTGTTGATACGTTTTGACTCAGATGAAATACTTCGATTGGACACATGTCGACACATGTTTGATTGGGCCTTTAATTTGAGCATTTATTGCCGTGTTATGCATTTAGTGGATCGGATGAGCGACAATGAAACGATGCTGTTTCGTGATATATGTTAGCCACGTTGCTAACCTTGGCTTGTAGGTGAGGATATTGACTAGCAAGTTGTGTCCCTTTCTACGTGAACGCTTTGTGGTTAAATGCATGTTCATGTGAGTATATGTATGTTAGCGAAAACTGCAGTCGAATTTTAACGTTGGTCTCTGTCGTTTTCACTTGAACAGGGACAGTGCCATCGGCCTGTGACGGCGCGTTGTTAAGCACCAAACTTTGCTATGGGCAAAAAGTCTCGTGAAGAGGCGTCCTCATCTTCTGACGAGGAAGAGTATGTTGTGGAAAAGGTGCTGGACAGAAGGGTGGTGAAAGGCAGGGTGGAATTCTACCTGAAGTGGAAAGGATATTCAGAGTAAGTAGTAGTGGGGTGTCTGTAAAACAGTGATGTATCTGAACCCCAAAGCCCCCATCGGTTTGCCCTCAAAGTTAATGGAGATCTTGAAGAAGACATTCGAGTTGTTTAGGTTTTCAGCACCATACATATGAGAGCTTTTGTTTGGTTCCATGTTTGGTGTTTCTGGACACTACCATAAATTATACGAAGAGACCAATTGTTGCACCTCTTTTTGACTTCCACTTGTGGTCTTTTTTTCAGTAAGCACAATACTTGGGAGCCAGAGAAGAATTTGGACTGTCCCGAACTTATCGCCGAATTCATGAAGACCTACAAGAAAAGTAGCAGTGGAAGCGCCACACCTAGCAGCGGGGGCAGCAAATCAAACACAACTCCATCTGGACGCTCCAAAGACTCAAGTAGCTCAAAGAAAAGAAGCTCAGATGATGACGAGGAGGGTGGAAGTAAGCCCAAAAAGAAGAAGGAGGTAAGTGTTTTTGTTAGCGTTTGTTCTGTGAAAGGTATATTTAAAAAAAAATCATGCAGATGTATGATTAACTTTTTGTGGGCTCCAAACTGGTGACTCAAAGCTGGTCTCTGATGGTTAGATCTCTTGTTTACTTTGAACACATAAAAAACGTCAGTTAGCTTTTAAATGTAAAGGCTAATGTAAAGTGAGAGTAGTTATTCTAATGTTGCATTCTATTGTTGCTCCAGCCTGACTCACCTCTTTATTGACACATTCTTCTTCCCCTTCCTGAAAACTGGGAGGGCATTTTTATAAGTACTAAGACAATGCTCTCACAACACATTGGTTTTATATTCTCAGCCATCCTGGGCATAGTAAAGGTCATAAGTCCAGTTGCCTTTTCTCTAACTTTTAGTCTGCAGGCTAAGCAGAGCGCAGCTATTTGTGCAATGAAGTTTAAGTGCTTTAGTTGTTTATTTTTTTGTACTCAGCTCCATTCAAATATGAATGTTTTAGGAACACAGAAGGATGTAAAAAGAGTAATTTTGGTCATTAAAAGATTGCCTAATATATATCACTGTAATAACATTCAAATATAGAGTAATATAGAGTGCATCTCTAGTCTGTATTCACTCTGCAGATGGTATGATGCCGTTTTGTCCTGACTGCTCAGCCTGTTAATTGCTTGGTCGTTCAACCTTCAAATCAGAAATCATTGTTAAGCCGACTTGGCAATAATGCATGTAGATGATAGAATTTGGTAAGAAAGTGGTTGCATTGTGTGAATTGAGACATTTCTGTCCTGTCTCGTCTTAAAAACAATGACTTTGTAATGTCCTTTAAAATGGCTGTACATTGCATAGTTTCAGTAAAATGCATTCTGTTAATTTTTTATTTATTTATTCATTTCATCCCAGGATGAGATTCTAGTTGCACGTGGGTTTGAGCGAGGACTGGAGCCAGAGAAGATCATTGGAGCAACCGACTCCTGTGGAGACCTGATGTTTCTTATGAAATGGTGGGTTTTGTCTATGTGCTCCAAATCTTGCTACATATGCTACACTGTGGTGCAGATGGGCCCCCGTCAATAACTGTAATATTCCATCTGATTTAGAAGTTACCGTTTAGTTTGCTCCATCATACATAAAAAGCTCCTCTCTCGTGATGCTTCTGTGGTTTTGAATTGCACGCCATTTGGATTTTATATTGCACAGTAGTTAATCTGTTATACCACAGACTTCACACTGGAATTATCTGGCGCTCAGAAATTCCAATCAGCATCACTGGCAGCCACCTAGTTGTCCGTCTTTAAAGTACAGTAATCCACATGGTAACCATTTTATCTCATCGACATATGGTGTGTGTTAACACTGTTGAATTTAGGTTTTAAAAAAATCTATAAAGACTTGGACTTTTAAAGTTTTATTTGTTTTTGGCCAAAGAGCAAAAAAGATATCAGATAACTGACTGATTGAAATTAGGATATAGATGTGCATAGTATAATTGTAGTTTGTTTCAGTTTTTTTTTATTTCAAAAGTCCCAACGGGTAGGAGCCACTGCTCTATGTGATAAATCTCGTGCTTGTGTCTTTCAGGAAAGACTCTGATGAGGCAGACCTTGTGCTCGCTAAGGAGGCCAATCATAAGTGCCCACAGATCGTCATAGCCTTCTACGAGGAGCGTCTCACCTGGCACGAGGACAGTGACAAGAAGGAGAAGGATGCTGTGAGTGCGTGAGTGAATAACTCAGGAGGAAACCTCCACTGCAGGGAAAACCTTGAGTCAGACTTTTTTTTTTTTCACACCCAAAACTCTCATCCATCACCTTTACCATGTCCAACGATGAAACACAAACGGCGGACCCGGTTGTTGTGTTGTCTCCATCCATACCTCTCTTTGGAGCACAATGACCCAGACTGCTGAGAAGGATCTATCAGTTAGAGAAGGTGCTGTAGGGGACATGAGTGATATGCTACTGGGGAAAGTTTTTACTGTTTTTTGTCTTTGTATTCTTTACCTTTTTTTTTTAATCTTAACACATGTTTTAGTGGTTACATGATACTGTTATATCTGAAAGGAATTTGCAAACACGAGCGAAGGTGGCCACCTATTAGAAATGGAAGTGTTGCAAGTCAGATTTGATATAAAATCTGTCAGCACATATTGGTGAGGGCACAAGACCCCTCCAAAAGTCATTATAAAAGGTGGATCTCTTTCCAAAAGGTACAAACAAAGGCCTCAGTATTGGCATAATATTACTGTAGGAGAGATTATAGGAAAAGCTTTTTCTGTTTTTTTTTGTTTTTTTTATTAATTATGAATAAAATTGGAACTCTTACAATGGACAAAGGAGAGCTATGTCTTCATTGTGCAGTGATATCCTTGTTTGTTTTAGTCAGATTTAATCATGGATGTGATGTTTTTAGATTTCTTTCCACCATCACTTGTTAATGGAAAGAACAATAAACCCACTCAGCCCAGCTTTGTACTTCCTGGTTTTTAACTGCAGTGTTACTTTATGGATTGTATTCTTCTCATGGGTTTGACAATCTTCACTGTGTCCACATGAGATCAAGCCAGCAGTCATTGGGGTCTGCCACCTTGTGGTAAAAGCAGCAAAAGTCAGTGCACCGGCGTGACCGTCGCTATTGCTCATCAGTCTGCGTTTCATAGCTTTTGATCCCGCTTCAGAGTCCACTAACCTTTTTTGTTTTTGCTTTTTCCCGCAAAAAGAAGTTGAGCTGGAAAATGTGCTTTCAGGCCATAGTGTTTGTTGAAGATTTAAAATGTCAAAACCATTTTCCGATTGGACTAGTCACATTATCCACTGGGACCTGAGAAGCGGTTAGTTTTTACACATGAGATCATGATAGTTTTGTAGTCGGATCAGTTGTGCTCCAGCATGGAATCTTTGGACCAAATGTTCATTGTCGGAAAACTGAATTTGTATTCATCTTTGGGAGCCTCTATGAATTGAGGCTATAATCTTTTTCTCCTTTGATACACAGTCCATAAAATGTGTTTTCATGATATCACTTGATTTGAATTTTGGTGTCATTTTCTCTGATTAAAGATACTTTGTCTCCTTTGCCAGTGCCCAGTTTTTAAAAAGTAGGTTATTTCTCGTGTGAAAGAAATGTTGCAAGTTTGTGTACAATAGTACCCTTTAATAAACATTTTCAATGTTACAGTTACTTTAAGGTGGTCGTTTTTATTTTTCCCACAAAGGTTGAGATGACTAAAGAAGATCCTAGCAGGAAAGAGAATTGTGTGAGAGGTGTTGTAAATGAAAATGCTCATGTCACATGGGGAGAGGGTATTTTGCTTTGGAGGAATAAGAAGGGAAAAAAAAGGCTAAAGCAGTTAGAGGTGGTTTATCATGACGTTTATCATTTCATTTAAAGAGCACCAGCGGCTGTCGTCCAGAAGATGGTGCTGTTAAGCCACGTCATTCCAGTACTGATGGGGATGATTCATGTTTTGTATTAACTCTTTCTGTAGGTTAAGGATAACCATGTATAATATCAAGCAAGAAGCTATTTTGATTATTAAATGTTTTGTCATCTTTACATTTATCTTTTGTAGGTAAAACTTGATTTTCGTCCATTAAGTCTATTTTGTTTTGTTTTTATTTTTTAAATTATTCTTTTTAATCTCAGACTCATGCTCAGTATTGAGCAGAGACTTCAATCTTGCTTGGTTAACAAATGTTGGAAAGGAACTATTGGGTCATTATTGCTCATGTGGGGATGGTTCCAAGGCAACAATGGAGCATTACAAAAATATCAGTGAAGGAAAAAACGCCACAGTTTGAATAACAAAGTCAATACAGAGAAAATGTCATGCTTTAATGGTAGGAAAAGATGGATTCTCAACTTGAATTAAGAGAGGGGAACCAATTGATTTCCACAAAGACTCCCTAAAATTACATTTCAATCTGCCACACATAACTTTTTATTTTTTATTTTTTTGGACAATTTTCTCAAATATGTTTTAAATGTTTTTCATGAATGCCGTCTCTGCTATGGTATCCACATGAAAGATCACCGAGACTTGAAGGGAGGGTTGAGTCTTGTCTCCTACCACCATCTTTTTCTTTGTTGCTGCCTTTTATAAGCAGCCCTCTTTGACATGCACACGCACACACATCTACGCAGCGCTGCCAGGCTACATCGAAAGTGATGGAATTTTCCTCGCAAAAAGCCTTTTACACTCCAAATGGAATGCAAAGGTCACTAGTAAATATCCAGCCCCTGGGACCATTAAGCTGGGTGAAGGGAGAGAGCAGCAGGCTGTTTTATGGAGCCTGGAGCTGTCTTGCTGACAAACCCAGGCCAGTAGGCTTGGATGGGAAAGTCACTGTGGCACTCAGGGGAGCTTCGCTACTGGCGCACAACGCAAATACAGATGAAAATGCAGTTCAGACATGTGGTTTATTGGAATACAGAATAAAGCGCCTCTGAAAGAAAAAAAAAAAAAGATCTCAAAGACAAGAATGTGAAATGAGACTTGTGCTAGTGTTGAACACGTGTGTTCGCACAGGAGCTGTCTGCACAAAACATTTTAGCTACGAGCGGAACTGAAATGTCTGGGCCCCTTTGTGTTGTAAGTGTGCCGTCTCACTGGCTATTATTTGTCGCTGTAAACATATTTATTTTCAACCTCCCCTCCCTGCGCTTCAAACATATTCGTCCTTACTTGAAACTTCCAGTGCAAATGAGCTCCACAGGGTAAAGCCCGCAGGCAGAGGTGGGTCATCTTGCAGCACATTATTCCGAAGGAGTGCCCGGGGAGCTACTGTGCAGCTGTGGCGAGGGAGAGGGACCGCCACAGAGGGTCTAATCAGAGCTGCAGCTTGCTGGAGGATCCCCCTGAAACAACAGCCCAACGAGCGTGTGCTCGCTCTGATAACGGAAAGCCAAGGAAACGGCGCACTAAAGAAAAAGAGATTCATAGTTTTCAGCTGGTGTCAAGAGGAGCTGGTGAAATGAGTATCGGAGAGAGGGGTGTAATTTGATGTGGCTTTTCTTTTGCGGGGGGATCGTGTAAGTACAACTGTTGGGCAGCTGGGTCCCCTCTTCCTTGTTGCAATTCAGATAAAAATGTCTGCAGTGACGACCGGCTCATCATCTCCGTGCGCACGGAGCTGATCTGTGTGAAGGTGACTGCGATGTGACGCACTAATTTGTGTGGCTGTCACGCTTAATGTGCAGTAAAGCACCAAAGACAAAGCTTCCATGTTCTAAATGCCCCCTTTCTCGCGCGGCACAGCTCCCGCCGCCAACCTTCTGCTGGCTGCCTTTCCCCTTCACCACCTAGGCCTCCTCCTCTTCTTTCACACTCCTCCCTTCATCTCCTCTCCCCCACCAGGGGGGAAGAGTTATAGCTGCCATAAAAGGCAGGTAATGCATTGTTAACTAATTCTGTCTGCTCAGAGCTGATATATCCTCGGCTCTAAATCTCTGT
This sequence comes from Menidia menidia, assembly GCA_907169785.1. Lineage (NCBI taxonomy): Eukaryota > Metazoa > Chordata > Actinopteri > Atheriniformes > Atherinopsidae > Menidia > Menidia menidia. The sequence goes on along the minus strand of CAJRST010041110.1, from coordinate 9,140,963 downwards.
GCTTCCAATAAAATGCAAATGCTAATGCTTGCCCTCCATGAGCTGATATCATTTTTAACAGGCCAGAGGTAAATGCTAGAGAAGGGTGGGGTGGGCCACAGATAGTGACACAGTGGCGCTTTCTTGTTCTCTGTACGCTGTGCCACAAAGAAGACCTGCAGCAAACACCACTGACCTGGTGTACAAGCCTGTATGGCGGAGGTTTCATATCTAATAGATCACGGGGTGCTTGGGTATCAGGAATGCTGGTTTAAAGCTATTTGACGTTGATAAACCAGAACTAATTCCTCTCAAGTTACTTCTCATTCACCAACAAATAACAGAAGTCAATTTGCCTGTGGATGTAATGTATCATATTTCCATGTTAATAGTAGTGTCACACAACATGTAACCTTGGGCTCCTAAATATTGATCCACTTCTAGATTTTCAATTATCCTGTGCCGTTTTTCTGCCATCTGGTAAAGACCAGTGATTTGTGCTCCTTCATATCTGGGGGCTTGTCTTGTAATTAGACCATAAATTAATTTGCAGGGAAGAGAAAGCAGAAAAAGATTGAAGGCATTAAGTAAGTCTGCAGTGGTCGGACAGAAAATCATAGTAGACCGCAGCAGTGTTTTATTTACTAGAATAAAATAATTTGATTACAAATTCCAACACCATAACTTTTTTCCAGGCATGTGTCACTTGTTTTCCTTTCAACTATTTAAAACCACGGAGCTAATGATTTTCTCCAAGTCAATTCATGAATGCATGACCGAGAATCACTCACTGACACAATCAGAGCTAATTGCATGGCGGGTAACAGCAAAATGATTAGGAAGAATCGGCTGCATTAGTGTCAAAATGTGTTTGAAACTTTGCAGTGGAATGTGCTGTGAATCCATTGGTGGATTGAAAATGACCCCCTGTGAAGGCAGACGGCGCTCTTCAAGTCTAGCTCTTATTCACAGCGCAGCTCAATTGGAGGTCCTAAAAAACACCAAGCATCTTTATTGATTTTAAATTGGTAGTATACGCTTGGCTGCGAGATTAGCTCATTGTCCCCCGCTGCTAAATTACACATGGTGATTGGGTATGTCACTGCACACTTTCTGAGCACTACAACAACAGCTCTCTTTGCCATGTGGAAATTCACATTAGACAAGCCTAAGCTGCTCGCTTACAGCAATTAAGAGAGGAATTATGTCATAGAATGGGCCTTTATTGGAGCAGAAAACGTTACATCAGCAGGCTGTGGGTTTAAACACTGAGAGCGCTGTTGTTTCTGGGTGGAAAACTGCACCGGTGTACCTGCGCTACATAATGTCCTGAGTGTTGTTTAGCGAGACCACAGCTGCCAGCGCACTCTTGGCGATATCTTGTGGGGCTTGGGCAGCAAGGTCAGCCAAAGACCAGCCCACCTGCCCCCCCCCCCCCCCACCCCCGTCCAGCAGCCCCTCGGCCTCGGCCTCCCGTAGGAAACATGCCTGGCTGCAGCGCTGGTACAGACAGCATGTGTCCCTGAATTTATGATGGCGACTTATTGGCGGCCTTTCACGTTAAAAGTCGTCTTGAGTTTCCCCGGCCTTGCCGTGTGTGTGGTGAGCATTAATCCATTAACATTCGGAGCAGACACGTACAGAGCCTGGCTTCCTGCCAGCCCTGAGCTCTGACAGTCTTTTTGACCCACCGCTGACCACAACATTCTCCTGCCTGTGCTCCCAGCCACGGCCAGCCTTGACATAATGCAGGGCTATAAACTATCTAATGTTACACTGTATATTAATGTGAAGTATTATACGCTTGAGGTACAAAAGGAGAGGCTTATATCCAAGTGAGAAAAGTCCAGCTGCGACAGACTGGTCCTGTCATACGAGGCAAGAGTCACATCTGTCTGCTTTTGGTACTCCACACTTCTTTCATTTTAATTATTAGGGGCCAAATGAACATTAGGTTTCAGTCTCCTCTGTTTCCATCAAGGATTAGGATCCGGAGAGGCTATGAAATCCCTCAGATTTTCTGTTATGGTATTTATTTCAACGAGAGATATTGAAGTTCATATTAACTGACCCAAGAGGAATAGGTCTGGCAGAAGTTGAAATGCTGCGAGGCTTACCCAGTCCTTGGAATAGAGTATTCAACAGCATGGGCCGCTCGACCGCTGAAGGAGGCTCATGAACTGATTACAATTTTAGTGTCTTATAAAGCCTTGATAAATACTTTATAAAGCCATGCTGCATAACAAATCTAACACATAAAAGAACCCATAGATGTTACTTCACACAGGATAAAGGGTCTCTTGACAGGATCTTGAATAGGTTTTATAATTCAATATTACAACCACCATCCTTGTAAGAGCCCTGTCATCTCTCAGGGCCTGCAGAATATATAAGTTAAACACACATTCAAGTGCTATTAGTCTAGTCCATTACACTGATTAGCAGTAAACACATTTGTAATAAAACTTGGTGGGATAGAGAAGGATGGTCTGCGCACTGATTCATGAGTGAGTCGTGGTGAGGTATAATGTGTCTTAGATGTAGTACCTTCGAGTGTGCAGTGATACAAGCTTTTACTTGCAGGATCTGTCACACATGCGGCCCACTTTATCCAAACAGCTCACGTCTAAACACTGAGTTCTTCATTGCAAATGCTGACCAGAAATAAACCTAGGATGTGTGTAAGGGGGGCCTGGGTTGAGTAGATGTGAAGGAATCTGGGAAGCAGAGCAGACCAAACAGATGTCTTTCCACGACCCAGACACCTCCTCTTTCCTTTTCCCTTCTCTCTCCATTGCTTTACCCAACTCTTCATCTGTCTGATAATTTCTCATTCTTTCTACAAGCCCTCATCCTTCTCCTTCTCTTTAATTTATCTGCACTTATGTTGCCTGGTTTGAAGTCTGTCTGCACCAAACTGCACCGAGCATTACTTGGAGGTTTAATGGTCCATTTTAACACAAAGTTTTTATTCTCTTAATCATGCAGAGGTTATTAGAGGAAGAAGAGCAGGAAGAAGAAGAAAGAGTGTATCATGTGTTTCCACTTTTGACCTCTCCACTTTGGCATGTACACACCTGGTTCAGTTTAGAATTCTGTTTGTGTGGAATAGCTGCTGGCTAGAGGTTTCATCTGGGAAGGGGAGGTTTTAAAGTTTATGCCACTGACTTTGTGCGGCCTGTGTGTGTGTCTTAAATGAGTTTCAATGCTTACACTAAGATACAACTAGGAGCACGCTGGCAAAATAAAATCCCAGTATTATTTTTCAGCAAGGTAACCATCTGTTAAGGGTCCTATTTAAAATCTGAACTTTGATCATCTTAATGAAAATGTATATTTTTGTAGCAGGGCAACATCAATTTCAAACAACATCCCTAAAAGCATATTTTAGTCCAAACTATGTGAAAATGTATATCAGATGTGTTGCCCTTATTATGTGAAGGCCAAATCACGGCCACCTCCGACTCTGAGCGGCTCATCTGTTTCCTATTGGAGGAAGTGATGCTGGCAGGAAGGCAGGGGCAGCAGATGAAGGCAGACCGGGACAGAAAGATGGTAAAAAGAGCTAAGAGGTAGAGAAGCAGGAAATGACTGTGTGACCCACTGGGCTTACTTACAACCTAGCCAGAACCCCCTGGCCACAGCCAACCTACTGCCCCAGCAGTTTCCATCACCTGCTGCTTCTGGTTCCTCCACATAAATCCAGGTGCTCCTAAATAAAGCTCTCTTTCTCCAGAAGCCACGGGGAGTCTGGAAGCTGGAGGGGTCCTACGAAAACAAAGAAGCTCCGTGCGCTTGTGAGGCCATGGAAAATGGTTTTCCATATCTGCTGGAATAGGTGCAGCGGACGGTGTACGTCCCCTGTTAGTCCAAAGCCCCACTTAATTATTTCTGTCTTCTAATTATAATAAACACACGCACTCCATCAAAAGTTATTGCTGTCTCATATCTGCTTGATATTAATATAAATCTATTCCATAGAGATGTAAAGCATGGATTTTCTTCTCACTCCTCACTGCCCTCTGGCCGGCTGAGCAGGCGCTGCAACCCTGAGCTGATAAACCTGGAAATCATCTCAGACTCCGGCCAGAGCTCTTTACAGTACCTTCAGCGCTCCCTGGTGATGGATTAATGCACTGTTGTTGTCATTTTATTGCCATTTTATTGCCCCGGTGCAATTTACCAGGCTTTATGTGGCCCCGCCGTCCGGCGCAGCACTGCGCAAGCGCACGAGACTGCCTGCGAAACAAAGGCCACCTCTCGCCCGAGGACTGCGCACGCGCACGCGCCCCCGCGCATCCCCATCTCCAAAAGGCGCGGAGAGTGGAACGCGCGCACGCAGACCCCCGGAATCTAAATCAAAAACACTATTCATTCGAGCACAAATAGGGTGCTAAACAAGCGAGCTGATGAAAGCCTCAGTAGTGAATCTTTCAGCCATCTGATGGACTTCACGTTCGCTGCTGTGTTTCACTCTCACCACCTGAGGGCAACATCACTCAGCTGGCCTGCAGCTGCGGCCTGACGCAACAGCACTCAGTCTTTATATAACATGATGTATTGGAATATGTTTTAATGCACAAAACTGATATGTGCAAGTAGAAAATACAACACAGAAGCTGGTGGGGCTATTGCATTTTTATGTGCCATAAAACTAATGCTGTTTTTTTGGGCCTATTTTATTTGTTTCCCCGACAGAATGGTGAGGTTTAAATGAGGGGATGCAGACATTTTGGATATTCTGTATTAATGTCGCAGCTTTTCATTCATGTAACAGCCGCCGTTTAAACAGGTACATGTTGCTGACAGTAAAGCACTTCTCGTGTTATTGCCACACAGGTTTTAGGTTAGCACACACACCCACAGATGCACTGCACAGCTGCGAATGTGAGTTCGTTGTTGTAACATGTGGAGAAGTCTTGTAATATCTCCTGCCAAAATATGTCTCTCATGCAGTTGGAAAAAGCTTGATGATTAGTCATAGATTGATGAGAATGATAAAGATATTTTTTGTCTGTGCCATTTAAATTCTGCTGCATTAACGCTATATATTTCCAATGGTCAACATGTGTGGACAATTCTCTTTTAATTATTCCTTATATTAGAGGATAGAGTTATATAAATGAGTGGGTGAAATGATCATGTTATCATTGCTTTAAACATCCACCAGAGGGAGCACAGGGGCTGTGAAACTGAATGGAGGGTCTTGGAGAAAAAATAAATAAATACTCCAATTGAAAATATTAAACATACGTTATAATTGTTATATTATTATCTTAAACAGCTATACTTCTTTGATATTTCGGACACCTCCACCTTTTGCCTCTTCATTCTTTGCACATCACTTGAAAGCATGGCGTTTCATGCCTGTGTGTTTATTTCTTTCACATTTTCAGTGTAAAGTCCAGTTGTTGCAAGAACCTGTAACCTCAAAGTCTCTCGTGCTCTTAGAGCTGCTGATCCATCACTCTTAATGGAAAAGGGTAAGTTTCAGCCAGAGAAAGAGCGAACAGACAAAAGCCGGACGATTTATGACAGTTGTCGAAGTGGAACTCCTGGCTGTGGGCCTTGATCTGAGCTGGGCTGCGGCTAGGCTAGTTTGGGCTACGCCTCGGGCGAGGGTCATTCTTGTACACACACACATTCGTGCACATACATTTTTCCAGGTTCGCATCACATTCCTAAATTCAATCTATTTCCCAGAGCTTTTGAGGTTCCCTCAGTCCTTTCTAAGGACTCACTTTTGAGTCTATCTTTTCCAGTGAGTGTTGAGTTCTGAGAGGTGAAATATGGAGTGGAGACCCGTTACATGTTAGCTTAGGAGATAACTAAGGTGTAAATTATGTGGGAGACTCTGGCCAGCCTTATTTATGGGAGCCCTGTCAGGTGTTTAGGTGTTGGAGTGAGACGTGCAGTTTGAATAGTTTACTTCGCTGTAAATCAGGCCACATCTGTTTGGACAATGTATGTTTACTTCTTTGTGTCTGTTTGAGTCCTTGTTTTGGTGGAGGACAATGTGAGGTCTGGTTGTGATGATGTCAAGGCATAGGTGTTAATGTTCTTTTTGCATTTATATGATTTGTCTCGGGGCAGTCATGGCTGGTCCAGATGGAGTGGAACACTAGCTGTTGGTATCACACTTTCTTATGAACAAAGATCCCTTTTATAGATCCCCTCAACACCTACACCTGCCGTCACCAATTTATTTTATGAGCAAACATGAAACCTACTCAAAATCCTTCCGGTTTCTTTTGTGGTCTCCCTGTCTGTCTTTATCCCAGACATATCATGTGGAGGTGGATAGCCGTGAATGTAGCTATCACTAACTATCACTCTGCAGGCAGTTAGGCCTGTCAAAGAATGATGGATACAGCCTATCAGACAGTGAAACTGCAGCAAACAGGTTGCACAGACCCAGTATTTGTTATCATTATTCCCCCACAAGGCACCCCCCTTTTCTTTGCCGTATCGTCTGTTCTTTGCCCGGGCCTTGTCTCAGACAAACAATAGCATGGGACTTGGCTGCAGTGTTTTGTTCCTCCTAAGTGGGAGAGCATCACTTCTTTATGTGAGACCAAAGGGTAAAGGGAGGCAGGAACGGAGAGCAGTGGAGATTTGAGCCAAGTTAAGGTTGAAAGGGGTTAAGAACATGAGACAGAAATCTCTGGAGAGAGATCGAGAGGATAAAATGAAAGAGTGTGGAGGGGGAGAATGAGGGAGAGGGACAGAGGATGATGCGCTGGAGGCAGGTACATCTGCGTTCTCTCCAAACACAGCATAGGCCCTGTCTTAGGTGTCTCTATCCCAGCAGCTCTCTTTGGCAGATTTATGGTCTCTGCTTATGTGTGTGTGTGAGCGCAAGAGACCAGCCATGATAAGTTGAGAGCAAAAGACACAAGGTACAAGACAGAAAGGGTATGTGAGTAAAGGTGAAGGGCGGCAAGCAAAATAGCAGCCATGTTGCATTCCATCGATATCACAATCCCAGTCTCTGCCATTATTCATCCGTCCTCTCTGCCTTTATCCTTTCCTTCTTTCCTCTCCTCTCCCTCTCTGTCTCATCACACTGCTCTTTACTCTGGCACTCTTGGCCCTTCCCTTGCTCTGCCGGGTCCCAGGCTTTAAAGTTCTCTCAGGGGGAAGGGTGTAAATCTGTCTCCCCGTCTCAGGAGATTTCCTGGGGCTCAGCAGACTCAACAAAGCCCAGCTAGTGTGGAGGACCAAATGTTAAGCACACACACTCACACACTCACACCCCCACACACACAAACTGAGTTTCAATCTTTGAAAGAAGTCTTATTCAGATAATATATTCTATATCCTCTTCAGCTACACAAAGAGAATTCCAAACGCTATCACTATCCTTACTATAATCCTTACTTACATGTCTGACCCAAACCCTAACACAAGTCTTATGAAAGTCTCTTGGAATTCTGTCAGCTGTCAAAATGTATTCTCTGTCTCTAAAAAGCTATTTTTCATAAGATCTAAAACTCAGCTTGGCTCTCATGTAAAAATGCATAAAAACACAATTTAAATTTCATTGTACATGTGGGATAGGCCATGATGTGAGCAGTCTAGCGCAGGCTTGGATGCGTTTGCTCCTGTTAAATCACACCAGACTCCTTATGCCAGGCCAAGTACCTGGGAAAGTAATGTTTGTGTGTGTCTACAAGGGACCCTACCCCCAAACCCTCTGACCAGTGGGGCTGTCCAGACAAGCTTGTTGTCTGTCTTTATTTCCTCTCCCCCAGTCTTCTTTCTCCACTTCCCTCTCTGCTTGATTCTAAGCGTGTCCATTCCTGAGATGGCTCAGATAGCAGCTGACACTAAATTGCCCGTCATAAAGCATCTGCAATAGCAATGGAGCTCTCAGGGAGGGACTGCTGCAAGGGGTACGGGGTGGTTAGGGCTCGCTATGAAAATACAAGCTCTCTTTTTAATCTTTAAATGTGGAATATGAACTCTGTTTCAACATCCACAAATCATTAGGCTCTTCCTCAAACATTAAACGATTCTGTTGCATGATCGATTTGCTGAGAGCCTCTTAAATCAGTTTTATGCTTATAATATTCAGGAACATTTGGCTATTTGAATGTGTGGGTTTTGGAGAAAAGTGATGGAAAATCAAAAGTAAAATGATCTAATGGCATTTCGGGATGCCAAAATGCTTCTGCATGATACTACTAATTACTCACACAAGACAGCCTAGTTAGAGTGAGATGCTGTGATTTATGAGGGAGTCATATATTTGGCTCTGCAATGTTCTTGTCAAATGCTTGACAGATAGATGACTGCTGGGCTGTAATTGGCCTTCCTGTTTGTATCTTTTCTCATGTCACAACAAAGGCACTTCCCGGCCTTGACTGTAGAGGGTGCACATGTGAGAGTGCAGCCCCGTGTAAGCATGGCAATTTTTTTTTTCAGGAAGAAGAACTAAAAGGAGAAAGGCAGGATGAGGAAGTGATGGTTTGGTTGGAAAGTCACACGAAAGGTTACTGCAGTGCTTTCTGTTTTCTGCTTTCTCTGCAAGTCTGATCAGTTATGTCGCCGCAGGGCTCGGTATTGACTCATCTCAGAAATACAGCATCTGTGTGTGGCATTTGCGGTGAGAAATGTCTCAACATCAAGCAAAAGAAAATCACCCCACCCGCTGCCAAATTGATCTCAACAAAGATTTGATGTAGTCAACACAAAAGATGGAAAGATACAAACACAAAGCTGAAATGTACTGAAGTGGGAAAATCCCTCGCTCCCACCGCTTTTCTGCACTGGGCATTGTGTCGAAGCTCTAATATTATTGCTCTGGAGCTGACTGTGGAGGAGAAGAATTCCAAGGGACCGCAGGAGCAAGACAGGGCCAGCAGCTGGCTTGGCAGGAGCTCCGGTGTGATCATCATGTATGGGAGGAGTGACGCCCCTCACTCCTGCCCCCTCCTGCCTCCCAGCTAGCCTTGCCCAGTGACAGATGAGCACAATGACAGCAGGACGCAACAACCTGCAATTGAACATTCCCCTGTGATCTGTCAATGTCAATGGTTGCATTTCACTCTCAGGGAAGCAGACGGGGACACACGTACGCTAGCGCACACCCTCACATTAAGTCATCCCATAAGTATTAGAAGAATCAGGGCCAGAAACGCCTCCTTGTATTCGTGAAATGCCTCAGATACCTGCAGAAGGTGTCTGTGCGTGCCTTTTTTTGATCCATTCCCCCATTCCTCTGTTCAAAGTGGCTCTTTACTGCAGGCAAGTTCTCTGGTGGGAATCAGACACATTCTGATGTGTGTCAACTGGCTTCATGTGTTTGTCAGATTGCAACCGGTACTGCAGTTCTCCGCATTAACCACTGGATGTCGCCTTATTCATGAAGACCACATTGCTTCAAGCCTGGTCGGGCTTTATTTTCCGCTTTGGTGGCAGTGCTCTGGTGTATCACGACAAAATGAAATAGGGAAAATGAAAATAGGGCATAAATGCGTTTGCCGCATACAGGGCTTAATGAAGTCAGCCCTTGCCAGTACATTAGGAACACAGGCAGCAAAGAGAAAGGCAATGAAGGACAACTTACAAACAGTTCCAAAATAAAAAAGGGAGATAAAGTATGAATGGTGAGTCTCCTCAATGAAAAGCAGTTCACTGGATGTCAAAGTGGAGATTTATTTTCCAAGCAACTAGCTTTTTATGGTCAAGCTCCTCCATACTGGTGAAGAGCAGAGTGTTGTAATATGGCATGTAAAGAATGGGATTCGATAGAAGCAGCCCTCCATTTATCATGTTTAAGTGGATAGAATAATGACCATTGGCTGCTTTGTGTTGAATCGCTCAAGTTCGCTTATTTTTTTATGCTTAGAATGGAGGATGAAGACAAATAGACTTTAGACATGACTTTGCACTGTCCAGACTATCATATCTTGTCGTATAACTTAAAGCAATGGCGAGTAGCTTATCATTTTCCTAAGCCTGGAGCAGGAGCTACTTCTTTGCTAGATATGTTTCAGAGGAAATTATAAAACAATAAATTTGCCCTCACTGGCTCGTTCCAAACTAATGATCACTTGGCACATGATGCAAAATTAATTGTTTCAATCAATCAATTGGTCAATTCCTTAGCCATCAAGCCGAGCCTGAGACAATGTGCATTCTTTACCCTTATTCAGGATGAGCATGGAGAATAACAGGTGATCTATGTTCTTTTGATGTGCTGCCTACATCAATAAATATCATGCACACATTCTGACAAACATAAAGACTCAGAAGGGAAAAGGTAAGAAACTGATGCAGCCTAACGGACAAGCATGCATGCATATGCACACAGCAGTGCATGTAGCGCATAAATGCACACATTGTAAGAGGATGACTCACAGCAGGGGGAGAATCACGTGAGAACGCACAGAGGATGGGCACAGAGAGAGCTCCTCGGTCCACAATGAGCCTGCTGAAAACACATGCAGCGAGACGCTGCACGCGAAACCCAGCCAGTACCGATAGAGAACCCTGCAACCTGCTGCTACATGTGGCTCACATGTGTGAAGAAACATCCTAAGAAACACATTTGATTTTTAAAAAAAAAACAGCATCAAAGAGAACAAGTCTATAAGCCAGATTGCGCTTCTTACAAATTTTCACTATTAATATGGATATGCATGCTTAGATCTGTCCAAAAACATACTCATACAGAGATGCACATGCATACATAACTAAGAGCCAAGTGCAGAGGTTTGTTGTTAGCGTGTTGTTCCTGTGCTGTGGCTTGTGGGCCTGTCTGCAGGGCTGATCGATGGTCTTTTACTGCTTCCCCAGGATTATCGGTCGAGTTCACCAGGAGGGGAAGGCAATTCATCAGAATACAGCAGAGAGAGAGAAAGAGAGGAGTGGGATAGAGAGAAGGGGATGAAGGGAGATAGGGATGTGGGAGGGGGGGATGGGGGTGTTAGAATGAAAGTAAAAGGAAAAAATAAGAGAAGACATTGGTAAAGGTCTTGTGAAAAAGAGAGAGAAGGAGACTCATGGAACAGGCAGTGCAGTGTTGAGGCTGTGGGGAAAGGGAGGTGATAAACAGATGTGCCTGTGATATCGCATCATCTGGAAATGTATGGAAAAGATGTAGCTGCAGACACAAGATGAATATTTCCGCATGGAACGCCGGAGTGGTGGAGCAACCTCAGAGTGAACCCTCCATCTACAAAGCATGACAACATCAAGCATACACATGACAGTACATTGTTCTAAGGAATAAGAGGCAATACTACAAGTAAAATTTACAAGAGGTGCTCTACTTCTACTGTATTCCCATGCCCTGCTTTGCCTTTTGCTTTATTTATTTTGTCTCTGGTTCTCAACAAGACAAACTGTATATCTCACCTTAAATCAAATCCACAAAATGGACCGTGTACAGCATAATTACATCTGCCATAAAACACCCTCGGAAAACCAAAATGGAAAACTCCAAAAAGACTACCACACAAATCAGCCGATCCCTCTTCCCAAGATCTCACTGTGCTTGATTAACAAGGTCTGTAACAGAGAATAGCACAGGCACACCTGCAGATATAAATGTGCACAAACAAGTGTTTGCTCAGCTCCCAGAGGTTTTCACTCTGTGTGCCCATAATGTAAGGCAATCTACAGGAGCCATAACACACGTGTTGTGGCACATTTAATGTTCAAAGAGGTGATTCAGCGTCAGCTGCAAAACCTTTGACAAAGACACAGATGCTGTTGGACGGATGATAATTTCTGAAATTGTCTTGTGTTTTCAGGGGAACTGCACACACAGCTTCTTATTAGCTGTACAGATATTCCAGGTTTATGTTTTTACGCGATGCTGGACAGAATTACTAAAAGAATAACCACATTACAGCCAATAGCAGTAAACATAAACACACCTCTCTCCAGCAAAAGAATATCCTTTGTTACAGAGTGATCCTGGACTAGAGCATAAGATTTCTACATACGTGTGTTATGTAAGACAGCTTTTCAATATACTACTATTTGGATCTGTTCTTTAATGTGATTCCCTTTGTCGTGTGTGTTTTACGCTTGCGAGTGACAATCTATCCCAATTTTTCTCCTTCTCTGCGTGTCTCTATCTCACTGTTCGCCGATAGACTGCCATTTTTCTCTCTCTCCTTCTCCCCATTGATGGATGCGCAGATCATGTATATCCAATCTAGCAGTGCTCCTGATGCGGTTAGGGGCTGTGACAAGTCTCCAGGCGGGGAACCGAGCAGAGCGAAGCAAGGGAACGGGGTGACGAAGAGGACACGACATCTGGAGAACACGCAGAAGAAAAAGAATGCACCAGAGAGTGGGACTGCATAAAGTGTCTGCATGGTGCCTTGAGCGAGTGTGTTTGTTTGTGTGGAAAGCAAACATACACCCTCTGGCCTGCCCTCTCAGCTTCTGTGAGGGTTTCTGGTTGATGGTTCTGATACAGTGGCCCCCGGACTGCAAACCTGCCAATGTTAATATCAGTAATGGACAAAAATAACATATTTGAGTGTGATAGGGTTTTGCATGCATCTTAAGAAATAGGCAGACGCCCGTCTCGAGAGAAGATTTGGATCTCAAAGTGTTACAGATGGAGATTGATTGTACTCTGGCTGATGACATTCACTCATGAATTTTGGAGTGTAGTAGCAAACATTATCCACTGGGGGGTAATGTTATCCTCACAGTATTCCGGGTGCCACTGTGCTACTCAATAAAAACAGAATGGCTTGTATCAGGCAGTTGTGGTGATTTCCTGCTTTATGTGGGCAGCAAAGATGATGATAATATGTTTTTGCAGGCAGTAACAGTGAAGTTGTATGGAGGCGGTGTCCTCTGTGTTTTTCCACAGATGACTGTAAGTAAATATCCAATGACCCAGAATGTTACAGTGAATGAGATAGAAAACCCAAGAATGCTTCAAACATAACAAAAAGGGTAGCAGGAAACAACAATGTTGTTTTGCAAAGAAAGACAGCAAAAGTATGAACACAGTAAAGGACAAAAAACACTGAATAATTTGAGAAATTACATTGTTAAAAAAAACAAAATTACTTGATCAAGTGAGCACAAAATTAAATATGAAGTGCAGGGATGCCAGTCACATATTAGGAGATAGAGCCAAAAACATTTCACAAAACTGAAAAAACAACTCTGAAAAATGCATTTAAGAAAGTAAACACAAAACAGAAAATAAAACTTCAGATAACTCACTCAACAGGCCAACAAATAAAAATATGTATTGAAACACAAGGAAAATCCACATTTTTAAAATTGCAAAATGAAAAACCGATACTTTGTAGAAAAAGAAAGATCTGTGAAAACATCCGAGAATAAAGAAGGAAAATTGAAAAAATACCAAAAGTTAAAGAAACAATTTTCAAACAAGAATACAAAACTTGAGTAAAACAGAAATCAGAAAACCAAGTCTAAAAGAACAGAAATTGGATAAAAAAATGACAAGGCAATGTAACATTACGCAAATAGAAATATTAGAAAAACACAGCACTACCTCAAGAAACCAAACAAAACAGGTAAAACATGTTTTAGCCAGACAAAAATACACATATATTTGAAGAAACTCTTGTTGTTTTGTCAAATGTCTTCTATATTGTTTTTTTTCTGCTTAGTAAAAAAAACTATGTTTGTTTTTTATCTCAAAACCACTGTGTATTTTTCTGTCATATTCCTTTTTCATGGAAATAAATATTCTTACAAACCAAGGGTCAGGGTGAGAGTGAATGACACCTGATAATGATTAACTCAAGTGCACCTTTGGAGGAATTTAAAAAAATTCAAGATAAAATAAATAGTTGCGTTAAAAAATATTGAGTCTCACCAAAAAGATTTTCCTTGGAAAACGTTAATACTTATAGATCCACGGGTATGAAAGTCCACGCATGCTGAACGAGAGGAAGTTGTGTTTTGAGCAAACCTGAGACTGTCTGACCTATCAGGGACAAAGAGGTCAAGGGTCAACTCACTTGACCTCGCCACACCGTATCAACCATTTTGACCATATACACCACAGAAAGAAAACTCTTCACACGTACCTTTACTCTCCCCAGACAAGAGAGCATAACTTTCTCTTCTGACCCCAACACACCCTCAGAATCCACAAACAAACTAGTGAGAGTGAGTGATCGTCCACCTCATTTCACTCTTCTTCCTCTCCCCTTCCCATGTCCTGTGTCCTTCAAACTCCAGACGTTCGGCACACATCAGAGCACAAATAGGAAAAGCCATAACAAACAGGAACCACAGAGGAAGAGAAGTTAATGGAATCCACCTCCATTTTAAATACACTCCACAAAATAGCAGCCATTTTCTGAAATGCAGAATCGCCACCACCCACACCCCCACCTCTTAATAGTAATCAAATTTGGTCTCATCTTTTCATTTTCTCATCTCTCCTCCCCATCTGTGTGGTGTAACTCCTCTCTTTCTCCTTCTCTCCCTCATCATCCCTCACTGTCACTCCACAGCTCTGAGCCATTGACCTCTGACCCCCAGGCAGGTTCACCAGCGGGTCAGAAGCCAGGCGGGGGGAGACAGAGAGGGGAGGGGTGGGAGGTCTGTTACTGGGGGATGCCAGCTTCCTCCTTTGGCCATGGATACAGCCTTCACTACTGCTGCCATAGCAACTGGACGAGACGGCAGAGAGAGCAGACTGCGCAGAGCTGCTGGGATGGAGCTCTCTCTTCTGTGATCTGGCTGTAACCTCCATGGGCACTTGCTCACGTTCGCACACAGTCGCACTCACACACACACACACACAATGACAAACTGGCACACATAAACAATCGCATACGTGCTAGCGAAATCTAATCAAATTTCTTATTTGGACTGCCAGGCTGTGCTGGAAAATACTTTTTCGCAATACAAGATTGATGGGCATTCCATGTTGGCTGCAATTAATTGCTGCATAATTAGACTTACAAGTTATTTATTGAAGCAATTTGGAGAATACAAGAGCCTGGGGATATATAAAATCCATTTGATCACGAGCTGCATAAACTTTAAAGATGTCCCCTTACAAGGAGTATTTGGATAGAAATTAGCATTAAAATCTCCCCCCAAAATGTTTCCCATGTTAATAAAATGATAAGCTATAATAAATCTTGACTGAAGTGTATGATACGGTTGAGGTCTCACTGGGTCAAACAAAGGTGAAGATGAGACATACAGATAATAAGAAAGATACGATGGAGTGGGAGATAGCGTTTTATGCACATTTTTTAGGCGTGCAGGTGTGTGAGGATCTGAGCCATCAAGCATAGCCTGCAGAGCCTCCGGGGCCAGGGCCGAGTCCAGGTGCTGCGCTACAGCAAACGACGATATAAAGATCTCTGTCAATTATCTCTCATTTGGCACAACTATTTTTTGCTTATTCCTTTCTTTCTATTCTTTTCTCCTTTTTCAGGAATTCACTTTAATTTAGAAATGTTCATTCTCTTTTTTCCCCTTACTTTTTCTTCGATTCTTCCTTCACTGCCCTCTGGTCTCTTTCCTCTCTCTTTTTCTCATATAACTTCACTCTACCTCTCCTTGCTCAAACAAATGTGATAAATGAGGCTATTGGTGTCGTTCTCAAGAATAAGCTGTGATCACAGGGCCTTTGATGTTTGGCGGCTCTAATGATGTCTGTTGATGAATCGATGTACAGTCATTTTCACTTCATATGACACACTGTTTTGCTATTGAGCTGGCCCTTGTTCAGCGTGGGGAATGAATGTTCCATTGAAGTGTATGTGTGTGTGTGTGTGTGTGTGTTTTTCTCATTCTTCTTGTAGTGCACTCCTACGCCCTGCATGTTTGGCGACAGTGTCAGTACACTTAAGCCAACAAGCTTATCTCAAGTGCTTCAAGAGGATGTTATCAGTTTTCTTTGTAATAATGGGGGTAAACTACACTTAGCGCCACACGTATACTTTCTAACATACTGACTGGCTGCACATACATAAACATGCACCATACACTTGCACACCTGTATAACTTTATCATTGAATATCATTGAAAGTGCATGTTTTCCACACTTATGATGATGGAATGAGAGGAAAAACAAACAAACAACTGCAGGACATGTAATAGTGCAACTTTTAATAAGATTGATAGCATTTGAATAATTATGTTTTACATTAAGAGTCGTCCGGTACAATGAGCAGCTTGAGTAATAAGGATCTGGGTGTCTGTTTAGTTAAATGTTTGATTTGGCACCGTGGCTCAATTCCAAACCTGGTGTGAGTCAAGAAAGTTTATTCAGCTCTTTGAATTATTCTCAAACTTTACCAATAGGTGGAGCTACATACAAGAAACAGAGAATGGAGATGCCTTGGTCATATGCCCCGGAGCAGCAGGAAGAACTGATCAAATTGCTAGTGTGTCTGTGTCAATTACAGCAGGTCAATTTCATAAGAGGAAAAGGTCCAAATCATATTAGCACCTGTATTCTCCCAAGCAGTTCCTGAACCCAAAAGTAGAATAGATGCAGAGTTGCCAGAGAAATTAACATAGCAGTCAGATGCTAAGACTGATAATGATATGAAAATGATAGGTCATAAGCTCACATGCTTATGAGATATTAGCTATTTTTAAAATTGTATTGATAAAGTCTCGGTCTGGCTACTGTGAGCGATGAGCTTTGCCATTTGCAGATCTCGGTGAGATGAATAGGAAGCTGATACTCTTACAGTGCAAAGTCACTATCTTATCACTTCCTTTTATCGGCCAGATAAAGTAAATGACTTTGCTATAGGTGTGCCGCTGTTCAAATTCATTATGAGCCTGCTCAGCCAGGCGACTATCGACATGGCTGGGGCTCTGTGATGAATTCCGCACTCTCTGGAGCATATGTGTGCAGTGTGTAGTGACAGTCTGATAAGAGACTGACATGAGATGAAGATGTTTTTCGATGTGTAAACCGGCATGGTGACTTGTGGCTGAAAAATCTTCAAACCTCTTCAAATTGAATGAAAATGTTCATTCTAAAGGCTTGTTTAGGTTAATATAATGCTGAGGGAGGCTGGGGTCATAAACCAGTCATTTGCATGTTTTTAATCAGGGAACTTGGAGGGAAACATGCATAAATGAGCAACAGGACATAACTGTGCACAATCTCAGGAGAGGGAAAGACAGAGAGATAGAGATAGAGATAGAAAGAGAGTGAGGACATTATTTCTACTTTGTCAGAGGCAAAAGGTTGGAGGAAGAAAAAAATGTTTGCAGGCCACAGGAGGGTGTTTTACTAATACCAAGGTATTGTTGTGTGTAAAATAAAAAAATGCAAAAACACTGATGCTCCACTGTTTCAAACTAACTCACCTCAGTGTTGTTTTCAAAGGTAGTTAGATCAGCAAAACAAATGAGTTAATGAACTGGGTTTGGAATTGTCCCATGAGGAGCATCCATCTTCGTGGTGAGTGGCAGCTCTGTCAATGAGCGCCAGGGCAGTAATGCACTGGTTTTTGTAGGGAAGGCAGTGTGTATGTGTGTGTTTGTGAGTGTGTGTGTTGTTGCCCAGCATCCAGACATTTGGCTGCCAGAACCAAGGAATGCTCACACAGAGGATGTTGTTAAGTGTAGTTGAATTGCGCTGTTTTGCACCCCAGTCAGAGCTCTGTCTCCTGTATTACAATTATGTGGAGTCTGATCACATTCTTCTTTCCTGCCTCTGTACTTTGCCTGCTGTGCATCAAGAGAGGGCATCTCTGTCTCTGTCTCCACTCCACCAATAATGGTCCATAATCCCTACTGAGCCGACCTGGCGGTATTGCCGAATTTACAGTAATAATGAGGACTAATAGAGCCAATATCCATCCATTTGACCAGTAAATCAGAAATGTAGCTGAAGTGGGTGATAAATGTAGAATTCCCCTCCAATTTTCTGAATCATAAATGATGAAATAAGTCTCTTCGATCCAGATTAAGCTCCAGTGTGAGCTCAAAATTCACATCCATGTGAAATCTCTTTTGAAAAACAGTCATGAGTCTATCGGTTTCTCTCACATAGTAGCCATTTAGCTTTATCACTGACTATAAAGAAGAAACTAATTTAAAATGTGCTATTCATATACATAGTTTTCTATTTTCAAATGCACACTAAAGCAAGGCTTTGTGGCATTTCCGGGAAGGGTAGGGCTTTACGTATATCCAATTATGTTGTTGCTTCATGCATTTTACATACATGAGTTTTAAAAAAGTTTTTCCTTATTTTGGATTGGATGTGTTGTTACAGTTGTGTTTGATACATGACACACAGTTATAGCAGAATTTACCTGAAATATTCACATATGCCACTGAAATTAATTGAAAAAGTCAGTCAGTGTTTTGTAACTATTATCTCATTGCATTTCCTTTTATTATAACCAAGTTATTTGAAATATTTTTAATCATGTTTTTACTAAACAACACTCTCACTTTGACATTTACGCATACAGTTTTATTACAAGTGATACAATATAACACAAATATTATTGATGTATTTATCAGGCATATATTAATGTTGTTTTATTGAAGCACACCTAAATAGAAAACATCATATAATTTTATCGTATCCCAACTGGAACCTGTCGTTGAAACATCTGAAGAAAAGCAGAAAAACATTTTATAGATATATTTGGCTCTGATGTGAGATTTTTTTTCTTTTTGGTCAAAACCTTCAATTAAATAGTACTTATCATAAATATTTCGCGTTTTATTATAGTAGTCATGTGTTTAATTCTGCAAACATACATATCTAAGTTGATACTAGAATTTTTTTTAGAATGTATAGGAGCAAACAATACACAGGTGTAAGTTACTTTGACCTTTTGGGTACAATATACAGTTTTATGAACCAACAGACAAGCAGATACAAATTTGAAATATTTTATGGCCAGTTCTTGAGGATGACAGTGATTTGTACAATCTACTGTGACAAGCCATTACTCTGATGTGACTCATGGTTGGCTTTTAGGCCTTTTATGTGCTCACAGCCGCAAACTTCATGAACCTCAGCTAAAATATGATGCGTGTTTTGTTGCACTGTGCTGTTTTGTGTATTTGACTGTGCTCACAGCTCAAGTGCTTATGTTGTGTTTGACTTGCCCATGTGTAAAGCTGTGTCATGGGGACTTTAGTTGGGTGAGAAGGTTTCTCAGTCAGGACAAGCACAAAAAACAAAAACAAAAGCATCTATATAATGAATGCAAAAATACATACTTTAAAAATTATTTTCACTAAAATGTTTAGGAGAATGGGCCTAACTATTGCAAAGACATAATGTAACAAAAAATATAGCTGTGAATAGAGCTATCATGCAAATAATCCAAAACTATAATACCATTTATCTACAAATCAAAACAGGGCCTATGGAGTTATAGTAAATATTACAGGGACTATAATTGCAAACTTCACTAATGAGAGTCAACAAGTTGTACTTCCCATCCAATAATGGATGCATGGCAGACTTTTGTAACACTCTGCAGGAAAGTCTCTCTTGCTGATTATTGTCTTGGCCAGCACTCAGACAGCAGAAGCCGTGAGCTTGCAGCAGAATGTGCCCTGCAGAGTAGAAATACCAGCCAGCCAACTGCATTAGTGATGTTCCTCTACCCTGTGGCTCCACTCAGTGAGTAGGTGGAGACATACATGGCCATGGCTTCAGCACGACTGTCTGCTGACAGCAGCCACATGGTCGCATTGCAGACGCTCATACTTCCCAATGAGCGAGTGAGTAGGAGACATTAGTGTACAGGCAGACACATAAGTGGCACCAAGATGAGATCAATTAGACTGAGAGGAAGGTCATTAGGCCTCTGTATGGCTAGTGGTCAAAGTGCAATGCTCATAGACTGTGTTGTGTCAGCTGTCAGTGGGTGCCTGTGTGAATGTTTGCCAGTATTGGCGCTTTCCACTAGGGGCTGGACCCATTAGACAACTACAACTTTGGCACCCACTGGGTCGGGTTTCCATCAAGGCACGCAGCTGGGCACTGATTGGTGAGGGATTCACATGATTAGATGATGTCTCCATCAGTTACCCACTCGCATTGTACAAACGCAGCAACAACAATAGTCCAACATCAATATTTCTGTGAACATAAACGCTGTAAATGCCTAAGGCCCAAACCAACACCGAGATCCAACACCGGGGTTTAGAGGGTAAATAGTTGCTTCGGTGTCCTTCATTGTTGTCTCTTACTTGTGTCGCATATAAATGATGTCACTCGCCAGTCTGTTCTGCCATAATTTGCAATGGAAAACCACCTAAACCGTGTAGGGGTGAGTAGACACTAATAGAATATTAGAAAAGTGACATGATACGGAACAGTCGAAGAGCACTTTTGTTCCCAGTGTAAACTTGTCTGGGTCAAACCTGCTGCAGCATCTTGTCATGTTTCAGTCCTGTTGTTGAGATGCAAGATGGTGAGTAATCACACAGTGTCTGTGTATGTGCTGTCATTGATTTTATCTCGGCTCCTAGCTCTCCCAATTACCACTCCAGGCTGCCAGTCCCTTCACTGTCAGGGGGGAGGCTGGAGACTAGGGCCTCTGCGAGCTGTTTGTTTACACTGCTAATTGCTCCTGTTGTTTCCTTTCATTAGCCCAGGCTGAGCTATCGGGCTGCCTCACACAACTAAGTGCTCTTAGCCTTCTGGTCCCCTTGCCTATAGTAAATATTGGCGATGTATACAGTGCCTCCTAACATATGGCACCAGACTGGAAATGATAGGCTCTGCTGGTGCGGTAGAGTGTTTTATACAGAGCCCCATGGAGCAGTGTTCTGCTCTGGTTGTGTCTGACATATAGTGTGGTCTAACAGAGCACACAGCATTGGTTTGGCTCATAGCAAAGAAAAAGGGATGACACTAAATTCAATTTTAGGTATACTGAAATTTCAGTCCGGGTGAAAAAGTAAGGGTTGATTTTGCACGAGTGCGTCAGACCTGTTGGTAAGTTTATAGATGCATGTATGTATGCAAGTGCGTGTGTCTGTATGGCCTCTGTGAGTCATAAATCAATTAATCAATCAAGAATCAAAAGGTTGCGTACCGGAGTCAGTCCCTGTGTCTGCAGTTACCCCGCCTTACACACACCTTACACAGTCACACACACAGGGTCTCAGAACACACAACCGTGGCTCCATAATGACTGCCATCCCTCTCTGTGCCACATTATTAATTAGCTCAATGATCCTTGCCAATGGGACCTGCACTGCAGATTAGAGCCCTCAGCATCCGAACCCTGACTGCCGCTGTTGACAGTCCAGGATAGGTGAGCATGGGTTGTGAGAAAAAGGTTGTGTGGAAATGTACATTTGATCAAAGGAATTTAGCAGTTTTACCATAAATTTACCATCCTTTTTTTTTTACATGAATGACTATATGCCTGAATAACTCACAGATTGTCCTAATGTAATGAAAAGAATGTGTGGGTGCATACGTTTGCAAAGAAAAGGTTAAGAAAAGGGCTGTGAATTGGGCAGGAATACAGGTATAAATCATGTAGCAGTGGGGGAAGAAGGGTGGGTGCCACTAAGACAAACCCCTTGTGCAGAAGGTCTGTGCATAATGTTTGACTCCCCTCTGCACCACAACCCCCAGCAAACAACAAGATACATGAACTGTTATAGCCTGCCAGTGCCACAGCTCCTGGCTATCCCCTGAGTTGCCAAGCGCACCATTATCTATCTGCGAACAGTCTCCTTCATTGCACTCTTGGTCCTCTCCTAAAATGTAAATTGCAGAGGTGTTTTTCGTCTGCTTATTCTTAAAAAATCAAACTCTTTATCAAGGTCTCAGTCAGTGTGGCATGCAAATTTGCATTAATATTTTTGTCAGGACAAAAAAAAAAAGGAAAGAAATGAGGGGGGAGAAAAAAAAAAGGAAACAGCCTCTCCAGATGCTTCACAATTGAGCAGAGCAAATGAACATAAATGTCACTGTCAAGCTGCAACGAAGGAAAAATGTGTTATAGAAGCAAAGTGTGCTCGATTTAGAGGACAACGAGACTTGCTTTGCATATGAAGAGGTGAATGCCCAAGGAGAGAGAAGGAGCCTCTGCACCTGTAACAAATCACTGCCCACCGTCACATACGTTCAGACCCCATCTAAAAAAGTCCATCCCGTCAAAACACAGATGTAGAAAAAGCAAATATGATGTTCTGGCAGAGCGCTTACGTGGAATGATGACAAATCGTCTTGACTTTGCCACAGAAACTTTTTTGGACCACCAGTGGACAGAACCTTGTGGTGTGCATGTTTCCTCATTTCTGCCCGTAGCATTTGATTCTGGGATAATTGTTCGGTGTTGTGTACAAAACTGTAAAGTAAAAGGGGGGCTTGGGCATGTGTAGGGACAGATATGCAGGGCATGCAGTCACTCCAAGGTGACAGTGAGGTGTGTTGTGATTATTGACTGAGTGACCTCGTGCTGACCCCGGCTGTGAGCGAGTAAAGGGCAGGGAGTTAGTGTGTGCCGCACAGCCTGTCATGCCTGTCAATACACTGATGAATGGAGCTGGCGGTTATTAAAGCAGAATTAGAGCGGGGAGGGAGGTGTGTATGGGGGGGGGCGGTGGTGGGGGGGGATAAATGATGGCGCAAATGGTTGTGCAGTGGAGACGGTGAGCCGGATGGCACAGCATCAGTGTCATCAGTCTTTATTACCCTCCAGGGAACAGAGGCGGGGGAGACAGGGAGCGGTCAGCGCCACGCACCCCTCAACCCCCAGCCACCACCAGCACCTAGGTTGCACCTCCACGCATCTCTGACGACGAAACAAACAGACCTCATGTATTACAGCTGCAAACCTACCTGAATGACGACTAACAGTGTCTTTGTCCACGCCGGCACGGACGCTGTTTAAATCTGATGAGTGGACACCAACTGAAAGAGGCGCATACCTACCTGTGAAGACCTGTTTCACTTTACCCACCACAAACTCTCTCCTGACTTCTTTGCTTTGACCATTATAACCCTCACTCTCTGCCTTTTTCCCTCCTCCATTTTCTCTCACTCGGGGAGAGCAGGACCCCCACTACTATCAATCATGGTGAAGTCACAGTGCACAGCGGCACACTCGGGGCACTGTGAAGATAAGCTGGTTAGAGGAAAGAAGGTGGAAAAACCCAGAGCTGCACTTGGAGGGGAGGCTTGGAATGAGGGGAGGGTGCACTGGGTTCACTGCACAGTCAAAGAGTGGGCACGCTCTCCGCCAGGGCGAGTCGGGAACGGATAGATGAGCCAATGCCACTGGTGGAGCCCCTGCGAGGCCCAGCCCCTCAACACAGCGCTGCGCCTGCATACAGATGTAAGCGTGTCATTGATATTCTCCCCCTGTGCTGCTTCTGCTCCGCTCTGCTTCTTTTTTCCTAATTAGAGGTTTATTTATTGATACCCCAGTTAATGTCGCTCCTAATTTTGCAATAGGTCTGTCTCCATTACCCAGGAGATTCATTTGCCGCAGTGTTTGGAGCTGTGCCGTCACCAGTTTTTTGGGCATTCCTATTTCACCTTCCTCGAAAACCTGGACCCTTCCCACCACGAGGCCTCGTATCATCTGACATTAAAGAAATCTGCTGTTGACATAGAAAGAATCTAGAGTCATGTTTGAGCATAAACATTAAGAAACTTTTTAATCTGAGTCTGTCAATGTGTTTTTTGTGACTAATAGTAATCCTTATGGAGTCCATGCGAAAGCAATACACAATTCCTTCTGAGTTCATAAATGTTGCACATCGCATTTATTGTTTCGTTCTATTTTTTTCATGGAATTCCAGCACAATGCAGTGCAGCAAATATTGATAAATGAGGTCCAGTAGGAGCAAAAGATGACAGAGATGCTTTTGCAGACACACAGAGTATAATGCATTTAAGTATAGCCAACATTTTATCAAATAAGTTTATTGTATTACTTACCCAGAGTCACACAAACTCATCTGTAATAATCCCATCTCTTTGCATTGTGTTGAAAAATAGCTGCTGCTCTGGTGATAACCGAGCATATTAAGAGGGGAGCTACACTAAGAGCAACAAGCATCTATACAGTGAGGAAATTGTCCTTCCAGCAACTTCAAGGTTGGTTGGTCTATCATTAATTTATATTACAAGGTCTTAGATGTTACGCAGAAATGATGTTTTGTTTTTTACTCGGTTAAAAATTCCTGGCTTGGAATTGTTTTTGTTGTTTGGATTTCTCGTGTACTTGGCTTTATTATTAATAGCAGACTTGTGTTTGACAGAAAATGTTCTAAATTTAAAATAAGGAGCCAACATGATGCATATTACAACTTGTTCTCCTGCAAGTGAGAAAATGTAAAGAAAAGTCAGTTTTTCCTTGCTCAGAGTTTCTTTTGTGGATATTTCCTGCTTTTGCAGACTCTAAATCAACACTCAGAACTGTGTGTTGACATGTGTATTTGCTCCAATTATCTCATTTGTTACTGCTGACTTTTCAAAGACTGAGAGATGAAGGAAGGATAATGCCCACGGAGGGACGGGCTTCTATATGCGTACACTTAAACGATCAAACTTTGTGGAATATGGCATTTTATCCTTAGTCATTATGTTTAGTAAAAAGTGATTCCTCTTTGCACCTCCGAGTTACCATATATCTCCAAAGTTCATTTGCATTACACGTCTTCTTTTAAATGTATTTCTCAATTTTGTAGAAAAAGTGCATCCATGGATTTTGAGTATATTTTTTATTTTGTGTGAATTCGTCAGACAAGTTTTTATGATATTCTTTTGGGTGTGCAATGGTAGCTGAATGACAGGTAACACAGCATCTCATTACTTGTCACCTGTCATATTTTGCAAGTAGTGCTTGACATTCTGATCATTAACTACACCCTATCACCTATCAAATCTTTTACAAAATAATTCATCAAAACATGCTGATAATGACATTTCCAGTTCAAGAATCAAAAGGAAAAAAAGAGGTCCAACTCTGGGGCCCCCTTTTCTAATTTGAATTGAATAAAATTCAAACGCTTTCTTTGGACTTTGCAGCTTTAAAAATCAGACTATTTTTCCCCTGGTTGTTGCACGTCTTTGGTTCGTCCTGGCCTTACAGAATGTTTAAAAGCAGAACAACCAAATCACAAACTGCATCCTCAAAATATGTCAATATGTCTTGATTATGTCATCCCTCTTAGTTTGAACAGATTCGTTGTCGCTGCCGCTCTCTCCCAGCTGCTTCCTCAAGCCCAGGTGCTGCTACACTGACTAACTCATGGATCACAATCAACCCCCTCGTTCAACCCAGGAACATCCCTGTCAGTCTCTTCTGTCTCCCCGGGCTCAGTCTGATCCTATTCCAGCCATTTCACTGACTACAGCTGCCCCTGGCTCTGCTCTGGAATTGGCTGGTCTGATGACTGGTGTGAAAGGTCGATAAAAGTCCCTGCAATGTGCACAACACAATGGCGCTCACAACCCCAGATGTAATTTTGTGCTAGCAGTCTGTCTGGTTCTGCAAATGTGTCACGAGATAAAGGTAAGATGCTAACAAGATACAAAAGCAGTTCTCTGCCTCTTTATCATTCGGCTCTAATGCCCTTCAAATAGGGAGGATGAGCTTTTGTGCACCAGGCATCGACACCAATGGGTTAACTAATGATAGCATTAGTGTGTGTGTTGGTGTGTGAATGACTGCGCCTGTGTGCGCATGTGCCTGTCTGATTCAGTCTGTGTGGTATCACTTGTGTGTATGTGTCTTTCACAGGTGATCAGTCAAGGCTATCCACTCAGCCTTTCTCTCGCAGCCCCCTCATTACAGCCCACTATCTCCTCTAAACACCTGCAGCCCTGCAGCCCACCTTCAGCTCCTGAGCCCACACGGTGCCTCTTTTTGTCCCAGTGTGGAAAGAGCCTGCCCATCACATCAATCTGCTGCACTGTTTATATTTATGTACAGGAGAGAGGCTAAAAAAGGCCCCTCTTACTGTGGGCTTTATTGACTAAGCATTAAGCGGACATTATCAGACGATAGCCCAGTTATTTATGAGGCGGTGATAAAGGCTGCAGGACTGAGTTATGTGAGAACCAAGAGCAGGATGAAAGCTGCTCATACAGAAGCGCTGATATCCGACACTTGCCTCTCTCAGTCTTGGTAGAGAGGCATGGCAAATGCGCCAAACAGAGCTGAAACACTTCAGGATTTATGGGCGGCAAATTTATACTCCCCATAGGTCAAACGAGGGGCTGTTTATCTGAGTTTCATTGTCACTGTCCTCGTGGCGCTGTGCCGCAGGTACGGAAATTTTCATATTTGCTTTCGGCATGTTGCCAAGGGGGGAGGGGAGGGGGGGGATCTCCAAGCACAGTACTCTACTGACCTTCTGAACTTAGTTTTGAATTTTCATAGCAACACGCAGCTCATGCTTTACCGCTGTTGATATAAATAATGCATGACAGATCGCACTCCTTTTTGAGTGTGCATGTTGTACACTTGTGTATTCTAGTATTATACAGTAACCTTGCACAAATGGTCTGTGGCTGTCTTTGACCTTTTGCAGGGGGGGGTTGCGTCAATGTTGCTGACATTTAGTTTCTACATACCATGAGTACGCTCTGATTCTGTTCTTGCGCTGTAAAACCTGAAGCACCTTTTGTCTTGTGTCAGTTGCTTCTCCTCGGCGTGCATACACAGCTGAGGTGTATTTCCTTCTGTAGCTTTCATAAATCTCGTCCCCACTCTGCCACTAAAATTCTTGACATACATATATGCTCACCTCTGTATACTGTACATACCCCTGTGTTAGCCAGCCAAAGCCATCTCTCTCTTCAATAAACCAGGTCAACAAACAAAAAGCAATTACGTTGGGCAGCTGCCGCCTGGGAGTGGGTAATTACAGTGTGGTGTGGACAGCTTCATTCTAAACAGGTACTAAAAGCATCATTAATCATCCTCCCTCTGATGCCTCACCCTGGTCACGTGACACAGGCTGCTGATGAGCTGGGGAGGGGGATCTGCCTTGGGGGGGGGGAGTAGAAAGACGTGATTGGCTACTTACAGAAGTCCCTTTCAGAGGTCAGCCAGTCAGCAAAGATGACCTGCCAATGACCTTGTATCACTTGACCCCTGAGGGCCTGAGGGTCAGCCTCTCATATCAGTTGGAGAGCAGGCAGCAGAAAGGCCGAGGGGAAGACGAATGACACAGAACCAGGGAAGAGGAGGAGAAGAATTGTGCAAGGGTAGATGGAAGGCACACAGAGGATTTGTGCAGAGGAGCGGTGGGAGGAGTAAAGATGAAAAATAAAACAGTAGGCGGGAAGTTTGATTGAGCACCTGGTCTTTTCCTTTTGGATAAAAAAATCTTCCAAAAATAAAATCGGTGCCTTCATAACTGCAAGGCCAATTTTGATGGCCACCATAGTCTTGTGCACTTCTTTCTTCTCATTCTTGCTTCCTGTCCCTACTTCCTCACTTTTTTCTACTTGCCTATTGCCAAGTTGCCCTCAGGTGGGCCAAAAGGTTGATAACATCAAATTAATCAAATAAGTGATGGGTAAAAATACCTCCACGTTTGTTCTCTTGATGATGATGCATAAGTAAACAACAAACCACCAGGAGACTAGAAAAGGTTGGTACATCTTCCCAAATTAATTTAATGATACACATACTTTTTTAAAGCCATGAAGTCAACTTTAAAATAATTTCTCACCCACGTGAAAATGAGCCAAGATGGCGCCTGATGGAGAGAAAAGTAGATCGGAAAGTTACTGAACTGCTCCCTCACTAAGTATAAACTTCCACGGATGGCCGATTGGCAGCTCAAAGACAAATTTGAAAGACGGACATCCTCATGGCGGTCCTGTACCCTTCTCTTCTGTCATCTCTACAGCTCACCCTTTCAGCCACGCCCCTTCAACCCAGCTCCCCTTCTCTCCTCTCTCTCCATATGTCTATGAATCTGTCACTATGGCAACCTCACCCCAGGGGCAGAGAGTAGGGGGTTGCCTTCGTACAGACAAATAAGCATCGCAGGGCTCATTTATGCTGGTTTGTTTAGGGATTATAATACACTGATGAGAGGTCAAAATCTGTGTTCTCGCACATATGTTTGGAAATAAGGCTGCTCGTGTATGTTTGGGCCTGTTCACATAAGATTGTGTTTAGCATCTTGTGAACCATATGTGCTGCAGCTGCACTGTAAACATTTTAGGAGTATATGAAATCCGGAAAAGTGCATTTAATCAAGAGTAAATTGAACCCTTTTACAAAGAAAATAGCACATTTCCAAACCCCATGCAAATTATGGAGAGCAAGGCAATTTACAACTGTAAGGGCATTGCAATGAAGTCAGTGTTATCATTAGCGTAGCAGGTCCAAGTTATAGCTGATGTCATAGATGCAAAATCAGCAATATGGAAAAGGGCTTATTGCATTGTTTCCCTCTTTTTCCTTCACTTTATGCATATCTGCAACTTTCCAAAGGTCAGCCTAAACTAGTAAGTAGAGAGAGCTACATGGGAGAGGTCACATGCACATCACAAAGCCAGATATGTCTCAGAGCCATTTTGCTGGAATTTCCTGAAGGTGCCTGATGTCATAGAGAGCTATGGTGCATACTGATGGTTTCCTGCACCATTCCACCACACAAAAATGAAGGTCCCAAGGAATGTTTCTCATATTTAGTGCGCCACACAACCTTGACACAGTTTCACCTCTGTGTGCACCCCCTTTTCACTCTTTTTCTCTCTCCTCCCATCCTCACCAGACCTTCTACTGGCTCAAAAGACCTGTCCCAACCCTCTACCCATCCCCTCCCCCCTACACCCCTACCCCCGAGAGCAAATTTCCCACTGCAGCCAGAAGTGCTGAGTGCTGCTGTTTGCTGTGTACACAGAAATTCGCTGAGGCTGTAAGCTGTCCCCAAACATCTGCTCCCTGGAGTGGAGCAGGAGCAGGAGAGGGAAGGACTGGACTGGTGTTTGTGTGTGTGTGTGTGCGTGTGTGTGTGTGTGTGTCTGTGTCTGTGTGCGTGTGTGTGCATTGCTTGCTGTTGAGTGTTGCTCCATCAGAATGTGTTATGTATGAATTTGTATGTGTGTAAATGCATGCGCGTGTGAGTGAACAATTATTCAAATCAATGCTTTGTGTGCTTCTAAGCGCAATATTAGTAGCACCTAGGAAACAAAACACATATTTGTGTAATTGTACACAGAACATCCAAATAAGCATTGGCACACACTCACACAGACAGGTGCACTTCATTTCAACTTTCTTGATGCACAAATTTTTTGTTAGTCAAATATGTGAAATAGACCGAGCAAAAAGACTTAGTGTATGAAAGTCTTTGCAAATGAAGAAAAACAGTAAAATCAGACAAGCAGAAAAACTAAAAAGAATGAGAACATTCAAATGATCTACGATTGCATCAACAACAGAGCTATCTGTATATGTTTTTAAAAATGTAGAAAGAGCTTAACATGACCAGTTGATTTTACCCCTGTGAGTTCTGCTAAGGATATTACATACATATTATGCATTAGGTTAATTCGAACCAATGTAGTATTAATTTCAATGAGCTTAGAAATGTATATATGCTCCTTTAAAATGTAATGGAAGATCTTTTGTAAAGCACATATGTTCCCTCATTACTCATACCACACAGTTCTCCTCTGGAGAATTATAACGGCTGCCCACATCAGCCAACTTGTAACAGGATACAGAAGGAAATAGGGGCTGTCAATACTTGCATCCATCATAAACTAATACATTACTGGATTTAATTTGATATCTCACTTGTGTGCTTTGTGTTCAGAAGAGTTCAATCAAAACAAAATATGGCTAGAACTGTATCATTTTTAATAAAAAATTATCACTTTATTATTAATTTGCCTCTTGTTGATTAAAATGAATAAGTTGAATAACTAGAATTCCAGAGCCCATTTTGTCATAAGAAATGATTACTTTAAAGAAATGGAAGAGAGATTAAGGTGAAGGAAAGTGCAGCTTGTTTTGTGGTTACTTATGGCAGCAGTGCTTTATTTTTGTTCATTTCCATTCCTGTGCTGTATGTTTGCATGCTTAAGCCCAGCACAGCTGTCAGTCTTATGAACCAGCCATACATCTTAAGGAAGGAATTACAGAAGAATAGAAATTTATCAGACTGGGGTCACACTCAAATGCTTTCAGACTAAATGTCAGGTCTAAACAAACAGTGCCGTTGTCCTTTCATCAATTGAGACGCAAATGCAGAAGCTGCCACAGAGTGAAATTAGAGTGATAGTTCACCCAAAATAAATCAACATTTCCTTTCACCTTCGTCTCAGCCTTATGATGCAAAATAACTTCTTCCTTTCAAGTGTTTGCTTCTTGCTAGTTGTGGATTTCTAAGTGAATCCGTTAAAACCATGATGAAGTAGGTTTGGAGTCTCAGTGCACACCTGCTGCAAACATCCCTTGTGAATTTTATAACCTGAATCCATGTGGCAAATGAACATATTTGCAGTATATGATAAAAGAGTTTTAAATAAGAAACTAACTCTTCCCAGTAGGAATGAATAATTCTTATAATCACAGGCTTTGTCATAATGTTATTTCCAGCATCACCATCCTCCTTGTAACCTTGAGAAGTGCTCACTTTGCATTGATGAGATGAACACATTTGTAGGTTTTGTTAAACATTCCAATTTGTACTATTTTGTTTAAAGAAAGGCAGCCTTGATGGTGAGTGTTTTGCTTAAATGCAAAGTCGAAATAAATTGAGTGCAACACTTTTCTTTAATCCTTCTTGTATGTAAAATTATTTTCATTAATTGCCAAAGAAAACTTCCAAATGTAAGTTTCTCTCCAAGTTTGAGATTTCATTGTTACTCTCCGCTTTAATTTTAAAATGAAAAAGTTGAATGTATCACAAACGTTTTGGGGAGATTAATGTTTGTTCTTGAAAATGATTCAGACACATATGTATGAAATAAATAAGCTAAAGGCATCAAATGAATAGTGTCTGCAAATTTTGTTAGTTCTGCCTCTGACATTGAATAACATTTAGAGCTCAAGTAACTTTAATTTTTTTAACTTATTTATTTATTTTCACTTTGCAATTAAAAATAGCCCTTTGGTTTATATTAAAAAATATATATTGAGGGGGAGAAGAGTATTTCATCCTGTTTATAAAGCGAGCCAGTAGCATATTTTTGGCTTATTAGAATAAGAGATAGGGCAAAAATTAGGTTAGCTCTCGGTTCAGAAAAAAAAGCATTATCTGGTCTGGTATGGAATTATAATATGTACAATTATCATTTGGCCTGGTCTCTCTGCTATTCAGCTCGATGAAATATTGGTGCATGGACATGGAGACTCACACACGAAAACAAAAGCACTGAGAACTGTGTGTTATAAGAAAAAAAAGACTAAATGAATGAAAGAAAAAGCTCAGACTTAGAGGTCACCCAAATTAATGGTGCGTCTTTCTCTCTAAGAGCCACTGACCGGGTCATCGTTGTCTGGAGGCAAGACAAGGGTCAAGAGGTGAGAGTTGAACTCTGGTGTAACTGCATATATTAGCTTGGCCTTGCAGCCCTCATGTCCACTCTTTGGCCCCACAGAGGTGCAATTGTCAAAGTGTTCTCTGTATTATTTCATTTGAATGCACAATTCTAAGGTTGACACCTGTTAAAAGTTTTAAACGTGCCTCATAATATTTTTAATTACAGCATTTTATTTCAAACCAAGTTTGATTAATACACTAGGATGAATTTTGTATATATCAACACTCATAACCCATGCAAAGACGTTAATTGAAAGCTAAACAAAAATATTCCCCTGTAGAGAATTAATGTGGCTGATGGCTCATATCTTGATATCATAACAGACATTAACATGATAAAAATGCCCGGTGATACCGAGAACACAGCGGTGTTTAAGAGTCCTGTTTACAATCATTTATTTTATATGAGAAGAGACGCGAATCTGGGAGGAATATTTAGGTGCTCAAACTGCTGGGGCCACCCAGTTTATGGGTGAATCTACAAAACTGCAAAGACATTTTATTGTCTTTGTTCCCGCATGAGTGTTCAAGCCACATTATCATTTTCTGATGCATCTATAGTGGTAATAAAAGACGCAACAACTCCCAATCGTGATGTCTTTGTGTTCCATTAACACGCAGCCTGCAGATGCATGTAAATGCCCCCAGATTTGTGCTTCAAGCCGATGGATAACCGTAGATCAATATTCCAATACGCACAGCCAATAAATCTGACATTCAATTATAGCATTTTAAGCTCTAGGTGATGGGTGAAAATCTCAAAACGGGACAAAGAGGCTACTGTGTCTAATGAAACACGAAAGTAGCATGAACCAATTCCTAAAATAAGCTTTGCCAAGATATACACTCAAAATTAGTTTAAACAACTTAAATAATATTAAATAAATAATAAAATAGTTTGACACAGTACCAGTGTGTTTTTTTCGGAATAACTTTCTGAACTCATTGATAACGATTATAAATGACGCCAAATATAGTCTCTGTTCCGAAATAAAAAACACAAAATGACCTGAAATCAATTAATTTAATTTGTGTGCTGTAAATGAAACTATTAGACATATGTTCTGTTGAATTAAATATATCCCAACAACGTCGGTTCCTGAATAAATTTTCCAAAATAAACAAAAAGCCCTACACAGCGTTTATGGTCAATTGAGTAAGTTTGTATCTTCGTTTACATTGTGTAAATAGGAGCGCAATGGGATGACTTGAATTTTAATATTCAAATCAGAGCGCCAGTCTGAAGCCGGGGAGAATGACAAATCGCATTCACCCGTTCTTGCATGGAGATACCTGCCATTGCGCGTCTCGCGAATAGCATCCATCGTTGTAAACAAATAAAGGTAAAGCCTGATTGAGAGCGATGCAAACGCGAATGAAAACATCTGCTGGCTGACGTCCGCACCGCCTAACGCACGACGCGCACGGCGCAGTTCACAAGTTCAGGGGCAGGTGCTCTGGAGAGGTCGGTCCGGCAGACGGCTGTGTGTCCAAAGGCTCGGCGTGTGCACGCGGGGCCCCGGGCCGCTGCTCGCACAGAAACCCATCCCTTTGCAATTTCTTCTGCTTCATGCGTCTGTTTTGAAACCAAACTTTCACCTGCGTCTCGCTGAGCTGCAGGGCGTTGGCCACCTCGACCCGCCTGGCCCGCGTCAGGTACTTGTTGAAGTGGAACTCCTTCTCCAGCTCGGTCAGCTGCTTGGTGCTGTAGTTGGTCCTCGGGGCCCCGGTCGCCGCGTGGTGGCCGTCCGTGCAGATGCTGTGGCATCCGGGCTCCAGAATGCCGAGGCCCGAGCCAACACTGAACCCACAGGTCATGTGCATTCTGGCTGGGAACAGAGCAGAAGGGGGGGGAAAAAAAGTCATCAGCAAGATCAATGAGGCGAGCCACAAAAGAAGCACAGAACTTCTCTGAATTAAATTATCCACGCCCATATCCTCAAAATGAGATCAGCATTTGCCCCAAAAGTTGCAACGTGAAAATAAAATCTTGTGTTAGAAGTCGATAGAATTTCTATCTATTCACATATTCCAGAAAAGTGAAAAAAATAACCCCAAAGCTGAATTATATTGAAAAGATACATTTAATGATCAGAAAAGAAATATTAAAAGCGTATCATATGAAATCGAATTGATTTGTAGGAACTGGCCTGAAGCCAGTTTGTTTTCGCTCTCTGCCATACATCTGTCTGTACAACAAAGATGTATTTCACAGAGGTATCTACTTCAGCAACAGCCCAAAGGCACAATGCAAAATCTTGCAGAGCTGTAAAACAGCCTGGTTTAGAATTTTGTGTAATCTACAGATGCGGACGCCTTAACAGACACAAATATGCTTTACAGGGCATCTCAAGTAAAGTTTTAAAATAATCACCAAAAGCTTTATATGGACACCTCTGGGAGATGTTAACATTCCATTTTTATTGCAGGGCTGTTATACTATTGCATTAAATGGTTATTGTGTTACTTGCTCCACTCCAGGCTGATCATTTTGTAGGAAAAAAAGTACAATACTGAAAGTAGTCTTAGAAGTGCTTGGCCATTCAGAACTTTGTAGCATTTACAGTCCATTAACTGTATTCATCAGAATCATTAATTATTTTCCTTTGGGCCATTCTGTGTCAATGACAGTTTAACAGTTTACAAATTCTTACAAACACTGCTTAGTGACAAATGTCCCCCATTTTTATCCTCTGAGGTTTCTGGGTTACGCATTAAAGTATCATCTGTGCTACTTATGTACAATGAATGACAGGGACTGCAGCTATATCTTGATTTTTCATTGTTGACATTGTGGGTTGTCGTCAGTGTGTCTTCGCCTCTGAGAAAATGTACTGCTGCTGTTGCTGCTGCATAATGGAGCCAGGTGTAGAGCAAAGCCTCCCACCACAATTCATTGAGTTGGAGGTTAACAGGCCTCCAGCCACTTGGAAAAGCATAGCAGATGGAAAGGTCAGTTATAGGATAAATGTCAACATCTGTGTATCAAGAAAATGAATGTGAAGGTAACTAAGAGAATTAGGAGGCAGTGAATATGAGGGGCCAATACGCAGAAGCTGTTCGTAATTAAGAACCTCAGCTTTCAGTAGTGCAAATCACATGCACATTCTGATTAATGGCTGCAAAGATAATAGAATTGATGCCAGCCAGAAGGCATAAAAGAATCAAACTAAATATTTGAGCAATGACTTGTACGCTTAAAAATAGCCAGCCAGCATATGGAATGGAAGGGCCTTCCAGACCAAGAAGAGGGAAGAAGAAAAGGTATAGATCAATACACATTGCCTCAGTCATCTGGGCATCCAGCCCACAGTAATTCAGGTGCTGTCAAAGCATAATTGAAGAATGACGCAGAGGGAGTATATACACTGAGCCAGGAGATCAGGTTACAGCAGGTCTTTGGAGGCCTTTCAACACAGAAGAATACGTGACACTTTTTCTTTTTTTTTTTGCCAAAACCAATACCACTTTTGCACTTTCACTAATGATTATTTTACAAGTTACACAGTTTTGCTAATGACTTACTCCTTCAGATGATCTCCCTCAGAGAGATGCGGAAAGGGGTTACAGAGATACTTACAAAGCTTTGTGGAAATGTCTTAGTGTGTGGGTGGGTGTGAGTAAATGACTTTCTCAAGTGCATGGCTCTGGATCAGATGAGAAGCTTATGTTTGTTTTGGATAGAGGGACTTCTATACCTGTCAAAGGAGCGGCTGCTGACGTGCATTCTACATTTTGACAACACCAGTGTTTATTCAAAACAATTAAAAGAATTGACCCTGCATAAGTAAAAAGTTTCTTGCAACTTTGTGTTATAAAAGACATTATCAGTATCTTTTATATAATTTTTTTGCATACTGTCACAAAAAATAAATGCACATCACATATCCTGTATTTGGATTTTTTAATCAATGGCTCTAAATTTGTCGTGCAAAATTTAAAATAGTTTCATGAAATGAAGGGGGGGGGGTTGTTAGAAAACACCTGTTTATGCCAACAACATGCAAAGGATGAGTTTATTTAGTGGTGAAGACCCTACTAGTTTCTTTGTTTTTCCTGATTTGAAGTTTGCAGCAGTTTCTCGTTGGGTTGTTACATCCCTTGCAGTGGTTCTTTTATGGCCTTTTACCACAAACAAATTGTGATAACATTGCATCGTAGGTCACTGAGTGGTTGGTCAGCAGCACCCTTCCAGCAGGCAGAGACCACCACTGCTGTAAATCTTCCTCTGTGGAAAATTTATGAAACCCAACCCAACCAAAGTGGCCAGTCAGTCAAGTGACACTATTGATCAAACCAGGGATCAGTATAAGATACAATAACTCAAACAAAATTGAGGATTGATAGGCATTTTTCACATTAGTGGCCTATTGGTATTTTTAAGCCATATGTGTTCTTCCACGGGCTCTCTGCCCAGAACTCATCAGTCAGTGAAATGATGATCTGTGACAGCAATTATGTTAAAAAGGTGGACACATGTAAAGGTGCTGCAAACTGAAATCAATACACAAGGGCTTTCATTACAAACAGACAACTAATCAATACTCAAGGAGCTCTCCAGCTAGAAGAGTAAGTTTTACTCAACTTCCTGTGAGTCTCGACAGGCAGTGGTCTGCTGCATTATTCAAAGTCTACTGGTTAGTAAGGGCAAGGCTAAATAATTAATCACCATCTGGGTTGAATATACACTGAGGCTAAGCAGGCCTTTCTCTGTACCTCACCCTCCCAGTCGGTACAGTCTAAATCCAGCTTGTAACAGTAGGTGGAGCAAAAATGTTAAATAACACTGCATGAAACCGTTAAGGAAACATGAACCGACTCTTCGTATGCATATTCAAATCTCCCATCGGGCAAACAGTTACTATAGCCATCCGAGGGTTTCAATTCACTTTAAATGAAGTTAATTCAGCGTTTTGCTTGTTGATGACGGAGAAAATAGTTTTTGGTGACGTACAAAAGACGTCAGCTATTTTTCTATTTTTTTTTTCAAGACCCAGAAGAAAACTTCTAGCAAACTTTCGCAGCTACGAAAGAAAACTTATAGCTCACACAACACCTACACTAACGTGGGGTGTGCTATTCCTACGTGTTTAAAGATCCACGTGTCCCTCTATTGACTTTTTATTTTTTCATTTTAATTACCCGACCGGTGCTGACTCCTTTTCATCCTCATCCACTCAAAAGTTTCCATCCTGTCATCCGCAGCTGTCCCGTTCCGTCCCGGGTGGACCCAGCTCCCTTTGGCGACGTGCATCTCTCGGCCGTCGTTTAACGACGTTTGCACGTGCTCTGGCGATGACCCAAAGCCGGACTGTCCAGCCTCGCCGTTGGCTCGCCCTCCTCCCGGAGAGCTGTGCGCCCTGAGCCGCCGGGGGACACGCCACGAGTGTAGGGAGGCCGGTGCGCAGCAGCCCCCGGTGCTCCCACGTAGCGGCTCAGGAGGAGGAGGAGGAGGGCTGTCCGGAGAGGTGAGCCCCGTGAGGCACGCAGAATAAAATCCAGAAGGAGCTTCCACCTCCTGTTTACCCTCCTCCTGGCAACGGCGGAGTTCAGGATGAGACCCGCCGCCCACTTCCAGGTTTATGACCTCTTTAGCTCGAAAGAAGTCAGTGAACAGAAGGCTGCTCTGCTCCTCGGCCGTTAACTCTTGATAGGAAGTCATTATCACCTTTTCCCCCCCGCATAGTCATTGGACGGGGGTTGCACTTTACGCCCGGCCTCTCGTGCATCCAGCCACGCACGGACGGGCGGCCGGACAAGCGTGGGGACATTCCACAGAGAAGAAAACATCCGTTTCTGATTGATGAGGATGACGTGCCCTCCCGGGCTCGGCCAATAGCCGGACATCTCTGACACCGGGAAGGGCCACGCTGACGAAGCCGAGCAAACAACTTCAGGTCAACAAGCCCAAGTTGTCCGCGCACAACGAGCAGGCCACAGCTCCACGCTGCTGCTCACCTGGCCAGAAAGAAGCACACAGGGGCACGAGCTGGAGCACGGGGGGGGCCTTCGTTTTCCCCACACCTGTCCAGACAAACGGACAATGGCAGAATCTGAACGTAGATGAAATACCTCTTCACAACTTCTGTGTTGGAAACTTCATTTTTCCACAGAACAATACAAACTTTTCCACCCCTCAAAGCAGAATTAGCATAATATAGGCCCAGCTAATGGATTATGCAAATCTGCAAATGCTTATTGAAAACCCGAGGCCCTGTTAAGCAAAGGGCTGAGGTCATGTGAAAAGCACACTTAATGGGTTCAGAGGTCCGGGCAGCTGGCATTTAGAACTTCAGCAGATTTCTAATTATCTTGAAAAGATTTTTAAAACACGATGTGATGCATTAAAACTCCTACCAGAGCCTAAAAAATAATATTAGTCTTTTCCTTCGGCTTAGCATAGTCCAGTAAGAGACTGTTAAACACTGGCAGACAGTCCGAGTGGTCTGTGTGAGCAGGAAGAACTGCGCAGCTTCTGAATTTTTTCACATGTAGAGCAGAAACAAAACTATGAATGGGCCCCACAGTGCAGCAGAAGTCTGATCTAATTTCAGGTAGCTAATTTAAAAAAAAAGGAATTAATGAAGCCAATAATCCTCATGTGAACTTCAGAGGATAATACATTTACAAGACGGTATTTTCTTTTGGGAATTGTCTTATGGACACAACTAAAATGAAAACAGGAAACTTAAATTCTCCAGTAAATCGGTTGTATTTTAAACTATTTTGTTTTTCGATGTTTTTAAAGGTGGTTGACCCCGTAATATTAAATTATCCCTGATGAATGAAAATTATATTTTCATTACATTCCTCATTTAATGTAATTTCTGTTAAAATGTTCTTCGTCACCGTATCCTCAAAAATATTTCTTCGAATCAAATACCATGCCAAACAACACCTAACATATATGAAAAATATATATATTATTATTATCGACAATAATACATTTACCAATGTCAATCTCTACTTTCCGCAACATTTAATTATCGCTAAAACCTAATCCTTAAACTACTCTGTTCTTGCCGGTTTATTTCAATATTTCCGATGTCATTTAAGTTTGTAGTAATCACAAAATAATTCAGCGTAATGAACAACTTCTAACTGCATTCTTACAACACGGAAATATGGTCCCAGCTGTGGGAGTTAATGGGATTCTACAGGCAGCGATGTGCTGAATGACTGAGTGCAATATATCCCTTCTCTCCATGCATTTGCATGGTGCACTGATCCATCTTCGTGTCAGCTCGGAGGTTACTCAGGGTTCACGCGCTAGCTTGTTTCTCTCCTCCACACTCAATAAATAAATCTCTGCAGCTTTCTGTTTACCGCCTGAATATAAATTTGTTTGCAGTCGATCGAAGACCTGTGCGGAGGTATTAGAAATTGTATTTCTGTAATGGCTTTCAGCAGGGGGAGGAGGAGGGGGGGGTCGGGAAGGGACTGCAGAGAGGGGAAAAGAGGAAGAATAGGAGGTGGGGAAAAAAACAGGTGTGAGCAATGTCTGCTTTTCCTTTTGCAACAATGTTTTTTAAAAAATGCTGCAGCCTCATCCTGTTTCGGCCTTTGCACCACTGATATTGCATTTAAAGTATTTAGTTTAGATTTACATAAAAATGACACAACGGTTTTAACAGTGTCCTATGTTTGATCGACACGTTTAACATGTTGTTCCACTTCACTGTAACAGAAGTTACACAATCAGTACAACAGTGACTCTAACATCTCTCTGTCCTTCATGTGGCTCATATCTCCCTGCCCACTCATTTCTGCTTTGGGTTTATTTGTCTTGCCACTCAGGTGAAATATGCAGTGAATTGGATTTTCCTTAAGCCAAACTGGAAAAATTCTCCCTTCAAACACCCGAAACACCCACTTCAGATTCAATAGAGGCGTTTCTCATCATGATCACTGTGTCAATGGCTGTGACTGCAGGTGAGGTAAACATGGCAGCTCTTGGGTGGCTGTGTCAGGATGAGGAAAAGGGGGGGAGGGGGGGGGGGGGGGGGTATTGACTGATGTTAATTTGTTTTGCTTTCATGCTCTGATGTGTGTCAATAGGCAGTCAAGGTCCTGGGATCAGCATGGCCGTGCTTGGATTACCTCCCTGGTTTAGACTGAACCCTTCTCCGGCCTGTGTTGACATTAGACCTTGTCTGGCCCTGCAACACTGTCAAGGCTCATTCTGGGTCGGCCTGTGACCCTCACAAGACCAGAAATCAACCAGCTCTGACAGACAACCGCCACCACGATCCGGGCCGCTCGCGGCTTTTAATGCAGTTCCAAAGATGAGAGGATGACAGCTATTGATGGCTGGTTTATGTTGCAAAGGCTCATCAGGCATCATGATAGAGCAGTTATGTGGCGCAGGGACAAAGGGGAACAATGCGGTCAAAACAGTGAAATCATGAGGAAGGGTCAGAGCATGGCTGAAGACGGGGCAGACAAAGTGAAGCCCATTGACAGGCTGAGATAGCTATCTATGTGATTGATAGGGCATGTCAGCTTTTTTCAAATATTGACATTTTTGAAAAATTGCCATGTCAGATGTAAGGTTTAGCTTAGTGTGTATCCAGCCCACACACTATCCAGGGAAGACCTCATGAAAACAAACACATACAAAAAAAGATAATCCACTCACAGCATGGAAGTCTAATTATAATATTTGCTTTGTTGTCTAATGATATGAAATCTATCACAGTTCCATCCTGATAAATCCAATATAACTGCTGTGCAAATGGCCGGGGACATTGCAGACAACTGCACCGTGCACAGACCCAACAGTGTGACAATGAAGCAATACCTGGCTAATACCGGGACTTTTCAACAATAGCCTGTAGTATGTGTTGCAGCTCTTCGCAGCTCCAGTGAGCCAAGAGGCTTGGAGTCGGCAGAATCCCAAACATCATGACAACAAGCCATCAGTCATCTTCCCCCCAAGCTGCCGCGCACACTTGTGTGTTTCCGGAGCTCTTACTGTGGGAAATGAGCAGGGTTAAACATGAAACAGGAGGAAATGCTCATCACTGCAGCTCACTCTGTAATATTCTCCCTCATGCAGCATTGTTTTAGCTGCAGGGAAAAGGAATGAATTGTTTTTAATATTTTTTTTCTGGCTTAAACATCCCCTGCTTGTTCACAATGCAGATCAGCAGTCTACTGTGCATACTAATCATGGTTATTAACAAATGGTTGATATAGAAATTATACTGTATTCATATGCAGTGTCACTAATCTTATGTTTAATTTATAAAATATTGCACCTGGAATTTAAAAAAAGTTATTTATATGCGAAAATAAAAGATTCATATTTTTAGAAACTATTAAGAGGTTTCAGGGGGGTCAAAATCGTATTATCTTTCAGTGTTTGAAAATTACAACTAACCTTTGAGATAGCTGCTCTGTATCGAAGAACAGAACTCAGAGTATTTTGTGTGTGAACTCCAGTGTTCCAGCAAAGGAATATTTGTGCATCCCTCAGTCCAAAAGTGAGTCTGCACTATCTAAACTTTGTAGTGTATCTGTGTGTGTGTGTGTGTGTGTGTGTGGTCAAAAAAGGCTTTTTAAAGGGATTTCGGATTAAAAATTTGCCTACAAAGCGTGGGTGTACTGCTTGAAAATTCATTAACATGGAAGTCTCAGGCATTTTCAGTTTTAATGTCAGAGGTTAAGTAACAATAATGAACGCAGGATATGAGAAAGAAAGAAGTCATTGTTTTGTGTAAAGTCACATGTTTTTTGACCACTACTTAGTCCCCAAAGTATTTTGGGGAAAAAAAAAGGTTATTTGGAAAGCTCATCAGAGCTTTTTTTTCTTTCATGGTTTACATTTCTGTGTTTAAAACCAATATGTGGAAATGGATTTCAGTGGTAACTCTAGGGGTGCTACAAGCCAACCCTGTGCCGTGATGAAGGTGATGAAATATTTATAGGACTATAAAGCAGAATTATTGCACCTAAAAAGATAAATATTTGAAATTTCACAGAGTTAGTAATCTGTATATATGAAGAAATGTGTAATCTGCTGCCAGTTTATTAAGCACATAAGTGAAAAATAATGCAGTCTAATGTAACGGTACAATAAATCCTATGTTTATAAGGATTATATATTCGCTTATGTGGACACTGCTGCCAAAGTAAAGCTGTTAATTATATTATACTGAAATGTTTTTCTAATATTGAGTGTATCCTCATCTGTATAAGTGGTCGATAAATGAACACTTTAAAGTTGAAAATAAATAAATAAATAAAATCTTGAGCATCATGATGAAGGATTTAGTGCAGGACTGTTTTATTGAATTGTGTTAATGTAATCTCAACCTACTTTATGGAAGATGTTGTTCACTTGTATATGAGTGCATATATATTTCTATATAGTTATTACTTATGTTTTCAGAGAAGTTGTGGCAAACAAAAAGAAAAAAACAAAACAAATTCCAAATGCTAGATACTTACAGAATCACATCAATATTTCAATATTTGAGCAGGCTATGCTGTTTGAATAAGCAATGCCAGCAGCAATCTCACCCACGGATCCGGCAATCTGACATCCAGCAAAAATATGCTGCAAGCTCCTGAAACACAACTCCATCTTAAAATGTTGTTTGCATGCAGTTTCACAGAAACGTAAAACGGACAGGCAACTGAGACAATTGAGCATAAGTCCTTGTGCTGGCCCAGATGACGCAACATATCTTGAAAACATCAGGTTATAAAAACAATTCTAAAATGGGTGTGTGTCTGCACTGTTATCCATTACCCCAGTTCAGT
The DNA here is from genome assembly GCA_907169785.1 of Menidia menidia. Classification (NCBI taxonomy): domain Eukaryota; kingdom Metazoa; phylum Chordata; class Actinopteri; order Atheriniformes; family Atherinopsidae; genus Menidia; species Menidia menidia. The sequence goes on along the minus strand of CAJRST010041110.1, from coordinate 9,098,744 downwards.
CATTTTCTACAAGAATCGGGGCCGAAAGAGAGTGTTCATTGATTAGGTCCAACGTGATGAAGCCATTGGAAGCCGAATAATTCTGGAGCATTCAATATCAGTCAGCCTGTGACATTTAGCTGACGGTTGTGCCTACAAGTTCATTTATTTGACCAGACCTCTTCAGAGAAAGAAGTCAGTTGTAGCTGCTGACTAACTCTCTGTGCCCCACGCCACTCACCACCACCGCGACAGTTTCATCACTAACTTACCTTTTTACTGTCACCGATCATTCTTAACTAGGAAGCACTTAAAATGTCATTGATCTTGATAATGCTGTGCTATAATATGACAGTAACAGTTGTACGAGATTCAAGAAGTCAAATTTCCAAGACTGATGAGTCATAGCAGTTGAGTTATAATCCATCTATCTGAGTGATGCTCATGCTCTTTTCTGCATGAAGGAGCGTACAAATAAATAAAACCCATAAAGGTGACACTGGAAATTGATACTTAACAATCTTCTTGAGCAACAAGCACCAGGAGAGTGGTGGGTAGCAGTTACTGCTGTGCAGGGAAAAAGGCTGAGAAGGTTAACAGGTCATAAAAGAAAACCACTTACGGTCAGGATTTCAGGTTTAGGATTTTACTCCACTGCAGGCGAAAGTTTTGCAGGTGAACCTATAGTCTGGTAAAGCTCCATGATTTGAATAATCCAGATGATGTAAAAGGAAAACTAAAATTTGATGACAGATTTTTTTTTTCAGATTTAGGAGTCAGCCCCATAAAACAGTAAAACGCTCTGCAGCGCATTTGTGCAGCTGTCTCACTGAGAAAAACTCTGCAGGTGTTTCACATTATTACATAAGTTACTGACAAAAGGCAAAAATAATGCTTTTGACTTTGTCTATATACCCATCTATAATTTTTTTTTCAGAAGCTATCAGCAGCATTACTGAGAGGGGCCGAAGTTTTTTGTTTCTGTGTTTTAATATTTAAAAGGACTATTGCACACCTGCAGACATTTTTTTATTCATAATGTAATAAGAACGGTCCTCTTCATGTGCTTCTAATAAAACTTGTTCACGAAAACATGAGTTTCATGACTGCTGGCCAGGGAAAGAAGGGAAAACTGTGGTTCAATTATTGAAACACACTGTTTTTACTGTTGGACGATGACTATCCCAAATTAGAAAAGCTTAAAAGTAGGTTTGTAGCTTATTGAATTAGTGATATAGATGGATGCTATTATGGTCCTTTGTAAACTGTTAAAACTAAAACTAAATTAACTGTGAGAAAAGCCTTCTGTTATATTTTGGGCCACCTTTAAGTCAGAAGACCAACCGGTGAATGGATTTGCACATTGGCCATGTTTATTGATACTGTCATCATTCATTTCATGTCAGACAGTGATATCCATAGAATGAATGGAATCACAACTTCCTAAGGCTCCAACTGACAGCAGGGGGATACTATGACAACAAATTGACAAGCTGTCGGTTTTATGGGTGTGTTGCGCCAGGGCAAAAGTTGTTGGAGAAATTGGAAGCCACACATCTTTATTAATCTCAGAGCAGTTTTGTTTTCACACTAACTTAAGAGACGTTGTGCACAGAGTATTTTTCAAGTCCAGTGGCAAATTAGTTTTGTAACAGCTGCGAACGGGACAGTCAAGCATCAGTCACAGTAGGAGGAAAACTTTTTTTTTTTTTTAAATTAGCAATGGACCGTAACCAAAGCTGGTTTCATGGCAAACAACTAACAACATCATTCATCACGTCAAAGAGCTGCTCATTGCAAAGCCTGAAATACAGATATGTTTAAAAATGCATGGAAAGATCTTCCCCTTTGCAGATCTTTCCTTCCAAAGACACATGTCAAGCTGTCAAAGGAGCCAAGTGAGTAAGAAGGAAATAATGACTTTAGCTGCTAACTAGAAGCAGCCTAATGTGAGAACAACTGGCTAACCTAATGTTGAAATGGATGTTGAGTGTTCCTTCTTCCAGTGGGGCCCTTAAGGGGAGGCTTTTCTTGACCTCTGGGGATCCCCCTTGACCCCCTGCACAGAATAACTGCACTCCAGTGTGTGGATCCAGCCTTTTAGCATCTGCGGGGAGAGTCTGCTGAAGAACTAGAGGTAAAGGTCCTTTTGAGCCTCAGTACCATTAGAACCATAAATCACCCAGCATATGCAAGAATCTCTGGAATCCAGCACTATCTGTTCCTTCTGCCTCACAATTCCTCCTCTCACGGTCTCTCTGAAAGTGAACAGATTTTCTGGTCAGCAGTGTTTTTCTTTGTTCATTTCCCCTCTCTCTATCAGTCTTTTACCAAGTCTCTGATACACTTTTCTGTATTTAATTCAGAATGTTCATGTCCGGGTGCTGTATGACTCGCCTGACATCTACAGAGACCTACACCAAATGGCGTCAAATATTTAGCAAATGACCTCTGATCTATGAAGTGATTATGAATTGGGAGCAAGAAGTAATCCTGCCCGGGATCAGCTTCACCACTGGGGCGGTTCTGACCGCTGTCAGTGCTGCTCCGTGACAGCTCATTCACATTATGGCCACTGATATAAAACTGTCAGCATGCATCAAATTTGTGTGCAGTTTTGTTTATAGAATTGATACTAAGGCTCACATTATCAAGTGTAAAGGAGAAGTCTGCTCTTTTATCATGCATTTTGACGTGTCAAAATGTTAAAACGCTGAAGCGCCAGTGACCCACTTCTGTCAAAACGCCCTTTTTACTCAGTTAGACTCCAAGGTTTTGAGGGGGAAATTAGATCACCATTATACAGCGTGTCTTCGAGAATCCGCTCTCCATAAAAGCACAGCGCATGCCAGTAAACAACTCCAAGTTATTCTTTAACATATCATATTGTCATCTGTGATTGAGTGGCATTGGTCTCCAGTGGCCCTGTAGCATGCTGGAAGGGCTTCCACACTACACAACTAACATGCCCCCTGAGAGGGAGGCCAGCCCCGACTTGCAGCACTACAATTTGGCTATTGAAAAGGCAAAGACTGGGAAGGAGGAGGCAAGAGATCTTGTCATAGTGCCCAGTGGGTTTAGAGTTTGTGGTTGGAGCACTGGAAAGGCTGCCTTGTCTCAGTGATTAATGATGGGGAACTCTGAGGCAGAGGAGAGGGAGAGGCAAGGATTGTGCAACTTGAATACACAATACTGTAGAGTTTTCAATGAATCTAAAGGTGTACTTTAATTTAGTTATAGAATCCTTCTCATTTTTTTCCATTTGGGATCTAAACCAGGAATGTTTAATCACAAAACACTGCTGGAAAAAAAATAGTTTTAATCAGCGATGAATTGGGTAAACACTGCACAAGAGCTTCAGTTTTCCCCAATGCATTTATTAAGCATGTACATTATAAGACGTCTCAATTAATCAACAGCAGTATGAAAGATTTGCTAGATGCCGTAATGGCTTTCACAAAAAGGTACCATAATTCAGCATGAACAATATTCCGTTCATTTCACATTTAAAACATTTTACACAAACAGCCAGCTTTTACAGTTCACAATGGAAGTATTCCTAATGCAAAACATGACAACCTCTTGCTTACTGTTTAAAAAATGTGAATAGAAAAAACTCACTCAGGGTCTTGTTTTGCATATATTACACTACAACTATATACATTTTACATTCATAAACAAAGTATTCATTCTTAAACAAGTATGGAAGAAACGTTCAAATGTCTCCTGTAAAACAAAACGCTAGCAGCAAATTCAAAGAGCAGTGGTCTTCACTTGCTGCGTCTGAGAAATGGAAACGATATTGCTGTAGCTCTGGTTTAATTAAGATGTCTTCATATAGTTTAATTAAAATGTGTAATGAACAATGAAAGGTTGTTTAAGGGGATTACATTCCTGGGATGATGATCAGACACCCTCCAGTCTTTCATAAGTAAGTAAAAGTGGATATGTGATTGAGATTTTGATGAGCGCAGGAGAGATGGTCATTATAGGGCCTCAGGGCCAGTTTGAAATGCCGGCACACTGATGACCATCAACGCTGGTGCAGGAAGGCTGTGGACCGTTTGCAGCAGATCTAAACATGCAGTCTAAATAGGGCAGCTCTGAGGGCTGGGAAAACTGGGATGTGCTGCTGTCTCTAAAAGAACTAAACAGGGACGATGTCGGACAGTCCGCGGAGGGCAGGTCTGAGGTCAAAGGGGAAAAATCTATGAATGCACCTGCTGATGGGAACTTCACATGGTCAGCACAAGAGTTTAGGCTGTAAGGAGGACTTCTTGTAAAACCTGTCGCTTTCCCATACATATATTGCCTCTTATGCCTCATTCTGCGATTTTGAAACCAGATCTTGACCTGTCGATCGGTGAGCTGCAGCCCAGCAGCCATCTCCAGCCTCCGGCCACGGTGCAGGTAGGGGCTGAAGTGGAACTCCTTCTCCAGCTCCAGCAGCTGGTTGCTGGTGAAGGCCGTTCTCTCCCTTCTCACCCCTCTGCCCGAGGCTGTAGTTGCAACACCACTTCTCACTGATAATGAAAAAACAGATGAAGAAAACAAAATGTTCAGAGGAAATGTCTCTAACAGCTCTGTCCAGATATGCACTAACAAAAGGAAACACCCTCGGGTGCCAGCCAGGCCCAATTTGTAGTCTGCTAATCAAGCTAAGACAATGTGGAGCCCTCATTTCTTATTCAGTGAAGCTGGATACACTATAGAAGACTGGTTGTCTACTGTTTCATGTGTTGAGGGAAAGTTCCCTCCCCAAGATGCAGTCTGGGGGAAACATCTGACGCCACTACGGCTGTCTGACAGGCCACATTAATCAGAGCGACACACGGAAGCAGAACTGTCAAATCCCCATCTCAGTCACTTAAAAGGTACCTTGGGAACAACACTGAAAATAACCACCATTAGGGATTCAGCTTGACATGTATATGAGCAATACCGGGACCCTGTTGATAACAACGTGACACAGAGAGGTTAATGGAAGTTTAATAAGACCCGTACTGAGAGCCTTAGAGAGAAAGCTGCACTCTGTAACAGACTGTTTTCTCGTAACATATTGGCTTGTTAGTATATGTTGGATACATATGTCTTTATATGGAAATAACAGCATCAATAGTATGATACTCCAGCAATTATAAATGAAATTGCTGTTGGCAGCTTTCTTTCTTTGTGGATGTCTTTTATTGTTGTTGTTTTTATTGTAAAGACATTTGTAACTGTGCACATACCATCTTTTTGGCAGTGCATGATGTATGTGTTCAGAAATAAGAGAATAGAAAGTTATCTTCTTTCCCATTCAAAAAGCACGTACACATTTGTAAATTCACAGTCCATGTGCTGCAGCCCTTCTGATCTGAACATTTGCCTACAGGAGAGGCAGAACAAACACAGTGCGACGCCACATTTGTTTAACTGTGCTGCAGCATTTCACCATGGACTAAAACGAAAGTAAGACTTTGCAAGCTGTTTGGCGTTCAGGTCCACACAAAAAGTAGCAACAAACAAAAAAAAGTTGTGACACAATTAATCACTCCATACTTTGTTTTAGCTGTTCAAAATGATAAAGAAAAAGCCTTGTTACCAGGTTGTTCCGAGGCGGTTGTCCGTGGCATCATCCAGGGGAAAATCCCCCCTGAGTGGCAGATGGTGAGTAGACTGCAGCTCCTGCTCCTGTCCAGCTTGCCCTTGGCATGACAGTGAACTGTAGGCTCCAGTGGGCACTCGGGCTGTTGCAGCCTGGAATTGACAATATAAGAAGAGGTCATGTTTGGCTTCGCTTGGCCTCCTCCTTCTCTTCCTCCTCCTTCACTGTATCCCACATTTGGTTTTGGCACATGTCCAGATGTCATGGCAAAACTGTTGCCATGCATATGCAGAGGGAGGGCATCAGACTGTTGGGGGTCCATGGAACCGGCTCATCAAACTGTCTAAAATAAAAACCAGGAGTCCCTCAACAGCAGTAAACAGGAGGACTTCTACCTGACTAATAACAGATCACAATTAAACTGAATGAATAAAGGCATGCGGGACAGAGCACTTGAAGTAAACCATGTGGAACATTTGAATAATATTTACCAGAAGGGTGCCCCGTGTCACGTGTGGCCGTCCACCAATGACTGAGCTCTGGAGTTGCAAAGTAATCCGCCAGCAACTTGGGGTGCCCGACGAAGCCTCTGCCATATTTCTTCAGACATTTCAATGAGCAGTCTGCCTTTCTTTATCTAGGGATTGAAACAAAAAAAAACATAGTACGAAATATAAATAGTTACGAAGAAGTGTGAGATTGGTGTGCAGGAGAATGAGAGAGATGTTTTTAGCCGGAGAAGGGGAAATGGCAGAGACAAAGATAACACGTGTGGTGAGGAGCGTCTTTTTAGAAAGAGCGTGTAGATTTCTTGTAATATTGTAAATCTTTCGAGAGGAATGGGAAGAGAGGACGCTTGCAACTTCACAACCTGAAGTGTTTGGTGGTAGGTTCTCATCACAAAATAACGTGAAGACTTGCAGCTGCGAGAAGATATGTCTGTGCGATTGTACCATTTCCAATACGGTTACAAACCGCTTACCCGACCATTTTCTATTTTGCTGGAGCTGTTTTTAATTATTAAAATTTGCTCTGCATCCCATAGAAAAAAAATATGATAACAAATCTTGAATATCCCTGTGTTTTCGTAGCTGGAGGTTTAATCAACAGTAAAGGTGTTTTTAGCATTCGAAGCAAAATCAGAAAAAATAATTTAGTTACCATAATTTTCACCCCATTTAAAAGTGCATTAGAATTCGGCGGGCTTTTTCCTTAACTAACAGCATATGCTTATAACTGTCGGAGTGGAAGTGTAGCTTATTAGGATTCACTGGGAGTGGTCAAACAAAGGCATGACAGTCATTGCTACACAAAGACAAAGGAGGCAATCATTAAAGATTTTTTTTCTCCGTAGGATGACTCCACTCATTTGCATTAATAAGGCATCACTGTACTGTATCGGTCGGTGGCTCTATGAAGCAACATTGTGGACATGTTTTGATGCTCAGCCCCGTTTGGTGCACGCCTGCATGGACAAAAGGAGGACATGTTCAGCACACAGCTCCAACGTGCGCCTGTTTTCAACCACAGTACCCAGCACACAATACACCACGGGGATCTGGAAACACACTCTATGAAACAGCAATGCACTTGTATAAAATATGGAATTTTCAACTTAATTTCACAACAACAAAATAAATATCTTTTTGCACCAAGAGCTATTTTGTGTGTAAATTTAGTTATTACTGTTGGGATGGGGGAACTAAAAAAATGTGTTTGCTTAATTTAATCAATGCACAAATATATATGCAAAATGGATGAATCGGTAGAATGATTAATCTTTTTTTTTTCTTCTAAAAAAAGGTTCAGACCTTGACAGAATGTTGAGGGAAGCTTTGGTATCTGTCTTGGTTGCATCTTCGGATACATCCGAAGTTCCCTCTGGTGTTTCAGTGCAACAAAGCTGTCTAGAAAGCCCTCTTTAGATGTCTCTGAGGTGATGGATTATGCACTCAGGGTTGCATAGTTTGGAATGAGAGGAGCCTTTCTCCCTCCCTGTTTCACCCCTGCCGCCACTGTCACCGAGGTTTTACCTGCACCCTCAGAGTGCAAGATGTCACGTCCATTAGAACTTCACTTAAATAATTAGACTGTTTCAGGTCCAACTTATGACAAAACTGAACCACTTCAAAGCCCAAACTGATACCCCTAACACTATAAATGTTTTACTATTTCATCAATTTTTCAGCCAACATTGAACTTTTTCAGGCTTTAGAATTTTTGTGAACTTTTAGCTTTTAATTGCTGACTATGCATGGTTCATATTTGTCCTTTTGTGCTTTTTAAACTAAATTGTAAAATTACTTTCAGTCTCGAGATCATGTTGAAGCACCAGATGAATCACAATTACAACAACAACAATTATTGTTATTTTTATTTTTATTATTATTGTTATTATTATTATCATTAATGTGGTTGTTGTTGTCATCATCATCAGGAGAGGTGCTTTTCACTCAGGCTTGGGTGAAAAGTGATTCGATTCGTTTAGTTTTCCTTGCCTCACACCCTTGAACACACTCTGCATTGGAGATAGAATCTATGATATACTAGCTCAGCAAGGCCATAATTTAGCTCCTCCGCGCCTCCACCACAATTCTCCGTGAACTCTGTTTGAACTGCCTCACTGGCAATAAATCATTTTTCTCTCTCACACAAAAGCGCGCCGGTCGCTCGGGGTGTCAAGCCTTTTACAATTCCTCCTTACCTTCTGCGCTCTCTCGCCTGCTGACACAAACAACCGCGGAAATTGTCGATAAACTTTTATTTTTCATACCAATAACCTACAGAGGGAAGGGAGAAGCTGCAGAACGGGGGACTGACTGCAGCAGCACACGCGAGAGGAAATCTGACCAATGCGTAACAGTGCTTCTATCCTCCTTTCCAATAAAGCATGCATTAATGTAATACATTCCTTACACACCAAAAAATACGCATAATTGTTTTTCAGAGCTTAAGGGAGGCACGGACCAGTTAATGTATGTCCAGGGGACAGAGAAGCTCAGATAAGGGGAGACTGAGAGAGCCGGGGAGAAGACGCTAATGGGCAGAGGATGCTGTCGGTTAAAACGGTGCATACAAATGGCGCTGTCTTGGCAAAGCAAGAAGAAGATTTATGGGCCCGTTGCCCTATATTGCTGTAAACAAAGCAGAGTGAAATGAAAGGACCAGAGTTTGCAGACTGTTCTTCATAAATGAGGAGAAGACACACGTTGTCAAATTCCCAAACAGGTCTCCACTTTTTGTATAAGCATGTGCATTAACATATGACATTAGAATGAGCCAGTGTCCCCGTGGATCCTGGCCTGTTGGAGAGTGGAGGCAAACACAACTCCTGCTGCTTGGAAAACTACAAAATGGAGGTAACACTTGGATATAACATTTTTCCTCCTTGAAATATTTTCCTAGGCACATATACATTCACCCACTGAATGTTGGCAGTTTGACAACATCAACATGTCCTTCTCTCTTTCTTCTACTTTCTTCTTAGATTTTTTTTTTTACAAATAATTCAATCTTGTGTGTTCAAACTATGCTTAAGACATATTTAGAGAACAATATATAAAGTTTTAGAGCGTTTAAAGTAATTTTTACAGTTGAAGTGGTCCCTAAAAAGCACTTGAAGATGGCTCGTCAACACACATACACACACAAACACACACACACACACACAATCTGTTCGTGTTTATGTTAAAAATAAACCCCAAATCCCAAATATTATTTTACCTCACATGCTATTACCTGGGCATAACTGTAATTTACAGCATTAATAATATACTCTATCTTAGTTTAGTTGTGTTTCATATCAAAAGTAGTCAACTTTGTTTCATTTTGTTAGTTGTTTTCTTTTTCACATGTTTTCTCACGTGTTTCAGAACAGATTCAGTAAACCTGTTGCATTTAATGAAAACATCCATCAGTGTAGAACTACACAGGGACAGTCATCAGTAATCCAAATGCACGTCACTGCAGCTTCGATGCAACTGGTGGCAACACCGTTGACTCACTTTTAGAAATTATTCATTCAACATAATTGTCCAACTCTCAAGATTCAATATTCACCTTTGATGATAAAACGTAAACACATAATGTCTGGGCACTGGGGGCAGATTTGAACGGGGAAAAATTAAGATAATTTTGGGGTTTCTCAATGCTGGAGCAGTCAGACAAATTCGAGATCTCTCAGCAACTAGATGTGATGACATAAAGTACACTGAAGTTCAGCCACAGCGCCATTTTCGTGTGATGTGAAGTCCACACTGGAGTGTTTGTCCAGGCTGTCTGCCACTCCCCGCTTCGAACGTTTACCATCGATGACAGCAAATCTTTCCAACCTCTTCTGATGGCTTTTTTTTTTAATCTAACTTTGATGTAAATGAATACAACTCCACCTCCAACACTGGCTTGGCGTGCACACGCGCCCTGCTGCCAGCTGGAGCTTCTTTTCTTTTCTCTTCTTCTTTTTTTTTGCTCCCTTGAGTGAACGGATGGGAGAGAGATTTACGGATTTATGACACACCCACTGCTGGTCAATGAGAAGCAGCCTCTCCGTCCCTGGAAAATAGCAGCGTGACCCCTGTTTCAACCCTCGGCCTTCCTGCAGCTGCCGTGGACGCCCTTTAGAACACACTGCACGCACACACACCCGCACCTTTCCAGCACAAACCCGAGGAGGCACTCACCTGAGAGGAGTGGACAAACACGTGTCGCTGCTCAGCCCGGCGCGGACAATGAACGCCGGTCAGAACTCACGTGAGCGCCAGGGCAGCTGCTCGTTTCTGTTTTGCGCTTGTTCAAATATTTCGATGGCTGCTTGAGTAAAGTTTTTATATCTTCCGAGAGAGAGAGGGGGGGCCTCGCCCGAGGTGCGCCATAAATCACGGTGGAGCCTGCAGCGGTGCAGGGGGAGCTGGAAATCATGTGTGTTTCAACAGAGTCGACCCGGAGAAGAAACAGCGAGAGCTGAGTTAGTGTTTAGGAATTTAAGCAGTGAAACTCAAACAAACACAAATGCACCGTCTTTCGAAAGCTGGTGGGGTTGTAAATAGACACCGCCCCTCCAGGCTGTAGACTTTGAGATCAAAATACTTTTCTTAAAGTTAGAAAATAATTTTAAAAAATCATTAGGTCAAAGAAAATAAAGACATATTCATATTGGGATCAATTTTAAAATGAATGGTGGTCGTCTAACTCTTAACATCGTAATTTTGGACTGTACTGATTAACTCAATCTGTGAGCTCAGTTCATGTGGAAAAAAGACGTGCAAAGCAAACTAAAGAGTACGAGTTTTCTCCAAGAGTAAATAAAGTTTGCTGATGGTTGCAAAACTGGTCCAGTGTGTAAGAATGGAAACGTGAGACCGATCCAGATTTATAACAACAAACGACGAAGTTGCTTGCTGTCGAAATGACAACACAACTCTCAAATTTTGTTTATACTAACCCCAAACACATCCAAGAGACATGTGTATGAACGGCCCATTCAAATGATGCCCCGTGAACTGGATTTGCACTTTGCACAAATCCTCAATTACGAGAGCCCAAACAAACGGTCCATGTGGTCACTGTTCAGACTGTAATCTGAGCTCCACCTGCAGCTTGGAAAGCATGGAGGGCAGGACTCAGGGATCAAATGTAACTGACACAGTGAGACACAGTGACACGAGTTTGGCTGTCGCTGTCAGCTATTTGTCTTGGAAGACAAGCTGTGGAATATTTTTCCATCATCGCTAAATATTTGGCCTTTGCCACGGAAGAAAGATGTTGCTCTAATTACACACTGGGATTCTTCAAACACATTTGAACCTACAATAAAAGGAAAATATTTAAATGAGTCATCACATGGTGGAGAGGGTTTTCCTCATCGGACACAGGGAGTGGTTTGATAATGTCACCATTTTATCACTAAATATCAGGGAACGATTGTAAGTTCGTGAAAGGCAAACATTTGAGAAAAAGATAGACTATCATTGAAAAGTTTGCAAGGTTTTTCTGAGCAGAAAGCTTGAAGGTCTCTGTCCATAAACTAATCACAATGAACCAAGTGTCCCAATACTGTCAGAAACACCTATAATTGGCAGCTCTCCCTTGAACACAGAGGCCAACCTGGGACTAGTTAGTCACTTAAGTAGAAGTCACGTGACCACGCAGAGTTCAACTATTTTTACTTCATCTTTTTTTAGGGGACCTGAGGGACTGTTACTAATCACTGGGAAAAATGTTAGTGCCCCCCCCCCCCCCTTTTTTTTTTTTTTTGCTTGTTTCTAAATTTAACCTTGCTTTTTTTAACCAACTGCAATGCACAGGGAAATATTTTCTACAGTTGTAGGAACTATTTTGGGTATGATGGAGGGATGCTCCAGTCAAAGACGTGTCCTGGAGATCTGCTGGATGCAGAGAGGAGCACTGTCCGAGGGGCTGCATTGCTGGTCGCTGTCATCCTTGTAACAAAGGGAGCAACACATTCAGTGATGCCCCGCTGCAGGCCCCTACATAGACTCGATGCAGAAAAATCAACAAAGAAAGCCTAGGCCAAGGGGGACCTGCGAGGGCGCACACAGAAGGTACACGTACAGCGAGTGGGCCAGGTCACAGGGTTGGAGAGGTCGGCCATCCAGACTGAAATGAGCCTAATGGGACAGAAAATGTGTCCTCGAGGTGAACTCGGCCTTCTCCCATTTCGCCTCCAAACTTCAATGAAGTACCTTTTCAGCCTCGCGACATGGAGGCGACAGGGCCTAGAAAAGAGCTGGAGGGATGCTGCGACTGTGGCGAGCACATTAATTTCTCTAATCTGTCCGGCAACATAAAGGCTTCTGGATTCATTTTTCAGCGACGTCTCACCACCATTCTAGTGCCTTTCCAAAGCCACACGTCCCAAAATCAGACCTTAACATCTGCTCCTGCTAAAGTGGTCTCTTTTCTGATGTGCATTTAGAAAATCCACACTTGTGGAAAGTGCTAAAGATTTCAGCATGCTTGATAATATTTGGATCAAGAGTGGCTATCTTCAGGGCAGTTTTCCAGGACCTAATACAAAGCTTCGCGGTGAAAGATTGATGATGGAGAATATCTATTCCCTTTGTGTTCCTTTGCCTCCCACTACGCAAGGCATTTTATAAGATCTATTCATGTCACAGTTTCAATAATCTATCAAATTCTTGCGCGTCTTTGGGTTTTAGTCATTTTTAAACTCCATCTGTCCACAAGATAGATAAATAAAGAAAGAAGTCTTGCAAAAGGAAAAAACAAGAGGAAAACACATGTCAGTTAAAGGTGCCGTTCGAATGCTAAATTTCTTAATCAAGTAGGTTTACAGCAGTAAACAATCCTACAGTCCGCTGAAAGGCGCAGGGTGACGTTGCACAGAGACCCCCTAAGCCCCTTGTTTTAAAATAGTTAGGTTTTTGTATTCTCGCGAGTTGCTGCGCACCATGGAGGTAAAGTGCACTGGGGGGTCAGAACAAAAGGCGCCTCCACAAGCAGAAGTAAACATCTTCACGGCCAGAGACTGATAACAAAGCTCAGCCTGTTACCTCCTCAATGTGAGATTTGGACCAACACCACACGAGCCATTACGTTGAATCTATCGGCAATTGACGACTTTATTTTATTTTCAGATTTTTTTTTTTGTTTCACATGTGAAAACTCAGTCGTATATGGCGCAGTGGAGTATAGAAAAAGCAGGGCAACTAGTTGTGTTACAAAATCAATAAGAATATTATTACAACAAACTATATTCTACAACACGTTACAAATGTAGCCTAAATGAACCGCATGCATCTTTGTGTTGAAGTCAGGGCTTGGTTTGTGGCACCAGCAGAGGCAGTGCAGCGTGGACTGGAGGGCCTCAGTGGCTTGGCTTTAGCCTTAATTGAATGCCCTTCAGACTGATGAGGTTGCACGTATAATGCACAGCGTAAACTACTTCTTTTTCAGATTTCATACACAACTTCAGTCCATTAAAAGTGAGGCTTTAACACAAACATGCACACACACCCCCATTTACACACCCACGCACGCCATGCTTGTACACATTGCTGATTTAAGTGCGCAACAAATCAAATAATAAAATTGGAAGAAAAAAAACAAACAAAAGGAGCTGAGGAGTTGAAAACCTCAGCCTGAAAACACAGTGATTCTTTTTACCCTCATTAAATGTTCTATATTCACACATATGTACAGTGTTAAGAAGACCCTAGACCTCCTCATATTAAATGAACCGGAAAACATATGTAAAACTAGTAGACACTCACAGTTTTATTGACCAATATGATTAGCACAAGTACACTAAACTCCGTTTATTGCATTTCACAATAGTCTGCGTTTGAACGGTCTAAACACAACAACAACACCACAAAAACTAAACTGCAGATCAAAAATCCTGTTTCCGAAATACACGAGGTAATTCACACATTGTCGTAGTCCTAAAGACACAAGTTCAAGATCAATGGTGTGTTCCAGCTTTTTATATACCAAAAATAATTATTATTATAGTGATATCCTTCCAGTGTTGTTTGAAATAAATAGATTGTGCATTTTACCTTGGGCAGCAGGGCAAAAGAATGGCCCACGATAACATTTGGATAAAATGTATATTTTTTTTCTTCTTTTTCCTCCTTCATTCAAAACAGCTTTTAATAAAAAACATCATAATAATTGAACTTCAAATAAATTAAACCCTGTGTCACGTAAAAATAATTCATCGGTATTCGCAGTAATCCATGCCATATAACATGCATTTTATATAACTTTGGACTCAAAGGAAACCGCACATGATAGCTACGAAAACAAAATATATAATTGTTCTATAAATAACCAGTTCTTTGTCTACCCCCACTCTTGGTTCGTGGCTTTTATAACCTGGTAATATCCTCGCCATGCTGTGCTCCGGTGAGTTCGTCGGGGGCCCCTGAATTAGTGGCCGAGGCAGCGGCCACTCCGCCGGCTGCTGAGCTTGTGTTGGACCCGGAGGAGGAAGATCTCACTTTGGTGTTCGGAAGCCTGTGATCTTTTTTCCATTTCATCCTGCGGTTCTGAAACCAGATTTTAATTTGTCGCTCGGAGAGAACCAGCGTGTGTGCGATCTCGATGCGCCTCCGCCGTGTTAAATACCGGTTATAGTGGAATTCCTTCTCCAATTCTAAGACTTGCTGCCGGGTGTATGCTGTCCTAGACCGCTTTGGCTCCGTCCCATTGTAACCAGAGTTCACTGGAAAAAGGAGAAGTGGAGAGAAAGAGAGACACAGAAGGGAGGAAAGGAGGGGTAAACAAGAATGGCCTCAACTGAGATATGGCTGCAAAGATTTATTGGACATGAATGTTTAGCTGTTTGAGAAATTTAAATGGGAAGTTAAGAACTTCTCAGCGTAATGAGAGGACACTCACATCCAACCATGATCTAAATTATTAATGCAAGATTACAAAGCTCAGTTTTTTTCCCTCTTATTCCTTTCTCCCCCTCTCTCTGTCGCGCAATACATAACAGCAGAAGCCACATGGTGATACGGCTGCCCTGAGTATACCTCGGCTATAAAATTTATGGTGGGTGTAATTACCAATGCCGAGTCGTAAATCCGCCTCAATTGTGCCATTTCAAAGGCTTCCCTGCTATCGAAGCAGGGGCTGGCAACGAGATGGGAGTCAGAGGGACAGATAAAGGGAGGGAAAAGGGAGAGAGGAGCACGAGGAGAGCAGGGAACATAAACACACAAGTTGCCTACCAGTGCTGACGTGAATTTTCTTCATCCATGGGTACACCACAGGCTGTTTGGAGGAGGCTGTGCTGTTTGGATGCTCCGGGGTAGCTTGGTTGCAGGCGGAGGTGGCGGCCGGTGGGGTGGCAGGGGACATGGACAACTGTGGGGTTTCACATGAAGCGGGCTGCCCTTTCCCTGTCAGCAGGTGCGCAGAATGGGGTATTCCATGTCCCCGTGGCGTGTCGGGCTCAGGGATGCTTGCACAGTTATACTGGCGCTCTTGGTAGCTCGCCCGCGGAGGATATAACTCCTGGTGGTGATGCTGGTAGCCAGTGTCCCTTGCGCGGCTGTAATATTCTGGACTATGCTCAGGGATGTAGTTATTTTGCGAATATTCCTCGCATGGAGGAAATTTCGGATCAATGTAGTTAGACTCCATCAAATACGAGCTCATGATCATTAATTTCTGGAGTGGAAAATAATTTTTCTAGCTTTGTCGTTTTTCTGCTCCATAAAGCCCTCCTACTTGCGAGCAGCCCTGTAAAGTTACTTTAACCACGTGACCCAATGGCCCAATAGCAGAGTAAGAGGTAGTTCCCGGATAAGGAACCAGAGGTATTTAGCATACCTACAGTCGCCATTGTGGGCACAAAGCTCTCTCTCTCTCTCTGCCTGTGCCTGTCTCTCTCCCCCTCCTTCTCCTTCACCACCCCCTCTCTCTCCCTCCCTCTCTCTGGTTGTGTTACCAAGGCAATTGATCTTGAGGACAAAACTAGTAGCTGCTGACCAAGGAAAAAATAAAACAGGCAAAATCCACTGGTCTCAATTATTCAAAAGGGACAATGGTTCGCCAAGGATAAGGCACAACAATAGAGAACCAATCATTTTTGCTAGTTTGCATGTCTTATATAAAGGTTGTCTGCTAATTAATGAAGCCACAGTCTTTACCAACAGCACTTCAGCTGTGAAACAGATTACGGTCCATTAATACAGTTAAGAACTGGAGCTCCCTGTGTCTGTAAAGGGGTAATTCTAAAAGAATTTCAGCACTAATTCTTGCCAGGTTGTTACTCCTTATATTCGAGAGAAGTGGAGAGGTGAGGTGCAAGGGGGGTGTGGCTGAATTTGGATATCAGGCTTGATCATTTATAAACCTGGACAAGACTGGACATGAAGAGACAGCTGCCTGAGAAAAGCCTCCCTCCCACATGATATATGCTCCAGTTCTGAAATAACTATCCTTTTTCTTTCAGGTTATTCGGCAAAAGAATTTACATCTGTTTTTAATTTGAAGTTTAGCCAGAAAAAAATGTGTGTCTGATTTAGATTTTTGTGATAACACATTCTCAGCCAAAAAGCTGTCTGTGTAGCGGCAAAATGTGTGAAACCAAAGGGGCTGCATCTTAAATGAACAAAGTATAAACAGTATATCATGCTGGTTCAACTTAGTGGTGCTCAAATGAAAAGCAATTCAAGCCAATCTATCTTCAACCTGAGGGAATTATAAACTAAATTAAAGCTGTATTCATGTAAAGTTTTATTCGATTTGGGGTCTTTCTGTGCCCCCAGCAAAATGCCATAACGCTGCAACATATTTTAAAAACACAGATCAATGATACATAATACAGCAAATAACAGAGCAGGGCTGTACTGATTCCACAAATCTGACAACTCTGAGCAGAGTACAACATCATTCTGAGGCCGTAAATCTGTCAGGACTGAAACCAGATCAGCATGACATCACAAACCAGTGAGTCTGAAAAAGCTCTAATCTGTTCACTTTCAGGACTTGTACTGTGTCATATATGGGTTGAGCAGAATGCTCAAAGTTGGTTCTAGGACCAGTGCCACATCTTAGTCAGGAGAGCTTAATTTATAATCCCTCCCATATATAAGGAAGCTAGAGATGCTTGTAAATAGAGATCAGAGATTTAACTCTTCAGGGCTGCATTATTTAACCATCATGAGGGGACAAGTAGCCATGTCTGCAATTCTCTGCAGATGTTGTGAGCTTTGAAAGGGATGTTGAATGAGCAAACTACATCTGCTGGGCACTGATCCTGATATGGGATAACAACAAAGGGGCTGAAAGGCATATTCCATAAAAGACAACATGAAGAGGACTTCAAAGAGTGCAGCATCTCTAAATATGCACAGAAATAACTAATTTAATATTTGAACATGTTTCATTGACATTCATGTGTTTTTTAAAAAGTATTTTCACACCTATTTCCAAACATTCTTTATTTAAACAGATATGCACCATCTTCCATTAATTACATGCTGACTGATGAACTGACCATCAGCTAAATTACTGAAAGTCCTCTTTTCAAATGTGAACTGACTCTGTTTGGTTGTTTATGCTTGCTACAGGTTCCAATTCTTATTTCAGCCAGCTGTAAACAAGTTAGTGGCGAGTTAACCCCCAAATATCTTGATAGCTTATGCTTCCAATAAACAACCAATTTTAAAAAGGAATAATAATAATAATAATAATAATAATAATAATAATAATAATAATAATAATAATAATAATAATAATAATAATAATAATAATAATAATAATAATAATAATAATAATATAGTGCCTCTTGAGCAATAATTGCCATGTACAGATGTGAGAGCACGTAACTATTTTGGTCAACAGCTGCATACTGCAACACAAGCAATCTATTGTCATAACAATAATGACATAATAAGGTTCAAACGACGTGAGCGTGCATATCATAGTTCTGGCCGTACTGTTTGTAAAGAATGCACACGACATTTCTATTACTGCTCGCGAGGATGTTCGAGGCGTTTTATAGAGCAATAAAAGCCGTAAATCAGTCACTTTTAAACGACCCCTGGTCTCTAACGTGTTTTACAGGGTCCTACACAGTAGTAGCCACCCGCTGCACACATGGCTTTACTCTGTGGCCTACCTACACAACCCATGGCTGTTTCGGACTATGAACACATTATGTGACAGTGTTATTGCACCGTTATAAGTGTCCGGGTCCAGGCTCCAGGAATCATCGCCCATGCTTGTTTGCAAAAAAAAAAAATAGGAGAGGAGAGGATTCAAAGCTAAAGAGACGTGAGAAAGAAGAAGCAGATGCAGAACAATCCACTGGCTGGCGCGTGGTATTTCAGTTGCCCATGTATTCCTGTAGAGACGTATTTGCGATTGTTTTTACTCCACACAAATTCGGTTCTACAGGGTACATATAGACAACTAATGTGTTTTTAGTTTGTCGCTGCAGAGGTGGTCTGCCGGGTAAACGTCTTTGCAAGCTGGTTATCATGTCTGACATCGAACTGGCATGCATTACAAAGAGGTGCCATAACACAGTCCCCTGCTGCCACAGAGCAGAAATATTCCGCAAAGCGTAGGCCAAAGCGGTTGTTGTTTATCAGGATTACTGAAGCCACAAACATAAACCAGATCTCTGCTATTGGAAATGTCCTCTCAGTAAAAAAAAAAAAAAAAAGGAAAAAAAAGACTCGTGCGCACACACATATGGCTGCACACACCAACACACACGCTTAAGCAGAGGACAGAAAGGGTCTCTTTTCTCCACATTCAGCCTCTGCCTTTGAGGTGGCTCCTGTATGAATATTCAGCCACAAACACGCAGGACACAAAGGGACGGCGTGACAGCGCAGATGAAAAATAAGTTTCTATTGTTCCCAGCCATTTCTTCTGCTCGCTATTACCATACTGACCGCTCCGTAACCTTTCTTGCTGCCACTCTGGAAGCTAATGAGAAAAGCCTCGGATGAAAAATGTAATATCGGACATGTGACCTGTTTGGAGGTTATTAAAAACAGAAAGCATGCTCACGTTGTGAATCGATGGAATTGATCAAAGTGGAGGTGCACATGGAATTTCGAATACCGTCAAAAACGCCTAAATCCGAATTTATCTTTACTGGTATCAGTTCGATTGACTTTGCACAGATGTGTTTGATCATTTTTTAAACTTTTTCAATATTTCCAACGTAAGATAACCGAGCACTGAACTGTCTCAGAAACGAGCACGGAAGACTGAAGCCATATTAATTTGCTTTGCCATGTCTAAACACATAGTGTTCGCTGTGCACCCAGTCGGTGTGAGAGAGCAGCACGCAGCCATACTCCCTCTCGCCCCATGCGCTTTGGCGCACGCATTTTAATATTAGTTAGACAGCCTGACCCGCGTTTCACCCCTCGTGTTTGACTGGTTCCAATAGTTCACTGCCAAGGATTATTGATGGAGAGACAGCAATGAATTCTTTTCCCTCACAAATGGTTTTCAGATCGTGCACCTAGTTCAATAACTAGTTATAATGTAGAAGTAGAAAAAATGAGACCCTCAGGCGGACTAATTTGATGTTTCATTTGTTCGTTTGAGAGATTGTCAAGTTTTCGTCCTCCCTCCCCCCAACTGCAAAATAGCAGCTGTACAAGCGTGTTCACACATGTAGCTTACATGTGTAAACAAAATGAATCTGTGCAAAAAAATATAGGCTACATATACATGAGGAGGTCCGTGCGTAGCTGTTTTCAATTTGGTGGCCGAGTGCCTGACCTGGATGTACAGGGCAGCAATATTGTGTTCCCTGATGAAAACGGTTACGATGCGCTTTTAATCAAACCCTTAACCTAATAGCTTTTACACATTTACTCTCCCCAGGTGTAATAGCGTTATGCTGGATCGTCCAGTTGAAAAAAGAAAGTTTTAATGAAGTGCAGACAGACTGTACGCTAGTTTTATGGGAATCCTCTTTGCAGGCGGTAGCCAGATGAGCAAAGGTGCTTTTACAAATGATATTACAAACCGATGGTTAGTTTTGCTGTAACGATAGGGTTTAGCACAGTTAAATGCAGCTAACCTCCCAAACTGAAATTCCTATGGTCTTTTTATAAGTTAGGTCCAGTAAGCTTGTATGGGCTTAAGATGGTTTTAATAAAACTATTGCTTAAGAAGAAAGTTCCAGACATCACTAATGGGTGACAACAATAAATAAATAAACAAATAAATAAGTAAGTAAGTAAATAAATAAAGGCATTTTCAAATTCCTGATGTGAGAATAGACAGCTGTTTGCCTTCGGCTAAATTGCAGGTTCAGCCATGGCAGTTCAGTCCTGACTGAAGTCAGGTGGACATGCGTGGAGTGATGTTACACTTACGGATAAATCCACGCCTGCACTCATTCTGACCCGACGGAGTGTCTGAAACAAAAAAGAAAAATTCTGATTAAAAAAAGCCCTGCGATGTTTGTCTGTCTGAGATCATTAAAAAATAAGCTATTTACTGCCAGGATCACTTTGGTGTAAATTCAGTTTGGGCCCATTTCAAATGATTAGCATTGAAATCTTTTATAAATCGGTGCAATCGAAATTAAGATTTTTAGGGGGGGGGGTATCCTAAAATAATTCTTTATGTTTCTTCTTTGAGAATCTAAAAATTAATCCTATATTTGAATATTTAAACTTCAGGACATTTCGTTTGCCTACTGAAGCAAGCCTGTGCTACAGAATATCTCTGTCATGTAGCTCCAACAGAACAGGGACCGATGACAGAAAATTAGGACGGTTCTTTTTCAAACAGTGTAACTAAATTTACAAGCTTTTTGGTATTTCCTTGGGCGAGTGCGCTATGAATAGAAATCATTGTATTTCAGCGGAGATGAATTATGTCGAACAGTCAATAAAAAAAAATCCTGACTCTGTCTTCACATCGCAAATAAATTCTTGCCGTGTTCTGAAACTATGTAATGGTGCTTTATGGTTCTTATTTGGACTCTGACAAAGGGAAGTCTGTGCTCACCCGGAAATGACCTCTGCGGATTGAATGATGACGATGTCAGCTCCACAGGTCAAAGAAAGGAATACAAGAGCACAGCGAAAGCGGATGTTTACGCCGTTTTCACTTTTATTGGGAGGCTATTGTGTTATTTTTTTAGTTTTAGGACGAAACTATAATATTTCTGTTTCAAATTTCCTGGTTGCCAAAGAGTCACAAGTACGGCATTCTTTCGATATGCTGTGCACTGTGGCCTCATTCTAAAAAAGCATTTTCTAATAGGAAATGTAAATTAATATTTTGTTTTTGACAGATAAATTAACACAAACATTTTTAGACAAAAGCTTATTGTTTTATCTGTCTCCTGATATATAAAATGAATTAAACAAAATAAAAGAATCCTCTATGATATCATGGCATGATACCCCCCAATTCTCACCCAGGAGCGTGTTACACAGTGCCCCCTATTGAAAGTGTAAGATTGATCCTGGACACCTGGGGGCTAACCTCTAACTTTTTCCTGTCAAAAACAAACAACACTTAGTCAAATAAGGCACACACCAGCAAGGGGATCCTGACAGCAACGTCTTAGGCAGAAAACAAGCCGGAAACGTCTCATTAGGATGAGAGCTTAAAATTGAAATAGGCCTTTTCATTTATTGGCAAATAGTCCTTGTAGGGGCTTCCTGATAATGCATCACTGTTTGCAGGTGCACCCCTGTTGCACCATGCGCCTCTTAGCCTCCATTAAACTCATTAGAACGAGACTTAATATCAAAATGTGCCCTTCCACACGCTGAATAAAAGCGGAGAGCTGCTTCTGAAGGCGGGGCTGTTTGCTTAGACATGAGGGTAATTGAATAAAGTGTCCAGCAGAAGCACAGAAAATGCGTGAGGATTAAAGATCACACTGTCCCACCGGTTTCCAACCGGATCAGCATTCTGCCCATAAAACGAAATGAGTCCAACGAAGAGTTGGTGTGATTATTTGCTCAGCACTAAAATAAAAAGAGGGGAGATAGAGAGAAAGATAGACATTTGCACGCTATAGGGTAACTGGGGGAAAAACTGTCTAAAGATGACATCCAGACTGCTTTGGCTGGACTTTGGGCCGTCTTCAAATAACACTGTGTTCCAAAAATGACCTTCCAAAAACATGACGCCATTTCACCAGCACACGCAGTCCCCTAGTTTCAAGGTGAAACAATAAAGTCAACCACTGAAATAGTTTTTTTCTTCAGCTCTTAAAATAAAATAAAAAAAGAAATATGTCTTACAAATTTTAAGCAGAGTCAATGTCATTGTTTGCAGAACAGACTCCAAAAGGGAAGATTCTTAATAATCCCCCCACCACTCCCCCCCAAAAAAATCTATTCACAAATCCCATCCAAACAATTCTGTTGCAGACACTCTGAGACTGTGTGGTTTAAAGAGGGGGAGGAAAAGGGGGGCTGGATGGGGAGGAAGGTCTCTGGTGGATTTTTCTTAGTTCTGTTCCACTTTTTGTCTTGCAAGCAGACAGATTTCTTACAAAAGTTTTTTTCTTTTCTGGCACTTAAAATTCTAACGTGCATAGCAAACTGTTGAATCTTGCTGTTTAACACGGTGGGCCAAATTTGCTGCAGGATTTAAAATATCTAATCATCAGTATCTTTGTTATTACGGCCTTTATCCAGAGAGAAGTTAGATTTAAAATACATTCACGTTCACCAAATGGCTATGATCGGTTTCTCTGCATCACCCTTTTTGTATTTGTTTTTTGTTTTTAAGGGGAGGGGAGGGTGAATAAAACATGCAGATATCCCTTATCACGTATCGACCTGAACATTTTCCGTACACTCAAAAATCCTCATTTTACACACGTTCACCATTCACGGCCAAAGAGTTTTATCACGAAGTCAAACGGTCAAAAGCTCACGCATTCCACGTCAAACTAACACACAAAATACGCCAAAAAAAAAAAAAACAATTCTCAGGGTTGAAAAACGGCAGACGCAGGCCTCTTAGTCAAAGTTAAAAGCAACTTACAGCCGCAGCTCGCAGAGCTCCGTGTGGCTCCACTCCTCAGTCCGCAGAAAGGTACTGCATCCCCACTGCCACAAAGCGCTTTCCTCCTTCGATAAGGGGAAGCCAGCAGCTGCGATTCCGGACAGTTAAGATTATATATGATGTGTATATATCGAAGGTTTGTCAGCTCTTCCAGGCCATAAAACCCACTTAAATGACACCACGTGCTCCCACTGCACCATTCACAGGCCCTGCTTGGGGCAATTGGCATATGTAACCTTGTAAACTTTAAAATACCCCTAAAAGAAAGACATAGAAAAAGGGACTGAATACAGCGTCCACATGTAGGTTAGGCCCAACAGAGCGAGAGAAAGTGGACGCTGTGCTGACCGCTTGTCTTTAGGTCCAGGAAGCTCTGTGGGAAGCTATTAGTTTGAGAGGTGAGTTGATTTTTTTTATTTTCTTTAAGTAGTGGTGGAGAGAAAAATGACCTCATAACCTCGGGCTATACTGTGTTATATCTACTTCCAACGTTCCTATTGAATTCAGTCACTTAGCAAGTGGCTTGATTTTTATGTCCTCCATAATACTTTACAGTTCTTTTTTTTCCTTAGGTACTGTGGGATTAAACAGCAAGGCGATATCATAAAAGTGGCCATATGGCCTTTACACTGATGACGCTTCAGTCTACGGTGACAGGAAATGAAAGTTTAGCGTCCATTTTGTGTTGTTATCACAGGTTAGTGTGTCCCTTCCTTCCCTGACAAAACAGGAAACGTGGACTGGTGGAAGAGTGGCAATAAAGTTTTATGAGGGCTTTAAACTTCAGAGCGCGTTTGTCAGCCTGAGAAATTCTGGGGGAAAACTAAAAGTACACAGTCGAGCAAGAGAAGTCTGCACTCGGAGGACGTGCAACCTATCCAATAATATGATCTAAAGCTTTTTGATAATTGTTCGTTCAAAGTCTGTCTCAAGTTAAGGGGCGAGACGATAGAAGTGGGCACACTGACAGTAGGAAATGTCCTTAATTATTTTATTGGTCACAATCCACAAACAGACCATCTATCAGTTAGTCTAGGCCTTGGCTTTTCCTGGCAACTTTAGCTGACAGAGGGGGGAAAGAGATAGCTTCATTGCACATTACATTATCATCACATATAGTTACTGAAGTACACACATTTCAGATTCATAGGAATATGACACACAACAGGGAGCCGCTCACAATGACATTGCTCACCGGACACACCAAACGTTCAGACAACAATCTTGACTGCAACACATTGACTTTAAAAGAAACGAAGGGGGGGAAACGTGGCTGCTAACTCTTTGCTTGTGGGACAAGTTGTGATTTATTTTGCCTTTTTCTTGATTCATCGACCTTAGATTTTTAACACGATGACATAGCTGGAGGGATGCAGGCCCCCCGCCCGGTCACCGCTACACTTAGCCCAACAGTGAGCCCAGATTATTAATATTGTGCAGCTTTTAAGTGCAACGCAGACTTAAGCCTGGCAGCGTCAGGGCCCCTCTCAAAGCTCCTGTTCCCCTTCGCGCAGTAAAGTGAGGTTATCATCGCATAGGCGGCAAATTAATTTAGAAATGTAAACCGATTGATCAAAGTGAGTGATATTCAATACATTAGGTCCCAAACTGCAGCAAGTGACACATAATTGGTGATGAAGCACACAGAGCGGTGTCATGATGTCATTGCTCCTAGCGGTTCATCCGAAGGTCAGGCGGCACTCCAGCACTGTGCAGGCAGCGAGGGGCTGAAAACACGCCGCGTGCATGCACCCACTTCCCGGGGTGCAACTTTTACTCCTTCACTTTGATCTTTGAGTCCTTCTTCCACTTCATTCGTCTGTTCTGGAACCAGATTTTGATCTGCCTCTCGTTTAGACACAGATTGTGGGCGATCTCTATGCGCCTGCGGCGACTCAGGTATCGGTTGAAGTGAAACTCTTTCTCCAGCTCCAGAGTCTGGTAGCGGGTGTAACTGGTCCTGGACCGCTTACCCTCCGATTCTAAAGTGGTATTAAAATAAGTTAGTGTTCAAGAGCATCATCGTTGTCAATAGATATTGATAATAGGCAAGGATACTGTTGCATAAAATAAATCTCGGTTATCCACAAAGTACACACTGCAAGCAAAGATCGACGCATAGCTGTGGATTTGTGCAATAAAATGTATGAAGTGCTGATAAGGATGAGGAGATAAATATACCAAGCAAAAAGAAAGAGGGCCCTCTGCTTTGCTTCAAACTTGAAAAACAATATCCCAGGTTAATAAATCGTCTTTAATTTCACTACTCTAAATAATATCGTTGTTAAATCTGGGCCTCCTTTTAAACATTGCCTCAGCCTGATAAAGCTGGGCAGCAATGAAGAGGTTTGCAATGTTTTGCAAGCAAAAACATATAGTTCAAATAAACAAAATTAATAATACATGGAAACTGATATTTGCCATATGTATATACAAATATATTTTTTATGTATATTTATATTTATATATCTATCGTGCTACATAAAGCCACAGGCCTGTGGTGCTTGTTTGATGTGAAATTGGAAAATGTGCCTCTGGATATTTGCATAATGTCGACGAGGTTGTTGGGGGGTTTTCAGAAAATATGTTTAGAGTCTATGTTGCAGTCTAGTCAGTCGTATGTCTGCCGGCATGGAGAAGAAGCATGCCTATTCAAATCTTTTCGAGGTGAAAAGTTCATGATTAGGTCAGGGCATTGGTGTTTCCCAGAGTTCAATTTAAGGCTAAAGCGTTTCTTTCTCAGAGTCCCGTGATGTAAAACACGAACGATAAAGGGCAACAACTAATGCTCTGATTTGGATTTGAGGTATCATTCCATAGTTGTATCATAGTTTTGCTCTCTTATCCAATTATACAACCATAAATCACACCACAGATCACCTCTTCACCGTAGCAGAGCAGGTTTACGAGCAATGGATGCCTTTGTCATAAAATTTATGACCACGAGTTTTTATTATTTCCTGCGTTTGGCCTATAAAACTCAAGAGGGACAACTGGAACGAGCGACAAGGAGAGTTGTTACGTTAAGAGTGAAAAAGGGAAAGCGTCTTAGCCGCACTTTTAGAAAAGAGGCAAACTTTACCGTGGCTCATGTGCAGTTTTGTCATCCATGGATAAATCTGTGGCTGCTGCTCACTGTCCTGACGCTGGCTCACATTTGTGTTTCGTTTCAATGACTGCGTGTTGTCCGCGTTTTTGTCGCTTTCCTGGCTCTTGTTGCCGCCGGATTTGGCGCTCCTGTCGGGCTCTCTGTCCAGCCCTCGTCCCAGCAGAGTGCTGCTGCCATAGCTGAGCCCGCTAGCGTCCACGGACGAGCTACTGGAGACCATGGTTATCCGTGGTCCTGACGGGAGAGGAGTATCCGTGCTGCCACGCAGGCTAGTTTTCATCTCCTCCCGCTCGACAGAGGTCGTGGGGACGGGACAAGAGTAAATCCCGTTCACATTAACACCCTCATAACGGCTGGACTTGCGCCCAGAAAGATCGAAACTAAACATAGTGTTAGGAGAAGTTGTCTCGCTTGTTTGCCTGAGACTGGAGCTGTCAACATAGGTACTCATTTTAACCACCGACACTTTCTTTTGGAAACTACAGAGGGCTGCGGGAAAGGAGCATTTCCTTGTTTGTGTTGATCATTGCTTTTCTTTGTAGACGCTTTTGGAAAATTCAGAGCTGTCTACCCTTAAAAAAATAATCCAGGATTTATAGGTGGAGAAGGCTTTGGTATCTTTTTTTTTATTCTTGATCCGGCGTGCTCTGCCCAAATATGGGGTATTTGTATGCGATCACGTGCGCATGTTGGCCAGTCATAAATTGGCTTGATACTCAATGGGGATATTGATGAATAGGAGAAACGTGTCCGGTAAACTTTGGGCTGTTGGTTGTTGGGGACCAGGCTGGGGTGTTTAGCGCAAAAAGGGCAGGACAGTAAGACAAGAGCGTCATCTGGTGTCTGGAATGGAGAAAGGACGGACAGGAGCGACCTCTGACGCGCTGACAGTCCAACAGCATACTCTTTGTAGTAGTAGTAGCAACGATAATAACATTAATAATTGTGACAATAAAAATAATAATAACAATAAAGTAAACAGCTACAACATTTTTCTATTTGTATCTGCATACGTTTCTTGATATATGAACACAGCTGTGTATTTGAACTATTGTAAAGAAGCGGGGAAAATGACGGGATGTTTGTGTTTATACTGTCCAAATGCTCATTCCCATGATACCAACCCAAAAAAGGCGTCCCAAATTTGATTTTAAAGAGGACATAGCAAATAAAATTGTGCGTAAAATCTCTCCAATAGCCAAACGTCTATTGCTTGTCTTGACAACCCACTGAATATTTTAGGAAACGGGAAAAGAAAGAGACTCGTGATGAAATTTTACAAAGTAAGGGACATTTTTCCCCAGTCTTAAAGAATTTTGGGCTTAATTGAAATCTGCCTTTTGAAAGACGTCTAGTTCATGTTACAAAACGCAAACAATGACAAGAAGACAGGACCAGGGAGAAAGTTTTACAAAGATTTTATTTCATGATACACTGTTATGACAAAACATGACATACTGTTTAACTCTCAAACAAAAGTGGAGAATTACTAGTGTACAAATCTATCCCACAAGAAAAGCGTATTATATGAAATGATCAAAAACAAGGAGTTAGGCGCAATTTTACATAATGCAACTCCTAACAAAGCGAGTTAAATGCATAGAGACTGGCGGAATGGACATAATATACTGTTGCTTTTATTATATACAGGCGCTTGCTTTTTTCGTGTGGATTGGAAACTCTCCGTGCAACTCTCAGGTAAATGCAGGGCCCTTTTCTGCGGACAATTCAAGTACTAGTTTACGCTGTGATCAAGTGAGTGTCCACCCGGTCCTTTTTGCTTAATGCCGTGGAATGTGCATGTACAATAACGAGCTTAGTCAAACCAACACTGTATTGCGTGTGGTGATCAAAGAGTTCACAGTGATGGATGGGGTGTGGGTGGTAAATACACAGATTTCCTGGAATGGGAAATAACGCAGAAAATAATACTTCTTTTTATTTTCACAATACAAGTGAGACATAGCAACAATAATAATAATAATCATAATAAAAAAATATCGATGCTCCAAATGTCACAGGGACCAAACTGTGGATGAAATCATTTCTAAGGCTCCACACACTCCTGTGGTCAATATGAGTTAAAGAGCAGCAGGGCAGCCATCATGCAGTGAAGTCGCTCTCAAGTCCATATAGATTTTTAGGTAGTTACGTTGGGTTTTAATGGTAATCAGGTGATTTCCTCCCCTCTTCTTTCTAACTATTCTTTCTTCTTGTCCTCATCCTTCCCTTCTTCCACTGCGCTATTGCGCTCCTCTTCCTGTGAGGCTCCTGTCTGTTCATTTCCAGACACCGTGGAGGTCAGGTTGCTCTCTTTCTTCCATTTCATGCGTCGGTTCTGAAACCAGATTTTGATCTGTCGCTCCGTTAAACAAAGCGCATTGGCGATTTCGATGCGTCTGCGCCTGGTCAGGTAGCGGTTGAAGTGAAATTCCTTCTCCAGCTCTAGTGTTTGGTAACGAGAGTATATTTGACGTCCTCTGCGCCTGTCCGTCCCATAGCCCACTCCTGCTGGAATACAAAAGTAAAGGCACTAATTTAATCGCCCACAAAGCCAAGTCACGCTTCACATTGAAACATGCCTCTGCCTGTGGTCTGATTATACTTCAGGCGGTGCTAAATAAGATAGTTGATCTCAAGTTGTGCCACAGCGTTAGAGCGAAAAATCCTAAATCTACAGTAAACCATAATTGCAACTCGGATATTCCCAAGAGAATACTCTGTTTATTAATGCAAATTATGGAACCATCCTAACACATCCTTTCTGTATCATGTTACCGATTATGGCCACTATATCATTCTTAAAATGAAAGCTGTTTGTTTGCACATGTTAGAGCTCATCTACAAGTCAAGGGGATACAGTAATGTTTTATGGGGCCATAAAAAGTAACTTACTCTCTTGGTAAGACAAATCGTAAAACTGGCCCATTTCCTTAATTTATTTGTCGTAGTAAAACTCACCGCTGTGTGAGTTCATTCGCTGCATCCACGGGTAGATCGGGATGTTACTTTTCTGCTCCTGGGCTCCTGCTCTTCCTTGATCCAGACTGTACTCTTGAGCAATGTGGCTTTGTGTGTTGAGTCCCATGTTTGTTTGTCTGCAGCTGGGCAGCACGTCCTTGTCTTGAAGAAACACATTGGATCCGTAATCATACTGTGTTCTGCCAGAGCCAAACACGACATTATCTTGAGGGGAGTAGAAAGGTGCATATATCCGATTCTGGGTCACGGCAGCGCCGTAGGACGAAAAATGTCTGACTGTGTCATAGGTGGTGGAGTTCAGAGGGACGTTAGGCAAAACATCTTGACCACCGGATAAATGGCAGGAGAGCGACGGGTTTGCGAAATAAGAATTCATACCTTGCTTGTAACCCTCTCTCCAACTCTCCCCACTTCTTTATCGCTCTCTTTTCAATCTCCTTTTCAGTAAATCTTCCTCCACTCTGTGTCTGCCAACTGCACGTTTCTCCAAGGTCTTCGGCTTTTTCCTCGACTTTCCGCCTCTCTAACTGGAAGGGGGCTACTTTGAGGATTGAATATTATTAATTTCCAATCTCCGGTTAAGACGCACAAACCCGAGTGTTATAGCCGAGGCTTGGCTCGGTGAGAGACAATATGACAATGTCAGCTGACCGTTCTCAACCAATTGAGAAGCAGGAGTTGAGACGAAACTGTAGCTTTTAGCTCAGAGCTTGAACATTAGTGCTAAATGCCGATAAACACAGCGTAGACTTGGAGTGGCACACTATTCAGCCCGGCTGGATATGAAGTTTTTTTGGCTTGAAGTTTAAAAGTGTGCTGTGTTTAAAGGGAAACCACCGAGCAGAATGTGGCCAATGACATTTCAGTGCTGTGATTACATGGAAGGGAAGCAGGAAATCTGGATGAAAATACATGGAAACCTGTCCATGTGTGTCTTAGAGGGTGTAATTCAGATAAAAATTAACAGCTATTATGAAATATAATACCGATCCCCGAACGGAAACAGTAATCTCTTAGTGCGTCTGTGTGTGTGAGTGTGTGTGTGTGTGTGTGTGTTGTTAACTCAGATTTTATTTCACAACACCACAACAGAGACACAGGCTACAGCAGCTGCTCTCAGTCGTTGCATTTTTATTGGAAGTCAAACGAATATTAGGCATTCAGTGTTTATCTCAGCCAAATCAAAGAGTTCCCAACTAACTGTTAATGTTCCCTTTGTGTATGAATTATCTGGCAAGTGAGCACTTTCCATGCTTTAGCAGTGAACTGGGGGAGGGTGTAGGTGGTAAGAATGCGTTTATGGTCTCTCTTCTGTGAGGGCAATAAAACAAGTGACGTTCCCCAGCTCACCAACAACTATCTCTGCAGCAGAGCTTTGCAACTCAGGCAGAAATCTCTCCGGTTCAGAAAAACGAAAGCCCCGCACAGCATGAGGAGGCAAAGCAAGAGAAGGGAGGGGAATCGATTGCAGGTACACCATTAAGAAATATTATTAAGAACTGTAATTATGTGAATCACTTCTCCCATTATCTTAAACAATAAAAGTAAACAAAAAAAAAACTAAACTAAATAATCAGCTTTGCGGTTTTGCTGTCCAGCGAGATGTCAGACAAACCGCTGCACAGGCCAGCTGTGGCCGGTGCTCACGGTGAGCGGCTGCTGCTGCTCAGGTACACTCTCTTAAACTCCCAGCATTAAAATGCACGTTTCAGAACACGTTTCTCACACCGACCAGTCCAACTGAAATCGTCCCCCACAGCACGTTCGTGTCTTCTCTGTTCTGAGCTGATCTTGTGGCACGGAATTCCCTTTGCGGAAGCAGAAACCGACAATTATCTCTGCAGCAAATTATGGGTTAGAACATCACTTTGGAGGTGTTTGGTACATATCTTGCACATCTATTAAAGCAAAACGGGGTGTCTGTTAATTCAGAAATTATTGCACGATGGAACACATCTTGTGCGCTTTTCGGAATGAATTCTTGAAAAAGAAAAAGTTTAGGACACGGCATTTTATCTTACTGATATCCAATTCTGCCAATTTAAAGGCTTTTAAACGGAGTGAAAAATAAAACTCTATGCATGCACTTGAAAGGGTAATTTCGCATTATCTCTCCGTTTTGGAACAAGCCATAATAGATACCAATAAAATAATCAATAATGCTATTGAAAACGTCTGCTCAAACGCGGTCGCTTTGGCTACAGAAGCCCATTGGTTCAGCTCAGTGATTTCTTCAATACAATCCTAAACGTGCAACACTGTTTGGTCTGTTGTTTGGAAACTTGAAAAGCCCATAAAAGAGACAAGAACAAAGAGAAGGAAGTAGCTGGTGCAATAAAAGTTTCTCGTCGCCTATTCGTGCCCATATGTGACATCCGAATCGAGGAGAATTCAGACAAAAAACAGCAAAAAGTTGGAGTCTGTATTGCGCAGACATTGTTCTTTGATTTTTTTAATGCACTTTACGTGATATTTTCCTCTGATTTTTAGAATTAAGTTACTCGTCAGATGATGAAGGGGAAGAAAAGAATTCCAAGAAAGGACGAAAATACGAGCGTTTAAATCATTTTCCATCTCTCACTGTCAGAGAATAGAAGGTTTGGCACTAAATGCATGAAAACTAAATATGAAATCATGCCTTGCTCGTCCTCTCGCTTCGCATTAAAAAAAACAAAAGGCTAAATGTGGAAAAAATCGGCTCTCACTAGTGTGACTTTCTTAATTTGTCACACTCACGACGTCAAAAACAGGATGTGTATTGGACTTGGAAACGCCATTCGTTTCAGTTTACCATTTCCCCTGACTTCACTCAATTAGCCACATCTATTTCTCACAAAAGCGTTCAAAACTAATTCAAAATTCGAATCTTCACTAAACAAATGCAAACGATGGAATTTTGTCATTTTATCCTATTTTCTGTTTTGCTTTCCAAACCCAGTTTTTCCCCTCTATTTCTGTTGCTCTCACACACAAACAGGAAAAACACGCTTGTCCATAAAGTTGGGGCTGTAAATAAAGGCTGAACAGTGAAGCCAATGTGTGGACTGGAATGCAGCAGAGGTTGTGTCAGTGTGCAGAATCAGAAAGGTCATTCTT
Source organism: Menidia menidia (assembly GCA_907169785.1). NCBI lineage: Eukaryota > Metazoa > Chordata > Actinopteri > Atheriniformes > Atherinopsidae > Menidia > Menidia menidia. The sequence goes on along the minus strand of CAJRST010041110.1, from coordinate 9,066,477 downwards.
TCCCCAGAGTTTTAGTGTTTTATTGCGGCCCGTGAGGCAAATCACATGCACGGCTTTAGATGCACGAAGAGGGGAAGCCTTTTGGTTCACGTTTCCACGGTTTGAAAAAAAGGCACAATTTGACCTGTGATGAGCGAGTGAAAAAGAATCGTCTCAGAAGAAAATATTGTTTGAAACGATAGTCTGTATAAATAAAGGAAGTGATTGCGCAGCGTTAGGGATGAATCAATGTGCATATACAAGAATCTGCAGCCATCAGGCGCCGAACGTTAAAGCCTGAATGACTGTTATTATGGATATGATCATTCCTATAAACAATATTGTTATTGTTATTATTATTGGCTTTAAAATCACTTTTAAACGAGTTCGTTTGCTGCCCAGGCCTGGCTTTAAAACAGCCTGCTCCCTTTGCAGCACAACGAGGCCCATCCACGTTTTGGAGCCCACATCTTATTTTCTACTTACACAGCCGCCATCCAACGCCACAACATAACTCAGTATTAGTTCTACGGTACCTTTGAAATTTCTACATTATCAGCCATGATTAAAAACACAGCGAAGGAAGCAAAGTCTGGTCAACCCCTGATGGTTTTTCCTCTCCCCCACTTATAATAAGGAGTAATTCACATACTAACAATGTAAACCCCTTCTATAAGCACTTTGCCATCGCTGGCTGGCCCAATTAATGTCCGGAAGTGTTCGGCTTTATGCTCGTTAAGCACTCAGGAAGCTGTTGCCCAATGAGCGCATGTTGATCCACACTTCATAAATTATGACCATTAGTAGGCAAAAAATTTTTGCCCTGTCGAGATTTGTAAGTGGGGTTTTAAATGTGGTGATGCCGACATATCCATGACATATTCAGGTTTTATGGGAGCCTATCTCTGGTTTTAAAAACTCTATAGGGCTAAACAATGGGCTGCGGTTTTCCCCTCTTATTTTAAACTAAGATTTACCTAACAACCTCGGCGATATCTACTAAATGGGCTGTCTCTTTCTCTCTGCAGGAGCTGTGCCGGGCAAAAGCGGACACGATCCATTGCAGCAGCAATGTTTCATAAGGGAAAAGCAAACAACGTGTGGAACAGTAGGTTATACGACTTTAAAGGCTTTCACAATGAGGCTTTGCCAGTAATTGTATTTTAGAAGATTGAAACGTGGAACTGCTGAACTGCAGCAGCAGGCAGAAATACATGAAAGGAATTTATTGCACAGAACTATATTTTGTCTCTACACAGACAATAAGAAAACTCGGAGGGGACATTTCTTCGAGCTGAACTTTAAATGTGCAGAGATTACTGCTCCCTGCTCCCCGTCAAGCCCCCCCTCTCACTCACCCCCACACACACTCACACACACACACACTCACACACACACACACACACACACACACACACACACACACACACACACACGATACTGAAGTTGCTTGAAGGCTTTTCTGCAGCACATACAACTCGTTTATACATTAGCAGTGTTAGGCTAACTTAGTATTTTTCCATTAAATGAATCTAATTTATATTTAATTTTCTTTCTTTAAACACAGACGTTCAACTCCTCTTAGGACTATCTCACAATTTTGCAAACGATTCAGCTAAGGAAATGTTCACGTTTAATTCTATTCATTACTTCGTTTTTACAGTCAAATGTAGTTGAACAGTTAGAGAAACGTACTTGTGTTAAATGCACTTTTAACTCGTTTTATACTGTTTTATTACCTTGGTTCAACGCCATTCCCACTTTTGTTGAATGATTTATGCCATCTATACAGTTGGCTTCAGTGATCGTGGGCAGTATGTTTGTCATATGGATATATTTTTCCCTATTGTGGTACAAATAAAATGTCTTAACGTCCCCAAAAACGTGGTCAGTGGTTATGTCACAGATGGTTAACCCACACAAAGCATAGCAGTTCATTCATTCGCCCAACGCAGCTGAACAGAACTAAAAAATAAAAAAAGAAGAAGAAAAAACGAGGACAGAACGTTCAGGTACAAAGTAAAGACAACAAATTGGACACTAGGAAATCCCTTTCTCGGTTTAAGCCCGAGCAGTTCCACTCTGGCAGCAGCCAGTCAGCTGACATCCGCAGTGAACCGCCGCCGAAATCCAGCAGCCATAAACAACACAGCTCAGCACCCGCCCACTTCCACAGGCGACACCTCAGGTCGCTAGGGGGCACTGCCGGGAACCAGCAGACTGTCCTAAACATAAATATATATATTTTTTTGTTCATGTGTGCATGTAAATGTGACATAAAAATGTCCCAACATAGCTCCTCGACGGTATTCCAATTTATGGCGCATGTGACAAGAAATGCTGAAATCCAGACCTAATGAGAGCCCACCGGCCAGCTCCGACTATGCAATTCTTTAGCGTCTGGTCACGAGGCCCCTGAGTGATGACAAAGTTTGCTATCAGAGAGCAATTCACCGCGGCAGATAGGCAGAGGGCTTCTGAAAACGCTCCCTTAATTCGGGCCAAAGTTTTGCCGGCGAGCACGCAGGTGCTCCAAGCCGCTGAGGGAATCAATGACAGCCGCTCCGGGCATCAGCAGCCTCCCTCCCCGGGCTACAGGTCAGGTCAACCACGCACCGCAGACACCTCCAGCCTCTGTGATCTCACACGCTCACGTCATCCATCACCACGGCGCAACAACAGGGGCCGGCACGGCACGGCGATATCGAAGGTGTGTAATCTTACCTGAGCGGTGTCACAACAAAACTGTGGGGCAGCAGCCGAGGGGTCACGATGCCGAGAGGTGGGGAGGGGGGAGGAGGAGGAGGTGGGGGGGGGGGTGTATCAACACAGCCTGCATCTCCCACTTCCAGCTGCTTTGTCGTCACACTCCGTCGATAAGAAGCCCACGGAGGCACCGCGTCTGTCCGCCGACAAAAGTCTTTTCTTACTGGCTTGCCTGCTCTTTTTGCTTTCCCCAGCCGAGGTTTTATTGCATCCGGAGGAGGAGGGGGGATAAACGCAGGCAGCGGCTGGTAGAGGCGGCGACTGTCCAGAAGATCCCTCCGTCAGGAAGTCGGAGATCGGGTGAAAATCACACGCAGCCATGTGCCCAAGTGTCCGCGCGGTACCATATACACATTAGAGTTACAACCAAAAGGCGATTCTTCGCCCTGCTCGGTCTGCTGCGGATACAAGGGACGGACCAGAGAAGAGACAACAGCATAAAGTTCATGTTCATAGAGCGTGTGCCACGTGGCCGGCCACAGCCAATCGCAGAAAGGATTCAGTCGTAAACTTTTATTACTCAGCTGTAAATTTCTCCCTTTAACAACCAGGAATGTTTGCACCCATCGTATACTTCCTTTTTTTCGATAGGCCAAAACAAAAAAAAAAAAAAAAAAAAAAACGGCCACACAGCATAGGGCTGGAGCGCCATGCTGAAATTTCCAGTGTGTCACAAATCAGGCATGTGTCCAAATATGACAGCTCCCCGGGCAGAAAACCTGTGTGCCTTAATCTACCCAAGCCAAAGATGAAAAATCAAATACATGTGTGTGAGTGACAGATGGGCACATGCTAGGAAATTATGCAAAAGATATTTTACAGTGCACCTCATTTAAGACAAACTATTGGGTCACATGAGGTCCTCGGCCTCGCATGATACACACATGACAGGTTATGCCCCTCCACACACCAACGAAATGTTCCACAGGAAGTCAAGTAAAATTACAATTGCCTCAGTCTTTCTCTATTTAATTTAACTTTAAAAACAACCCAGGTTTTAGGTTGGATATCAAAACATCAGATGGGACATTTTATGAAAAGGGCCACATGTGCACTGTAATCCTCGTGCAAACTTCCAATCAGAGCTAAAAGCCACACACAGAAAATTAAATCTAAAGCAAAACAAGGTCAGACAACTTTTACACCGTGAAAACAGGGGAAACATAAGGCAGCAACAGGACTTATTAGGGAATTTGACCAAATATTGCTGTACGAATCCGTAAAATATCACGAGGCAACATGAAGATTAATACTTTACTTTGAGCCCCAATATTAGACACGCAAATTCAACAAAAGAAGCATGTCATCATAAGAGTCTGGTATGACGGAGTCACGGTGATGGCGGCAGTTTTCCACTCTTTAACTAAAGGAAAAGTGTGTTAGGGTGAGCGGTGCATCTTCACACACCGTGATCTCCACAGTGAACGGCAGCATGGACACACAGCGATGCAGGCCCATGTGAGCTGCGTCTTTACACCCCAATAAAGTTTACTGCAGGTACACTAAACTTTATTGGCAATGTCAGCCCTCTGGTAAAAGTACACACACATCCACAAAAAGGCAATCCGGGGTGCTGTATAGACGTGACTTAAGGACGCGTCCAGGATTTTCTACAGGGTTTTTTGTACGCCGGCAAAATAGAACAGAAAACTAAAATAGAAGAGAAAAGAGAAAAATAGAAGTGAAAAATTAAACCACAACATCGAACGAAGCGAAGGCATGACATGTAAAACTTTGCCTGTTTTTTTACTTTTATTTTCTGAAACTGGATTGTTTGAAAAAAAGTAATTTAGGAAATAAAATTGCAGGTAGTACAAAATAATTCACGTTTGACACAAAAAAGAAAAGAAAAATGAATCATTAAGCTTTTTCTTACTGCGTCTTATTGACACAAATCACTTTACTGCAATAGCAGAACAAATACGTCTCTGTGTAATATCCTTGTACTCAAGCGATCTTTCACAGAAAAAAATTAAATATGATTTGAAAAAATATTATTAGTGTTTTCTAGAAACAAATAAAAGGAAACTGTTTGTCATTTTAGAAATCAAGTAGCATTATTGGAATAAGAAAAAAACAACAACAACTAACAAACACACACTGAAAAACCTCCCCAGGGTTGGAGCAGGTCTACGGAGGCTCAGGGAACACTCACGAGTCTCCACGCTGAAGTATTTGCATACACCGCTTCTCATGTAACGGATAACTCAAGTTTATACAAATTATTAATTGAGCAAGAAGCCGACAAAGGAACACCACACTAGGGCTTAGAACCTGAGCCACTTAGCAGACGTTTTCCCCCACAGCATCAAAAGGAAAATTCAGAAATAAAGATGATAATTTCAGCGAACAGCAGCCAGCCGTGGGGGGAAAACATTGGAATTATAGGGTTCGAAAACTGAGGCATTTAACTGACACGGTGGAACAGGTAGAGCTAGTTTGGGTAGAGAAAAAAGCACCTCGAGGGACCGCTGTGCCGTTTGAGACATGTTGTTGGGCTTGTGTCACGTTATTCTTCCTGCGTCTTCATACCCAAACGCTCTTTTTTCAGCATTTAATCCAAGCAGTCATCAGGAAAAACAGCAGGGGCCGCGGCCCTGCTGACGAGGAGGAGACGTCGGATGTTACCTGCACTTGTCCCCCTCCCCATTCCCCCCCCGGCCCTCTGCTGTGTTCCCGGGGTTTGTCTGGACACCAAGTTCCACACCACACCTCAGCCCCCACCCCTTCCCGCATGCTTTGCAATTAGTCTGATTATTAACACGACGCGTCAGGTGTTTGTTCGTCTCGTCTCAAAAAGCCATCATTCATCCCAAGATTCATTAAGAAAAGCCTGGCTTCCTCCCTGAAGAGAGGAAGTTTCTTATTAAGAGGATGAATCAAAAACGAGGCGGGCTGTGGAGGGTAGGCCTGCTGTGAGCAGTATTCGCTGCTTCCCCTTAAAAGGTAAAGGGACAGATTTGCAAATGCTTGTCTTCTTTTGTGTAATTTTTTTCCCCTCGTGTTATAAGTCGGGAAGTTGACTTTGGGCTGGCAGGGCGGCTGTGCGGCAGCCTGTCGCCCCCGAGCAGCACGTTAAAGGTGCAAAAGAAAAGAATCATCCAAGCATCAGCCGTTTTTGCTTGTTTAGCCGTTTTCTAAGTGGATTGTTTTAATTATTTCAGCAAATCACATCTGGGGGTGCCCTGGTGTGAGAACTGTTGGTCATTTTGAGTTATGGGCGTTTCTCCAATATCTGAAAATACATAAATTGTACTCTTGGTGCAAGACTAGGTGTTTTGCTTTACTTATATATGGGCCCTGATTGTAAATATGTGATGGGAGGGTGGAGATAATGTGTTCAATGGGCTTTTGTATCAATAAAAAACCGCAATGAATGTGAGCCATCTTGTTTATTTGTGATTTTACATCAACAATGGCGGGGGACACACAAATTCCGTCTTTCACAGGAGAAACAACAGGAAACGAGCATATTGTTAACATCAATATATAACAAGACGTACATAAAGATTATATTCAGTGCAAAACAACTACGCTATATCACCAGCACATTAAAATAAAAGTTCCCTTACTTTAAATTGGTTGTAATTGTAGCAGGTATCGTCATACGCAGTAAAATGTGCGTTATAGGCAGTTTTAGTTGTTGGGGAAATAGCTTGCAATCAAATCGGAGCGATGCCACATATGTGTGGAGCAGAAACTCTGCAGGGACAAAGCTCCGAGTTTAGGTAGTGCCGTGGTACAATCTCAAAATTGCTTGCCTGGCTTTGAGCTAGTCGTCTTCCCAAGACTCATAAATTGTCTTCTACAAGTGTTTATTGAATACTGGGTGAATGCTACACACATAACTTAATCATATAAGGTTGATATAGAACACTTTAAAATTAAAACCATATGAAATCTCTATATTCAGAAATCTCTATTGCAATTTCCCCAGGTTTAGGTAGCATCAAAGGATTTCAAACGGTTGCATTTCCCTGGTAATCCTAGAAAAAAAACAAGATGTCTGAGGAGCCAAAGGATCTCTGTCGGGGCCATTCACATGAAAACAAGTAAAACACTAACAGTAACAATCCTAATACTTAAACGCGTGGTTTACACATGGGCTGTTAGCCATGGAACTGCTCTGATGGTGTTGGAACACTCACTACCGAGTTACAGTCCTACCTTTCCTTTACAGTTTCCGAGAGGCTACTCTGAAATCATGTTCTTCAAATATGTAGACTTGAATCTATTTACAACACAGGACGGCGTTGGTCATCTTCTTGATCTCGTTCTTGACTTGTTTTGTTTTGTTTTTATTTGAGAGAGAATGCAAATTACTTAATAAAACAACCAAACAAAAAAAAGGAAACAAAAAGGAAAACAAAAACAGCTAAGCCATTTTCCACTACATGCGTTTTAATTCACCCCTTCTGAGCAAGGATGAGAGTTCTATCAAAGAAAACTGTCTACAAGCGTGTGTAGCTTCTCCAAATGGCAATACGCTTCATGTTAGGACAATCGAGGGAAGGGAGAATTTTGTCTATTTATGACAGCAATATTTGTGGGATTCCTGTTCCCGCTTGACAAAATGGAAGGATGGTCATAAAGTTGACGCTCTCTGCCTCCTTGTCTCTCCGTCTGTTTATGGGACCTCTCTTTTTTTCTCTCTTTTTCAGCCATATAACCATAAAAAGGACCATAAAAATCACTCCTTGCTCTCTTCTTTCTCTTCCGCTTCTTTCTCCTCTGCCTCTTCCCCTTCACCGTCCTCGTTGCCCTCCTCCTCGGCCTCGGCTTCGGCCTCTCCTCTCTGACCAGGAAACTTGTCTTTGTTGTTCTCTTTTTTCCACTTCATCCGTCTGTTCTGAAACCAGATCTTCACCTGCCGCTCGGTCAGGCTCAGGGCGTGGGACACCTCGATCCTTCTCTTGCGGGTCAGGTAAGGGTTGAAGAGAAACTCCTTCTCCAGTTCAAGAGTTTGGTAGCGACTGTAGGTTTGCCTCCCATTCCGTCTGCCTGGGGCTTGAATGAAATAAAGCCAGAGGTTAGCTGGTCTGACCACCGTCTGCTTTATGAACATTTAAATGACTGATTAAAAGTCTGCATTTGGTTTTGCACTCAGTTTGAACAATGTAAATAAATCAATTATGGCTTATTGAGAAGGGGGGGAAATACGTTTCCCTCCCCAAACTGTTAGTTGAGTAAAATAGATAACTAACAGTAACCTCTACCGGTTCACACTTTTCCTCCCAAAAGTGAGGAAAAGTCCACTTTATGTTCGGAAAATGTAAATAGTCGTTCAACTGGAAAGAAGTTGGTATATATCTGTTGCATTTAAAGGTTATCAACCGTGTGTGCTGCAACTTTCACACCCACCTCTGCAAATACGTGAGGCTACCTGCGTTTTTTTTGTGTTGCAAATGTACACTTAATATATTTATACATTTAGAAGAAAAGTCTAATCTTTTCATCTCTATGTTGTTTCACTGCTGCTTAATCCTTACAAACTAAAATAATTTGATATATTTTATTCGTACACCTTGCCAGAAATGAGTGCCATATTCCCTCCGAAAAACAGGGCCTAAGTGAGCTTGGTTGAGAATTTCAGTCATGCAAACACACTCTCACACACGTAGGAGGAAAATAAGGAGGCAAAGAATGGAAACAGAGAGATGAGATAACCAACAGATGGGGACAGGCTGATGATGTATATCTGTCCGAGCAGATAAAGATGAAGCTTACACCTGTGTGGAGTTAATGTAGCCTGATAGCCGGAGCAGAATCACACATGAATGGAATAACAATATCCACAAAGCCCTTACGATTATGGCAGCTTGGGTCGGAGCCACATTGGGCCTGTGGGTCAAATTACCCCCTAAAATCCAGATTGTGGATAATCATTGTATGCTGTGTTTCAGATAACCCCCTGTCACTTTGCATACTGATGGCGAGCGTTGTATGGTCATATTTGGAACTATGGCCGATTAATACCCCCTCTTTAGTGTGCTCAGAGTTTGAGAAAATGTCTTCACTGAGCGACAGCTGACTTAAAAGCGCTGTTGTGGGGAGCTGTACCTGCAATTCGGCGTCTGAGGACACCTTTGATATCAGCCCTGTGTGAACATGTGCTGCTGAGTAACAGCAGCCTTCAGCTCATTTAGTATGTGCCCCATCATGTTGTCCGACTTATTTTTTCGCTTGGTTAAGAAAAACTAATTCATGTATAGACGAGGACATTTCACATGCACAAACACATACACACAAGGGCAGAGACGCGCTGACGCGCACACGCCAGCGCGCCACAGAGTAACACAGAGAGAAAATGGAATAATTATATTTTTCTGACCGTGGGGTCTCATCCAAGGAAACATAAGACTGGGAGAGGAGTTTTGATTTAAGTGGCCTTGTCCTTCTCCGGGGTTAGAGCTGCTCGACGATTTACAGTCTGGGTATTGCGCTAAGCTTGCGTCTTGCTGGGTACCATAAAGCGTTTGCCTCGGAAGGGCTTCGTATCCATAAAATTTCGTGGCGTCTCCGTGGCAAGCCAAAGCGCAGGGGTTTTGCTGGTATCCGGGGTTGGAGATCCCCGTGGTCCCGTGGTGGAAAAAGTCCTGCACATGATGGGACGGGTGCTGAAAGCCCGGCGCGGCTGCTCCGGGTCCGTAAACCAGCGTGTGGCTGCGGGCTACGCTTTGTGGAAACCTGCAGTCGTAGTAAGTTGGTTCCAGTGACTCGCTGCCTTTGTATTTAGAAAAAAGAGGGTTGACAAAATAGGAGCTCATGTTTGGTTAGCATCAAGCAGACGGGCTCTCTCGCGGCTGAATATCTCCTTTAGAATGATGGCAGCCTTTTGTTTAGGGTCCCAACTCGCACAGCGCACACAGGCAGACAAACCGGAACTGGGAGAAACGCTGCCCCTTTGGACAATCTACGGCAGCTCACTCTCTCTGAGCCGTTCCTCTCATCGGATTTCTCTCGCAGTCGTGAGTGTGTCTTTTTCCAGGTTTTTTGCAGCCTCAAACTCGACTCATGGCATGTGCTGTGGATGTGCACTGGCTTAGGTTAAACCTGCCTTGCTCCACCGGCACAGTCACAGACGCTGATCTTTTCTTTCTTTTTCCTTTTTTTCAGCTTCCCACCAAACCGCCCCCACCAAAAGCGCCCCCACCCTCCTCCACCCCTTCATCTTTCCATGACCGGTCAGACGTGGGCCCTACGTATATCCACCTTGAGGAGAGCTTCACTAATCATAACCCAACAATCTAAGAGGCTGTAAATATGATCAATGCTGTGTTTATCACAAAATGCTTTGTTACAAGCTGTGGAATGGTTCAAAAATAAGGAGTAGCGTGATGCACTTTCACAGCTGTCTGAATTTATAGTTTAGCTCTAGACACCTTTTCATGGGGCTTAAGGCGTCTTTGAAACAGGAAAGAGCTCCACTCTTATAGGCAGATAAAGCTGTTATGAGTTGGTATTTGCCCTGCTCAACCCAGAGCTTATAGCCTCCTCGTTTCCAGCACACAGCTGACCTTTAAAAGGCTCCGGCAGGTCAGCACAGCATTTTAGGGCACTGCAGTTTTATGAAACAACATTAGAAATGCAAAATCCACAGCAGCTGAAGTAAGTTTCGAGCCTGCGGGGGAAACAATGCGTTTAAGACAAAACATCCTACTTCATGGAAGCTAGTAAAGGCCAAGGCGACAGACTTGTGCCAGGCGCTGTAAAACACCGTCACACGCAAATATAAACACGACCTATGAATACTATGTGCCACTTACTGACCCCGTAAAACCGACGGGGATAAGCAGTAAATCTTCCACATGGTGGTGTTCATAAAATGTAACGTTGGATGTTTAGCTGCAATCAACGAGCGCGCGAGTCCCCGCGCAATAGTTGTATGTTGTCCCACTCCCAATATGCCAAGGTGGTTTTGTGGGGCTACTGACGGTTTATACACATCATCGTAAAATATGAAAGGGGCACTGGGCGAATTTATAGACCTTTCACACTCAATAAATATGCAGATTACCAATCACTTCGTAGAGAATTTGAACTGGTACCGATGCTCCAACTCAATATGCCCACAAAGACTCAAATGATCTGGGAAGAAAATTCCAAATGAAACACAATAACAATAATATTAATCATAGTTATGATAATGGTCATATATCATCATTATTATTATTAACCTTATCACTATTTGTATCATTGTTATTATTATTAGTAGTAGTAATTGTAGTAATACAGTATTAGTATTATTATTAAATATTATTGTTAGAATTATTAGTATCGTTATTGTTATTACCGGTTGTTGTTGTATTTCGCCCCATTTAATTTTGTAGTTCATGTTTGTTCAATTTTTATTACGTACTTTCTTATTGATTGGCTTGGTTTTGAATTATTACTAAATTTGTTCATCAAATATTTATACGGTTAGACTTTGTTGAAATTGGATTGTATTTCTGTACTTTGTTTGCATAAAATAATAAATTTGAGTATAGAATTATTTTGTTAAGTTTCCATTCTTTTTCATTCAAAAAAGATAAACTGAGAGAAGAAAAAAGGAAAAACAGCAAATGGAGGACGACGCTTTTTCTCTTCTAGATTCAGATGGACTGGTGTATTTCACAGTATTCACGTGTAAAAGGCAAATGCGTACATTTCTCCATTTTGTCCGGATAAAAATCTGTCTGAGGCTAATGATGCTTTCAAAGTTTGGTAAGTCTGCACGGAAATGTAAAAAGCCATGCCGAAAAAAAATTAAGGGGAAAAACCTGTGTACAGAAAATATGTTTTTAGTTTTTGTATCGTTTGCAATGAAAAAGCGTTCTATGATTTGGGAGGAAAGAAAAAGAAAACTTGCACACATTCTGTATCCAATACAACAACCGGCTCGCTGCATTCCGGAGTGCTGTTCTGAGGCCTATTACACAAAATGCGGTGCGTGACCGTATCTGTCACGTTGTCATCGATAGGTTACTCTTCATTCTTCATCCAAGCCACAAAGCACTAAAAAAAAAGAAAAAAGCACTTCTAGCCAACGGACAGCGCTCAAAACGTGGACCAACAGCGTCATCTAGTGTTGGCATCTGTCCCTGAGCCGCAACGCCTCTACCAATCAGAAAGGACGGTCTCTGTGTTTGTGCAACCTTCTCTGTATGCAGCCGAGTCCTCGCCTTTTATTAGAATAAAGCAGGGTCAAAGCTGCAGTTGGGAATCAAATCTATAAGCACGTTCCATCACTCTAATTTGCTTTAATTGAAATAGCTGCTGCGCTGCATCGTTTCCTGTTGTGGCAACTGTCTACCTACATAAAATAGAAAAAACTCGCTCTGCAGCATTCATATTCATGCACAATAACTATTGAGTTTCCCCCTTCCATCTAATTGAAGGCTAATCGACCACTCTTATGATGAAGTACAGGGGCCTGGAACTGGTCTGAGAAAAGTCCGCAGAACAGTACATGTGCTCGACTCTCCTTTGAACGAGTCCACCACCGTCCATTAAAACCATAAAGTAATTTAGCCCAGACGTCTAGCCAGTAAGTCGAGTTTGCTTTGTTCGTCTGCATTTGAGACAAACAGCCCAGCTCCAACAGGGGTTGTAAAACTGGCTCTTTTTTTTGTCCAAGCTGAGCGGAAATGCACTGGATTGGGCTTTGAAATTACAGCATCCTGTCCGCATTGTTTGCCACCACAAAAAGGCAATTTAGACTTATCCCAGGAAACAAACGCGAGACATGGGAAACTGTCTCTGACTTGAAAGTTAGCTGGTCGAATTCTGTCAGCGGATTTTCTGCTCGCCACTCAGCTCCACCACACGCCATTCCGACATTCTGACTAAATGTTGTGTGGAGATACAACTCACAGGAAATGGTGCTAAAATGAAGATCGCACGAGCCTCTGGCACTTATATTGCTCTTTTAGGAATTTTATGAGCAGAGTTTTAGGGGAATTATGGGGTCGTTCACATCGGTTCGTCCATAATAAAAGTAATGTCATGAAATGCAGGATTTTGGGAAAATGTATATTTTATCTAGATACTCTAGATTGGCTGTTTTGTTACATTCACGTCAGTGTATTTTTTTAAGTTAATTTGCTAGATGGGGAAACAAAACTTCTTAAGATGAATTGTTTTTACAAAAATTATGCTCACCTTCCAATTTGAATCTCGCTAATTTTCAGTGGCACAGCTCACCGTTGTGTTAGTTTGGTCTGGGGGTCTTTTAATGTGTACTGTAACTGCAAGTGGTTTGGTGACTTTTTTTGGAAGAAATCTTGAAAGAGGATGTTTTCATTTTCATTCACTGTGTGTCCGCATGATGTGTGAGGAAACGATAACCCAATGAACACAGAAAACAAGCACTTGTGGTTATGATTATATTTGCAGAGGGCTATAGCTACACTCTATTATTAAACTCGTAGGCTACCTTCAAAAAAAAGAGGAGGATGCACAAATAAAGCAACAACTATCACAAAATACAAGACAGACAGGTCGCTCGCAGATGCTTTGTGTCTGTACAAAATACGCCACCTGCGCGAGAGCATACAAAGGAAACAATCATAAAAGAAAGAAATTCACATCATAAGTTATGGTTTTATGAAATTCAAAAGAATTCAAGTATTCTCTCTTTTTTCGGATATTCCACACTATCCAAACTGCGCTTCTTTCATTTCTCTTACAAGAAAAACAGAAAAGTCCAAACACAACTCTGTTCTCCCCAGACACAGTTTTCTCTTTCTTCTTATTGTTCTTGTTATTTTTTGCTTTTCTTGAACGGTGGACACGTTAACGGTGCATTAGAAATGAATAATCAGAATCAAACAGTCAGAAAGTTAAGGTTAATACAAAATCCAACAAAGTGATAAATGTGGCGAGGAAAGGGGCGAGTCGTGGTGTGTTTTGGTACATCTGTGCTGTCCATGGGACGAGTGGTTATTGGGGTTGTTTTCTCACTTTAGTCCACGTTATTGTTCTTTGCTGTCGGACTTTTCTTTGTTCATTTTCTTCATCTTCATTCGCCGGTTCTGAAACCAGATTTTGACCTGCCTCTCGGTCAGATTCAGTACCCTGGCGACCTCGTATCGGCGGTCTCTTGTAAGGTACATATTGAACAAAAATTCCTTTTCCAGTTCGAGAGTCTGGTACTTTGTGTAAGGGCATCGCTTCTTCCTTGTGGAGCGGGCATGTATCCAATTTGCCACAGGGTTATCTGCAAATAAAAACCATAATAATAACAAAGAGAGCATAGCAAAACGGGAGATGGAACATTCTTAAAACAATGACTACCATTTACGCGTCGACTCTTCAGAAAGAAGCATCAGAAGACGCAACGTTTGAAATCAAATTTGTCCAAGTTTGGCCCTGACAATAAGGTGACTTTTTAAAAAATATATAGAAAATTCTCAACCTGAAACTGACCAAGGCTCCGTTGATTTGCTTCCTTGTCCCTTTAACTTGTGAGTAACACCATCGTAAAATACTCAATGCGCTTATTCACTTTATTGGCCCATAAAATGGCCCGTGGTTCAAGCCTTTACAGGTCCGTGGTGAAAGTCCTCCAGTATGTCCCTACATTCCTCAAGTTGGCTGAAAGAGTCATGTGAATTTGTTTTGGATCCAGAGAGGAGAGAAAATTGTCATTTGTGCCTGTATACATATAATCTTCTCCCTGTTATGTGGGCGAATTGTGTATTTTACCACAGGGGATCAAACGGGACTAAAATGTGGCTTTCATTCACTGGATGGGCCTAGAGAGAGAAAAATAGGACCGAAAGTCGGCTTATGCGGTTTGATGTTCCCCTTTCAATGGCATAAGGTCAGAAAATGAGTCGTAAAAATGAGGCATATGGCGTTTACTGAGGAACAGACTCACATGTCGGCTTTAGGGTGTTCGCTTTAAATGAGCACCTTGCATATTCTTTTTAACAGTATTTGCCATATCCTTCCAAATTCAACGTCTTCCTATAGGTTTTAGTCCATGTTTACAGCCCCGTCTGCTTTTATAGCCCCAATATTAGCCTAGTAGCGTTTGTCTTTTATAGTTCCTAAAGCTTTTCCCCCCAAAGCACAAGCGAATCAGAGCTGAGCTGAGCTGGAAGGGAGGAAGAAACATCTCATTTTATTTTATGCCGGACGATAAAAAAAAAATAAAAACAGCCTCTTATCTAAAGCTGTTTTTCTACATTTCAAAACAAGACTCCCTCCCGGATGTGAAAGACCCGTACAGGAGCTTGAACTTACTCGGATCTAGCTCCGGCTTCTCCTCTTTATGTTTCCCTGAAGCCAGGAGCTCCGACTCGGGAGAAGGGACACTCTGCTGCGACTTGTCTCGCATGTCAGTGGACGAGCAGTACAGATAATCCGGGTAGGTTCGTCCGCCGGAGCCGAGGCACTCGCCGGTTCTGTGCTCCTGGAAGGCGTCGGGCTTCAGCCCGTAGTGCCTGCCGTTCCCCGGGTAGCCATGGAAAGGCACAGCGCCCGAAATCGGCTCCAGCCATGAGCGCATGTACCTCGAGTCTGTGCCTAAGTGAGGCTGGTGACTGTATGGATGGTAAACCACTGATGACTGGGAGTGTACGGGGGCCCAGGAGGTGGAGAAGACGGGAGGCTTTGGTGCAAAGCTGCAGGAAGGATAGTCGGCGCACTCCGGTACTAGGGACGTCGGACGAGGGCCGGCTGGGTGCGAACCGGGCGCCGAAAACCGAGCTGCAGCAAGGACATCCTCGTTTTCATGGTTGATCAAGGAGTCCACATAATAATTACTTATGGGACCCGTGGTCGACATGTCGAAGCTCCCCTGTCTCTTTTACATGCATCCGTTTATTATATGGAGTGTATGTGTACTTTTTTTATCTAGCCATAGAACAATCAAGGCAGGTAATTATTTCTCAACGCTTCCCCGGCTGCCATTGGCTGCCTCAGTGACACGTGATTATATTTACCCCCACAAAAATTGTACAGTGGATCAATGCGCCACTTATTCTGGGATACCAATGCACATAAAGGGGATTAAAGAATGGGCTGATTTGGCCCTTTTCGTGGACGTATAGAGGTAACTTAAACAATTCTGTTTATTCTTCTGTAGAGATGATTCATATCTGTTTTGTTAGCCGCAGATCTCCGCCGGACGCAGTACAGACCTGCGCACTTTACGTCTAGAACCAGGGAACTATTTGATGGTGTAATCAATCTCTGTCGAGCACATTCTACCGAGGCTCCACGCTATTGCAGCGGATACTATTACAACATTAAAGCGTTTACTGAATCGTTGGCTCATTTTACCCTTCTCAAACCAGTAACGTATTTGATCGAGTGAAGTTTAAAACTTCCTGCGGAATGCTGTTTATTGTGGATAGAGGACAAATGCTACGCGAGCTGCAGCAGACCGGACAGGGAGAATTAGGACAGATATGCAGGATGCGGAATACAGCAACAAAAAAAACAAAAAACAAAACCAAGTTTGCGCTGTTTTAACGAGGGGCCAGAAGACCAAACATGCCCTAAATGGGATTTGTGTCAGATGGTCGAGGAGGGGATTCCAAATCCTGACAAGCAGCCCAGTAAAGAGAACTATATTCGGCTAGTGGCCGTTCTTGTTTTTATGCCCATCAATAAATTTTAACGAGGACCATTTGATTGTTCATAAACGTGTCGTTAATAAGACTGAATCCGAGATCCCCCCCCTCCACATAAACCCACCGCTATTGTAGTGCGTGAAGAAATCTTATTTTAAAACAGAAAGGCACAGACAGAAAAGGGGAGACAGAAAGAGGAAAGGGTAAAATAACTAACTCTACGAAAGCTTAAATGAAAGGGATAACGTTGCTGCTGGGTCCAGCAGCACGAGTTTGCTATTTTGCAACGCAATTTGATAGAGCAGAGTAGACGAGGAAACAACTCGGAACTCTGTGTGAGAGGAAAAACCAAAGGCGCCACCAGCGTCATTAAAAGCACAATTAGACATGCAGCTAAAGAGTAATGCATCCGAGTAGAGGCTGGTGATGAGGAGGATAATACGGCTGTTAAATTATTCAATCTCAGCCAGGCTTGATGTTAATTTGTGTATACATGGATGTTTTATTTCTGAAGGAGGAAATCAGCCGTCTTTGGGTGACATTCGCAATTCTAGAGCTTAAATGTCGCCTTGCCACCTTATTTTATCTTGATTGTGGAGTACTATCTTATAAATGAAGAGAGTATTTCTCCTTGAATCCCGAGTCTCTGCAGAGTAAATGGGAGCATGGCAGGCCTGACAGTTGTTGCATGCAAAAGTGAAAAAATGGTTGCGCAGTTAAACACATCAGACCTCACTGGGCTGAAATTATCTTGAACCGGACTCAAATTGAGTTCCATAAATAAAAGACTCGAAAACATTGGCAACATAAATCCCAGCAAAAAAAGCACAAATGTACTTGTGAATCTGCAGCAAAACAGAAATCATTGTGGTTTGAATAGAAAGAAGCGAGCCTTTCCCACCGCTGAACAGCATGAATTGGATGGCATTCCCAATTACCGCAAATCAAATTCTACCACAGTATGAATAAATTCTACGTTTGGAAATGAAGAAATAGTCCAAATCTGGGCTTCGCGCGTCAAACAAAATGCAATCAGTGGGGAGTGTCATGTTTGTCGTGGCTGCTGAGTTCAGATTCAACCATGAAATTTAAAAGGCCAGACGCCAGACCTTAAACCGGACAGTCCTAATGCTCTTCCAGCATGAGTGCCGGGGAATGTGCAGATGTCAGCCGAGATGCAGTTTTCGCCACTTGTTTAGAGAAAACGCAGCTTTCCCCCAGATTTACTTCGAATGTCCATTTTTTAAGCCGTCGCCTACTGAAGGTTAAAGTTTTGACTTGTGTTTATTCCACTACAGCAAAATGCAGTTAAAGGGCAGTCATTATCCATTTATTACCGCAACAGTAGCTCATGTGAACACATTATATGTCATCAGTGTATGTATTAAATAATCCAGGGGGAATAATTATATTGTTTTGGATACACGTGTGTGTGTCAGCACATTACACGTGTGTGTGTGTGGGTATGTATATGAATGTGAATTGTGGGTGAGGGGGGGGGGGGGGGGGGTGTGTTACAAAGTGATTAGCTTTTTATCCAAATAAATGTATTGAAATAAAAAAAATCAACAGACGAATGTCTATATTTTCTTTTTCCTTTTTCTGCCTTTTGTAGGGTGAATATCTCAGATTATGAGAGCAGAGAAAATCGTGAATTACAACACAAACTGATTTCATACGTGTTTGTTCTGCAATGTTTTATCCCAACAAATATACAGAAAAAAAACAAGGGTTCGCACGAACGTGCTCCTATATCATGAATAGGCCTTCTAGAGAATTACGTCTAAATATTTAATACAAAACACAAATCAACGGTTACAAGATTAAACTAAAGCAAACAAGGAGAACTTGGTGGTTCAGTTTGGTTTGACTGCATTCATTTGTGCTCTAAAAGTACATTTTAATACGAAAACGATCCATGTGCTACTTCATATACGATCCTCTTTTCTCTGAGGTTTCTGCGGTTCAGCTGAGATGTTGTTTTATCGTCTCAAATGAAAAAAGAAGCACTACAAACAGAGCCCATCTGGGTAAATGTGTAATAGTGGCTTAGAACGGTGCCTGGGAGTATTTGTGCATAACACCAGCCTCTTGTCTTGTGGTTATTTGTGTTTACTAAGGTGCACAATGTTGCTTTTGTTTTGCAGAAAAGTAATCCACGAGCAGCAGAGAGCAGTGATATTTCATGTGGGTGCTGAAAGACGAATCCCCGGCGGTGAGCCACAGCTTGGTTATGGGTGTGCTGGTTCTGCCGCAGTGCACTGAAACTTCACCTTATGACTATGTCTGTCAACCTGTATTGTCATTCCAGAGGCGTCAGTACTCAGCACCTGCTCTTCAAATACGCCGGACAACATGTCTCTTTCTCAACGTGTCTCATCTTAATAGTTTCCTTTTAAAAATCAATGTAAGATTTTTTCTTTTTCACAAAAGACTTGGTTCAAATTTTACATTCATCTACGGGTAAAAGCCAAGTACAAATGTAGGAAAGAACTGTTGGAGTTTGATGAATTGATCACACGGGAGACAGAGCTCGAATGGCTGATTAAGACTGAGTTATAAGCATTATGTTAGGATCAAATAAAAACATTTTTATGTAAAGAGGTATTTTTATTGGGACGTTTTTACCCCCTTCAATCACCACAATGTGTTGTTGGGAACTATTTAAGCTTTGTGTTTTGTCATGACTTTCTATAATTAGTACCCTGGCTGTGCGTAAAGGCGAAGCGTGTAATCGGATATGTTTAGAATACGTTATAAAAATATCTGCCATATACGCCACAATAAATAATGCATGGGAAATAAGCCTTGTTTGGCGTGCTGTGTATACGATAAACACTGATTAGAGGCAAAAATAAGCCCAGGAGATTTTCAGATGAAATTCCAAATCAAACTCAGCTTTCAACGTAACACAACAGACACACACACACCCATACAGTTCAGCCTCTCTGTATGAGTGCTTTCATAAATGTGACAGTAGGGCTATATTTGTCGGTGCTGAAACACTCCATATGGACCATTAAAAAGGAAATATCACGAGTTATTTCTAAACTGCATGTGTTGAACAGATAGCGTAGCTGAGCGCATCAGAAAGGCCAAAATCATCTGCTCTGCACTAATTGTGGCTATTGGGGATTTGTCCATTCCAAATAAACACTACATATCAGTTTTAGAGCACCCAACTTGTTCATTTTTTATTTGTAATTTCTCCTCTTTCTGTTCGGGCCTCCCACTTTTCGAAAATTGTTTCACAAATGCTCAGTTTTTCATTGGAACTGCTAATACGCAGAGACGGTATTAGCTGTTACGCATAATGTACTAGGCGTTGCTTTATAAAGTGCTAATACGACTTTCCTTTCTGACCACTATACTAAATGTAATAATAAAGTTTTACCCATCGCATATTTGTTTACAGTCAGATTCACATAAAGATAGATTTGGCAAAACAACGAGGAAATGCTGAGCAAAAGGACACAGGAAAACCATTACCTGTAAACATGGCGACATGTTTGTGTCATTTATGCATTTCAAGCCTTGTCTACTGTCATTGTCAGCCCAAAACGAAAACCAAAAGAGTTAGGCGTGTCAGTTTCAAGGGCGATAAGAAAAATTCCTGGAACCACATAAATGAAAGCCTGTAATGTGATGACACAAAAAGCTTTTTTGTGTGATACCTGTCTGAATTAAGTCACGCTCCTTTGTTTTCTGAGTATAATCCTCTTATTTCAAAGCGTTACAAACCAAGTGCAAATATATCTTTATCCCTTTCCCCTCCAAAAGTCAGTAGAAGAAAAAAAGCCTGTCGTATTGTATTTGTCTCAAGTCTGATCATGCCAGAGTCAGCAACACATCTTGAACTGTCCAAAGGAAGCGGCTGTCTAACGGCTTCAGTTCCTGTGCGCCACAACAAAGTGGAATAAATGACTTTATGTGTATATGGTTTTAGGGGGAATCTGTGCAGCTCTCCGGGCTGTTTCCAGCGCTGTAAAAAGTCTTTGTCAGCGACGCATTCCAAGGGAGACACTCATTCACTTAGTTGAATGAAAGTGACTTTGGATTCCAGACTGTCCCTTCAAGTGGTACTGATGCCAAAAATGAGGGGGGCAGAAAAAAGGGCGAAATGGAGATCATATCTAGACTTTACAGAAAAAGATGCAGACTCTACCACTAAATATGATTTTTGTTGTTGAATTAGTGGAGCTCACGGGGACTTTCTGTACTTGATCCCTTTTGGTTAATTTGACCACAATCCAGTGAGACCTTCTATGCTATTTAGGCCTTTAGTGTTGTGGAAAGTAAAGTTATATATAAAGTTATGTCTTAACTCTGCCGATGACATTTAGTCTTTAGAGGGTCTGAAACTATTTGTAATTCTAAATGTTTTGATCATAGACGCGAGAAATAAATTCCAGCTAAATTAATCAATTAATTCCCTATTAGACTAGAATACAGTGACAAGAGAGTATTGCGATAAAAACAAAAGATAATGTGTATCTGCAAACTTCGTAATTAATTATCAAATTATGAGAAACAACAAAATAGCTTTAAAAAAAAC
This sequence comes from Menidia menidia, assembly GCA_907169785.1. NCBI lineage: Eukaryota > Metazoa > Chordata > Actinopteri > Atheriniformes > Atherinopsidae > Menidia > Menidia menidia. Next base: position 9,045,612 of record CAJRST010041110.1, on the reverse strand, counting down.
AAAAAAATGGTTAACTGCACACTGCAAAAAACAAAGATTATTTTTAACAAACAAGTGTATTATTATCATATATAGTTAGGTTTATCTTAATGAAGAATAAAAGATCAAGTTTAGAAACATAAGATTTAAAAACATATGGTGGTTTCAAAGAGTAATGTCACTTGAAATGAATACTGTCTGAGGTTTATATAACCTTGTCGTTAATAAACATTAGTTTTGATAATAGAGTTGCATATTCTTAAAAGGTTCTCCTTGGTGTGATGGCAAATTAGAAACATTAACTCAACAGGATTTGGAACTAAAAGCTCTTTTAGCACGAATGCGTCAGCAGCCGGAAGAACGGAAACAACTGAGATAAGACCACTTGCAACAGCACCCTTCTGAATAGATGCACCCGTCAGATAAATGAAAGATTCACAGACCGACACGTTGCTGTCTACCAGTTATGTATCTCTTAATCCTCTCCATTTATTTGCCTCCTCATTAGGCAGCTGTAACCACGAAAGCTAAACTGACAAGCAGTGCTGGCGGATGCAATGCAACATAGTCTGAAACTTTACCCCATGTTGTTTACAACCTATTCTCCCTGTGAGAGCCCGAGAAGCTTTTACAGCCCGCCACAAAATAACAGCAAAGGAAGAAAACGTCTCTGTCCAAGGTATTGCGGCCCAGTTCATTTACAATGCCATTTGCGGGGACCTGGGTGACTATAGGGGGTAATACAGCGGAAATTGTGCCCTTGATGAAGACGAACTGACGTAATCAAGGCAGTTTCTTGTTGCCGAGCCAGGAGCCAACCCCAACAACATGAAACTACCTAAACCACGCTTCAGCTTCGCGCAAATGGGAATTTAATCCATGGCAAGAGGAAAGCATGCAAAAGCCACATGAGGATTAACGCTAACCGGCACAATGGAAAAGGCGAGTATGCCATCACCAGAGACACACCACTGAGATGCAATCCAGACGCTTTTTTAAAAGAAATAAACCAAGCTTCACACAATAGCCCGCATGTTTTGTTGTATAGGCATATTAGCCGTGAAATGTATAACATTGCTGCTGCAAGAGTCCACGAACAACAACATGTTGCAGCACAATTTTTTTTCCAGCACTTCTAAGCAAAGTTAGCTCAGCATCCAGTCACACCGAGACTACAGAGACGTGGCGCCAAAATAAGGATGGACCAAAAAGGATGATTCCATGGAGAGAGGTGTCAGCAGCCAGCAGCAGGGTAATAGGCTTATTAATACAAAACAGCTTCACATAAACCATCGCATGAGTGGACATGCACAGAGCGTGCCACACGAGCTGTCAAGCAGGCTCCCCTGACAGCTGTGGCATGATCTCCACAACAGGAAATAAAAGCATGGGTCCTACCTTCACTTGGCTTCTGCAGACGTCTTCCAGGTGCGTTTTTTTTTTTTTTACATTTTTTTATCCACGTGTTTGTTGTGACGTTGGTTATTATTGTTCAGCCACGGCTCTACTTGTTCCCTTCGTCCACCATCCATGTTATCTTCCTGCCCCCGGCGAGGCTCCATTATCCCAGGGCTCGTGCGGCTGCTCCCTCCAGCCCGGCAGGCAGCGCCACGGCTGGGTCCTGCACGTTGCAGTCTCTGCTGTGTGGATTAGCCCTCCTCCACACACACCTTTAAACGCATCTTTACTGCTGCAGCACATTATATTTGCAGATCATAAAATCCACCCCCAACGCTTTCCAGGGCGAACCTGACATTAGAATTTTATGACCTTGACTTACTGTGGTCACCTGGATAATATTTAAATCAACGTTATGGTCTCTCACTTCTATTAAAACTGCCATGATCTCCTTCTCCCATCCGCAGTGTCTCTCCCTCCCTCTAATTTTTCAGCACTATGCCAAGGGAAGGACAAAGTTTGTGGTACCTCTCCATTTTCTCTTCCTTTTTTATTGTTTTGGAATCGTCTGCCATGACAGAGTTTAATGTAATCTTGTGCATGCACATTACACTGCACGAGAATGCCACAGACACCAACGAAGAAGCAGCACACAAGTGGCAAAAACATTTATAACAGCTCAGCAAAATGAACTTGCTCACATGCCACCAATTATTTATGGAGCGATCGAGATTGCCTCCTTCTTCCCTTTTTTATTATTAATTCTATTCATTACCAGGTAAAAGCACCTCGCTGCTCTTTTTGCTCTTTTGCTGCTGCAGGTGGAACCGAGTCATGTGTGCAGGTCGCAGGATTTTTGCTCATATGGGAAGGCACGTTTTGTGCATGTGTGTATTTGTCCATGATGGCTACATGAAAAGAAACAACATAAAATAGGGGATACATTACAAAATCACATGCCTGTTTGTGTCTGTCTGTCTATTTATATGAGCGTGTGAACGTGTCTGTTTATGTGTGTGTATGTGTGTGTGTGAGTGTGTGTGTGAGTGTGTGTGTGAGTGTGTATGTGTGTCTGTGCCTAAAAATGTCTTCAGGAGTAGTTGTAAACTGCACTCTGCTCCCTTTCTCGGCTCTCCCTGTTGAGCTTCTTGAGCTTCATGCGTCTGTTTTGGAACCAGATCTTGACCTGTCTGTCGGTCAGGTTGATACTCCGGCTGATCTCCAGGCGGCGCTCCCGAGACAGATACATGTTGAACAAGAACTCCTTCTCTAGCTCGAGCGTCTGGTGCTTTGTATAGGGACACCGCTTCTTCCTTCCAGTTTTGGCTTTTAACCAGCTCCCCGTTGTCTTTTCCGCAGATAAATCATCTACCAAAGTGAGAAAAAAAATCAAATAAAACAATGAGAAACTGCAGCCGAATCCAAGCAGTCATTTTTTTGCATTTCCTGTGGCAGTTCACGCCCATATGTCATATCTCATTTAATAGTCCTCAAATGCATTCAGAGGGACACAAGAGCAGCTTTACCTGGGTGTGGAGTCCTCTTTCTCACTTTAACAAATGAGCATCCTCACTGTTTTGCTCCAGTTTCTACTGATTACAAATAGCTTTGGTGTGATGTACAACTATAATTAGATCAAATTAAACTAGGGTGTGAAACACTCCTTTTGTCCATGTAGCTCCTTGGACTCCCATTAAATTTTTATCACCGTTGCTCGCAGGAGCCAAATTAATTTTAGGGAAGTTCATCTTAAAACAGAAAGAGCCTTCTGCTGCATAATAACATAAAAAAGAGAGAGACGTCCAAACAAAACAAGCACGATTGCACATGCTATTAATTTCTTAATTACAACACAGAACCCAAGCAGCTTCACCTGTTATCCAGCCCCTACACACAGCACAGGCTCCAGAAATGATTACCCTTCAGTGAACGCACGGTGTGTGGCCCACGTTTAATAATTTCAAAAACATTTAATTCAGCGTGGGAGTGAGAGAACACACATCAAACACACACACACACGCTAGCACCCAACAGGCACACACGCGAAACTGAAAACTGCCTATTCTCAAATTAAATATGAAAGAGAGTGAAAATAATTAATGATGTAAAAATAATTAAACTACTTAAATTAAAATTAGACATTAACAATAACAAAGTTAAATCAAATAACATAAGATCAAACAACGAACCAGGCAGTCGTTACGCAGTCTATAAGACAGTCAGCTAAATCCATACAAAAGCTCCAATGTATTTCAAGGCTAAATACAAAAACAGTAGCATTAGATTGTATACCATCAAGTTATGCTACATGATAACATTAAAAATATTATATAAACTGTTCAGTATTTGAATGTTTTCATTAACGTGTAAACATTTTACGCACTGATTTTTGCTTTCAATCTTTTTTAAAATTGGAATAGAAGCAAATACTACAAATGAATCACGGAGAGCTTCTTCCATTTTTAAGAAAGCAGACTGCCGTTGGTTGTTCTAAAAAGCAGAGGAGCCAAAACGTGGCCTGTTAAGCCTGTCTAATGTAGACGGCAATGAACAGAATTATTTTTAGAGAGAAAACGGGGACGTAACTGCAGCCAAAAAGAGCTCAGAAAGAATGATTTGTTTCGAGGCATGGACGCTGATGTTAAAAACGTTTTCTTTTCTAAACGAAGGGGTGTAAAGAGAAGAAGGACGAGAAGAAGGTTGAGTGTGTTTGCAAGCGTTTGTTTCTGTTTAGAATTGGTGTCCGTATACGTGCGTGTGTACAGGAGTCTGTTTGGTGGAGAGAGAGAGGGGGGGAGAGAGAAAGAGAGAGAGAGAAAGGGAGAGAGCGTGTTTATTTCAATGATAACTGCCCATCTCACATTCTCACATTAATAGAAAGGTGTTAAATGCCGCGGGCGCCCTGGCCCCTGCCAGGCCGGGCTGTCAGGAGCCCATATACTGCTATATGCTTACATGGCCGCCACCAAACACATTTCTGTCTTATAATCAGGGCACAACACGCACAAAACCTGCTCATGCAAGTAGTAAATATTCTCTGTGAGACTATCTGCAAGTCTTTTGTGTGTGTATATGTGTGCGTAAAGGTGAATGTCCGGGTTGAGGTTTCACGCAGACTCGAAGTGTACATGTGTGCACGTGTGTTGGGGAAGTGGGTGAAGGGGGCGCACGGGAGTGATGTACCTTTTAATTCCCCGTCCGAGTTATCTGAACAGCTGTCACTCTTGGCCTTCTCCTCCTTCCTGCTCTGACTCTCATCTGATTTAGAAACTTCTCTCGCTGTCTCCTGCGCAGATTTGCCGCAGTTTTTGGTCGATCCTGCGGCTGACTCAAGGGATGTCGCCAAGTGGGTCAGAGAGAAGCCCGAGGGGAACTGCTGCTCGTCCCGCTGCGGCCTCTCCCCGTTGTACACCTGGAAGCAGCCGCCGGACTGGGCGGCAGTTTGCTCGGGGCGGCAGCTATTGTCTCCCAGCCGGATGTAAGTGGCTGACTCTGTTGTCTGCTTCCCCTTATTGCTGTCATCCTGATAGAGGCAACAAAACGCCTCCTCTTTGACGCTGCCCGATGGAAACGAGCAGGGTTGTAAACACTGGGCAACAGGTTGTTCGTCCCTGCTGCTTTTGGAGCCGGGGGTCCACGGAGCCAGCTGTGTTGACAGGTACGGCGCATCCTGGAAGCCGCCGAGAGAGAGACCGCCCGGAGCTGCCTCGTCTCTTTTGGAGATTGGGGCCGGTCCAACCTTCCCAATGTTTCTCATCACTGAATATCCGTATTCTGCTGCAGAGTGGATGTATATCCCCGGGTTGCCGGAATAACCCTCACCCCTGAAAGAAGATGATCCTCCCATTAAAGAATCCATGAGGAAGTTACCGGGCGCTATGTTATTCGGACATGACATATTTGCATTGGGCAACACGGCAATGGCTTAATGCGTTCCACTGCTCTGAACTACGGGATTTCTCCAGAAGAAATAAGGACAGTAGGATGCTGACATCTTTTGGAGGGGGGTGCAAAAATATCTGTAACATAATTATGGATGCTCGGAGACATGTCATGTGAGTTTCAGACCAATAGCGGCGTGGAAGTGGCCTTGATGCTCCAGACTAGCGTGACGTCAGCGCGGTCAAGTTGGAAGAGCGGAGAGGTTTTTGATGGAGCAAGAACGCCACCTAGCGTCGGTGTGCCGGTCAGGGCAGCAGGCCCACACCAGGAAGAACAAAGGACGACTGCAGTGGCCTGGGGACTTTTAACACAGTGGCTGCGTGGATTTTAAGGGGAAAATAAGTTTGCTGGACTTAGATGTTAGACAGAGAAAATCGAGTGATTTCTTTACCACCCGGGCACATGTGATGTGGACTTGGAGCCATGGTGGGTTGGCCCAAAAACAAGGTGTATTTTGTGTCATATCTTCTTCTTTAGGTTTGTTTTTTTCTTAACAATTTGACTCCTTGTTGCCATAGATTTAGCAAGGTAAGCTCTTATTAGTTATCTAACTTATACAAATGTTCACCCAGACTGGAAATATTACAGTGTTTTCTTTTAGTTTTGTTTTTTTAAACTTACTTATGTTGCTACAGTTTCGAATACTTTTTTAAAACAGATACACACGCAGCTTGATGTTTGTTCCAAAGTGCATTTTACGGCAGCTGTTTTAAGAAGTAAAACCAGCTAATCGTGACCTTGATTTTTGACCTGCTAATTGTGAATTAGGACTTCTCTTCATGTTAACTGGAATTATCAAACATTCACCAGAAATCATAAAAAGGAACGACAAAACAGGAACAATTCAATGTGGATATATTCATTTCGAATGTGAGATTTTGAACCAGCTCGCTTTGAGTAGCAAGCGCCAAATCCTTTTTGAAAATGAGGTCAAATGCTTCCATGTGCTTGCACAAACGTCTCTAACGTGACCGTAAAACAGAAATGAAATTCTAAATAAACCGAAACAAAATGCGTAGACGCTGAAAGCCACATTTCTGACACGTGGGACATACTTACCTGAGTGTGTTACACAAGCCAAGTGTTATTTTTTTGTCTTGCATTGTGCCATCGAGGCGAAATGTTCCGTCTTACTGTTGTTTTGTTTGCATTCTCGGATATAGAATAGAAAAGATAGAATAGCAATAATTAATGTCTCTGCACATTTTTTTAAAGAAACACATGTAAGCATGTGATAGGCTTATTTCCAGACTAATATGTGTAGGTATAGGCACATAGATATTTCAAAACTATGTCGAGCTAATATGTAAACAAATACAAATGAATGAATACTGCAAACCTGTACGGGAAAATGTGGATCTAGTTCATAATTAAATCTAAGTTTATTCTAATTTTAAAGGGATGCGAATATAATATTTCTATCCTTAGAGGATTAGAAGCTTGTGGGCTCTTTTCAAATAAAAGTTGTTGCTTTTTTCTTTAGTTTGTTTCTTTCAATATTCTGGTTTGTCTTTTTTTCTTTGCTATTTTTTTTCTGGGATGGAACTGTTTCTTTAATGTTCTGCGTTCAGTGACTTGAAAAGGTCCACTTACCTTTTTTTCGCGTGACAGCTATAAAGTAAGGCCTGTGGTTTGGGTGCTGCAGTCAATACGTTTCATGACATTCATTCACTCTGAATTAACCCGTGGCTGAGGGGAAAGACACATGGCACTGCTAATACTGCTGAAGCTTCCAGATATCCTGGATCCCAGTCACATAATTCAGACACCTTTTGGTTCTTGTTATGTTCTTAATAAACCCCAGAAAGCACACTGCTGGTATTATTCACAGGGGAAATTATTTAATCTCATTTGAGCTCACGAGAAGGTGTTGTGTGTTTAATTCCCCCCTTTAAAATGCCAAATCATTTTCACTTGGGCTACAAGCTACGAAACTGCGAAGCTGGGTCAAATGGGTATTTGCTCTAAGAATTGGACTGTGTCACGCAGAAAATTATTTGAAGGTATTCCAAACTGTTTGCCAACATCTTTTGAAAATCCCAGCAGAGCCAAAATCCCTATTTGATATCGTTATTGTATGCCTTACCTAGTTTAAAATGCTGAATGTTAAATGAGAAGGCTTTCTGCATTTGGCTGTACCCTATTCTCTTGTTTGGTTTATTCAAAGTGTGCACGTGGATCTGTGCGTGAAGCTCATTTTCATTTTCAGTTACAAGGGCAAAATCAGCTCGACAATGTGCCCAAATGAACTCAGGTTCAGGACCATACGGAGAATTCACTTATGTGGGACAGACTCAAAGTATGCAAAAAAACGTTGAAGTAACCGAGTGTTGTGTTTGTGGTCATCCTCAATTCCCACCAACCCCCATAATTATGAAAAAAAAACGTCACACATCTGGATCCTTGTTGAAAAGTCCTGTGTGGACACTTCGTTGTCAGTTCAAGGAGAAAACAAACCGTTTCAGGATAAGATTAATAAAACATAATGATGTGATGATGAACAAATATATATTTTGACTGAATTTCGAGCTCTTTCCTCGAATGCACTCATATATTTGCTTAATGTTGAAATAAATCTAGAAAAACAGGGCGGTTTAGACCGTTTCACACCATCAATACATGCATATACACACATTTAATATTTACACACACACACACACACACACACACACACACACACACACACACACACACACACACACACACACACACAGAGAGAACGGCTAAATGAAAATATATTCACATTAAGATTGTAATCCATGATCTCAGATCAGCACAAAAATGGAAAACCAACTCGGCAATAACCAAAAGAATATTTGTTGATATTAGGAATGCTCTATATCAGTCTTATGGCAATTTAGGAGCTCAGAGTAAATGTGTGTAGTTGTCAGGGACCTGGTGGGACAACACTAAAGTGACAGCATATTTGCACTGCATGTTAGAGTACAAATAATAACTGACATTATGTTTCTGACAGGCTAGACAGTGTGGAATGTGTGTTGTGGTGACATATTTAACCGAAAAATCCAAACCTGTTTTTATTGTTCAATACCATAAACGTGATACACGTTAGGGAATCACCTACTGCATCAATTCACCGTTTTATTATTTGGACAACGAGAGGCGTATTTGTGAAATACTTTGATACTTTGTTGCTGCACAGAGTAAAGAAAAGGCCATGAAATCACAGCCGTTTATCCAAAGAACAAAACATCTATTCAGAAATGGAGGATAGTTTTCGCCGGGCCCGCCTACCTCTGCTTCCATAACAAGATGCTGATTGTTTATCCAGGTCCATTTCTCTCATGGAAACGCTGCGTGTTGTTTTACAATATAACTTCTTTTTTTTTTGTTTTTTTTGCAGTTGTTTTTCTTTTTTCTGCAGATGTGTATCGGCTGACTTTGACCTCAAGCCAGACACTTAAAACCGTTTAGAAAAATGCTCTCTTTGGAAACAGCAAAGTCTAAGTATTTTAAACGGGTGCACATGCGGCTGTAAGCCTTCGAGAATTCTCCAACACACGCGAACTGCTCACCACAAACACACACGGATCTGAACACGAGTGTATTTTACCACGATCCTTACGCCTATCTGAACTACAGCAGGCACCCACCCCCCTAAATTATTGTCCATTTGATTGGAAACCTGGAGGCAGTTATTATGCAAACAGGTAAGGCTGTTGAACGCTGTGAGACGCGGCATGGGACTCCTCATGCTACGAACCAGGAGTCACTGGGTGACACAACTAATTTGCTCCTGGCAGCCTTTCCAGTTTGTGTGGAGGTTGTACTTTGTGTCCTCTTTCATGCTGCTGTCTACTCCAAACGCAACTGCAAATTTATGGCGCCAGATTCGTGGAAGTGCTTAATTAAAATCCAGAGTGATAACTACCACCAAAGTACAGTACTGTTACATTATTAACATTGACCTCCACACTAAACACACACGCTGCTGCTAACGGACCCCGAAAACATCTCCCCGTCTTAGTCAGACTTATTTTGGTGGCAACAATAAATAAATTGCATCCTGCAAGTGCATTCGAGAGTAAGTCAGTCGTCGAAAGGAGCAGGAGCTCGTTTTACAGCGACGAGCTGTTTTATTGCCCAATAGAACAGGTTAGGTGCTGAGACACTGTAGTGTAAAACCATTCAATAGCCTATAATCCTTTGATTAGTATCTCCAGAGGAAGAGGAAACAGAAATACTCCCATATTTACCCCAAAATAGAATATAAAGACACATTTATCATGTGTTATTACAGGATTTCTTACAAAGGAGAAATGGAAAATCTTCAAGTAAAGACAAACACATCCACATTATTTGGAAGAATGTGTATACAAATACATGTAGATAGTCAAATCAGAGAGAATTGTATTTTTCTTATTGCTTTTTACGTTTTTAAGGTGGTTTGTTTTTTCCTCTGAACCTGATTTAAGCTTCTGTGATGTTCTATTCGTTCCTATGACCTATAATTATCTCTCACCATGTGTCATTTTAAAAATATTTTTTTATAATGAGCTGACGAAAATAACCTTGTAACAATCATAAGGTATAATAACTAGGCTGTGATTAAGCTGCTTGTTGTTCAGTGTGTGGATTTGAGCTTCAGCATTAGACAATTCAAAATTCCCTTGAAATATAAAAATGCCTTTGAAAGAAAAAAAAAAAAGGAACAACTGATATTTGCAACCTAACGAGTTCATCCTCCTTTTCCAACCTATACTTTTTTTCCTCCTCCTGGTTCCCCTCTGTCACCACCATTTACACAAAAAAAGCGCCGCCATTTTCCTTCCCCGCAACACCCAAGTGCACGAGCAGGACTGAGTCCCGGCAGGAGCAGCATTCCAGCAGAGCGGGCTGCCCCGCTGTCACAGGCCAAGGAGGGTGTCTCTGCGGAGGACGCTACTGTGATTTCATCCAGCTATCCATGTCACGGAACGTTTTCGAGATCCAGTTAAGGAGACAGGGTGTGTGTAGTGCAGGGGCCGGGGGAGTCCTGGCCCCCGTGTGGCTGCTGAACAGCACTTGCCGGAGCCTCCGCAGTGCTCCGTTAGTGACGTTGGGTGTTGGAGTAACTTACAAATTACCCACGTCAGCGTCCCAGGGCCAAGGTTGGTGGGTGTGGCGAAAGAGGGGAGGCTATAGCCTTGATCTCTGCTTGTTTGCGTCGTCTTTTGTAAAACCCAGGCCCTGTCCTTTCTGATAACGCTCTAAAATGGGGAGAATTTTAGTGCCATGCGTATCGTTGGTGTAGCCTATATGTTTGTTTTTTTCTTAACGCACGAACATTTGCTCCTTCCTGTTTTCTATACACGAAACACAACACACGTTAAATCAAACCTATTTACACAACATTTAACAGCGTTACACCTACAAACTCATTGATATTTGGAAGAAAATGCCAAAAAGAAGGCAAAGCTTGTGAACACTTTCTGATACGCACAATCTGAGCCTTGGAATCAAAAAGCGAAGTGAGTCACACCTTTGCTGGCACAAAGTAAAACGTTTGCACGCACATAACCACACAAGACGACAGGTCTACACAACGACTGACCCACTCCCAACATGTTGTCTCCTTTTTTTTTTTTGAGAATACAATTCTAAGTTTACAGTTTATACCAACATGTTTTAAAACGCCTCATGCGTGAAAATGTATACATTTTACAAGGACAATAAAGTGTATTTACTGGGCGTGCTAAAGCTGGCAAAGTTACCTGCTGTAGTTTAATGCGAGAGGTCAAAGTTGTTCTGTGTACACATTCCATTTTCTGTTCCCACTCACTCTCATTGGCCCATTCCGCCGCTGCGCACATTTCCGGGCTCCTTGATTCCACTTTATTGCGGAGGGTTAAAGGTGAAGGCCTTGACATTATTGAAGTTCAAAGACTACATTTAATTATAAATTGTGCTTAATGCACACGTGCAATCATCATGTACATATGTTGGGTGCACGGCAACACATACGAATTACACATGCGCTGACATGAGGCACACACACACACACACACTCATGATTTTGGAGGTTAAAAAAAGGGAGTTATGAATCCCCCATACCACCCACAGACTTCCTACATAGCATATATATGTATATATATATATATATATATATAAATGTGTGTGTGTGTGTGTGTGTGTGTGTGTGTTGTGTGTGTCTATGTTTGAGTGTGTGTGGAAACAGGAAAGCAGAATAAGGCTGGTTTTGTTGTTTCTGACAAGACCGAGTTCATTTCGAAATGTCTTTGGAGTTTTTTCCCCCTTTGGACATCTAGTCTTGCTTGTTTACTATTTACTGCGGAAGTGAACACCATTTCCCCCGAACAGACGGTGCAATTAAGAGAAAAAAAATAGCCATTTAGTGCCTCTGTCTTTATGGCAGTGTCTAGACTACAAGAGTGGCGATTCCATTTAGTGGGCACTAAAAGAGGTTATCATTCCACTCTCTTTCTCCACTTTTCTAAGATCTGAGCTCTATCTTCCATTAACACGCTTGCTAACATTTAAACATGTTCTTTTCGACGAGTGTAACCTTAAAATAGCTTTAAAAATCTGGCGAGTGTGGCCCGGCAGAAACTAGTCCCTGGTTTCACAATCGCCATCATGTCAAGGCTAATGTGTGTATCCTCATGTTCTGGTAATAAACACAAGTTAAAAGTGTGCACGTTGTGTAGCCCGTGCAGGCCAACAGCTTCAGGTTATACACGCATTTGTGAGCTCTCGCTATTTGCGAAAGGATAGGACTCGCCATCAAGAAAAAATGAGCCCTGCAACATTTAGGAATGAATCCGTCATAACACTTGGGATCGTGGCGGCAGAAAAAGCACAAAATCCGTTGCGTTTTGCCTCTATGTTTCTGTTTATTCAGGTATTATGTTTAATGATACACAGGCTGACAATCTGTTCATCCTCTCTGAGATCCGAAGCACCGATGTTTGAAGCAAATAATTTAACGAGAATTGGCGTTAAAGCTATTAAAGTTGTACGGGCAGTGTACTGAAAAATAGCAGCAGGGATAAAAGAAGGAGGGGGGGGGGATTCAACGCCTATTTACAGTCACGAATGCATATTGCATAGGCTACTCTGTACAGGGGATATACTTTCACAGATTGGACGTCACAGTTCTCAAGGACGAAAAAAATCCACCTTAGAAATTTTCTAAATCTTGTCCATGCTCTGGTCGAGAAATAATTAGATAATGATATGCTATATACACAGACCAGAGGGGATGGATTGAGGGGGGTGAGGGGGGGGGGGATAAGAGCTAAAAGTTGTCTGCGCAATAAGGGTTCAAACTTTGTTTGTTACATTTGATATTTGAACAAAGACTTCTATATGAACAGTAGAATAAACACAACAGGGGGGGATTGTGATAAATAGGATGACATATTCAAGAACAGCATATAAATGATTATTCTAACCATGATGGCCTTTTCCGCGGACCAGCGAGAAATTGATCGCCGCCAGTGGGGCAATAAGAAAATGGAGACTGTGTCCCATGCAGGCTTATTTTCTTCCGCTGTCCACTTTAAAACATTGCACTGTTGGTGATATGGGCTCCTTTAGAAAAAGAAGAAAAAGCATTATGCCCACGGTTACAGCTCATTGAGATAGGAGAAGGCCTTGATGCCACTGTCCAGGACCGTGGCTCTGCTCTGTTCACAACAGAGGGTTTCCAGAGAAGTACTGCAGGCGATCCCTGCTCAATTTCTTCTCTTTCATTCTTCTATTCTGAAACCAAATTTTAACCTGGCGGTCGGTGAGGTTTAACATTCGGGAAAGCTGAAGCCTTTTCTCTTTGTTGATGTAAACGTTAAAGAAGAATTCCCGCTCCAACTCTCGAATTTGAAACTTGGAGTAGGGACACCTCTTCTTCCTTGTTCGAGGGACGCCTGTGGAACACAAAATCGTATTTAAAAAAAAATACAACCACATTGTCAGTGGAAACAACAACACAGTCGAATAAGAGACATTTTTTTTCCCCAAAGAGAAAAAATCCAAGCTTTGGGACTGAGTGACGATAGACTTGCCAGATGCTAAGAATCCAGTCTCCCTGGCGTTAGCAATGATAACATTTCAGCCCACATTCATTAAGGAAGTAGCTGAGGCTATCAGATAAACCTGTCATAAAGAGTGTTAAATATCCAAAATAGTTTGGAGTAAATAATATCAACTTACAGCCCCTAAGTACGTGTTTATCTGTTATAAATATACAACAACAAAAGTATTTCACCGCATTATGTGCACCACATTCCTCAAGAGCTACACTAACAATTTACACAATCTTTTGGCAGTCAGCTGAAATGGACTACCCTTGTCTGCAATGGCCTATGGACCCCAGTGGCCCTGTAACTTGTTATCAAACAGGTGACCAGGGAAATTCTTTTTTTTATATAGATATATATAGAGAGAGAGATATTGTTTTGTGTGAGTGTGTCTGCGTGAGCGAGGGTGAAACTGAAGTCCCAGTTAGCTTGTTCCTGTAGCCTGGATGAGCTTGTAGTGCATATAAAGCTAATATGCAATATATTATGTATTGCAGCACATCAGATCCTCAAGTCAAGCATGATTGTAATTTTATACCCCACATTAGCTAAAATGTCAGAGAATCTCCTGTAAATCATTAGCAGAACATTGATATGTAAAATAATAGAAATATGACTGATATATGGACTTTTTTTCTGTGGAATTTAGCCCCTGCAGATAGTATGATTCCCGGAACTGTGCACACATAGAGACAAATAGACAGACACGTACAGAGGCAGATAGATAAATAAATAGCCAGATAAATAGACTGACAGATAGCCGATGTGTGCCAATTAGATAGATAACCGAAGTGTGTAATTCTCTGTGCAGCTTGTCTTTGCGGGCAAAGCCAATGCTTAAAGAAAATTCACAAGACGCCAAAAGCAATGTTCTGCCCAATTGGTTTTTACTCTCGACAGCCCAACGAGAAAATCCCCTAAAATGCCCAACGCAAGTTCATGATCAAAGTTAACATTTGTCACAATAGCTCTCTCTTAAAAATTTCACAGACTCTCACCATAGAGGCGTCTGTGTATAACATCCCCTTTTTTTCAAAGCGCTTTCCCATCGTAAAAATTCTTCTCGTTGCAAGAAAGAGCTTTGTAGGGTTATAATAAAATCCTTTGAATGCTTATAAAACTCCACATAAAATCTGACCGACAAAACACCGGGCTAGTCCCCTTAACCTTCCCCCATTTTACTGCTTCGGTATACCTACTCGAGTGGCTGCTCTTGTTGGCGCTGCCGTCCTTGGTTGTGGCGGAGGAAGACGTGCAAGAGCCCGAATTTGTGTGTTCCTCCTCATCGTCGGGCTCCTTTTCCTGCTCCGGGGCTCCGGGGACGGGGGCTGTGGTCTGCTGCTGCTGCTGCTGCTGCTGCTGCTGGTGTGTCGGGGAGTCGCTTTCCAGCTTGCCCCCCTCGCCCTTTTGTAAACAATTGTCCGACTGATTGTCCGTGCTGCTGCAGTACGCGGTCTCGAAAAAGCGGTCGAAACCTTGCGGAAGGACGTTGTTTTTCCCGTGCACGCCGGAGTAAAAACCCGTAGAGGGGTGATTGGAGCCCGGATGGCTGTGATGGTGATGGTGGTGGCTGTACACGCTTTCATTCTTCATGAGCATTTCTGTCATGGTGGATGGTGGAAGACAGTCCCTATGCACCAGGTCCTCTCCCGAGTAGCACGATGCATAGTTGCTCCTGTGGTGCCATTTGCTGGCGGGGTCCAAGCCGTAAGAAACTTCCCGTACCGGCGGTACTTGTGACAGATTTGTGGAATAAGGGTAGCTGATCTGCCGCGACGGGGCCTGCGGAAGAAACGAGGAGACGGCGGAAAACTCGGGGACGTAGTAGGTGCAGCTGGGGAGGTAGATGTTGGACGCGCAGCCCGTCCTGTCCCCAAACTCGGATGTCCGGTCTTTGCGCGTCTGGGAGCAGAAGTTGCCCAGATTCACCGAGTTAAACATCTTTCTCTCTCTCGTACTCGGCACTATAGATAGATGTTTTGGATTCGAGCTGCAGCAGAAGGGAAAAATTTGGGAAGGCGAGATGACGCGCAATCCGTCTAAGTCGCCCCGTAGACACGTGATCGAAAGTAGATATTGTCATATATCAATTTGGAAGAGTTGGATGTGTAGGAGTGGTTGGCTTTAGGTAAGATCGAGGAGGTTCAAAAGAACAATTTTCAAACACCACAGGCGCACTTAGCAAACCAGTAACTGACTCTTGTTTGCTGGCAAATGACAATTAGAGATATGTGCAGAGTGCGTTTATGCTTATAGGCTGGTGATAGGCTAGCTAAAGAGCCACAGCTCCTTAAAAAGGCAATGCACAAAGTGTAGAGTGCAGCCAGTCATATGAATATCATAGTTTGAGGAGTTTAACAGGTAAGATTATTATCATTATTATTATTATTATTATTATTATTATTATTATTATTATTATTATTATTATTATTATTATTATTATTATTACATAAATAAATAGTATAACATAAATAGTATAACAATTATAACATGGGTAGATTTAAGTTAAATCATAAGATATTATAATTGATTTTGCAAACACTGCAAGAGAAACTACTGGAAGTCAGCACTTGTCATGAATCCACGCCAAATAAGATATAATCACGTAAAGAGGAAATCCCATGAGCTCAGTCATTGTTTCAACATTTACTAAAAGTTTAACAGACAACGGAGAAGAAATCGTGCTTCTCAACAAACCACTGACATTCCCCATGCTGGACATTTCCCCCCCGTGTTAGGTGAATGTGCTGGACGAGCTTTTAAATAAGAATCACAACACTGCTTAGGACTCGTTTTTTTGTGGTTCTTTGATTGTGCTGACAGCAATCTGCTGCTCATGATTACAAAAGAAACGTACGCGATAGAGATCCAGGTCAAATGAATAAACAAATCAGCTGGCTTTGGGTTTCTATCTGTATCACCAAATGGGAAAACATTACTCCATCGGACCAGAGGTGTAGGTGGTGGCGTTGGTCGCCCATAATTATGTTGTAAAGTAAAGCTAAAGCCACGATTAGGCAATGCAGAATGCACAGCGTGCGTGTTGACAGAGCGAGCTGAAGTAATCGCCTCTCTCTCATTATTCCCTTTGACTTTGGATCTTGACAGAGTCTATGGAGGACAACTGCGCAATTCACGAGCCTGTCCCTGGAGTTCCTGCAGGAAAACAACCAGTAAAGCCTCTTGGACCGTGCACCTCCTGCAGAGGGGAAACGCAACCCTTGTTACACGAACACAAACTCCCAAAATAAAAATAAAAAATGAACCAATACCTCCAGTAGCAACACTGCTCGCATTGCTGGATTGATCACAGTGTGCGCCTCCACTCTGAAAATACCCCGACTGATTTGTTGGCAAACGCTATTCCTGTCTCCGTATCCCCTCTTTGATATGACTAAATGTTTGGGTGCGCTGTTGGTCTGCATGACTCAAAGCTGAGCAATAATTATGCTGCTCAGTAAAAGGCCATGAGGACCCTCAGCCATGTGTGTGGACGCTGCATGCACCCAACGTTTTCCTCTAAAATTATACAAGTCCCAGCTGATGTTTGAAACCCCTGTAGCCATTATTTCCTGTCTTTTTTCCCTTTTTTTTGTAAAGGAACCACAACATTTATCAGTAGATGACAGAAAGAGACATGTAATCCTGACATAAAAGGGGAAAAAAGAAAGAGGAAGCTGTAATAAAATGAATGGTTTGGAGAAATAAAGGGGCTGCGTGTGATTTCATTGTAAACTTTTAATTGTACTGTCGAGGGCCATCTTCGAATCTTTATAGACTAACTGATAGTATTACAAGCTGAAATTAATATGATGGCCCATTGTTTGTGATCATGGGGTACTTCCTAAATGTTGCAATAAGATTCTCCGTGTTTTACCCGATATCAGAATAAAACAGTCGTTATGTTACAGCGCCTTTTGGGGTGCCAGCGCTGCTGGAAATGAAGGGGAAAGCTATTTGTGCCTTTGCTGAGTCCCAACAGAGGCCAGAATAGCAAAGGCAACAGCATCAGAGCTGAGAGCTGGGGACGGGTGGCCACTGCGGGCGTGTTTGTGAAAACGTGGCAATGGCATTAGCTTGTTTACTACCCCTGCAAACAAAAGGTTGTCTCACATGATGCATCCTGCATCCAAGTACAAAGAAAGCAGACAGCTGTCCAGACACAGCACTTGAATTTGACCACTAAAATCCTCTCTACGTCCACCATAAAACTCCGAATGGCCGTAGTAATGCTAAATCCCTTTGTTCTATGGAAAACCATAAACACTGAGAATGAGAGGAATTTGGTTTTTTAACAACTAGATATTCTACAAGTCGGGAAAGAGGCAACGAGCTGAAATTTCCCCATCGAACACTGAGGCTTTTTCCACTACTGGTGCCTCACTATCTTTTTTAACAAATATAGTTACTGAAACGACCAATTTTAGAAAAACAAAACTTTAAAAAGAATTCATGCATCTTGACACGTCTGTAGGGGGAGATATTTCTTTTTGTATACTTCATAATAAGACCCATCTTAAGAAGCAGTAAAAATTAGCAATATTGGGATTTTCTTCACCCCGACAGGCACAGCTGCTAATCTAATTTTTTTGGTAGGAATAGATCAACGACCACAGCTATGGAAATATTTGCGCAAACACCCTGGCCTGTGGTCTATACCGACACATGTAAAACACATGCTGCTGCGTTGAACTTATCCAGTTGCACAATCATAATACTACTAATAACAATTCGCACATCAACATGTCAATGCCTGTTTTCAGTGTGAAATATATAGCATGCAGTTTTACAAAAAAAAAAAAAAAGAGATTCTTTTTGAAGCTAAATTCTCAAAATTCTCAATTCTCTTTAAAAACTACTTATTTTAGCTGGCCTTGACTATAATACCAGATCTGAATTGTGAAATGCAGAGTCAATTTCCCTGCCAATGCTGTCATATTCAGAAAATTACTTCGGAAATAAATATTAACACATAGTCCAAACTTTGCTTTTAGAATAAAAACCAAAGCAAAAGGTACAACACAATATTGCCAGTTCATTTCGATTATTATATTTGTGATGGACATTAACTCGGTATAAATAAGTAATGTCAGTGTATGAATAATAAAATGCATTTATGATATTTAAAAGTAAATTATGCTAGTCAAAATACCCCAAAAAAGGGGAGCTAGGGGGGTAAGAGAGGCTAAAAAAATATGAAAACAATCCAATTGTACTACCGATGGATATGGACGTTTACACTCCGGGAAACAGTCCCCCTGGCTGCCTTCAAGTCGCAGAATATTGTCACAGTGTGGCAAAATATAACCAGCCGAAGCCCATCACTTGCCAATTTCCACTTCCCGAGGGTTTAAACACTTGCCATTCCCGACTTGGCGTATACAATGAGTTTATTTGTAGTTTTATATCACTTATGGAAGAAAATCTAAGAGCAAAACGATGCAAATAAAACCAAATAAAGGTTTGAATGTGTCGTACCGATACGCAGCATGCACAGGTAAATTGTGTCGAACTAAACCAATATGTCCTTCCGATTCAATATGTCACACAGGGAAGAACAAATATTGCAAGTGCAGGTTCCATTATAGCCACAAAAACCGTTGACTGTTTTGCCTATTTTTTTGGCTGGAATATCACAGTTGAGGCATTAACTTTATGACTGGCTCTGTGGAATTCAAACTATGTATCGCTACCTAGCATCATTAAAAACGGTTAACCAAGGTGTAACCCACATCTAAAGACGCACAGCAAAAAAAAAAAAAAGTAAATGGCACTCCTCAGTATTACGGTGTTTTGGCTCGGTGGTGATAAATCGTGAGCCAAATGAAACAAACCCCTCACCACACACCCAAACACAGAGCCACGCTTCCAATAGGCACAGTTCACCAAGACCCTGCTGCAGAGTTAGCTCACGTCAGGGCTAAATGTAGGAAGCCTGCGTAATCATATTACTGTCCCCTCATGGCCTAGATAAGTTTAATTGGATGTAAGTCGGGCAGTTAAACCCGGGCCGTATGAGCTGCAAACAGTTTCAAGCAACACTAAAGAGATCTTTCTTTTCTCTCTGCTCTTCTTCTTTTTTTTTCAACCGAGGCCACATCAAGCGTAAAGCATTTGTGGTGGCAACAATAGCTTACAAGATAAAGACGTGAGTTGCTGTTACATTTGGAGTAATCTCCAGAGTGTATTTCACGTTCAACCACTAGGACATAAAGCTTTCACAACAATGTGTTAACTTTTTTATTAGAAGTATTAAATGATTTCACATCACAGGAAATCGCTCTGTGTAGAGACTTCCTGACTTGAGATTCTTGGTGTTATTTAGACGTCCTGGAAAAACCAGGAAATTCTTTAAAGGGGAAGAAGACTTCAATCTGGATCTGTTTCTGGGTTTTAGAGGTGCTCAGTGCTGTGAGGTTGGCTTTGTTTGTTTTTACCCCTCCTTTTTGTAATATCTATTTTCTAATCTATTTAATTTGTTTTTCCTGATTGGGCTTTTAACTTGAACGCGTATTCCCACGGAGAGGTATTTGAATTAAATAAACTATTCAGGCTGGGGCACATGCCGATGTGTTTTTGGGCGCGGTCTGTACTGCACACATTTTAGCTGCAGAGCCAATGCCCTAAATCATCTTTCAAAATCAACGTTAACACAGCGTGAATTCAGAAGATCCAGCGCTCATATTCATCCACAGACTTTAACAGACAGCTCTCAGAACAACGAACTTACGCAGGGAATGCTAAATATTCCTTTTTTGTGTGTATGTGTTTGTTTTTTTGTTTAATTTTTTAATTGGTTTTATCATCATAGAATGGTTGACGGTCTGCATACTCATATTTTCAAATACATTTTGAATGTTTTATTTCTAAATATCTTTCGCACATTTTTTAAGTGTTACTTTTTGTACTTGCAGAGACTCTCGTGCATACTTAGAGTGCGCACTGGCTGCTTGTCTTCTCATCGGGGGTCGAAATGCATTATTTTGGTTTGGATGGCCTTGTGCACAGGAGTGGTTCAGTATGTGGGCCCAGAATAGAAGCTCCGAGCTTTCAGCTATCGCCTCAGATATAGTTGAAATGCTTACACAAGCACTCACTGCCAATGTTTGCTTTGCAGGCTAAGCTGTGTCTTTTCCCCGCAGTGCAAAAAAAGAAAAAAACACTGGACACATTCACACAATAAGTAGTGCACAAATATAGGTTGATACAGCTTAGCTAAATCTACATTAACGTGGACCAAACATGAGCAGGTGAGGCTCCATTTTTCCATTCTGCTGGAAATAGGCTTCGGCAGGTACTCCCGTTTTTGCTGCTCTCTCGCTGCATACTTGACCTTCAGGGCTGCCTTAAGGAGCCGCAAGCTCGGGCCTTGAAAGGAATTAATATCAAAGATTGCGAAGATTCTCAAAAAACGCACAGAAACGACGTTAAATCTGACAGAAGTGATGCGGATGAATACCAATCTGCTACTGCACGGTTACGCACGTCAAATCATCCCGAAGGTTAAGAATGGAGGCAAGGAAGCAATTCTGGACTGAGCAACAATAACAACCTGTTTGACATCACGTCCTCTAAAACTATTATCTCCCGTTTCCGCCTGCATTTCGACTTTCGACAACCGATCTGAAGAAGATTTCGTCTGGTTTTACGGAGCTGGGGGACATTTACGCCCCATATTAAGAACAGTCGGGAGCTCGATGCTGCTGAAAAATGAATTGATAAGTTGGCGCGTTTCAGAAGAAAATAAAGCTCATGAAGAACTCATTTCGAATCATGCCAAAATCAATAGCAGTTCTGAAAGAAGTAAAACGATATGGATCTCTCACGTTAAGCACCCTACCTATCCTCTCTTTATCACATTAACACTCTTCATTGAAGCACACGCTATCAACCCGAAACCTCTCCCATTGCGCGTCCACTCACACACAAATACACTCGCAAACACACACATTCGGACTAGCATTGCTTTCTATTTCTCCGGCCAGCTTTGCACCATAAACGGCAGAGGGGTGGCGGGGGACGCAGACCACATGCCACACAAGTTCTCTGCGAAGGGCACAGTGAAGCTCACTGACCTTTGGGACGTGGAGACAGGCCGCCATAAAAAGATTTAGCCAGTCTCAAAGTCAAAAGTGCCCAGGAGCAGTGAAAGACCATTGTAAAAAAAAAAAAAAAAAACTCCCTAAGACAACTGTCTCAGGGTTGTCATCAAAAGCGACAAATATCTGTTGTGTTTTTGCTGGCGTCCTAAACGTCCAGTCCTGCCACTTCGCCCAATTTTAATCAAGCGAAACAGGGCTAAAGTGACAATAAGTGGGAAGTTGTGATCGTGGGGCTTTGGTGGTGAGTGGGTGGGTGATAGATAAAGGAGTAAAGAACATTGGTTAGTTAGTTTGGCCTGAAAAAGGCTTCAAGCGCCACACCAGGAATGGGAAAGCAGAGGATGAAGAAATGCCAGGACAAGCTGCCCTTTTAAAGACAGACCATAGAACAAAAAATATTACTGAATAAACAAACTCAGAATTCTGCTTAAAAGTTAAATACTTTCAACCCCTTTTGTTAGCTCCGACCAGTATCCAAATTTACAAGTTACTCATTGCTCATACGACCAGGGAACGCGTACAAACCGGGGCTTGCATCATTTAAACCCAGCAGCAAACGCCATTACGCTGTTCTTAAACGGAGGTGTTATGATGCTTACACTCATTTAGTCTTTCCCTGCGTTGAGAATTCACGGAAACTGCTTCTTCAATCTGCGTAGTTAATTTGCAGTTAACTCGCTCCTTTTGCACAGCTTTACTAAAGTTTTTTAGAAGTAAAAGATATATTTACAAACAAAAACATTTTTTTCCCATCGCAATTTTGTTTGATGCAGTTTACAAGTTCAAAGGCACAGACACGCAGCCACATGTTCAACTCCAATTGCTGCTATTTCAACTCTGTTCGCTCATTGGCGAAGGTTCTTTTTTTAATCTAAAACCTATTGACCTTGGAGCTTTGTTGACAAATACCAAAATAAGGTAAAAGCCATGAACTTCATGGGGCATATTGCATATGTTATTCTCCTTAGGCCAATTGAACAGGGCAATACAGAAACACAAGAGTGTGGTTGATTTCTTTTCATGGCCAACAGCCCATTTGATGACCTGAGAAGATTGCAGTTATGATGTTGTTTTCTAGATTATCAGATTTAATCAAAGCAATGTAGGATTTCCCCCGGATATATCACAATCCAAGTTAATATAATTTAGCAAAACATATTTGCGACACATTTCTAATTATACTACTGTCTAATGACTTTAAACCTAAAATTGAAAATATGAATTTAGCCACTGTGTGCAAAGATGAACACATAAACCATTTAGCATGTTTTTATTTCTGATAAATGAATAAATCAAATCCAGTAGTTCATGTTCCATTGCTCATGAGTCCTCGTGCATCTTCAAAACGTTGGATACTTGTTCGTGACTATTTGGGATGACTGAAAAATACCTTTTAATTACATGCGTAAATGAACACGAAAAACATTGTCCCAAAGCATTCAATTTTAATTTAAAGCTACTTTTGAGTAGCTACAATGACTGTTCTATTTTAAAATAATTATCTTTTTCCTCTAACAGCTTTTACTTAGACAGTCATTGATAGTTTTATCAAATTGATACAGTAAAAAATGAAAAAGAAAAAAAAACTAACATTACGCCCGAGTAAGCGTTTGCTCATCCAGCCTTTTCGCTCATTGCACTCGGGATGTTGCAGCTCTAATTTTCATTCCACAACGCACAAAACTTGTCTACTGCCACTATGAATATATTAATATTTTTGGCACAAAGTAAACAGGCAAACCGGGGAAAGTAAAAATCATCTGTGGCTCGTGTGGGCTATAGGAAAAAAAGCATGACAGTCACATTGCAATATGGCTGTAATCAACTCGAATACAAAATACAGTAGATCTAAAATGCTGAAGAGACGATACATGAATCAAATCGTAAAAGAACTATGAACTCCTGCCATCTTATCTGTGTCTGCATGTTGCGATCATGGGCAGACAGACAACAGAGATGTTTTTCACATGGCACTTTACAGTTCACTGAGAAGGCAACATCTGAGCTCAATACTGAGACAGCAAAACGTTTTCCACTGAACATACTTCACTTTACCGAGAATGGACGCTGCCCCAGATCAACGCACTGTTGGGTAGCTAATAGGAAAACATCGCACAGCCCTGTACAGCTTTACACTTGACTGCCAGTAGGGAGAGCCTTGTGAATACTGCAAGAGCTTCAGTGTATAATGTCTAAGTAGTGTGTATATCTGTAAAGGACTTGCATTCATAAACGGTGTATCATGTATGGTTATAATGCGTTTACGCGCAGAAAGCAAACCAAAGGGAGCACCAGGAAAAGGCAGTCCAAAGGGCTTGCTTATATAGAGCACTGGGGTGTAACCCTATTACTCCTTTACAGAGCTATTGCATGTTTAGCAGCGACGTTATAGGCTTGTAGCATACCGGTGACATTGATTAGGTCGAACTTCAAGGGTTCAGAAAAATGAAAGAGGTTTTTTTTTTACTTATAAACTAATTCAACTGACGAGCAATTGTGGTCGTGTGCCACTCCCTGGGTAAATAGTGGGCCCACTCTGCGGAAGAAGCGGTTCAGAATGTGCACCTGGTCGCCATTTTGCAAGGTAACCCATGTGAGAGCTACATGTAGAAAATCTGTGGATCCGGAGCGATCACAATAAACATCACCGACCTGTGTGGGCTTCTGTTTGCGCACAATTCACAGCATACGCGGCCATGTGCCAACAAAACCCGCTCTAAAATACTTTTAAATGTCCCATTAAGGTTCAGATCTTTATTTCATTGTGGAGGGACACAGGTCTTTGTAAAACTGTGTTACAGGTCACGTCTAATAAAATAACCCCACCAGTGAGAAGTCAGAGGACCTGGTTTGGAAGCAGAACATTCAGAAAGGCAATCTAATAACAGACTGAGGTAACACCAATAAACGTTTCAATATTCTGTTTATTGAAGACCTTACGCATATACATTCATATCATTATTACGTTTACAAGACAACGTAGCAATCCTTACAAGCGCAAAGAAAGGAATGCAATGGGGTTGGGCGACATAAAAGAACGATAAAAGACAACTACTACACAGAAACAGAGTTTCTTTAAAAATAACGAAAGGTTTTGAAAATAAAATAAAAACTAAACTAATCTTACGTTTCTTTTATCCATTCTTGGCTGTATGTCGACCTACATTCCCATCCCTTACAATCACAAATTGTCTATATGGAATGCGATATTACAAGACGATCAATAACATAAAGCACTATTACATAGCGATAAGGGATCCTCAAATAGGATGCAAATACTAATATATGTAATTTCATTTTACAAAGTTATACACGAGGACAAGGAAGGGAACAACACTGAGCACATTGCAAGGAGCAAGTACATTAAGTAGGCCTGACAGGCCCTCCGTCCCCCCACCCTAACAATAATAATAATAAGGATAATAATAATAATACAAATAATAATAATAATACATTCTTCGCAGAAGTTTTTGTCAAATTCTTCTATGTTGCTGGGTTTTTATTTGCTCGGATAAAATAGAGTTTCCTACTGAAAACGTGGCCCGCAGAACTTGACTTGAACTATTTCACATCAAAAACATGCTGCAAATGTTTCACTGCTATAGCTTACTCGTTACACATGACAAATGATGCGCTGCCTTAGCTCCAAAGGAAGGTGGGCACGCACGCGAGGATCAAGTTTGTCATTTTTTAAATTTTATTTCATTAAGAGCACCATGTTTAAAAAACGATCCGTTTAGACCTATAAGGTTTCCCCTCCAGTTGTAACTTAGGCGGTTCCCTAATTTAACGGCGTTTGCCTATACAGTTACACTGTCGAATCGTTCCATTACAGATCCCTTTGGAGTTTATTGTAGAATAAGCTACACTATTTTTCACTGGCACAGTCTGGAGATGGAGATTTAATAGCAGCTCAAAACCGTTTTCAAACGGTGATCTCACTCAACTAAAAATGCGACCCATGCAGAATTCAGTGGTTTTTATAAGTTGAAAGGTAATTAAGGTAGAGAGAAAAAAACTTGAAAAACTTTCTGTGAACAAAGTCGTAGCGTTTGCCCCCCAATGCGCAGTCATTAAGACAGAGCTATCGATGAGGATTACATTGCGGTTTTAGTCCACCCCCCCCCCCCCCCCCCCCCCCGCCTGTCCACATGCAGACTTCCAGACTTCCACATCTCCTGCCCGTGACCGTGAACGTGCACACAAACGTGACAACAACCCAAAAGAAAAACTACAGAAAAAGACTTGTTCCTCTTACACAACAAATTATGGCTTTTGCTTGGAAAAGCAACGGTGACAGGGACCGAAGACGGGCTCTGTGGGGAAGAAAGCCAAACCTCTCTCTGACTTCACGGGTATTTTTAGGCCTAAATGGAGATTTCGCTGATTGGCCCTTGCTTCCACCTTATATATATATATGTATTTTTTCTGACTACAGACAGACCGGAAAAAAAGATGTTGTCATTTTGTCGGACCCCACAAAGACGCTGTGTGTGAAGACACATTTGTTGTGGCCTACATTTAGGGCGTAGACGAATCTCGTGACAGATCAGACCAGCCTACAAAGAAAATACAATTCTCACAGCTTTTTTGTGCGATTATACCAAACGTGGCGCCTCACTGGCATGTAAAGAGCAGCTTTGGATGCCAGATAGTGGCTTGTTTTTTTTTGTTGAGAAAAACAAAACAGCTGAAGAAGGTTGTGATATTAGCCTGGGATGTAGAAGATGGACAGTTGAGTGCATGCACTAAAAGAAGACCTTAGGGGAGCGTCGAAGGCTTGGCTTTTCTTTTTTTTTTTTATTGCCCATCGATTCACCCTTTCTGCTGCATCTCTAAAAGTAGGCCAAAGCTTGCTCCCTCAACATGAGTCTCTTCTTCTTCATCCGGCGGTTTTGAAACCAGATCTTGACTTGTTGGTCGCTGAGATTGAGCCGGTCGGAGAGCTCCCTCCGCCGCTGCCTGGTGATGAACTCGTTCAGCATGAACTCGCCTTCTAGCTCGGCCAGCTGAAGTTTGGAATAAGGTTTGCGCTTCTTTCTGGTCCGAGTGTGCATCGGGTACCACGGGGCACCTTGAGGAGAGGAAAGCAGGAGGAGGGTGGGGGGGGGGGGGGGGGGGGGGGGGGGCAACACAGCGGATTAGTCAACACAGTTGCAAACTCACGGTCACCTCCAAGGTTATGCTGGACTACAGAGGCATCAATTCAACATGGCGAGTTGGGGGAAACGTCTTGCTAGTGGAAGTCACTCTAAAGCTATACGAATGAGCTCTCAGAATATTGTATCTGGATGTCAAATCACATTAATGGTGACAAAGCAGCTCGTTAACTAAAGGGGGGGAAAGGCATGGTGCCGTGGACTTCTCTATAGTCAGCTAAAGAGAAATGCTGGGATTTGCAAAAGCTCCCTGATCTGGAGTCCCTGCTTATGTCCGAGTCAGAGCCAGTGGAGGCTGTCAAGCTCCTCCAACAATCAGCCTGAGTCTCAGAGAGGACTCCCACATCCAGACAAAGGTCCAGTTTTTTGTGTGTGTTTGTTTGGTTTTTAAATGTATTTAATTTTTTGGGACCATCGGCGTTTACTTTTTTATTTTCCGTGCCTTTTTATGGAGACCACCAGTATACCGCGGCTTGGTGTCACAGGAAGTTTTATTGTTGCAGTTAAAGCAGCATTAACGTGATAATTAAGCCGGGGCTTGCAAATACCCCTACTTATTTGCGAGTTTCTGAGCGTATTAAATGACTCGAGTCCGCAGCGACAGATATTCATTTTGTTTACGAGTCATTAAAAAGAAAACTCTTTATTCGATGCAGTCAACCAAAGCGACTCACCTCTTTAAATCACTTCACTAATTTGAGAGTTACGCATCGGGCATCGACAGGGCAAAAATCTATCAGTTACACGTCTGATTCTGGGAGCCTCGTTTGGCCGACGACAAAAAATAAATACTGAGGCGAAGGCAGCAAAAGGGGGCTGTTTGGGTGAAGGCTGGGGAAGAATATGGCTCGGTGAGGTTATCTGTAACTGTACAGCCACATGCTGCATGGAGGATTTTAGGGCAACCCCTAGCGGCGTTCGCACACCTCGCACGTTCCCTGCAGGCTGCAGCCTCTGTGGGCTGCAAGTTGTGCATCAAGATAACGACCCCTAACGACGGTTTAATAAAGAAAACGTACACGCAACCTGCAGCCCTGCCTGTAAATAACGCCAGCGTGCCCTCACGCACACGGCTGGGATTTGTTTTGTTTTTTAAAAAAGGGAAAAGAAAGAACAACACCCACCTCCGCCTGCAGCTATGTTGCCTGAATGGCTTCCCGGTGACACCAGGGTCTGTGTGTCGCTGGATGAGGGCTTGCCTCCCTCGTTGAGCAGAGACGAGCTGGAGTCGGACTCCATGGACTGACACGACGGCGGGTCTTGCGTTAGCTGCTCGGTCCCGTAGTCGTATTTGGAAAAGGCGGCACTGCTGCCAATTCCACTGTGCAACCCGTGGTCAGATGTTAGGGAGGATGTGTCCCTCACCCTGTCCTCCCGCTTGAGGCTGCTGCCACCTGAACAGGTCTCCCTGTTCCCGTTCCCGTTGTTGTAATAACATTTGCCCTCCTCCGGTCTGGTAATTTCACACGACCGATTGAAGGAAGGGTTAATAGACACCGGACTGCTAAAGTAGGATTGAGAGTATCCATTGCACGGCTCCGAAGGATTCCACGGGAGGGAGCAAACATTGTCCCTTCTCGGGTAGGAGAGAGACGGTAGCCCCGCCAGTTGTCCCCCTGAGGCTCTAAAATTCGGAAAGTAAAACGTGTCTCCAGTGTGGATGTTTACCAAAGGTCCCACAAACCCTGGATTAAGGAGATTATGCTCGCCCATTTCCGCGGGCCCGACCAACAGCTTCTAGTTTATTGCAATCTGACATTTAACATAGTTAAACCTGGAGCCGCGCCTGATTGGTCCTCGGCGAACCACGTGGCCAGACTAACTTGTGCTACACACGGTACCACCCACTTGGTCCATCTCAGACAAAACAAAACATTAACTTCTGTATTACAGAGGTTTATATGCTTTTTAAAAATACCATAAAGCTTTTATTAAAAATGTACAATCTTGTTTTTCTACTCTTGAGCATTGCTGAGTCCAAAAGGAGCCCAGGCTGCCTCTCTTTTTACACTCGTGGAACTGTCCACGGCCTCGTTTAATATCTTTATAAGCTGGCAAAAGTTTTTTAAATGCCATTTCTTTTGAAAACAGTTTTTTTTCCTTAAAGGAGAGGGTGCATATGACTCCTTGTTTTCGAGCAAATTATGGTAGAATTTCATGTCATATAAAGCTGTGATGTCCAAATTTACAAGCTTGTTTTAAGAAAAGACTGATGCTCATTGCCGCACTCTACTCATATTTACAGTAACGGGGTCAGCAGGTTGAAGCCACTGGCTCTGTAAAAGAAGACGATATTCTACAAGGTTACTTTAAGAGGGTATATTTCACATAATATTCTCTAGTACACCTCACTTGAGCAACTTTAACAGATACCTCCAATAAACGTTCGCAGCCAAACTCTGGTGGGATAGTTATACCTCTCACAATTCTTTTATATGAATTTTACAAGATATCAGAGGGCACTTAACTGATTCAATCAGCCCAGAGCCCCTATGCTTTATAACTTACTAATTAGTTGATTTGTAGGTGCGCTCTTCTTGAGACACTGAACAAATATGTGTTAGGCCATGAGGAGTCATTTTCTGCTCTGAAAACAGGCTCTCTGCTCACAGACAAAATCAGAGAAGAGCAATCAGACAAATATTGATAGGACAGCACATTTCCTCTACAAAATATATAATCAAATCACCAGTCTTAACGTAGGGGATGCTGTGGGAAAATGCTGGTCTAAAACTTCTTAACATTATCATAATATTCATTCATCATAATATTATTATTATCACTAATCTTGCTTTTGGATTTCCCCTCTGGCATCTATTGACTCCTTACAAATTTAAGTTCTCT
Source organism: Menidia menidia (assembly GCA_907169785.1). NCBI lineage: Eukaryota > Metazoa > Chordata > Actinopteri > Atheriniformes > Atherinopsidae > Menidia > Menidia menidia. Next base: position 9,016,149 of record CAJRST010041110.1, on the reverse strand, counting down.
CAAATACTATATTAAATCTATCCAACATTAAAATAAGGAAAAGTTAGTCTCTTGTACGTTATTTCATTCCCACCCAAGAGTACACTACGGAGGACAAAATAAATGTGTGGCTCTGAAATGTGCGTGCGTGGGTGTGCCATCAATTATGCAAAGTTGAACTACTGCATGACGCAAAAATAACACAAGATAAAACAATCTTGTATAAGACGTTCTTTCGTCTTTGGAGAAACACTCAAGTTCACGACGCAGAGTCACGCTGCTTGAACTTGATGTTGAACTCAAACAGTCCTTTTAAAAAGTATTACACACGCTAGGTGACCACACAAAATCCAGAAACTACACACATAATAGACGTGATTTGGGAGAAAAAGTGAAGGCAAACAACGCCATTTCATAACTACCAATGTGTTTATATTGAAAAATGCATTTCTGAAAATGAAAGAATGAAATTTGTCTCTTACGTCACCAAAACTAAGAGAGCAGATGTTAAAGCTAGAGCTGCCAACTCAAGAATAAAAAAAAACGTGCTCGCGTTTACTGATAAAAATAAGATAGAAAGATTGACAGCAGCGTGCATGGCTGCACGGACTCGCACATGCGTGCCGAACCACACTAGTTGCGTGCCACAAAATTTGCCAATGAAGTGTTATGTGAGAACATTAGCATTCATTTAAACACTTGTTTGGGAACGATTTGCAAGTCAGCCGATATCTGATAGCCGTATCTGTCACTTGTGACCACGTATCCCATCTAACCTAAACGCACCGAGCCCAGCTCCGGCCTTAAATAGAAAGAAAAAATATCAAATGCTTTAACTGGAGAAGCCGGTAGGGATCCACTGAGGTTTCACTCTGTCCTCTGGACTCTGCCTCTCGTATCAGAGCACATTCTTTCATCTAGTTAGGGAGTCGCGCAATGCAGCACATCAGTCCAATATAATAACTAAGGACTTGGTCTTATGAGGATCATTTGAGTGTCCCGGTATTCCTTTCACGGCTTCTCGTGTTATTATAACAGTTATCAAAAAGCAAAACAGTGCCATATGATGTTCACAGGGAAAATGGCCCGCTCGGCCATCCAGTAAGTGATCTGCAGGCGTGAGCCGCCACTTTACCTCGGGGAGAGAGGCCAAATGTTGCGCCTCCTTGCCTCGTCTCTCCACGCCTCCGGTTCCCTGCTCCCGCAGATCCGGATTTCACGTTCAAACTACTGCCGTCTGTTCAGTGCATCTGGGGCTCAGCAATGCTGTCATATTTAACTGTAAGATACGGGCCCGTAGCTTCAGCAGGGAATCTAATTCTTATTTTAAAAGGGGAAGAAAGAAAAACTTGGTAAACACAGCACTGTCAAGGTCAGTGTCTAGTCCACTGTCTGCTCCATATTGAAATTAGCCCTCTGGATTCCAGCGTCCTGTCCAGACGAGGCAATAGTCTAAACAAAGGCCTTTTCTTCCCTCATTCTCTGTTTGATTCTCTGCAGGCAGCCTGCCACAGCTATAGCCTCGTGTAACCTCTGTAAAGCTTCCCTCAAAGTGAAGCAAACTACCGGGGGGAAGCCTGAAGTATAGCCACGAGATAGAAACACGTTTGAGCTGACGGTTTTGGATCATCTTTTACGTTTGTTCCCCAACAACCAAGAGCAGGGCGACTTTTTTGCAGCACAAAAAAAATCCACTTTGAATAAGCTCCTGAAGTCATGTTTGCATCTTACTGTGTCACTCACACACGGATAGGCACAGCCCTCACCGATATGGGAATAATGCCATGGCTAAAGTGGTATATAAAATTTGAAAAAATATGCAGAAGGTAGAATAATCAAATATGTTAATACGTAGAGGTGAGCACATTAACAAGGGCGAGCTCAATAAAGCGGTTACGTATTTGAGTCTATTCCAAAATTTGAACTTGACCATCAGTGTAAAGAAAACAAAAACAAAAAAACAGCAGAAGCAAGAAATCGTCCTAGAGCCACTTTTAGTGATAATTAGTGATTATTTAATTTATCAATCTATTTATCTCATTTTAAATTCAGGTTTAAAACCTTGTATTTGTGATTATGTGTGTGTTTGTGTGTGTGTGTGAGAGAGAGAGATTGTTTGTGTGTGTGTGTGTATAATACACAATAAAGATATTCAAATACAACATGCTCCTCAAAAACAATGTTTTTTTCCAATATTCCACAAAAGTATGATTGTGAAAATTGTGCTCATTGCTCAAGGCAAACATAATTCAATTCCCTCACGAATTAAAAGGCGCCACGTCTCATAAATGCGACTGTGCTGAATGTGTGGTGTTTCAGTTAAAAGGGTAAACAAGTCAAGATACAAGTAAGTGGAACAAAGTTATAATTGTTATAATTTTTTTATTAAGGTCCTTATTGTTGGTAATTTTAAACGTTTCCATTTGGAGCCTAAATAACGTGACATGCTCACAGCATGTCTAATAAATTACACAAATTCGTCATCGAAAATTAAAAAGTAATACATGACAACAACAACAAAAATAATAATATATATATAGCCTATTTATATGAAGGTTATAGCAGCCGTACCTTTTGTAGTAACTTCTGTTTGCTATAATCCACTGCAGTGTGTAAAAAAAGACTGCCTTCTTCCAAATAAAGTCAATTTAAATGGACCAAAAAAGTACCCCAGAATTCCATATACATATGATCTAAAACTCAGAAACATAAGACGGTCAAATGAGCAAGAGGAGGAAAAAACAAGTTGACTGAGCTGAACAATCCATAAATTAGTGAGAGTCTCAGCACTTCCTGATAGTTTCCTCTGGTCACCACCAGAGGTTATCAGCCCCCTTCCTCATGGCTCTGGGTGGCAGCAGGGGCCTGCAACCACACAGCCACAACCTACCGTGGGTTTTCTCTCAGATTGGACTTTTTAAAGGCACTTTTCCGTGGACTGACTCAAGGGGAAAATGCAATACAATTGTTCTTTATTTCTAATTGTTCGAAATATGCAGTTTGATTTTGTGGTTTAGATTTTTTCTGTCTTTCGGTTTGTTTTTTCGGGAAGGGGGGGGGGACGTAAATCAAGGGCGTGTGTTGTTTCAGCAATGACAAACTTAAAAACTCACTTCAGAGAGCAAAACATCTTTCAGTTTCCGGTGGTGTTTGGCTGTGGAAATTCTCCACTGAAAATCAACATTAATGAATAATTATTTAACACTATTTGTTAAATGAATGAGTACAGATGTATTCCTTACTTGCAAATGAAGTTATTAAAAAAAGAGTGGGGGGTAGCATATCCTATTCATCTGAAATACAACTCTTAAAAATAGGAAAATATATTCTAACACAGTACTGATCCTGATAGTGTAACTGTGTATTATACTAAAGGATCAGCATTATTACATGACAGTTGTGTAACTGCTCGAACAGAAATACGCAACATGAAACACATGGTGTGATGTTGTTCAATATAAAGATTTTCACACCTTTGTTATTAGTTGTTTTTTTGTCCCAGAAAATAATACAGCCAAAGAGAAGAGAAAAGACACAAATCCGTCATTCAGACAATATAATAGTTCTACTACTATAATAGTTTGGGGTTTCCTGCTTACAGCGCGTTTTTTCGCCCTTTTTCTGAGATAAAAAAAAAGCCACAACACAAATTCTGCGTACAGGCCCACCGCCATATCAGAAAAAAAAGAAAAGAGCCATACCTTTGGTTTGTACGCGGTGGGCGACGTCGTGCCATTATCTCCTGTGGCTGAGCTGACAGTATGGCTGCCTGCCTCGGATTGGTGTTGACGCCGGACGTCAAAAGTCCTACCTGTCCGCCGTGGTCAGCAATCCACTGCTCGTGATGAGTGCACGAGACCATTGGTGGTTCCAGAGGAACGGGCCAGAACGCGTACACTTTTTACAGGATTTCTGAAAGGGGGAACCAAAAAAAAAGAAAAGAAAAAAGGAAAGTAACGAAAGAAAATGAAGAGCCAAAATGTTAAAGCAAAGCACCGAGAGATGGTCAGCAAAGCAGGTCAGAGGATATCGCTACACTTCCCCGTTTTATTAATTTATGGCATGTCATTAAGCCCGGCTGTCTAGACAGGGAAATAGCACCTTGTTTGCCTACAAACAAACCGCGAGCGTTGGTGTCCAGCCCCCTATTTATTATTCACAATCTGCTGTGATGTCAAGGTCAAAGTGACCGCATAGTCATGGTCAAGGGTAGATTAGGAGACCCAGAAGTTTCCACATGGACAGCAAATCCTCAGACCAGGCAAACAAAAACTTCCAGCCTGATGGCGTGGATTCTCCACCACAGCCCCGAAAAGAGGTGAAGAGGCTGGAAAGAATGACACAGCCCGGCCAAAAACCAGCTTGACGAGGAATAAAAGTGTAAAGAAAAGCAGAAGCTCGCTTGGAGACTTTATTTTAATTTAGCTCTATTACTCGAAAATAACATTAGGCTCGTCTGGTCAACGTTTAGGCCTGGGCCGCTGGATATTTGGAAAACGTTTTTCTGGCTTTGATCTGCCTGTCACACCAAAACGTGGGCTATTTGAACTTTTTTTTATGGACTGGAATAAAAAATAAATAGATAAGTCACGCCTAAAGAAGCTTAGGATGAACCAACTGCAAATTCTGCAATTATATATATATATATAAAAAAGCAGTGCCTAAAGCCTCACTCATGCCACTCGTTTCCATCACTGCTGCTTCTGTGGCTTGATTTGCTTCTGGAAACATTCGTGAAGCTACAGATCCCTAATAAACAAAGCTAACAAACAAATTCCCATCAATTACGCACAGAAGACGAGAGTCATATGTAGCAATATGAAGCAAATCTACACAGTGAAGCTGTGAATTGCTTCACGTATTGCATCATTCAGCTGGTGTCACGCAAGCCATGTTGAGATGTGGTTAAAGTTCAGAAACTGAGCACTGATAAACGAATCTTCAGGTTCGTGGCAGAACTCACCTGTTCCGGGATGGTCAAAATGCAGCCTCACGCCTGCAGATGGACTGTGTGGGACTACTGCCCCGCAGCCGCCCCACGGACGCACACACGGTTTATTCATTTAAAAAAAAAAACACACAGAAACAAAAAAAAACAATCTCAATCAAACCCTTTAGACGTAAGAAAATGTTTGGAACTTGCGGCAATAGGTCACCGTTAGAAGACGGAAAACACTTCATTTGTTCCAGAGGTATTTGAACAGGATTCTGATGGTTATGCGGTAACCCAGAAATGCTTTTGCCTCTCGGCCTCTCCACATTTTTACAAAGTGAGCATGTGCCAAGACGCAGACAACGCATCTGTCGGTAGCAACTTTGTTTACAATTGCGGTTGGAGGAACCAACATGAACAAACTTGAACTTGCAGGAGAAACCTTCCACCCGTGGACCCCGCGTGGAAAAACGAGGCCCTTCATGGAGGACTCAGGGCTTAATATCACGATGAGCTCAACTTTTTTTTTTAAATGATTAATATTTAGAAACGTGAACGTTTTTTCAATGCTTTGAGAACTTGCACAGATCCAAACGTCTCCGCTTCTGATATGGAGGAGGAAAGAGGAACATGGTGGTGGGAGCTTCCGCAGCCCATTAACGCCAGTCCAGCTCCGGACGAACGGAAGTGCGACATGCAAGTGGGGGGTGAGGGGGTGAGGGGGGCGACTGACATGGATCTATGAGCATTTTCATATTCATCATCATTTATTTATGAAACACGTTACCAGGACGTAATCCAACACCACAATACAGTTCACATACTGCACCAAAGTAGAAATTACAGGCTTCGTACAAGGCGTGTGACCAGCTCCAATGCTACACTACAAAGTCTGAAAAATAAAACGATTGTGCATTATATGTAATACTCACTGACTTTAATGGTTTACAATCATTCCAGTTGCATGACAGAATCCTTCACTGATAAAGGAAAACATACAAGTTTGTGATATTCCAGTTTACAGTTCCGCCATACTAGATAATATGAATTAAATAATGTAGGCATTGCACTATACAGATTAACAACATAGCAGCCTTTGTTTTAGCCCAGGCTTTACAGAGCACATCCCACACAGAGGAACACTGTTTTTGAAATTGAGACGGATTGTTTTTTTCTTTTTCCTCCATCATTCTTTCTCTTGAAAGTCCTCTCTGTCAAATGTGGAAGGTGATTTTTAAGTCTCAAGTTTGATGTGACGCCACTCCACAACAGTTCTTGTCCATGGCGGTCATCTATTTCTTTTTTAAGAAAAAAACGATAAGTTTCCTGTGTTTCGATCTGCCCCCGTTGCAAGTCTTAGAAATGTCTTTAGTCCTTTTGAGATTTGGCTTAAAAAAAAAACAGAAAACACGCAATACTTGTCTTTGAAATACAGATACTGTTTTAAATATTATATATTTATATATGTACATTCCTATAAAACAAATGTGAAGTGAATTTTCAATGCTTTCACAGTTTTTAGAGCATTATCTCTAAACTGAGAACATGGGGGCTTGTTGGCATGGTCGATGGAGCTGATGATCGAGCTCAACTTAAAAAGACACAGTCGGCCAAAAATGTTCGTCAACCACGAATTTCAATGGAAGAGGTAAATATATGGCATGTCATTTTGGAAGGAGTTAAGTTTTCAAGGAGGTCGATCATCTTATCAAGTGGTGTGCATGTGATTGTTCTTGGATTTACTGACGAATTTCTTCTCCTTGACTCGCCGGTTTTGGAACCAGATGGTAACCTGGCGCTCTGAGAGGTTTGTGGCGGCGGAGATGCGCCTTCTCTTGTCTTTGGTGATGAACTTGCTGGCTGCGTACTCTTTCTCGAGCTCCTTTAGCTGGATCTTGGTGTATGGGACGCGCTTTTTGCGCCCACGACGATAGCTGCTGACCTCGGGCTGCAAAGGTACGACATCTGGGAGAGAAGAGGGGAAAAGAAATCCAGGGAGTGTTTTAGACTGTGAGCAAGAAAAATTAGATATTTCCGACTCATACGTCCATCTAAGATACAAAACATTTCCCCATGCAGTTCTTCCACTAAAGCTTTAGTCAGAGAGTGTGTGTGTGTGTGAGTGTGTGTGTGTGTGTGTGTGTGTAAGGAAAGGGGGGTGGCGGTTTCAGGTGTGCTGCACCTGGCATGTGGAGGCTGATCAAGTTCACTTCTGAACATTTATCGCCATCAATTCGCCATCTTTTGCTCGGGAAAATGACCGCCTCCATTAAGTTGAAGCCCCTGAAGTTGGACATGATTTGTGGGGTCGTTGTTTTTCCTTAAACAATACTTCAATTGCGTGCTGGTTACCCACAGAATGAGGCAACAATCCCTGCCAACAGTGTTACTTCTAAACCTGTCGTTATGTGAGATTAAGTACATAAACTAAATATCTCTCACTGTGTGCTCATAGGCTTTTCAATAGAGCCTGGTAAGAAAACTAAAGAAAAGAAAAGAGAAAATGACGACCTCAAAACTATATTGACAATGGACTTTGGATATTTTTGATTGTTGTGCATTATTTAAAGTGAAGTTGATAATTTACAAACTTATAAAAACAATAAAAAATAATCAAATGATGACACTTTCGTGCCACTTCTTGCATGTTTTGGTTTTTGGGGGTTCTTTTGGTTTAGTTTGTTTCTGTTTTTTTGGAGGGGGGGGGGGGTTGCCTTCATGTGCAGGTAAATTTAACTCTGGATTGCATCCCCACGACAAGAAATCAATACAGATCAGCCAGTGAGAGACAGCTCAGGATGAGTTGGGACTCTAACGCTAGAAGACCTAAAGCAGTGAGCCATGAAGCTTTTGATTTCCTTATTTCACACACACTGATATAATTACTGGCTTTAAAAAAAAAAAGAAATAAAAACCACAGCTCGATATCATATAAAACTAATAAAGGTCATTTTAATTTAGGAAGGTGTGTGTTCACATATCTGAATCCAAACTTTATCCTGATAATTATCTATGTTTTATTAAATGTTCAATTAGATGTAAGATGGAATTGTTTTTTTGTTTTGTTTTTTAATGTTACTTCTTTTATTTTCAAGCAGTGCCGTTGCGTTTGTGTAAGGATGTCAATTTCCATGTGTGTGTGTGTGTGTGTGTGAGGGAGCGTACGTGTGTGTGCCTGAGAGACACATTGAAAGACACGAACAATCCGCGCTGGAGTGTTTGAGCACGCGTGCGCGCTCATTTCTCTGCGTGCCCGTGCCTGGGTGGCTGGCTACCGTGTAATTTTAGTACCAGAAAAGAGGGTCGAGGGGATTTCTGCCTGAAATTAAAATAGTTGAAGATTTCACAAAGACCAAGGGGGGCGAAATCACGCCGTGTGACACGCACTCTGACGTGCACACCGGCCCTGCTCAGGCGTCCACGCTCGCAGAAGGTGCCTGCTGTGGATCATGCAAAACGCACGCCTGAATAAATTATGGCGAGCGCATTCGTGAGAGAGTGAACCCTGTATATGACGTGATGGCAAGGTCTGCTTGTAATGCAAATATAAAAGATACCTCCCAAAAAACAGGCACCGCGTGGAGCTGAGATTTACAGTCCCAATCCACACACAGAATGCTAGCTAAGTCACCAAAATGTCATACAAACGTATGCAGTGATGTTCCCTTCTGCCCAACATGACAGTAAGTTGATCAGATCCATCATGTGACTGTGGAAAACAATTGCTTTGTGTTATCAAAAGGCCAATTCAGCTTAAAGGTGTGTGGGACTGATTATTTTAATTTTCTGTTTTCTATTCTAAGACTATTTTTTTCAATATTACTGTGAAAAGTCTGCATTTCAGGGCAAACTCTAAAATACTATTTATGATAAACAACAAGGGGTGTGACAATGACGGTGTTTTTAAAAATTCATTTATGAATGAGAGAATTATTTGCCCATTATGGTTGCACAAAACCCAATTAAACAGGATGAAGTGTTGAAGAATTGAAGTTTCTACTGCTATGGGAACTTAAATACAAAAAGATGATTGACTATGCAATAACAAATCACGTAAAAATATCATAGTATATTGAAACAACCTCCTTTAATGTGTTGGCTCTTTTTTCTTTTTTTTTTTTTAAACAGACTTCTTGTAAAAACAGATTAATTACATTCAGTGGAAATCATTTGATTTTGTTTTGTTTTCCATACCTGGGAAAGGTGATTTCCAAAGATGGGTTGACTGGGTTTGCTCTTTGGAGCAGTACACCTGCCCATCCCAGCCATTGGAGAGAGCCCAGTGCTGGTAGCCCTCCATGGGGATCAGGGCGTCGTGGCGCGGCTCAGGATGAGCACTGATACTGGGCACCACCGACACGTCCAGATATCCGGGGACGGCCTGGTACGAGCTGGCGAAGCTCGGGTAGAAGGCGAACTCTTTGGCCCTGGTGGACAGTTCTTCCGTGGGCAGCGCTGTGCTGGGCTCGGCGTACTTCTCTGCGGGGTGGTACGAGCAAGGCTTCTGCTGCAAGTTCACGTTGTGCGAGTGCGATAATCTACAGCCGTAATATGGGTTCCCGAAAGGATAGCCGTAGCTCAGGGAAGCACTCGAGGATGTCTGGGGCGCCGGACACTGCCGGCCGGTGTCAGGGGAGGAAATATCCGAGTAGACGGAGCCCTGGTGGGTCGCTATGGTGCCAGAATGTCGTCCCAGCGCGGGGTGCGACATCAGGTCCCTGCAGTGGGTCGCGGGGCAATTACCGCTCAGTCCCTCCATTGTTTGGCTTTTATTCTGGTTGTTTTCATTCGGGCTTTTTTCATAAACGTACATGAAGGTGTCCGCCCAGCGTGGATGCAGAACCAGCGAAGTCGTCATATCACGGGCTGCCGATGCTTTTTAAAAGTCGACTACTCCAAGACGGACACCTCATTTCCAACTACATTTTACACCGAGCGCATGCGCACACCAGGCCCTTGTGTGTCCACTTCATTAAGAATCTGGCACGTGATACGCTAACAAGTCCTGCGAGATTGGGCTTGCGAGCAGGGGCAGAGCAGCCCTTTAAAGACCCACTGCCTCCCGTGTCACAGACTTTCCCTGCAGAGCACCGAGTCACACCATTGGCTTAAAGCAGCTAGGCTCACACCCTTAAAGGGGAGTTGGGATCCGTTCAGGAGTGGGCAAACGAAAACAACCTGTGAAATTTAGCCGACACCGTCAACTACCAGATAATATAACAGCCTATCATACATTTCATATTTGCTATTTATAAAAAATATATATCGTAGTAACGCTTTATTTATTACAGTATTGTGAGATATTTTCAGTTTGTGTGTGACCTCTCCGGTGCGCAAACTTTGCCTCTTTGGGTAAACAGACTGACTCAAGCGGGACGTTTTGGCCGAGATTTTGATTGAATATCAATGTGCTTTTGGGGTTTTTCTGTGAATCACAATGGTCTAATCTAGAATCCATTGTTTCATATGTATTAAAGTGCATATTTATAATGCAATAGTCGTGCATCCCTGCAGTCTGCTGTGCGTAAAATCTCTAATCAGAGGACACTTTGCATTTTAAACCCGTACCTTCCCCTGGACCACAAACTAACATGCCAAGAACAGATTCTGTGAATAAACACATGTGTGGAGGGTTACTATTTCAACTAATAGTAATCAGGAATATTTAAAATATACAAATAATTTGCCCACTGTTTTTAGCCATGTAAAACCGTTTTAAACGAAGCAAAACAGGAACGTTGATCTGGCTTTTAAAGGTTTTGCGATTGCATTCTTTTTTTAATTTCCCTCTCTTTGTCAGGGAGTGTGTGCGTGTGAGTGTGTGTGCGTCATACAGAACTTGTAGATTTTTGGGCTGAGCAACGCTGAACGTGTTGAATGGCTGGTGTTGCACCACAGCGGCAGCATACAGCAGCCACAGGACGAGATGGGAGCTTTTGCAGGTAAGACGCCGTCATACGAAATTTGGTTGAGGGGAATGTGAAAATACTGTTAAATCACCTCAAATGAACCCCCTTCCGTTTGCCCATATTCAGACGAATCGATATGAGCTTTGAGCAATCTCTTAGGGTAAAGATGTTTTCCGTCTAAAGTCGCGACTAAACAATTGAAATGAGCATTAAACGAATTCATGTGATTTCTTTGCGTGTCACTGGGCTATTCATTCATACCATACAAGTGGATGCTGACGCTTCTAGGCGAAAATGAGAACAAGGGGCCGCTTTCAGCTGGGCTGTGTGCTGACTACAGACCTTATTTAATTAGAACCCATGCTAGAAATGCGAACTTACTTCCCCTAAGAAGTCACCCTCTGCCACTTACACACAAACTGGCCATTGGTTAAAGCTCCAATCAAAATCCAAAATGCCTTTTAGGTCCACCTCATATGCAGGCCTTGTAGTTGTAGCTGTGAAAATCTCCCATTCATCTCTAACGGTGAATTAAAAAAAAGAAAAACTGGGTTAACATTTAAAACTTGAGTGTATGTTCAAGTTTGAAATATTACCGACGGGATAGGCCCACAAATGTATCCATAAAATAGGCTTTTTGTGATGCCTTTCCTATGAGTCACTCATAAAGCAAGCTACAAGCTGTCTGCAAAGGGCGAAAAACGCATCAACATTTTTTTTGCACTTCTGAGGTGCCTTATCATCAGGCTACCGTTCTGTATTGGTAAACAGCACTAAGGAAGCCGGACCCCCGTCGGTCCTCATGTAGGCTATAGTTCTTTTGTCTCAAGGAAATTACAACTGCGAAAGGCTCATCTAAACGGCAGCTGCACGGAAGTCCAAGGTCAAGGTAAAAAAACGCAGACAAACAGGGTCGTAATGAGAGTCTAGACAGACAAGAATGAACTTCACACTAGAGTATTCATGCAAACTAGCTGTTATTTTGAGACCCTCACTCTAAAATGTTTGCTGAGTGAAAAGAGGAAAGAGTTCCAAATCCATTGTTGTTGCCTTTTTTTTTTTTTAAACGACGAAGAAAGTGAATTTCTTTGCTCTTTTGTAGGGAAGAAAAGCGATCCAAACTAACTTCTACATTTTAGGAGATGGATTCTTGTTCTCTGAATTCTGAGAAAAATGCTGCTAGTGTCATAACTAATTTAATATCAGCTTCCACATTATCATAGCAAATATTTAAATGTAGAAAGTCATGTTAATAACGTCTCCCTGAAAGACACACGGAGGGGGTTTGTCAAAATACCGCAAAGAAAATAATCAAAATCTTTTTTTTTTAAACTGATATGATACACTTCATGTTGTAAAAAATTATTTAGCTATTGAGCTATCTTGTGTTTTTCTTTTAAACTGAGACGGAAATATAAATACTTTCATTATCAATGTTCTAGAAAGGGAATTAATATTATACTGTGGGAAGTGAGGTTCTTCCTATTTTTCCATTTTTTCCCCATAATTTACATCTGTACTAGAATTGTTGCACAGTTATGGGTATGGCAAATAAATGATTAAGCTCATATAAAATATTAAAAACTCTGGCGCATGCCCACATGTGGAACATTTGCGTGCCAGCAACAGAATTTAAGATACAAGCTGCACTCAGCCCGAAAACACAGAACAGCACAGAGTTTCGAGAAGTCAGAATTCAATGCCCCCCTTCTGATATCCACTTTCTGCTATTAACACCGAACAGGTTGGAGGCACACAGGTGAATTCTCACACGAATCCCTGATTACGCCCCTGATAATTCTTCCACATCAATATGATGTGGACTCACTTATCGTGATATTTAGAAATAACCTCACCCACAATTCAGTGGACTCACGTGGCACGTCGACGTATATTACACAATCAAATTTGTTACTCTGGAATATAAATGTCCCATATCACTTAAACTAAGTTTTAAAATCACTTAGGCCTAATAGCAATTGTTGACAGGTATATGACGACCGTCCCGAAAGCAAAAACACCTCAACAAAGAAGGGCGAATGAGAACCTCTTAGAATTCCATTTAAATAACCTGCTATTAAGAAATTCCAACACTCCTGGGTGAAACGCAATGAGAGGTGCTGTGACAAAGAATGATCCAGCCCGGACTAAAGGTCCATTCCTTTTATCTATTCAACCTGCCACAGTCCCAATTGTAGGTGAGCTGTTTCAAAACAAATCCCACCAAGAGTTTACACCAAAATCCTGCAAAACATGGCTTCCTTTATCAGATCCTAAATGCACTAAATTTACTTTTTTTTCTCTTTTCTCTCAGACGTTCTAAAATCCGTCTAAAGATTTCTTCTCCCCTGTAAATGTTCCTATTTCATGAACTTTTAAAATCGAAACAACCGTCGGAGGGCTGTCTTGAAAAGCAGCCACGGTGTGTTAAATGACAACCAGACATCATGTCCCTCCAGACGGGGCCTGTCAGACAGGAAGAGTTCCTGTCTAACGCCGGCTCTCGTGGGGGGAGGGGAGAGCATCCATCCCCACGCAATTGTTGCCTACCTGCACCTCCAAAGCTCCTGAGAGCTGGCTGCTGCACAGCCACAAATGACAGAGCCAGTGGGTTTAGTTCTGCTCCTCTTTTCGCCCTTTTGATGCTGCGTAACGCTACGGTGTTTTATTCTAGAATCCCAATTCTTTTTTGAGCTCTGCGAGTGAATAAGATCTATTCAGTAATAATGACGCAGCGACCAAAAGTCCAAACAGGTGATATTGTCAATATTTTGTCAATTTCGCTTTAATTAAATGGAAACCAAGGGGCACAATGAATCAAACGACCAGTGGATGTAGGGTTTTTCTTTTCTTTACACTCTAATATAAGTCACAAAATTCCTACATCGTTTCAGGACCACTCATTGTCTTGCAGGGCAGCTTTCCGAGCAGAAACAAACTTAGAACAGGCGATGTGGCAACTCCAAAACTCGCTGACAGCACGCAGGTAGAGTCTGCGTCACGCCTGCTGAAATCAGGGTGCGTTTCTGTTTACGACTTTCCAAGCAGCTTACAGCTTTTGAACGACTAAGACATTTTAGAACTGACTAGCTATTAATCCAATGGTGAATAATACTTAATAAGAAAGACTAAAACGTAAAGAGAACATCCATGCGTAACAGGCATTAGGTCAAATATCATTATCAGATATTTGACTTGAGAAAAACACAAAAAATAACAAAAAATAAAAAGCTTTTAGGCGCATCAGTTATTTGGAGATATTAAATAAACCCAAATTTGCATGTACAGGTATTAGAGCTAGCTGAGTTAAGACAGATTCTCTCGTTGAAGGTGCATATGCGTGAGCCAGGAGCTGCTAAACGTGGTCTCACGAGTAGTGCTTAACCCTTATTTCTGCAAAAGAAAGTTCCCTCCAATCTTCTAGTTTCTATTTCTTTTGTAGATTAATTTGGTTATTGTGCAAATCAGTTGACCAGAGTGTATGTGTGTTGTGAGGGGGGTTGTTTGTGTGTGTGTGTGTGTGTGCGTAGGAGAAGGCGGGCTGGTGTAAGGCGGACAGGGGAGCAGAGCACTTCACTGTCATGAAAACATTCCTACAAAACTAAAACAGCATCTCAATCTGGTGCTTTTTCGTGCAGTCCGAGTTTAATTTACGATCCGAAATGTTCGAGATCATAAAAAGCGGAGTTCAGTAAACCCGTATGCCAGCAGCCGGGGCAGAGGAGGGCATGTGATTTTTGTCAAGAAAATTCCAGAGCTTGGACTGAATATATTGGTCAGCACAGTGTCGGTGCGTGACAAAGAGAACGAGCAACGAGAGGAGGAGAATTCAGCTAAATATTTCACATGCCTCAAAAGAAAAGCGAGGAGCATATTCTTCCCAGTTTCATCTCGCTTTCAGACCCCCAAAAATCCCCTGTGGCCACATTGTCCCGGTCTCATGCATGTGACGGATATGAAAACATGCCATACAAGGCTGGCATGCGGCTTATGGTGTGTCTGCTTCATCGCCCTGTGCTGCTGCTCTCATTTCTAATGTGCGTACGCCCAACGGAGCTGAATTAGTTTAAGTATTCGTGAAACGACACGCGATGAGCCAAGGACACAAAAGTGTCGAGTTTAGGCCTGATAGGAGGGGAAATCAGGCCCCTGGATTCATCCAACCCATCAGCCATTGTGAAATGGACTCCTCTTAGTCTGCACCAGGCCAACAGATAGGCCCGCAGAACAGAGGGGCTTACATTACAATTAGACTGCACAAGTCAGTGTCTGAGAACCAGATTCCTCCTGGTTTGGGTCCTAATGGCTGCATGTGGGCACGGTTTTATCGCCGTTCTATCGGTATAGCATATCCCGACGTGGTGGAGACGTTAAAGGGCTGCTGCAAAGCAAAACACAATAGCAACACGCAGTCTATTTAAGCGTAATTTACGTAGGATCTGACTCGTTTAACCTCAGCCAGAGAAGGGAGACGATGAGAGGACGGCGGTGGGCTCAACCGCAGAAGAAAGCGGGCCGCGCCCACAGGACGGAGGGCAGGCTGGCAGACCACCGCTCCAGCCAGGCCAGGGTGGATTTACAAATAAAGCACGGGCTTTACAGCCTCTTTTATTTGAAATACTCATCATATAGTCGTTTGAAATCGAAGTGGCTCGTCTCTTAAGGCACCCTGCAAGGTTCCACCAAAGCAGAAAGAGACTGAAATGAGGATTTCTCTTTCATTCACTGCAAAAGGGCAATTTTCTGATTTAGGAAGGAAGCTGCGACAAGCAGTGAAATGAGTGGAATGAAACAAGGCCAGTGTAGGCCGTGCACTGGAGTGGCACGCATTTATGGAATTTCACACAATTTGAATGATGCAGTATAAACATGACCACAAAATTAGATTTGAATATCTAGGAGATAGATTGCATACGCTGGTAAGTTGTTTCACACAATAGGCTGACAGATCACTCGTCTGTGGTGTTGTTATACCGTACGGAGCTCCAGTATTACGTTTTCTCCAAATACGTAGCATTATAAGTTTTCCACGTTGAATGTAGACGTGCAAAAGTTTACAACAGGCAATGCCCTGCTTACTTGGTTTGTTCTACATTATCAAGTTATCCTCGGCCAAAATAATCAGGAAAACACAATCACACCAATTTTAACCCGAGTCTAACATGTGTAGGTACACGTTTCAGAATGCATTTAACATTATTTGGGATAAGGCGCGCAAAAGTAACTGGAGTACATCTAAAGAGACTAAATAAATCCATTTGACGTCTCGTCGGAAGTCCAAGTTCAAGTTAAGAGAGGCGGTCGCACCATTCGCCCAGACAGCAAAACAAAAGACAAGCGCGCTCATCATTAATCATCTCCCTTCTCCCAAAGAATGAATCGCTTCAAACAGTCGCTACATATCAGACTATGGAAAATTCACTTTAAAGGCATTCATCAAGCAATCAGATGTTTTTTTAAATGTTTTAAGATTAAATGTTACATTTGGAAATATCTTTGTTGATCAATAGGTGATTAAGATATATTTCCCCCCCCTCCCATTTAAAATGACAAAGTCTTAGAAATGTCCAGTTTAAAGCAGCACACAGATAAAAGTGCGTAATGATTTTTTTTTTTAGGGTTACTTATTTTCATCCGGCTGCTATAAAACTAACTTGGGTCAGTCGGTATTCAGGAAATAGTAATCCGTTACAAAATAATCTCCAGGGGTATTTTCATAAATCCTGAAGCAGGTGTTAAAGGCCGGTTTCTCCGCCACTTGGACGCACGTTAAGACATCACAGCCCGTAACGTGCAGCCTTCAAAGGGCGCACACGCATACAGAAAATGTGTCAGAATGCTGACAGAGTTCCGAGAACACGTTATGAACGTTAGGGAACTTAAGGCATGCTGCACTACGGCACCCCATGATGAGGAAAAATGCTCCACCGTTTAAATAAAGCGTTCATAAACGCCGAGGTCCAAGTGAAAACATGGAAATGAAAGAAGTGTTTCCAGAGTGCTGAACATACAGGGACCCGTGAACCAACCTGTAGGCGAGCCTGCACTGCACACCCACCTCTAACAAATGATGTCTTTGTGGCACGACATGCAAACCTAGTTTGCATTTTCTCCACAGAATAACACCAAAATGTAACTTGTTTTTTCCCCACTGGAGTCAATCAACCATCCAAAGTAATTGCCTTCACCTTCACTGCACCATCATTCAGTCCCTCTCAACTAAAACTGGACCCGCAACGAGCCTTACATCACATGCTGATCCATAGTGAACAGTTTAACCTGGAGTAAATGTGGCTTCTATATGTGGGCTACATGTAGTTAATTCAAAGGGAAATGCCTCTGTACATGGCTCACCATGCGAGGCCCCCTTTGCCAAAACACCAAACCAAAAGACCCTGGAAATGAGCTGGAAACGATTTCAGGGACAGTCTCCTCACGCAGGACTTGGTGGCTCAACGGTGAATGTGTGAGAAGCAGAAAATCAAAAAGCTTGTCGGTTTGGAAAAGCTGAGGACTGGAAAATGATGTCATCACATGTTTCTCGCCCTTAGATGAGGGAAATATTTGAGGGACAAGGAGCAATAGCACAGGACCAAACGACAAGACACGACAAAAAAAACAAAGAAATCATATAGTCCATATTTTTTGAGGATATTTTAGCTCAGAAAGATGTTGCACACTGCTTGGAGGAGAACAGGCTTGTTATTTTTCTGAAATGACCGGCATGTAATTGGCAAAGCGTCGCCTTTGGATGAATTTGATCCACATTACGCACGTTTTTTCCCGCCTCTCTCTTTCATTTATGTGGGAAGTTAGACGTAGACGGTGGTTGGGGATTTCTGATGCTTGATCAGGGAGGCTCGGATGCTTAAATATGTCACAAGAAATACTGATTTCGGTAACTCAAACTTTCAAATTTTTTCCACTGACTCACTTATTTATTTTTTTCAGACTGAAGTGAAACCACTGAAAGTAGATACTGATGTAGAGGTTTTTATGTCAACCTCATAAGAAAGAAGGGGCACAAAGAAATATGAAATGATGTGGCTGATAGGTTTAGGCGTAAAACCGAATTGGACTCTTTATAACTGATAATCCTGAATATCTCTCCCTAATATATTATTGCAAATTATACGTGAAATATAAATAAGTGATCTCAGTTATAAAAACAAGTCACGGATTTCTGCGTGGAAGGTGTTTTTGTACAATGCCACATCGTCCACATACCTGCATCAAACATTTGTGAGGCTGACACCATCTTTGACGCATGGTCCTGTTTTTAAATCGTCCAAGTCTAGAAAAAAACAATTTATTGTTTTGTTCCGACGCATTCCGATGCTACATATGTGGGCCCCGTTGTCAGGATCCTAATTTTCATTAAAATCGCCTGAATTCTGACGTTTAAAAGAAGAAAATGTGCCTTTTGATTGACGTCTGGGATTAGAATTATTATTTGACTGAGATTATACACAAAAAAGCACAAACAACTGTATCAGAGCCCATCAAAACAAAAATAAACTTTTTAAAAAGTTCGCCATGTCAGCATCTCGTATGTTAAATGTTAAAAGAAGGGGACTGTCTTTTCTTTAGACCGTTTTTTTCTAATTAGAGTTATGAATTTGGCTCTTTTACCACTAAACGTGACTATCCAGATGAGCTTTTGCCTATTAACGACCATTTTTAGTACAAACAGGTTTTCACAACTGAGCACTTCCACGGAGCAGCTTTGAAATTGAAAAGAAAATGGCAAATCAGCCGTTCAGAAATCCAGATTGTAGTCCGTGGCATGACGTCATCGACTCTGTGTCGGATTCTGTTTTTTGATAGAGAAAGACAACCCCACTTCCTTTCCCCCTCTTTGCCGTGGCCTTATTACTGCTGACCATCCCGTGCCTTGACTAAATGGCTGCAGATGGATCGATATGTATTTATTTGGATGAGGGGGATTGGAACGGGGGCACATCTCTGGCCTTCTCTCGGTGCACTGCTCGCATTATAAAGATGAGCAAGGCGAAGTTCAAGTTCAAAGTCCCTATAGCTCAGACGGAGCTGGGTGTGTGCAGAAGACGCCACTTACCCTGCCACCTCGCTTGTAAACCAAATCGGTATCAGTTTGCATTTCGACTGACAAATGGATCTACATGGACACAAAGTGTCTAACACACGCACCCAGAAAGAAGGGACAAAAAAGATAGAAACCACCGTAACCTCAATTAAAAGGATAAACGAAGCTCTATAAACTCTTCTTGTCCTATATTTTGGGATAGAAAAGACAGGAAATACTCGCGTGAATGGTGAAGTGCCAAACGTGGGAAGTAACTCAGAATTATTTAATTGCATTATACTTGATAAAAACAACAACTTTACTTATTGGACCTTAAATCTCTTAATGATTATTCCTATCCGAATACATGTTTTTTTTAATGTTTTTTGTTTTGTTCTTTGTGTGTATGCGTGTTGTTCTGATCAACATGTGTCCCAAACAAAGAAAAGATGCGAAACTGTTCTAACAATAGAGGGTCCCGTTAGGCACCTTTCATCAGCTCTCAGAACTGTAAAATGAGTGGCTACAACAAAAGAACAAAAAGATTTCAATAATTATCTTTTGCATAACAATAGATCAATTATAGGATAAGACGCAACAAAAATAAACAAAAAATAAATTCCCCTTGTTTTTTTTTCTATTGGCTATAATTGTCATTTCCCCCATTTTCCATTCAGTTCACAGTCCTGTGTTTTAGACGCGTGACTTTAAAGAATCTCAGCATCTTTTCGATCTAAATTATCCCTAAAAGAGCACTCAAATACAAACCCAACGTAAGAAATTGCTGAACCTTTTTTATTAACATATTCAGAAGGCGATGAAAAACCACACTCTCCCTTATTTTCCTGCGTGGGATCGTTTATGGAAAAGCCGGCAAAGTCCAAAACTTCGGACCCTGAATTGCACTGCTTCATCAGCAGATTAGAGCATCGATGCTTGAGAATTTAAATTAATTCTCTATTTAACTGCATAATTAACGACTGAGGAGGCTGTAAAATAATCCGCATCGCTAAGATATTAAATGCGTGAGAGGTTTTTACATGTTGTTCTATGGAAATCACTTGGAGACTAAGATAAAAAAAAAGGAGCAAATTAACGCACGGCGTCTATTTTTAACCTGCTGCCCGGTAAATGGAAGAATTGCCTCAAACATCAGGACAAAAGCAGGATTCCAGGGTGGAAAAATAGTCGGTATGTAAAAGAAACTGAATTCGTTCGAGAGCACTGTGGAAATATTCAAAGTTTAACGAAGCAACGATGTTGTCTGAAAATTGATCAGGAAAACCTCAAACGTTCCAGTCAGAGTGCCGTCATTTCCAACTAAAACAGGACTCCAGAGAGGAGCCACACACTCATGTATCCTTTGGGGGGGTCACTTGGCCTTTTTGTCCACAGAAATGATCTTTAGCAAGAACATAGGGACCTTTTGATCAAGGAGCCCTTTGCTGTAGTACAAGCTGGGATATGAACACATCTGCCAGATGTGGTGCAAAGATTTGCATTTTCTGAGCAACTGTCCAACCGATGCAAGGCAGAAATTGCTGCAAATCACACGGCCCTTTTAATCTGGGATATCATAAAGGCTCTGGATGTCAGACATTAAACTGACTGTGTCATTGTTACACACTGTAAACAGACTAAACCTGAGACCAGAAAGGTGGAAAAAACTGGCCTAATGAATTCTCTGATTTTTCACAGGGAGTGCCGGTGGTCCACAAAACACCTCCCTGGCATAACTTCCATATGTAAATGGTTTCTGAGCTTGCTTTGATTGGAGTGGAAAGCTGGAAACAAACCAGGGGTAGAAGAAAATTTGATCAGACATTTGCCCAAAGTCAGAGTAAACACAAAAAGACCATTTAGTTTGGCAGAATTTGGCTAAGAACCTGGAGCAGAATGGCCTGATCCGTGGATTTTGGTGGAGTTGTAAGGTGTGTAGCTCTGCATTTACCAATCCAACCTTTCCATATAAAGTGTCATTAATTGCATCTCTAAAACAACAGATTGAAACAACCAGCTTTTAAAGCTACGAAATTGATCGGGCCGTGATTTTGAAGCTGGAGCCAGATGTGACCCATGGGCTGCTAAACAAGCATCACTGCTTAAAATCAATTAGGAACTGCTGCAGGGAGACGCAGCTGTTTTCAGACACATTCTTTCTGTGTCATTAAAACTACTCAATATGCAACGTTTACTAATGAGAAATGTGATTTTCTTTTTTTGCAGGTGAAAAAAATGGACATGTGACAGACATCTTTTCTGCAAAAATGTCGGCAGTGTATTTTCAAATCATGATAACTATTTATCCATTGTTTTCTTCTATTTTTATCATCCTTCACTTCAAAGTTAAAATGTTACCAACAAGACAGAGCGGGAAGATTCTATACCTTCACTGATGTCATTCTCATTTCCTTAATAATTCATTACTATTCTCAGTAGTAGTACTGATATAACAATAAATATTGCTCTCTTTTACCATCAAGATATCCACTGGATGTTGGACACAGAATCTCTTTTGCCAATACTGATCAGGGCAATCTGAGTTTTCTGATGGGTGTTAAGACTATTTCAATAATACTGCGTCAATTGTGAAAACCTCTTACACTTCAGTGGCGGTCTTCTAAATTGTCCGTCTTCTAATATATAATTCATTAATGGTAGATGTGATGAGAGCAATTATTGCACAAGCACTTAGAGAAAGAGCTGCAATGGTTAAAGTAGGGTTTTTGTATTAATTTCTATGTGTTTTAAAGCAGCACACACAAAGGGTTTAAAACTTAACTAAAAGTTGATCTTTGATTGCAGATTAGACATAACCATACAAATTTTATATATATACATATATATATGAAAATAAATAGATATATACTGGGAACACAATACATTTGAATAAAAATGAAATGTATTGTTAAAAAAAGAACAAAGGAAAAAGATCAAAACGTACAAACCATTACGAGACAGCACCCTTGCACACAAACATTTTGCTCCGACTGTTGTTTCTTGACATATATTTCTACCCTTTAAGTCACTACAGAAAAAACAAAGTACCCACACGCACCCATTCAGATGTTTTAAAAAAGCAGGCTCACAGATGTGAAGCTCCTGACTGGATTTCGTAGAATCCAAATTCAAATCCTTGAAATGAACATTATAAACTCTGCATTTAAAATACTTTTAACAATTAGAGGTTCCTACGTTATATGTTCTTAAAATATTTAGGTCAAATTGTGAGCCCCTCAGAAGAAGAACCAAAAATCTAGTCTTTCAATTATTTTATGAATCTAGTCTTTATGTGTTTAGTGGAGCAAAACAACTGCATCCCATTGGGGGAGAATAAACTAATGATGCCGTGCAACTGCAACCTAACACATTCTGTGCGTTCTTCAGCCACAGGGATGCTAACTGTACACTCACACAATTCCTATCACACCACACAAGCAACTGTGAGCCAAAAGAAAAGAAAAACTAAGTCCATGAAAATAGCAGTTATAATTAGTCTCCCTTTATAGTAACCTTTTTCTTGAAATTAAAATAAACAAGAAATGTAAACTGAAAATGTGTGTCATACTGTTTATTTTCTACACCATCAACACAACTCCTGCTTTTGTTCTTTCAATTTTTCAGTCGCACAGTTGAGAATACTCTACACAGGCTCCATCTGCATCCGTTTCTTCCTGATGTAAATACCAATAATACATACTAATGTTTGTTTGGTTAATATGCCGTTACTATGATAAATCTTTTTTTTTTAAATAGTAAAATAAAAACTTTCTCAAGTGTAAAAGTGATTTGTTTAATGGTTGATACTAGACTATCTCAGTCCAGCTGAGTCAGCCTCTGACCACCTCCAGATGGTTAGAGCAGGTTTTACATCCATTTTATGGCTTAAGGACAATTTACATTTTTTTACTCCCTTCGTCACCCTTACTTTGCCTTTACATTTAGGCATCCACGCTAAAATATATTAGCGAGCCAAAAATGTTTAAACAAATTTGGAAATCTGCCTTCTCTTGCACTGTGAATGTCTGCGTCAACACATCTGCATATATGCAAGACCCAGTTTTGTCTGGAAAACAGAAGTTTTTTAAATAAGGCTAAATCTCAATGGAAATTTTCCATTAAATCTCAGGACATTGGTCATTGTGCAGGAAATTAGATAGAGTTAGGTATAGGTTAAGTCAAGTCTAAATGACTTGGGACCATACAAAAGAAAAATACTCTTCGAGCAGTTACTCTAACTCCTGGGAACTTCTCTTAAAAAAAGTTTCCTTAAAGCTTAAAAGCAATTAACTCAATTAACTTGATCTTTGGTTTATAAGGAGAACAAAGAGCATTGATCAGATTTAGTGGTAACAGAGGTGTGTGTTGCACACACACACCTCAGTGTTACCCAAACCTACAGTAATGTGGAAATGAATGAGTTTTTCCACTATGTGACAAACAACATTATTATCTGAAGTCGTCTACCATGTGAAAAAAAACAGCTATTAATATGTTAATATTAACTACTGTCATATTTTCACACTTCTACTCACTTCTCTAAAGTCTCCTCTGAAGCTTTTTGGGGCACCCTGTGGGAGGTCCGGCTCACACTTTGAAAATCTCTGGTGTAGCGTGTGAAAGATGTGCAGTTGCTCAAATGTTGGAGTCCAGCTGTCTGCATTAACTCAGTAACCTGAGCAACAACAGCCAGAAAAACTAAAACTAAACATTTTAGGGGAAATAAAGCAACTGACCTGATTTCTAGTGCAAGCTACTGAGGGCAGTGAGGCACAACAGGAAGGCATAATGAGACATCCAAAGCATCGGGTCGTATTGCATCAGAAAAGAAAACAAAGAGTCACATCATGAGCTAAGAATTGGAATAAAACCAAACATTTCAGCACCCATAGATCCTAATCGTAACAAACATGTGGGACTAACGTCATGCATCTTGAGGTACCTGGCTGCAACCTATTTGTCACTGTCGGGAAGAATGCTGACTCAACATTCGCAGTCACAGAGGTGTCAAGAAATGCCTCGGTTTATGGGGCCTGCTACATTTGGCCTTAATAACTGTGCAGTTCTGATCAAGTTGGAGTTCCTGTAATATGGATTTTGGTTTCGGTCCTGGGTTGCTGAGCCGATGTTTGGCACACCAGTATTCTCTGATCCATCGTTTTTGCTTTGTCATCGGATTTAGAGGAAAGCCTCCCGCTGTCAGGCTTGCTCTTATTGGAAACTGGAAAGCACATACAGCGAGGCAGCTAGATGAAGTTGTCATGGAGACAGACCGCTATTTTATTGTTGAACCGGGCTGCTCCGCTTTGGCCTGGGCTGATGCGCGTGTTTTTTTTTTTAATACAATTAAATGTGGAAGTGATTGTACTAGGGGCCACACATTTGTGTTTAACTAATCTCAGACTCCAAACTATGTTCTCATGTTGGAAATGAGTGCCTTATCATCTGGGAAGATGGCACCAATTGTCAAACCACATCTATAAAAGCTCTGAGTGCAGTGCAGCACATCTGGGGCGCTCACCTTTACCTCCTGAGTTCTGCTGCATGGAGCTAGCTTTCCTCGTTTAGCGGTATGCCAGCAGGGACTGAGACAATAGCGCCAGTGGCATTTATCTAGTGACTAATTTTATTAAAGAGGCTCCAGCTGTCGTGAACCAACAACATATTTGACAGCAGCAGCACAGCGAAAAAAAACAAAACAAAAATGTCAAAGAAACATGTTGCATGTTTAGCTGGACTGGCAAAATCTCACTAACATGACTGAATATACAAAGAGCAGCATCCCAGCAGTCAGCAAAAGACTGCATTTATAAATAGAACACTTTCAAAGAGACAATGCAATATTAAAATGGCAAAAACGTATAAAGTTTCTTTATCTGCGGCGTGTAATGTCATTAAAAGACTCAGAGAACATGGAGACAACTTTTGGCACATGACATATGGCCAAAATCCAGTACTGGAAGCCCTTGATCTCTGGGCTCAGGCAACGCTTCTTTGAAAGAAAGAACAATTCTGAGGAAAGCCTCGTCTGAGCTCCTTGTCAAATGCAGATCAAACCCCTGTCTTCCGGGAAAAATCTTCAAGGAGCAGAATTTACAAAAGCCACTTTCTTCTCTGGGTCAAAGCCTGTTTAAAATGAGTTGAGGAAGTGGAAAGCTGATCCATAGTCACACTAAACAACATTTATTCTAAAATCTTGTATTCCTTGGACTAAATAAGGACCATAAGGCAAGCTCTTGGAGGAAAAGCCCGTGTCTCTAATGGCATAGGGCTGCATTAATGCCTATGGAGCCGGTAACTCACACATAAAATAAAAATGGCACATATCCTCAGGCTGCAATCCCTGTTCAGTTTAGCTGTGCTCTCTCGCCTCCCTGTCATCGCCCTAACCCAGAGGGACTGCGGCATTTTCCCTTTACACATTTTGTCCTTTAAGAAGCTGGAAGACAGGGCAGACAGAATACCCACAGAAAACAAGCTGGCGTACAAAACGGGGTGTGTTCCATCCCTGTTGAGCATCTTGCTCGATAAAGCACAGATGAGCTTCGATTTGCTTCCAAAGAGATATGTGGATTTTACTTATTCTCCCTCACTGGGTCTTGGACTCCGTGTTCCCACATGATGCCACTCAATGACAACAGATTCTCTTTTTCCTGGATGGACAATAAAGATGAATTGGGGAAAAAAATCAAAAGGTGGTGGGGCATTTTTAATGGGTGATATTTGGTGTAATCCAAAAGATGTCACAGCGTTGTCACGCTCATTCTCATCCAGTGTATAAATATATATCTCCATGTCACCCATTCTACCTGTTCACAGAGTTTGTCGCAACAAGATTCAATCACCAGGACATCCATCTATATCCTTTACCCACTTAATCCAATTAAAGGTTGCAGGGGGCGGTGGTGGTGGCTCATTTCAACTGCCACTGGTGGAGAGTGAAAGCGTGGATGGGTCTGCAGCAAAGGGCCACATCAGGCAAACCACGCATGCTAACACTCCCTCTTAGGGTTAAATGAGAATTACTAGTAATTCATCAAGCGTGTTTCTGAATTATGGCAGCGAGACAGAGAA
Source organism: Menidia menidia (assembly GCA_907169785.1). Taxonomy (NCBI): domain Eukaryota; kingdom Metazoa; phylum Chordata; class Actinopteri; order Atheriniformes; family Atherinopsidae; genus Menidia; species Menidia menidia. The sequence continues at coordinate 8,990,210 of CAJRST010041110.1, read as the reverse complement.
CATTTTATGCACCCTGTCAGAGTAGCCTGCAGTTTGTTATCTTGTCTAAATAGCCCTGTAGAGAAAGAAAAGACATAGATTCAAGCCTTGGGCAGTCTATTTGAAGGCACCGTGAGGACTCATTTTAAATAATTAGAAATGATTTTTTAATAGTTTAAGTAATTCGCTGAGATAAAACATCCCTTTTGCCCAAAAAGTTGAAAAAAGGAGAACACTGAAAATCTTTGATTTTAAAGCGTGGGTTGGAAGCTCTTCCACCATTCTACTCTAAGAAATGTTCAGTTAGTGAACATGCAGGCGGATTAATGGATTGCCTGACCTACTGTAAAAGTAACATCCTCCCTGACCTTTTATAGGCACAGGGCAAATCTTTTGTCCCAAGACTATTCCAGTACCATAAATATTTCTGCCAGGATGACAATTTAAAACATTAGTTTTTGATTGGCATCATACACAGTTACAGTTAAGGTGTCCATTTATATTTAGATGCTATTATGGCTCATTCATTATAATGTAATAATATTATGTACGACCAAACACGAAAAGCTTGACTGGCTGTATTTGACAAGGCCCGGCAAGTTTGAAGACAAAATGTCAACAAGTCCCAACGTACGCTCAACAAACAGTTTCTCACAACTATTGCCACCGAGAGTGCGAGCAAAAAGCCTTTTGTTTCCTATTCTGAAGGAAAGGCTCAAGCCCGACCATTGAAGTAATACTTTGTAATGGTATTTGGAGACCTATAAAAGTGTCAGAGTCCTGTAAACAGGCAATCAGAGAATGAGCCATGGTCTGTTGCTTTCGCAGGCATCAATCATTAAGTAATGAATGTGATGTCTGAAAAAACTGCAATAGACATAATGGGATAGGTCTGCGTTGTTTAGTATTGCTGAAAAGCAAAGATTTGTTGTTTTTGTAAAAATGTTTTGCCATACATTTGAATAAAGAATAATACAATGATTAAAAATATCGTCATGAAATGTGGGAGTAATCATGAATATATCTTAAATCTTGCATTGGAACACCCTTCGTACTTCTCACACCATTTCCACTGACTTACACTAACAAAAAAAGATGTTACCAGCACGCATGTGAAATAAAACCGGTAAGAAACCCTTTGAAAAAAAAAAGCCGTTTAAGATAAATGCATACAAATTTTCCAGAAGGGATATGCTTTACCAAATACCAGATTATAGTACACTGTCAGTGTGCAGAGCAAGAGGGTCTGCCACAATAATTAGAAAATCTTTGAATCACAAATATTCGGGCATACCCAAGTCATTTTGCGCTGATGTTAGAATTGTTTACACTCATCTACGCAGCCGATGGATGAAAACAAACAGTAAGTTACTTGCATTTCTGGTACCGCAGCAATTTCCAGCAAATACTTTCCTTCCCTCACTTGCTGTGGTTTAATGACACCGTTTATCTCAAGTTACATAATATAAAATATTACACTGACCACGTTTTAATGAGCATCCACTGACAATGTCAGTGATTTAGCTAAAAAGCCAAAGACCACAGCATCTCTGTGGACAATTTCAGTCTTGATAATGAGGAATAAAATATCTGAATCTGTAGCTGTTGGGAGTAAAAGTCTGTAATACTGCTGGTCCGAAACTCATTGTGGCCTAAAATATAAAGAAAGAATACTAAAATGGATTTGTAAGACTGTCCATTAGCTGGCTTCAGTGGTTCAAAGTAAAACTAACTTGCAGGTGACCAGCAGTCATCTTTAATTTCAGAACTGTTTATATAAAATCTACCTTGAAGTAATGTCATTATTACTTAAAGAAACAATAGAACCTAAAGGGGCTATCTGATCTCCAAGTGCAATTAGGTGCATTGGTCCAGTTTTGAGAATCTCAAAACATAATGTTGGTCACATAAAAATTCTCTATAAAAACTTTGTCTATTTATGCTGCCAATTTTCAGTTAACTCTGTACTTCCATTCGTCCACTGGTGGATCACTCTGTGGACTTTGATAGTAAATTATTTAATGTACGCCACATTTATTGTTGCAATTTAAATTTAAGACATTAAATCAAACACTGCATGAGAAAAGAAGAATGTAACCAAGCAGAAGCAATTGTACCTCAACAGACCCCTCAGGCCAGAGGCACACAGACAAAAGCTAAGTATACACTTTTCCCAAGACACAAACCGGCATTTAAAGAGGAAGAATGCACGCTAAGAATATCCACTCATCAGGCATTTTCAGTTACTTATAAGACTAAGTCTTTGGGACTGAATAATCCTAATTTGTTATCACTTTATTTCTTTTATCACCTCTGAAAGGTCATTTGCTTTAAACTCGCAAAGCTGACGGAGTCAGCACCTTTTGTTCTAATTGTGAATTCTGTCTGGGAACCTCCAAATAAAACAGATTTTATACTCCCTAGTCTCACTGATGACAGTCTCGGTTTTACATCCAGCATAACAACGCGTCTTTTCTGTGGCTTTCATTATCACGTCTGCTGAGGTGTGGACTATGTTTTACATATAAATGACCAATGAAGGGAGATTCCCATTGGTTACGGCTGAAATTGGAAGTGGATATAATCCTGTTGCAGGTGAATACAGTGAAGCGCCGACAGAGGGGTATAAGGGGTGCATATGGACGGCTTTTAAATGCAGTGAGAAGAACACGTGTGTGCATTTCTTCCACCGTGCAAAGAGACTAATTTGGTAATGAAAAGTTTCATCCATCTGCTGGAACTCAAAAGGAAAAACTCCACTAGCTGCAGAGCAGGGGCAAACCAGAACTGGTCTTTATGTGCCCATAGATGAGACAAATCCTGCCAACTACAACTCCTGAATCTGCAACAATGATGAACGGAGATGTGTTGAAAACTGTTCGGACTAAATCAATAGCAAAAAAAAAAAGGCCTAGGCCGGACAGACTGACCTATAAACTCTGCATAAGATCAGTAAAAGCACAGGGTGTATTTCTTGATCACTTGTTGCAAGTTTGAAACACAAACCTTTCTACAGTTGTGGGAAAAAGAGATAAATACAACCTCAGATGGACAACAAAACATGAGACTGCAGAGTCTGACCCTGGGGAGAAGTGGAAGGGATGTCAGTCTGGGAAGATCCGCAGCTGTCTTGAATGATTGAGGATGTTCCGTCGCTTTATATATGGACTCTTTGTTCTATTGACAGTATCTTTGGAGACAAGTTACAAAGAAAAACACACAAATGCATCACTTGTGAACACCACCAGTACGGGTTTTCAATCAATCTACACCCACTGTCTTATTTGTGAACTAATGCCTATTTCTCAAATCATGCATATCCTTTGAATTACTGAATATTTATGTGGCAAAAATATGAAAAAGAACTCCTTCTAAAAGAATTGAAATTCCCACATTTCTGCAAAGTAAGGAAGACAAACTAAGCGCATTGTATATATTAATGAAATCTTCATTTCACTGTCTATCAGCATAAATGAAAGATCCTCATTTTGTGTCAAACTCAACAGGCTGCATCACATCAGCCCAATTCCCAAATCAGATTCCTGAGAGGACTCCTCTTCCTGTTTCCATCTACACCACTGTAAGGCTATTGGTACTTTGGCCCAAAGTAATTGTTAGCTTTAGGTGTCATATTTTAGTTTTTATCCTTCGTGAGTATTAGTTCTGAGCTAAAAAAAAAGAGCAACATGGATAATTCCAGGAGCCACCATCTGCATTTCAATAGATTAATGGGATAAACATGAATAAATCCGACCTAGACAGAAACAGTCAATTTATTTCCAAATGTTTATCACTAAATCTCTTTTATAATGTTTTAATCAAAGTATGGACCACAGAAGTGTCCCACTGGTTAAATAAAAAGATGTCTGACAGAAATTCATGAATCTGGCTCAAAGTCTTGTCACACAGTCAGTGGAGGAGAAGCGTGCTGGTCTTTGTGTACCGTCACATGCAGTCAACACATTCTAGGCCAAAGTTTCAGCTGCATGATGCAAGGTGCTGCCGATTTATCCTCCAAAACTCCTGGGACATTATTTCTCCTTGTACTAAAAGACATCAACTCGTGTTGAATAGATGACAGAAAAACTACCTTTACTTGATGACATGATATGGAAACCCAGCTGAAAACACAAGAGATGAAGAAGTCCTTGCAAAAGTCAAAGTCACTTGTCTGTGTGGGTAATGTACTGGAAAGCGTGGCCATTAGCTGATTAGCTTAGCATAAAGATGTCTGCTCTTGCTGCTGGTGTAAGCTAACAGCTAACTGGCTTCTGACTCCATCCATATTATTTACAACACATATCTGAGGACGTTAATACCTAAAGTAAACAACTAATTACCAAAAATGCAAGGCTCTAAAATGAGCCGTACACTTTAAATAGTGTACATTTTTTAGGTGTTTATCAGGTTGATAAATCACAAAAGAATGCCAATTAAATTCACAGGTCACATGGAGTACATGATGTAATTCAGCTTATGTCTCAATCTGATCACTTTTTGAATACATGAATTAATAAATACTTTTCCAAAATCAGATTTCAACACAGTAAATGCAAGCTTAAAAAAATGTATTGATGAATTTGATGCCCTTTATGTCTGGTTTTAAAGCCCAGGGCGGATTAGGACTGCAGTGATTAAACCTAGTTAAATGATTCAAGTCAAAATCAGTCAACAGAAAAATGTTCTTTAATAACTGTAACAATCATTGATGGGTTTGTGACAGTGTGAACTTACCTCAGAAGTGTAGTTTGTTTCCTGAACTTTTTTTAACTCAACTAGTTTGGAATTTGAACTTTATATCTAAATATCAATTAAATATATCATTGAAAGAAATAAATTTACGAGTTTGCGCCATGGGTTCCACTCCTCTAATGCTTAAGAGAAAATAAACAAAAATCAAACTTTTTTTTTTTTTCCTTTTTCAAGAATCAAACTTAATATCAAAACATCATTATCTGCCTTCCCTGAGCAGATTCCACCTTCCCCTCAGAATAAGATCTATCAGAGTGGCCGGAAGAAGAACGTTGTAGGATAGTGTAATCCTTGGAGTCTTGTTTTTTTCTTTATCTCCACAAACAGAAATGTACAGAGATCGACACATCACCATCACCGTGGGGTTACATAACAGTGCCATCATAACCAAAACATCTATCAATCTAAGAAAGTTTCAATTATATAGAGGCCAATCAAAATGTGACAGGTTTTCTCAACACACATACACAAACAAGCACACACATGCACATGCTAGAAGGCTATAAATGCATATAGGAGAGTTAAACCTGGCCGGAACCAGAGGCGTAAATCAGCAAGATTGATTTTCTCAGTTTTATGGATTTACAATAGACACAAAAATCTGAGAGAAACATATGAACAGATACAAGACCTGATTGAACTTTTAATGAGACAAACATTGTTTCAGCTTTGCATTTACAATCGTGAAACTTTTGAAATGCAGTGTTGACTTACTTTCAAAATGAAGCTGCAGTGGCGGATAACAGTGATAATCATTAATAAAAATATTTTGCTTTTACTTAAATTTCAGATGTGATGTAAAAAAATATTGGGGGTGGGTTGGGGGGGAATAAAATAAATGTGTATTGTGTAAAGTAAATAAATACAAAATATATGCACTAATCCATGTCAGTATGTTTTTTATATGTAGTTTTAAAATTAATAGGTGCGATATAAACACTAATATTACAAATAAAATGAGCTATATAGTGAATTGCCTTTACTTAATTTAGAAAATTTTTGGACTTACAGTCCCACTGCATCATTAATCTATGAGTGACACATGTTTAACACAGAGTCTGTCTTTAAATGTGTGTTCCTGTTTAAAAGTAGGTGTTACAAAAGTTATTATACCAAATTTAGGCTGTGTTATGAGTATTTATAGATATTTCATGAGCCATAGCTTTTCACAGTTTTTTCATCACATCGTAACTCAAAAATAAAGGTCTTCTTTACTAGACCTTTTACAATCAATAAAGTGTTTTTTTTAATCTTGTTTAACAGTCACTTACTGTCAGTTTTTGTGTATAGAACTCAAGTCCATAAATGTAGGAATGAGTGTTACTCCTATCCCTTGTTTTAACTTTTCTTTGGGAAATTGTCTGTTTATATATTATTGGATTTGGCACTGGTTTTCTAAATCGTCTAAAATTGCGAAAGCTGTGAATCAAAATCACTTTCTGTGGTGCATCTTACTCAACCTCCCACTGCTGCACTCCTCAAAAGTTAACCACTAACAGTCATTTGACAAGGTCTTTAATTCTCTTCATCTGAGTAGTTTTCCCTCAACTTAAGTGGCTTTTCTCTGTCTGCCTGGGCACACACCCATGTCTGGAGCCTTAATAAGTCCCTGTAAATAATCACACAACTATATGCATATACCATTATCATAAAATCCTTGCAAAATCGGGGGGGGAAAGGTCTTATTTTTAGCCAGACTACAAATCCTTCCACTTTGTAGCAAAGAAAGGCAGGTATGCAACTGTTTTTATCTACTCGGTTGTGGGCGTTGAGTTCCAAAGGACCTTACTTTTTGCTTTTCAAATCTCCTTCAAATCAAATAGGCAAAAAATAATCAGCCCATGATCATTCAGCAGATTTTTTTCAAAACCTGTTAAAGAGTTCTGCCTCACATTCCATGACATAATTAAAGTGTTTCCAGATATAGATGGTGATTTCACGTTCGCCTTCCAGCTCCATCTCAACCACCAATACTAAACACTACAGACTAACATTTAGGCCATTAGATGGTCTCTAATTAAGGAGCCCGAATGCCTATGCAACTGCGTTTTTTTTTTTTTAAGTTAAAGACTCGGTGGATTACATCCGACAGTGGAAATATCGCTGACTGAAGCAGCACTTTCAATTTCTAACTAAGATTGCAAATATATTTAAAATGAGCCGTAGGCCTCTGTGGTAAGAGTGGAACATTATAGACCTCATGAACATGCACACAATTTAGAGGTCGCGTTTGAAAAATTATTAGCTGCTCTGTCACTTCTGAAAGATTTAATCGATAGGAAACCTAAAGTAAATATTTATCCCCCAGTAGCTGTTGCAGTTGTGAGCGTGTTGGAGATTCTGGTTGTCTTAATCATTTTTCCTCCTGTCAGCCGTTGCTTAGGTACTGACATCTGGGCATTTATAGTGCTGGCAAGTAACGGCTGCTGGCTGAGGTTTAACATACCTCAAGCCATACCTTAGAGGGCTAGGCGGGCGTTTAGGCAAATGGACAGATATTCCGGCATTAATTTGAGTTAAGTCTTCAGACAAAGCTAAACTTTTCCAGTTTGAAGTAAGTTGGCAGTGAAGAAATAATCTAACAACGTCACCGGTACAGCATGTTGCAGGTAAATGCTTCCAGTTGTACCCATCCATTTAAGATCCTACTGACAAGGTCAAACAGTTGTTAATCTTCAGATTTATTCAACTGCAGTCATATTTGAGAGTTGCTTTAAGGCGTTTCAATTGAGAAGAAAGCTAAAAAGAATGACCCTGCCTCCGCACAAAGCCTGGCTTTGCTTTATACTGCCATTATTGTACAGGAATATGACTTGCTCATAGATCAAATGAAAAAGGTGTTATACAAGCTGCTACCCCTTTCTTCAGACTGGTGTTAATCACAGTGCCATCTCCACAAGTGTAAAACAGTAAATATCTTCATGGCAAGACATAACATTTGACTGTAAATATGCCTTGGCCAACACACAAATAAAGGGGAATGCCAGCTGAGCACCATGTGGAACTAATTATGAACTCTTTTTTTGTGCGTATTTTAACAAGAATCCAAGAGAGGCAAGCAGAGATAAAGAGAGAGACATGGCCGGGTGGAGGGAGTAATCTGGTTTTATTTAGTAGTGCCCAAAAAAAGTCATTTATACATTCATTCACAAAAGAACACATTTCATAAGAAAGAAAAGTAGAAGGATCAGAACATAAATGTTTACACTTCAAAAATGCACGTGAGAGCATCTCAAAGACAAACGTGATCAATTATTTAACACATTCAGCGTTGGAAGTGTGCATTGTCGATGTTCCAAATTGCACTCCTCTATACACCTCAAAGAGAACACTTTGTTCTTGTGTCTAATCACTGGCAGGGAGACTGCTGTGCTTATGAAATGCAGCCCAACATGTCAGAGAATGAACCAGATATGAATAAAGGTTGTGTCCACAGGCCGTTTCCTACTTTCCGATCTGATTTATACAAACAAAAACAACAAAAAATGAAAATAAGGCAAGCGTCGATGCTAGTTCAAGCTTAAATTGGAGATTTTGGTCACTTATTAAGTTGTCCTTGGTCTTCAGAAACAAAAGACCTAAGGGCGTGCCATAAATCAACACAGACCTCGTTTCCCTCGGGCTATTCAGCCACTTGGGGTGTAAAATGCTCAAAGGCAATGAGCACTTGAAAGTCTGGAGCTGTGGACAGTTTCTGCCCAGCAATTATCCTGTCTGCGTGCCTAAACACTGCATACCAGATATGTTTGGGCCTCTTCAGCCACAGTCCCAGTTATGGAGACACAGATGCTAATGACACCATATTTTCTGAGCTGCAGAGACAGAAGGCCTCTGGCCATCACGGCTGAAACACATGCCACACAGCCTGAACCACCCACACCACACAGACCTGTTATTGATGACCACTGACGGCTCTCCTCTTCACTCAACTCAGGGTGGCTGCCATGGGCAACAAAGCAGTAAACACGGCTTGTCAAGGTAACATAATTTACATACAACTGCTATCAGTTCACAATTGTTTTCTTGCAGAGAGGGGGGGAGCATCTGTAAAGATTGGTTCACATACATAGCCCATTTCCTCTTCCTGTGGTAGAGTTGAACCGTCAAAGAGTTTGGTTCTTTTTCGGGCTACTGCCCTGTAAGAAGTATACCGTCAAGCAGCTGTCATATGGATTGATGTGTCCAGGTGGTGAGCAAGAGGTGGGCTAAGAAGCACGGCTGCAGGGGGCAGTCTGCGCGAAGTCGCATGGCCAACATGAGAGGGGTGTGGCTGGGGCATGAGCCGACGGTTCGAAGGTGAAAGAAAGATGAGGTAAGATGGCGGAGTAGAAGGGAGGGGGAGCTGGATCATCGAAGGAGAAGGTGACAGGAAATTATTCTACCTTAGATATCTTCAAGGTGACTCAGTATGACAGAACATTCCCAAAGGTTTACTACTGCAAAGAGGTACAGACGGAGAGGGAGATAGACAGAGAGAGAAAGAGAGAGAGAGAATGTCAAGGTGCAAGAGCTCTTTGCAGATGTCCAAATACGCTGTAAATCACTCTGAGGACCTGAGGGTGCTCAAATGCTTTTTGACTGAATCTGTCTCCCAGCCCAGAGGCTCCAGAATGACTAAAACATTAGCAGGAGTCTTCGAGGTAGCTGCAATTGCTCACCCATCCCCCACTAGAGACTGCACCATCCCAAGACTGTGCAAACAGAAGGCCAAACCAAAATGGCCCCCATTCAGATGTTGTTCAAATGCATGTTTTGTTTGAAACCAAGAGAATGCTAAACTGGTAGACACGGCTTGTACACAAACTATCTATTTAGCCATGCATCCCCATTCCCATGAGTCATAAAGTTGCCACTGGCATTTGGGCAGAGAGGTCTGTGTGTCAAGTTACAGGTGTTCGTTTTAACACGGCTGCTCAAAAAGAAGAAGAAAAAAAAAACTTTATGACTTTTCTTCCATGGAGGGCCAAGGAAACAGAAGTGACATTGAGCTTGAAAAACAAGTTAAAGGCTAGGATGCAATCACCTTTACAGCACAATAACAAATAGGCCTACGCAGCATGCAATGCACCCATACTTCTGCAATTAACATACTTTTCTGCAAATACCTGCGGAGCAAAAGCAGAGAAACCTTTCATCCCACCAACAGTGAAAGTGCTGGGGGAGGAAACTCATTTGGTAGCAGTAAACAAACAGCAATATTCAGTCTTTATATGTTCTATTACACGTAGTAGGACAGTATAACACTGAACTAAGAAGAAAAAAACGCAGTTCAAAGACAATTATCGTCCAGAAATTAATACGTAATCTTATAAATGTATTCATTTAATTGTTAAACTGGAAAAAAAAACATTCCGCGAATGTTATGTTAAAAGTTTACTGAAGTACCATTATTCAAAAGTGCAATAACATCAATGTATCTTTTCTTATTGCTCATAAATGGATCGAGTAGGAAAATGAGTAGTAGTGAAACGAATGACTTTCTTTCAACAGTTTTACTGGTTCAAAATTACAGCTCCACATTTTAAATTCATTGAACTGTAGCTGGCAAGCTTACTTTGGAGAGTGAATAAATGTCTGCGCTGTATGCACTATTCTAACTTTTTGAATGCCCGAACATAAAATGATACGGTGACACTGCTTCTTTTTAGAATTTGAGCAACAGATATGTTTAATTTATTCCTTATCCTACCTCCTCTGACCTCCAAATGGAAAATGACTGATTTGATTTAATGCTAATGAAAAGAACATTAACAGGAAATATGAACCACAGAGTGCTTATAATAACGAGCTTCACAGAATATTCACCAAAAGTCAAATACATTCCACACCAGTACTGCCCTTATTCACCAACAATTAAACATGACTTATTTGCTTTACATATGTTAAGGCATTGGATTAAAAACAGAAATGTTGCCTCAAAAGGGAGAGAAGGGAGCTGTGCTAAGAAGACTGCAGGAGCCTCAGATCTGAGGCGTGTGCTCGCCTGCCCCCTGGCAGATGCAGCTGTAACTACAACAGGACTGAGTCACAGGCAAAAACCACTCCCTAGGACAGAAAAGCCTAGAAAACAGTTGTGTTTTTAGCACCTTTTTTATCTCCATCGTCTTATTTATGCTATCTCCGCCATTTGAGTTTTGTGAAAAATGAGCAGTGACAACTGTGGCTACGATCAATGAATGTAAATCCGTAACACACACAGCTTTACAATATTTCGACCTCTTAAAAATGCACAGAGCAATTAAATGTCAATGTAAAACATTTTAATTCCAGCGCTTTGGAAGCATGCAAATTCTTAATGGGAGGCAGCATACTACACAGAACAACAGTATACACTCCTATTCATGTATTCATGCTCAGGAATAATGGCTATCTTAAAGCCCAAAAACATGACTGCCAACTTTTTTTGACAGGCAAAATATTTTTATGGAACACACATGAAAATATAATGGTTAAATGTGTGCATCAAACAAGCTTTAGCCTTAAAGCAATACTAAATTATATGGATCTGTTGTTCCTAATATTCAAAATACATGCTCTTCAAATGGCAGGTCAAGGGCAAAAAATGTTTAGTGGAACAAGAGCCACGTGACAGATGACAACACCGCTCGCAAAGTTAGTGAACTACTTTCTAACATGAAGTCATTGGGGTTAGAAAAGCTTGGACAGTGTATGTTTGGGACACTGCAGGTTGTATGCAAACCCGGGTGGAACACGGTGAGGTTTAGGTGTGTTGTTAAACTCCCCTCTGTCACAAACAGATGCTGTGTGACTGAACTGCAGATTAGGCCTCCTGAAGTGATGCTGTGGAAATGGGTGCTGCATTACAGTACCTCAGCTCAACTAAGGGTGGCAGCACAGACCCTTTAACGCAGAGGTTGGGTAACTGAGCAATCCCAGGAAGCACCCTCAAACGTCTGAACGTGGACCATCAGAATCACAGGAATCTACTTGATAGACATCTAGCCACTGCAAGTCAGCCCTATATGAATAAACCTAACTAAACTGCAACACCGGGGCAGCGACTTGTATCTCCAAAGATCAAATTAATTATCCTTTTTTAAATGGAATGCCATTTAAACCCTTTGCAACTTTCTGTCTAAGAGAAGCTTTGTGTTCTTTAACATCATAAGGTGATGAAGGCACACAGTGCAGAACACGCTGAGCGCCACTGCAGATGAATGTGAATCGCTGGCTTCATTTCAATGTGCTTTAAGCCTGCTCTGTGCAGAATGACATCATTCAAACTAAACTACCGAAGCAGAACCAGAGTGGGTAAGGACATTCAAATTAATTAACAAATGACCTTAAATTAAAGGGGAGTCAGGGATCAGAGAATGAGGGCATTTATCAGCTGAACAGACAAGGATACTCTCAGATGATGCTTTACATCACTGCTCCCTGTTACAAGCCCACACTCCTACAGACCCACGGCCATGACACGCATGCAGCATTATACAATACTTAACATAAAAATAGCTACAAGGAACTGTACGGCTTACTTTTGTCTTACAACAATTTCTACAGGGCTCAATTTATATTAAAATGTCTTTAAAAATAAAAACATCACAAGCTGTAACCATTAATTCCCCAATAACTGAGCCAAGTATCCTGACAGAGTGTTGTCTGATAAAGTGTGAAATAAGCTGCAACCAGGATAGGGCTTTCTTTAATTTCAACAATGGACCATATCTGAGCCATCTAAGGGAGACAGGTCAATTTCTAGGTTTGCTACAGTCCTGTGGACAGGGAATAAATCCCTGCTAGGCAACAAAAGGCAGATCAATAAAGAAAGCATGTAAACAAACCACATTGTAAATGAAGTTGAGATGGATGGAGAGTGGAGTAGTGAGGGTAACCAACAGCACCTCAAATAAAGCACAATGCCAGGGACTGAAAGGAGGATAAAGGGCAGAAAGCCAGGGGAACCTTCAGGGTAGGAGTGCAAATGAGGAGAGGAAGATGTACAGCCATGAAGTGTAGAGAGAAACAGAACGAGGCAAAGTGCGCGTGAGGGGATGGGGGAAGCGAGAAATTGAGGGGAGGGGGGGAAAAAAAGGTAGTGTAGAAGTGATTTACAGCAGTTGTATAATTTTCTACAGCGCTGCTCCCCCTTTCGCCATGGCTCGCCTTACCTCCTCCATATCCCACCCTCCCACTAGGGTGTGCTCCTCCTCACTGTCACACCGAGGAACGGTCCCTGGCCACACCAGCCAGTGATTAAGATTCTGCAGCGATGCGACTGCAGCACTTCGCAAATGGAAGACTGGACATAATTTCCCTAAAATGCTGTTTTTTATCACCTATTTCCCCTTCATCAGCTTGCCGCACACGATTGATAGCTGATGGCACCTCTGACAACTTAACGTTTTTATGGCTAGATTTATGGGCTATCTGCTCCTCTCCTTTTACAGCTCAAACTCTGTAAAAATGCTTATTTCTCAGATAAGGAAAGGGAGGGTGTGTGCCTCTGTGTATGAAATGGTATCACACCCAGCTAAATGTAAGGGTGAGAAAGAAGGGCCCAACTCACTGCATTGCAGTCAAGTTCTGTGACTGCCTTTCAGGACTTAATGGCTACTCTGAGACTGAATTTACCTCTTCATGGCACAATACATTAAGCAACACGTCTCACATCTGAAACAATACATCAATAATAACTCACCTCCTCAGGAGTAAAGATTCCTTTTTCAAGGAAATACATATTAGCATGGACAAAAACATACTTTTGACTGTAAGATACACTCAATTCATGTCTTGTTATCAGAAGATTACACTGACATACATTAATATGAATTGGAGCTTAGTTGTTTTAGCTTGAAATGACTGTTGACATTCGATCACCCGAGTACAATAAGTAAGAGATTTGATGTGAACCAGGCGAGCTGCTAAACTTACAGGGCTGCAGTGAGGCTACAGCATGTTCCCTCCCCTCACTGGTCAGACTTACAGCCAGTAAGGATTCCCAGTTAGCCTTCTACCTTCCTTACTGATGAGCATGGCAGATCCCAGACAGACGCCCCAGGTGACTGGACTGTGACAGGGAGTGGGGGAGGGAAGGAAGACAGCGAGATGTGAGGAGGAGAGAGAACCCGTTTGATGAGATCGGTGATTCATAGACACCTAGGAGGACACACCCTGGAATGGGGTAATACCACACGTTTTAACTGGGCTGGCTCATAATTCATTAGGGTTACCAAGGCTACAGGGAGCACCTTAGGAAATAGGCCCAGAAATCATCTCTGCATCTTGTTAGATGAAGCCAATATAGAAGGGCATTAATATTCACAGTTGCAACGTGGTTGCTCAGGGTGGAGGAGACCAATCTGTTGAAACCTGCAGATTTGATGTCGGTATAGTTCCACATCAAGTCAAAGGATGCTCTGCATATTCTACTTGGTTTTTCTTGTTACTGGGTCTGCATATTGTGTCAGCAGAAGGTTTATGACATGACATGTGTAAATGGAAAAAGTATAGTTCCAATCTCTCCATGCAATAAATCAAGCATGATGCTAACATGCTAATAGAATTCAAAAGTATTTAGAGATTCAGTAAGCTTTACTTATTCATAAAATGCTGCATACATTCCCAGAAAAATACGACATTTGGAAATTAACTGACAAAATGATCAATGACAAACCTGATGCAGTTGAAAATGAAGTATTGAAGATGTGATAAGAACAAAATGGAAAAAAATACACGTTTACCAGACAATCCAAAATAAACCAAAACAAAAGAGAAAAGAAGGAGGTGATGTATTTATACAAGTTTAGATTTCAAATAATTTTAGATTTCAGAGGAAAGTATTGTACCAACATATTGTATTGTGTCAATATAGTAAAGAAAAAAGCATATGCAACAGACAAGCCATGCTAACAAAAAGGGAAAATTCTTCTCACAATGAAAAATAAGGGGCATGACTGGGTTTCAAGATTACTGACATTTTTTAAATCAAATGACCCTGAAAAGGTACTTAAGATTTTTCACTTTACATACTGCAATAGTATTTCAACTTAAGCTTGTAACCATTCTTTTTAAAATATGTTCTTAAAACAAGATTACCTGAATGAATCAAACGGAAGTAAAAAGGCACACCAGTAATAAATAAATTAATAAATAAATTAAAATCATCATTTGGTGTCCATCATAAGGTTTAGAAAAATGAAAGAAATTGGTGAGCTTAAACTTTCTTACCATTCCCGGAAATGCAAATATGGCTCATTTTGTTTAAATTAAATTAGGGTGATTTTTGCTCACCTGAGCCCGTTTCCGCATTTCTGGCAAACACTGATATAACAAGACCGTCCTGATAAACAGAAAAAAAGTCCTGAGCTCCTAAAGTGTATTATGGTTCGTCATGACCCGTTTCCCTTAGTGGCATGCTGATATGGCTGAGAACGTCTGAGCATAGGTTAAGTGTAGGGACACGTACATATTGCACCATGAAGTCGGCAGAGAAAACACTCTTTACCATCTAAATGCAGTTTAATAGAATCCTATCAATCACATAATGTAGAGCATGATCTCTTCTAAAAGACCACAAACTGAGTTAACCATTGAGAAATGGTTTCCTTCTGATTAAGCAATCACACTGCAAGCATGCACTGCCCGGTTTTCATAAATCACTTTAAACATACATGGCATTTGATTAGAAGCCATTAGCAATGAGCAACAGTGTGTGTGTGTGTGTGTGTGTGTGTGTGTGTGTGTGTGTGTGTGTGTGTGTGT